>CM012438.1:24229175-24829175 GCA_003999625.1 Oryzias javanicus
TAAAAACCTTCACTCTCTCCTGCAGAGAACTGAAACGGGACGATTTATCGAGCTGACATCAAAAACATCTGACCGCCCCTCCAGGAAGAGTCCGCTCCGCTCTCAAGTCACCCTTCAGCAAGCCGGGGGTGGGGGATGAGCACTTCTAAACATGCTTCTATTCAGCGGTTGTCTTGTCTGATCTGAGGTTGAAGTTGGAAGGTGAGCACACGTGCGTGGCGTGGCTCCCAAGTTCAGCTAGGCAGATACTTCAGCGCTATAATGGAGGAACAGTTTGGCTTTAAAAGACTCCAAAGTTGGAACTTCTCTAACAGCTGGTGGCAAATTATTCTAGAGTTTGGGAGCCGGCACAGCAAACTCACGCTCACCCCGGAACTTACATTAGCTCGAACCAGTAACCTGCACTGGACCGCAGAGCGTAAGGACTCGAGAGGGAATATTTTAACAGCAAACTAGCGATGTAAGAAGGACAGAACTGACAGAATTAAACAAAACCAGTTCTCCTTAACAAATTGGTATATTAAATAAAAAAAAAAAAAAGGAAAAAGTTTTCAAACAAAAGTCAACAAATCATTTTCTAAAAAAGGATCAAGAAAAATCATTTTAAGACATTTCAAATGGAGTCACTAACTAATGTTTATATGTATCAAATATGGGATGAAAACAGCTGTCCTCTTTATCCACATATCTATTGTTAACGTTTTTGTTTTATTTAAGACTTCCTCCATTCCATCTGTGGATTTGTTTAAAACAGGTTTGTCATTCGCAATCTTTCCATAAAGCTATCAAATTTTCTTGTCAAATTATGGCTGAACTATTCTGTGTAAACAAACATTTTGACATGATATAAGTTTTATCTAAGATAAGGTAAAAACAAAGTTTTTTAAAATGCATTTACCCTGAAAATTGGTGCAGTAATATCAAACTTCAAACACTTGCGTGTAATGCTGCACGAGTAACATGGATTTACATCTTTTTTGTGTTGGTTGCACGTCCTCACATGCGTCAGCCTTACTCATTTAGGCTTTTCTGTTTTATATTAAGGACTTTATATCATTGGTCTGCTCTGTTTTAGAAGTGAACGTCGAAAATATGGTGTATAAAAGCGTTAGAAAAAAATACAAATTAAAAGTCAAGAAGTACGCGCTGTGAAAATGGACGTACTATTAAGCTAAGTTAAGATGGCGCCAACACGGAGTTTTGAATCATTCAGATTAAAATAGTTTAGCAAAAAAAAGACAAATATGAAATAAGTGATCCATCTAGAACTTTAAATGGTCATACTCATAGAACGTATCAGCGGAATAAATAGTTATTTTATAGAGAATTATGATAACAGGAGCCAAAAGTAAAGCTAGGACATTGTTTAGCTACTAGCTAAATCCAAAAATAACCTAAAACTCCTCAGTAAACTACATCAGTCCAAAACGTTAGCATGTTGCTAAAATATAAGCCAACTCTACATTAACCTACATTAATAGCAAATTAGTCAAAAATTTTAGCCTGTTGCTAAAATAGAAGCTAAATTCTAAATTAGTCCAAGAAAAATAAAACCTCCAGTAGATAATGAATTAGCCAAAAACGTTAGCATGTTGCTAAAATATTAGGTAAACTCCAAATGATTATAAAGGATGAAAACATGAATATTTTTAAAGGCTTGTTGCTAATCTACTGAAAAGTTTGACATTTAAAGACTTCCTCATTCATTTCCTATGGGGCAGATTTTGCTGAATATTTCCAAAACTATAAAGTTTCTAAATAGCAGAAATACAAGCAGAAATGTTGTAAACAACCGAACTCTGGACTCAGTTCCCCTGGTGAACATGAAGACCACCGATCTCACCACTTACTCTTACTTCAGGTTTAGGCAGCTTTTCAATAAACTATTGGGATTGTCTGAGAAGAGCAGAGACCACCAGGACATTTTCAGGAAAACTCTATGATAGGCAGAAAGAAGTGAGACGAGAACTCTGGACTCAGAAGACAAACAACGCCCTCTAGTGGACATGAAACAGAAAAGTTAAGGAGACAGAAATCCATTTAATCCTAAAGAAGCCGAGAACAATTTCTGGTGAATTTGACAAGATTTTTTAGAGCCAAAATGTATATTTTAAAGATAGAAAAAAATAAATATAATTAAAAGTGTGAAAAGTATTAAAGCTGTCATAAAATATTTAAAAATAATAATAAATCCACGAGAAAAATGTTAGTTTTACAAAAATAAAGTTGTAAAACGACGAGGAAAAAGTCCAAATTTGATGTGAAAGAAGTCGTACAATTATGAGTAAAAAACCTCATATTTAAAAATAAATAAAGTTATAATTCCCTCATCTATAACTTGAGAATTTCAAAGATTCAAGTCATAAATTTATGTTTACTGAGAAAATGGTTTCAGACTATTTTAGTCTGAGAGATTGTTAGCAGTTACTTCATCTTTGGTTTCACAAATAAGGAAATAATACGTTTTTTAGAGTCTACATCGACTTATTATGGCTATTTAACATTATTCTTGTAAGACTTTTTTCCTGTACTTTTATGACTGTATTCTATATTTTATATATGTATTTATTTTTCCATTAGTTTTCCTTTTTTTGAGGGTTTTAAAGTCTTAAACGCATTTAATTTTGATATCTGTTTTGTTCTTTTTTATATTTTGCTTATTTGTATTTCACATTAAGAACTGTGGTTTTGTTTATTTTAGAAATGATTGATCTGAAATTCAAAGGTTTGATTTTTCTTTGTTAGCAGGGCTGGAAAACAGGAGAAGAAAGCTAATTAGTGATTTATTAATGGTTTTATCAATCGTTTTCAGTCAATAATAACACTTATTGTTGACACCTCAGATCAGATCATGTGATTCTTATAAATTACTGATTGTTTTGTGACAAAAAAACCTAACAAGATCCATGTTTTATTTTGCACTGAAGTCTTTTCACCTTCAACATGATTTCATCATTATAACTCCACCAACTTTAAGGTTCTTTTTTCTATTTTATAAATGTTTTCATGGTCTTATATCACCAAATCTTTTCCTATCTAAAGATCTGAGGACTTCATTTATTAACTACATTAATATTCCAATTTATTACTACTTTCTTTTTACTTGTTTTGAATTAGGTTTAAAAAATAAAACAGGCAAGTAAAAAGAAAAAAAAGCTAAGTTTGCTTTTGTGAAGAAAAGTTTTAACCATTTTTTAGTTAAATATATATATATATTATTTACTTTTTTTTTAATGGATGTTATATTTTATACATATTTATATAGACTCTTCCTATTTTATGACTTTTAAACTGTGTGTTCTGAATTTTTAGATACGTTCTTGTCAAGTAATTTTAGATCCAACATGGTGGAGGAAAATGTTGTATAAATCAAGCTAAATGAACTAGATATATAGCATTACCAGTGATAATGCAAGTATGAATGCTGGAAGCTGAATGTAGCTAAAGATGCTAGAGCTGATAGCTTGCTAAAATATTAGCTTCATTTTAGCCAAAAAACACTGGAAACATGTCTAATTTTACCAAAACAGCTAGCATAATGCTAACATGTTAGCTAAACTCCAAATTAGCCACAAAAAAACTGGAAAAATGTTCGCATTAGCCAAAAAAAATGTAACATTTTCCTGCATTAAAAGTTAAATTGACTCAAACAATAAATATATAAAAAGCTGAGTGAGTTTCTCCTTCACATTAGAGGAGATAACTGCTTCTTTTGAACACTAGAGGGAGCCAGACTCCTCGTGTGAACGTGATGTGCTCATTCTCTCACATCCATCAACCTCACAGCCTTCAACTGGATTCAATCTCAGTTTTTAGACAGTGGCAGAGATTTCTGGAGAACTTTGTCTCCACTGAGGTTTATTTTTGCCTGCAATATGGTGGCACACAAATCATTCCATATTATAGGAGCAAAGCTGTTTGGATTTACAAACTTGACATTAGTAGAACATTTCTATGAGCTACAAACTGACAGAATGGCAGAAAAGTGACTTTTTGTTGCTCCAACATTACAGCAATTACGGCAGGAGGGAAAAAACAAATAAATGTTTTAAAATGTAAGATTATTGGACATTACCAGAGGTGGGACCAACTCATTGTTTTGCATGTCCAAGTCAAGCACCAAGTCAAAAGCACTCAAGTCTCAAGTCGAGGCACAAGTCTCACTATTAATGTTTCAAGTCATTTCAAGTCATTTAAAAAACAGAGTCATATTAATTCCACAGATCATGTCTGCTTTTATTAGCTGTATTTTGTGAGCATTTTAGCTAAATTACCTCTGAGTTCATGCATCCCCTCTTCAAAAATCCAAAGAGATTTCACGAGAACAAACCTTTTAAAGATGTTTTTTTTCCTACCCGCAAGTAAAACGACTCGACTCCACCTGTCGCTGTGTGTGGGTGCCGCCCATTTCATGATGTCATCCCAGGGCCCGTTTCAAGAAGCAGGTTCAACAAATTTAGAGTTGAAACCTGAACTTAGAGTCACTGGACTCAAAATTCGCAAACTTAGAGTTTTGGGTTTCAGAACAGCTGAAAATGTTTGATTCAATCAACTTGAAGTTGAGCATCAAAAGCCCTGATCAAAGGAGCAAAGACAGCACGATTCACCATGGCAACGGGAACAAACACCTGAGACTTCCGGTGACGGAAATTGATAAGTTCCTCCAAGCAAATGCAGACTACAAGAACATTTTCAGCAAGATAATAAACCCAGCTGCATACGTCTACATTTGAATCATATCAATGAATGAATAAATAATAATATCAGGAAGGTTATTTTATCACTTGTAAAGTAAGGAATGGTTCTTGATCTGTTAATAATTTAACCAGTCATCTCCGTATCGCATAAATGACCGTTTTCCTCAGCCCCCCCCCACACCACATACACACGGATATCACTGCACGCTAAAAAGAAACACTGCAGCTGCCTGAGATATGTTAAAATAAGCTTTTACTTAAATGTAATTCTCAGGACTTAAAAATTATTTGCTGAAAAGGGTTTTTTTTTCCATAAAAATTATTTTCTGGAGCCGGAAGTCGAACTTGAGACGTCAGAAGTGGAAGCAGCGTTGCTGACCACTGAGCCAATGCTTGCCATATACAGCTGTGTTAAGAGTTGAAACTGTTTCCCGGTGTTTGAAATGTAATGATTTCCACTGTTAAGGGTTTCAAATGATGAAAATAAAACTCTTTATTTTTAATAGTAAATCCCTGGACAAACTCACTATTTATAATGGTCGCTCAAATAAAACTGAATCAGAGAAACTGCATCAATCGACTCGTGTCCTCAAATCCTCTCCAGACATAAATAACATTTCCTCTGGATGAATCCAGCCTCCTCTCTACATGGTCCTCTATGACTGGACATGTCATTTTGGTTTCTGCTGGTGGAAATGTGACGTCTCTAATGTGAATGTTCTCTAAATATTAATGAGGAACTCAGATTTGAACATCTTTCACTTTAAAAAGGGGCGGAGACTGCAGTGAACTCTGAGTTTCCTGAAGAAAACCTGCTCCAGACCAGGTTTTGTTCACAGACTCAGTTGCCATAGTGACTGATTCTGAGTTCAGCTTAACCCGCTTCTTGAAACGGGCTTGGTTTAACCTATCTCTCTTTCTGAAACAGAAAACTCAGAGTTTTACTGAATTTGGAGTTGATGAACTCAGAGTTCCAACAAAACCTGCTTCTTGAAACGGGCCCCAGAACCAGCGGCGTGTTTTTGTTTTTTTCCACAAAAATAAATATCACATGTTTTTGAAGGATGGATGCACATTCCGTATATCTGCTCTAAGTAGACCTGAACACTGGTTCACAACACACACAGCATCTGCACGACTGTACTGAACAGGGGGTGGGAGATGGGGGTCTTAAAGGAGACACGCCCACACCTGAAGTAACAAACACCTGTTGGAGCTGGAATTTATTCAACACACAGGTGGAAGATTTACAGTATTCTGCATCTAAAATGAAAGTTTTTTCCTGATCAACACTAGCTCCTTGGAGAAATAAGGTGTTAGACTGGGGGCGGAGCTGTCAGAGCAGACTCTTCCTGAAGGGGGCGGTCTCACTCTGTGATGTCACATCGTGAGGACCCGCTTGGAGGACATGAGAGGTGCTGCTGCTGAGAGATCAGTTTTTAGAGGATTACTCAGAAATGAATGGATTATATAAACATAACAAAAACATATTGGACTGAAGAAGAATGTAAATGCATAGTGGTTTAGTTTGACTCCAAGAACTAAACTAAATATATTAATAGAACATCTAGTTTGATCTTTTTACATTTCTGTTGTGAATAGGATTTTACTTTGTTTTGGATACAAATTTTGTTTGTAATCAATACAAAAATTTCTGTCAAATTATTGTCAAAATATCTCAGAAAGAAAACATGAAAAATGATGTAACAAGTCAAAGAAAAGGAGGATTCATAACGAAAATGATAAATGTAAAACTAAATGTGGTAAATATATTAGTACATATATTTAGAAAGTGATTATTCAAATCAAATTTGATATATAAATATATATTGCAAAGTTGTGCACAAAATATTACTTTGTTCATGATGTAATTGAACAGGAAATACACAAAACTCAGAGATTATGATTATATTTGTGATTAAATTGATTAGAATTAAATAAATTGCATTTATGGATGTCAAATCTCTTTTATCAACAGTAAACATGATAGCAGGTGAAACACTAATACAGACACATACATGCTCACATATGCAGATAAAAACCCTTAAAGCTGTTAAAAAATAAAAAAATATATATATATGAATATATGATATGGAACTGAGAGCTCCAGAGAAAGAGGACGATTTTACCAAAACACATCAACACGAAGCATAAAGCAGCAAAAACAGAAAATAAATGATAGAAATAAACCTTTCTTGATCGCTCTCGTCCCGCCCAGATCCAGGTAAAGATCTGAGGTGGAAAAGCCTAAATCACCTGTGGTCTCTCTGTGATTCTATCCAGCTGCAGACTCACACAGTGTCCCGCTAACGAAGACGTTACTGTCCCATTCATTTAACTGCAGCTAGCTGTTAGCCGCTATGCTAGCGCCAGCTTTCACTCAGAACTTACTGGATTTTGCTGATCCTGGATCAGATGAAGTTGGTTGTTGTTGAGTTTCTGTCAGGAATCCTTTAATCCTCATGTTCTGCTGAAGGTAAACCGCTTGTTGTTGACGATCTCTTCACTTTTATGTCAGAAATAAAAACACCGACAAGCAGAGAACCGTGCTGTGAAGAGGAGGGCGGGACTATGTTTTTTTTCTGCAATTTGATTGGTTGGACTGCCACATCAATCAAAAAAGCTCTAATTTGATTGGATGTTGGGCCGAAACCAAACACGGAAGTAAACGAGCGCGGAGAGAGAGACCGCGGCGCGAGGCTTTCTCAATAGACTTTTTAATCCTTGAATTTGGAAGAAAACAGCAAGTCTTTCCGAGTCAGAGGGCTAAAGTCCGAGTCAATTCTAAAGTCATCAAATTCATGAGAAGTCACGTGACTTGACTCACGTGACTGACTGATGACGTCAAATGACGTCACCGTCGAGAGTCTATAAACGTGCTCGTTCTCCTGCTAGATTCATCTTTGAGATTCAAAGACAGCAGCTCTTACAAGCATACACAGACCTCAAGCATCGACTTACAAACATCCACGGATCGTTTGGAGAGAAAATGTACAGAAACCAGAGAAACCACGCCGCTTACCCCAATCAGGGATTCTACCAGCCTCATGGAAATGCTGGTTTTGGACCAAGACACCCGCGCGTCCAATTTAACCAGCCATTTCCATTCGCTGGAATGAACCCCCCACATCCTGCCCCCCAAAGACACCCAAATTGGGGGCAACAAACCCTCCCGTATCCGCCCCCTGGAATGAACCCCCCCACGTCATAAAGTCCAAACACAGCACAGAAACCCAAACTGGGGACAGCAACAGCGTCATGTCCCCTTCCACCCTGTTCCTCCCCGACCCCCTCACCACAGAAACTACAACCAGAGACACCAGCATGTCCCGGTAAACCCTAAAACACCGAGGACATATCAAACTGCCCCTGCAGTTCCTCCAAAACCTGCATCCCCACCTCCAGAAACTAAAATCCAAGATCAACCAGCCCCTGCGCTTGATACAAAGCCGGATCTGGAACCAAAGGATTTTAATAAACTCTTCAATCCTGGATTCACTTTCAATCCTATGGCGGATGAATTCAGGCCAAGAGCCAATCAATTCAAACCTGTGGAGAACACTGAACCTCAATCAGCCAATCAGAGTCCTCAGCTGGAAGAACAAGATGTAAATCCAGCATCTGTGTCTGCCAGTGAGGACATGTCATCAATCAATAATGGAAATGACATCAGAGAAGAGATAGAAGATTTAAAAGAACAGCTGAGGAACAAAGATGTTTATCTGTCTGAGTTGAAGGAACAAAGACAGATGAACCAGAATTCTCAGTTTGACCATGAAGATCTGGATGCTAAAAGGCAAATACTGCATGCAGAGTTCCAGTATAGGAGGAAGTGTGCACGTGAAGTTGATGTTCTCAAAGACAAACTGGAGAGACTCAATCAAGCAGCTCGAGCAAAGCGGGCAGCAGCTGAGAAGAGAAAGACAGAAGCTCACAAGCTGGCACTGCAAAAGCTGGAACTGTTGAAGAAAGAACTGGAAGAAAAAACACTGTATAACCTGGAACTGACCCAGAGACTGAGACTGGAAGAGGAAGCAGAAAATGAGATTCAACAGGAAATTCCTGTGGTGTCAGAACCAGAAGTCGTGGATGAACAGGTGGAGGCTGATCTCGACATGATCTCAGCACCTCAGGACCTCCGGCCACAAAATGATCCTTCAGAATCAGAAGTGATCCTGAATCAGACAGAAGCTGAGGAGACAGACTCCATCATAGAACCTCAGATGGAAGATCAAGAACAGGAGGAGGCTGATGAAACCACCACCACCATGATAAACGTCGAGGTTTCTGAAGAACCTTCTGAAAAAGAAGTGGACCCACCATCGGACCCTGAGTCTGGACTTCAGGTCAGTGAAGAACCAGACACTTTGCTGCCTGAACAGACCAAACCTAAAAAACTGTCACTGTGGAAGCGCTTCAAAAAGTTCTTCACACCACGCCGCAGACAGAAAAATAAAGAAAAACCAAAGATATAGATGGTGGAGATACAGCTCTTGTTGTCGTAGCTGCTGCAACCTGCGGCTGCAAAAAAAAAAAAAAAAAAAAAAAAAATTAACCTATGACAACAAAAACTTTTTTCCCTTCTTTTTTCTCTACTTAGTCGTTTTCTATCAACCTAAATTGTACATTTGTTTTATGTTATTTATTCACTTAGTTACTTAGTTTTAGTAGGTTGATTACTTTATAAATCAGCAGGTTAATTATTTAGTTAGTTAGTAAGTTTATGTTAAGGTTGTTGTTGTTTTTTTCTTATTTGTACTAAATTGTGCCAAAAATAAAATAGCTGACCAAAAAACAAAAAAAAAAAACAAAAAAACAAAAAAAAAAAAACAAAAAAAAAACATACCCATTCACACACACACAACACACACATACTACCCCCCCCACACACAAACACCCATATCCACACACAAACACCCACCCACACACACACAACAAACAAACACCCATCCACCCACCCACCCCCCCCCCCCCCCCCCCACACACACACACACACCCACCCCCTTTCGTGAGCCACCACCTTAACGTGGTGAAGGGGTTTGAGGGCTTGAGTGATCCCAGAAGCTGTTCTCATTGGGTTAACCCTCTTGTTAGGGTCTCCCTTTGAAATCAGGTCCTATAGGTGACAAGCCGGACTAAGAGTGGTTCAGAAAGTCATTATGAAAAATATTCCATCTTTGTAACTTTTTCTTTTCTTTTTTTGCAGGATTTATGTATCAGATACCCTCTACTGGATTAAGGAGACCAGATCACACTCACCAGACGCTCAAAGCATTGAATGAATTTATCTTTCCTGATCTAGTTAGTGTGCTTTGTGGGGCTTTCCACAACCAGTCATGTACTTGTATCCTTTTTCTGTTCTTTTTTTAAAGTTTACTAAATACCTGTAGGGTGAGTGGTGATCATCTTTGGTCGTCCCGCCTGTTACTTTTTTTTTTACTTTATTTTCATTGTATGTTTCCATTTGTCATCATTTACAGACATGAACTCTACTCTCCATTACTGAATCCCAGATACAAAAAAAACTGACAGAATGGCAGAAAAGTGACTTTTTGTTGCTCCAACATTACAGTAATTACGACAGGAGGGAAAAAAAAAAAAAATAAATGTTTTAAAATGTAATATTATTGGACATTACTACTTAAAAACCTGTAAAAAACACAAAAAGATTAAAATGTGAATGAGTACTGTTGATATTTTTATATAAATAAAATGTAATATTTATCACACAGCTAAGACCAAAACAAGGATCAAGTGTTAAATCAGTCTCAACATTAAATAAACTGTATTGTTTTTAATCTCACACAAACTGTTTTTTTTATTGAACAAGTTTTTGAAGAAGAAATAAGAAACAGCTTTAAAATCCATGGATGTACGGAAGAAAAATGTTTGCATCCTGAAGATCTTTAACAATCTTTCATTTTCTTTTCTTTTATTGTCTAAGGTCTCATTTTTATTCTTTATGAGGTTTGTAGTATACTAAATATTAAAATTGAGGAAAATGTTTTTATTGTTTTATTTTTTTTCCATTTTATTAATTATTTCAAAATTATTACTTTCCTTTGTTCTGGACCACAGTTTATTTCAGTAATTGTACTCATCATTATCCTCTTTAGACTGTTTTTAGAGTCATTTATGAACTGCTCTTTTTCTCAGTGAATCAGCTAATCTGAGCCACAAAAGCTCTGTCACGGACAAAAAAAAACTGCAAAAACAGTCAATAAAAAAGAGAAAAAACGGGCAAAAAGGTCCAAAGCTTAAAATTTGTTTTTTGCAGCCGGTTCCAGCAGGGGGAGGGACTTCCTGCTATTGATTTTATTTTTTCTCTGTAGCCACATTCTCTCGTAAAAAACTGAAAAAAAGCCTAAATTAGCCAAAACAGCTAGCATGTTGCTCAAATATTAGCTAAATTTCAAAATAGCTTCTAGGGTCCTGGAAGCGAAAATCATGACTGTAGCCGGTTGCGGACATTTTCTAAACTTTAGGAAACCCTTTCAAAATAATATTTTAAAAGTTTTTTAGAACTATTACCATTTATGAACTGTTTTTTTCTGAGTGAATCAGCTAATCTGAGCCACAAAAGCTCTGTCACGGCCAAAAAAACAACTGCAAAAACAGTCAATAACAGAGAGAAGAAACGGGCAAAAAGGTCCAAAGCTTAAAATTTGTTTTTTGCAGCCGGTTCCAGCAGGGGGAGGGACTTCCTGCTATTGATTTTATTTTTTCTCTGTAGCCAAAACAGCTAGCATGTAGCTGAAATATAAGCTAAATTTCAAAATAGCCTCTAGTGTCCTGGAAGCGGAAATCACGACTGTAGCCGGTTGCGGACATTTTCTAAACTTTAGGAAACCCTTTCAAAATAATATTTTAAACTATTACCATTTATGAACTGCTCTTTTTCTCAGTGAATCAGCTAATCTGAGCCACAAAAGCTCTGTCACGGACAAAAAAAACCTGCAAAGACAGTCAATAAAAGAGAGAAGAAACGGGCAAAAAGGTCCAAAGCTTAAAATTTGTTTTTTGCAGCCGGCTCCGGCAGGGGGAGGGACTTCCTGCTATTGATTTTATTTTTTCTCTGTAGCCACATTCTCTCGTAAAAAAACTGAAAAAAAGCCAAAACAGCTAGCATGTAGCTGAACCATTAGCTAAACTCCAAAATAGCCTAAGAAATCTTAGTAAATGCCAAAATAGTCCTAAAAAGCTAGCGGAATGACCATTTTTAAAACTGTAATTGTAGGAACTAAGAGTCTAGAAAACAACGAACTAATTCTAGAACTTAGAACTACGGAGATGTGACGCCAGATACTTGGTTTGACGCGCCAAGCGGGCTGTCATTTCCCTTTACGACGCATAAAAAATAAGTCTTTCACTCCAACATCCTTTGCAATTAATCTTTTCTTTATTATTTACATAACTGATATGGATTTTCCTTATTTTCTATGATTACCCGCTACAGCGGTCGAAAACCTTTTTCCTTTCTGGCTGACGCACACCTGTCTGACGTCAGCCAATCATCTCAATTTATGACAGAACCCATAGTGACAGCAAGATGACAGCAACATGACAACAGTGACACCCACAGGACAGATTTCTCAAAAAGGTTCCTACAGTAACTTTGCACAAATGAGAATACCGACTGCATTTAAATAAAGCAATTTTAAAACGTGTAGCCACTTGAACGCATCATCAATGGCGGTTTATCCCCCGTTCGCATCGAGGATGTCGTCTGGAAGGGTCATGTCTGCTCTACTTCCAGACTGAAACTCTTTAAGGAAAAATGTAGTACTAAAGTACTTTTTATTGATAATGAAACTAAATGTCTTCTTGTTTATCAGCAACAGCGTAAAGAAATGGATGAAACTTTGCGTCTATTGTCTAATATTTGGTTGATTTAAAGTCTGCTACAAACCTTGTTTAGTCAGACTTATCCACCTTTCAGATAAAAAGTTTGTGCATGGATCGTAACACGTCTACCATCAGTCAGCTTGTGACTCTTCACAGCATGAAGTGAAGGGCGTGATGGAGGCATCCATATGTGAAATCCACGAATTATCTGTGAAATTGCTGCTATTTGCCCCCGATTGTTCTGAGTCCACTCCTGAACTCTCATCAAAACAAAGGAAATTCTTGAAGCTTTTGCCTCATTTGAAGAGTTTTGTGCACATTTTATGCATCAACCAAATACGATTTAGATGTTATTTTTATCAAATAAAAACAACGAGAGAACAGCTTTGTAATCCCTTCAGCCGTCCCAACAACCCCGGCCTCTGTGCTTTGTCTAAACGAGGGAAATTGTGCAGAAACTTAAATCTGTCACGTCTCTGTCACCTTCATCAAAGTCCTGACACTCAGAACAATCGAGCACAATACAACGCAATCTGAGCTGTGAGGGATTCGAGTTACAGGCAGCAGGAGAGGCTCTTGATGTCCAGATGACAACACAACAAGAGTTGTGTGTGTTCTCACACACACTCATCTCTGCAACACATATTTTAAAGGACTTTATACAAAATTAATGTATTTATTTTTTCTTAAATTGTCCATTTTGGTTTAAAAAAAATATACATTTCATTAACTAAATGTAACTTAAAAATGTGGATTTTTTTTTCTCTTTAACAACTGTTCAAGGCGAACAGCCGATTTGAGTTTGTGTCAGCAGAAGGTTTGAGGTTCCTCAGATGATTTTCAGAACTTCCTGCATTCGTCAAGAACCAGCAGAACCAGAACGTGTCTCACTACCAACTGAAAATGATGTTTCTGAATGAAATTCAGCACATTAACTACAGTGAAAGCATATGGCCTGCAGGCGCTACCCTACCCCCGTACTTGCTCTCCTTTGACCCTCCCCCAATGGCTACCCTGGTAAAAGCTCCATTTGGCAAATGCATAAAAAAAAAAAAAACACTTTTCTTTCAAAATGGTGGCTTCTCTGTTGGATTTTCTCCATAGTAACCATTTTATTTTTTGGTCGCCTGAAGGTGATCGATAATTCTGTGTCATTTTTAGAAGAATTGCCAAAAGTAAAATTTTGGATTTCCATGGCAACAGAGGTTTTTTGTTGACCACGCCCACATTCCTTATATGTTCATATAATATGTTGTATCGTTTCGTTCAGCTTGACCCAAATTTTTATAGGAATCCAGCAAAAAATGTGCTTCTGCGAGCTCGCCATGAGAACGTCATTCAAAATCTACAAACTTTATTTCTAACTTCTTTGAACAGTAGCTTCCCAATGAGGAGTTAGGAGTTTTTAGGAGTACTGAAAGTGACTTTTTTTTTAAAGAAGCCTATTCTTGCGGCGAGTTATGGTAGGTTTTGGGTTCTAGGTATGGTGCTGGACGCAGACGCAGCGCTAACCGGAGAGCTCGCAGCATTCACGCTTCCCTGCATTTCACACCAGACACAGATTGTCCTGCGACCGTTAACAGACGCTTCTGCAAGACCAGGAGTAGAAAACTCAATTGTACAAGGGGCCAAAATCCCAAAATAAAACCTTAGGTTGCAGGCGGAACAGGATAAACATTTATTGAACACTCTAAAACTAAATTTTTAAACTTTAAAAGGTAACACTTTTTATATTATTATGAACTATGAACTACATATATATATAGATATATATACATATATATCTATATATATATATAGATATATATATATGTAGATATATATATATCTATATATCTATATATATCTATATATATATATAGATATATATATATATATAGATATATTTTTAGCGGCTGAAGTATGGAGTCTCGAAAGAGCCAAAATTAAGTGTATATATTTATTTAATTTTGGCTCTTTCGAGACTCCATACTGAAAATGCTAGTGCTGATTGAAGTTGCTGAAATTGATAGCGAAAAACGCTTAAACTGACTGCTGAAAAAGCTGAAGTTAACAGCTGAAAATGGTGAAATTGATAGATAAAAGCGCGGAAGGTTGATAACTAAAAAAAAAAAAAAAAAGCTGTAACTAATAGATAAAACCTTTGGAGCTGGTAGCCAGCTAAATCATTAGCTGAATGCCAAATTAGCATATAAAAACAACAACGAAAAAAAAAACTTAGGTTAGCCAAAGAAAATAAAAATAAAAATAGCTAAAAGCTGAAAAAAGCCTTAATTAGTCAAAATAGCTAGTATGTAGCTGAAATATGTGTGTGTGTTGTGATTGTATGTTTATTTTCATCTCTACAGACTGTTTAGATACAAACACACGACTAATTCAACTTCCTGCCAGTATAGACGCGGATCGCTCGCTGCTCCCGCACAAAATAGATCAGACGGCAAAATGATTGGCCTCCTCTGCGAGCGTTCCGCGGAGGACTGCGGCGCTCCGCTTCTGGTGTAAACCACACTACAGGTCGGGCTCACACCGCTAGCGCCCAATTACAAGGGCGCCGAATGTAAGCGACTTCCGCTCCACAGTATTATGGTTCTTTAATGCCCAATTCCGCCACTAGAGGGAGCAAAGGAAACGCAAGAACATTTTACAGGAGAACATGAAATAAACACAGTTAACAATATAATATTAAGCGATTAGGATACTCGGTTGGTTGAGGATTTTTTTTCCAACTGAGAAAAAAACAACAACAAAGCTACAGCTAACAAGTTGACCAAAGGTTATTTATCTGTATTTTTGCTTTAGCAGCAAATCTATCTACATAAAAAATGGCCGCCTAGCTCCAACTTCTTCTCCCGGACCTAAAGGTGCATGCAAACCTTTGTGAGTTCTTGAGTATGTGGCAGGGATCACATTTTTGCCGTAAGTAAGCAGAGAAGAAGAGTTCTTTACATGGAGTGCATTTAACCTGTCAACCAGTGGGATTTTTCCGTGCTTTCCTTTATGTTTTGCTTCCTCTGCAACATCGGCATGAATTTCTGCAGCTCTTCTTTTTGTTTGCGCAACCGTCGATCCTGTTTTGAATGAAGGCAGAATGGAGTCTAATTAGCGGGTGAAGATTACCGCCCGCCGTGGCTTCTTCTTTCACCAGGACGTTTCCCAGTTTGCTGTGGGAATTCAGAGGGACGGTGCTCTTTTTTTTTGTGTTTTGAGGAGAAGAGATGGATCCTGTTCCTCCCCCGGGGGTTATATCGTTACACGTATAATTGGTCCGGACGCAGAAAGAAGTCTGCGTTATTTATGTATTTTGTTAAAAGAATTTCAAATTAAATAGGAATGTGCAGATATTTTTATTGATTTAAAAATAACATAAAAAATAAAATATTTTCTCTTTTATTTATGTTTACGTTAAAACTTACATTATTTCTGGAGCATCTAAATAATAATTTTTAAACATATTCAGGGACTCTTCAATCTGCAGTTCCTAAAACTACTCTACAGGGGGCAGTATTACACAAAAAGAGCACCTACCTTCAGGAAAAAACTTTTTACCTCTGAAACGTACAAGTTTCTGGAGTTTGACAAAAAAAGAAACAAGGTTTACAGAAATTTCAAGGTGTTGCAGAGCCCAGAAACCATAGAAACGGACGAAAACCTGTCTAGTTTCTGCTTTTCTATGCTCTGATTGAAATGGGTTTAATTGGGAAGGTTTTAAAGGACGAGATTAATGCCTCTGAAATGTCTTCACGTCTCTAATATCGATGATCTAAATCGGAGAATAAGAGATGTAAACATGGGAGACGATACGAAGGAGCAAGGACGCCGCGAGGGAAGAATCTGGACGCCATTGTCTGACAGAACATCCGTCTGCCTGAGAGCGGTTCTATAGCACTTTCACAGAACCTAACCTTGCAGGAAATCAATTGGCTCAGACTGAAAATTCATCCTTCTGCTCGTCCTTCCATTTAGCCGGATTCAGTAGAAGACAAAAGAGGCGATTCAAACTCCTCCATTCACACACCAACCCGTCTCCACACACAACACGGAGCGTGTTTACCGCACTTCAGCGTGCTCAGCCGCCGCTGAATCGGTCCGGTCGGAGCAGCCTTGGAGAAATGTATTCAGCCAGGTTTGAATTCATCGCGGCCCTCCTTCATCATCTCTCATTTTCTCCTCTGTCCGCCTCTCCACTTCGGTTTTTTTTTTTTTTCTTCCTCCAACCTTGGATGCATCTGGGAGCCGCGTCTCTCAAGGTGGAGCGGCTCACGACGTCCGTGGGGCTGCGAGGTACTTGGTAAAGTTTGCTAACCTTCAGAGACTTTTCAAGGGTTGTGAAGCTGAATAGACTTTGAGGGAAAGGCCAGGTCTGCCAGTTCTTATGGAGAACGTATGTCCAAAAATCAAGTTCAGACAAATGAAGATCTGGAAACAAATATGTCAGTTTAGTCGATCGTAATCAGTTTTAAAGAAAATCTCTGGGCTCTAAGGGTGGGATTATATAAGTTTGCTTCTTCACACTCCTTTTAAAGAAATCAATCAAACTCTACTGACAATGAGTTTGAAATAATTGTGTGTTTTGTCCAGTATTTTTCAATTTATGCTTGAATTAAACCAACAAATCAATCAATCTGTGATGGTCCACCGACCTGCCCAGTTGGACAAAAACGCTCGCATTGAGCAGCCATATTGAATTCATAGTTCAACCTGCTGAAAACGTCACGTGCCCAAAGCTGAATCCCTGATTGGTTGACACAGACAAACTTCACGGTTTTAAGTCTTGACGCCCAAATCGCACTGCAAAACCTCAGATCACGTCTGTACATTAACTTAGCATTGAAACTCATCGCCCAAGCCGAGCGAATTGAGTCTGGTATGAACGCGGCTTTACAGAGTCAAAAACAAAAGGACTGAATGAATGAAACTAAATATCACAAAAACAGATCACAAGGACAACTGAAAAAGCAAAGCAAATAACAGAACATTACATTTTAGAAACCAAAACAGAAACAAAATAAAACCGAAACCAGAAAAGATGAGAACATCGCTGATTGGAGGATGACGTTTGTCCATTACTAAAACTGAAAGTCATGTGGCATGAAGGGATAATGGATATTCTTTATACTAATTATACAACTTTTATCAATTATCCAAAACAGAACATAAATAATCTGCACTTTAACATCTATTTTCAAGGAAAGAAGCACTTCTTTAACCAGGTAAACTTTAAAAATGTTTCTTTACTAAATATATAGACAAAATTATGCAGCAGAATTCAACTTTAAACAATCAGATTGACATACTTTGCAAAAATCTTTCCAACAGGAATAACTTAGAAACATAGCACAAAAAAATTAAAACTGTTATAAGGAAAAAAACAAAGACCCAATTAAAACATGAAAGTACATGAGAAATATGATGAAGGACACTAAAAAAAAGCAGATTTTTTCTTTAGTTTTCCAATTTTGCCAATTCGAAAATCTAAACTTCAGCAAAATAACTAAAATAAAAAAAAAAATAAAAGAGTTCTTCCAGGTGAACTGTAGAAATATCAGCAATCAACTCTGGAGTTTAGTGAGTTCTAATAAAAGAATCTAAAGACCTGAAAAAAGAGAAATGAGATGATGAAACAAAACCAGAATGTGTTTGGAAAAACTCAAAAACAGAGTAAGAAATTGAGACTTCAGAGCTGGAAAAGAGCCCAAGAAATCCAGAAGTACTGCCAGATGATGGATGGATTTACTTATGGCGGCAAGCAAAGAGAACACAGTAAAACATTGTGGAAGAATTAAAAGAATTTGAATCAAAAGGGATCAAATCCCAGCAGAAAATGTAGAAATTGTCACAACAAACTTTGATCCCTAAACAAAACCCCACACAGACCTGCAAATGTAACATCTGGGAATAGACTAGAAGAGACCAAACTGTCAACAAATGATAGAAGAAAGGTGCAGAATACAAAAACTTCACCAAGAATCTTCAACTTACACAAAAAAACCCCAAAAAATTTCCACAAAGACCTCAAGATTTTATCGACTAAGAAATAATATGAGGACCTGACTTTAATTGAAGACTGATGAAAAGTGAGCAAAGTCAAAGAAATAACATTTTCCATCAAAATGTCCAAAAATTTGAAGAATATTTAGTGTCTGAGGAAGAAGAGGACACCACTATTGAGGAACCACCTGAAGAACAGGAGTTTTCTTTGAGGCCTTTATTGCCTCCACCTTATTAAAGAGTTCAGGTGTTGAAGTGTGGATTCAGACATATTGAGTTTGCTTAAAGTGAACCAACAGAATTTTCCACTTTCCAAACACCCTTACATTTGGAAAGACTAAAAATATTTTGTAGCGGTTTAAATTCTGGGAGGTTCGAGACTTTATCATTTTCTTCTGACGGCCAGTTTCTCTGAAACATGGATCGGTTCTTCCCCTAAAGTTCTGGAATGTCATAAACTCCCCATCCTTATTAATTAACTTTAATCATCTGGTCAGATATGAAAAAGATGGGTGGCGTTTGTATATATATATATATATGTATATATATATACATATATATATTTATATATACACACACACATATATATATACATATATATATATATTATATAAAATAAGAGATACACAAATATATATTCATAATGTACATACATATAGAACATATTTGTGTATGTGTATGTGAGATACATATGTATGATATATACATATGTATCTTGCATACACATAACATATATATATATATATATATATATATATAAATATATAAAATATATAAATAATATATGTGTTATGTATATGTATATTATGTATTATTTTCTATATTTTTGTCTTGTTGTCTTATTGTGTGTTTTCTTTTTTTTTTTTTTCTTTTTCGGAAAAGCAGCAGAAAAAACGAAGCAGAGATATGTTTTTATTCTAAGGTAACCATTGTGGTTAATGTGGTTTAATGACTTTCTTCCACATTTGGATTTCGCGGGACCCGTCTTTCCGTAAACGGAGGTCCTGCAGGGCTGCTTCGGAAAAACGGAGGCGTTTAACAGGCTGACTTTTTTGTGGAAAACCGTCGTCTGCGGTCCGGCCCAATCACCCAAAGCGTGCAATCAGATTCCTTCCAGGTTTCCACCTGTGAAGAAAAATAAAAGGTGTAGTTAGGATGTATGTTTCCGCAGAGGGACAGAACATAGAATTCAATCAGGGTTCCAGACGTGGGGACCGCTGGCGTTTCTTCTGTTCCCTTTCAGTCGATTCACTCGGTACAACACATGTACTATGGGAAACCACGCCCTCGCGTGCCTGGCTGAAGACACCTCTATTCACGCCTTTAGGCAGATGACGTCCAATGACAGGTGGGCGGACCCGCCCTCTGCTTATAAGCCCTGTCGTTGACGTCTCACCTCAGTTCTTATGCTCTTCACCTCGCTAAGAACACCTCTCCCGGTCAAAGCCAGCTACGCTGCTGCTAGCTAGTGCTACAGACCCTCCGCAGCTGTCTCGGTGTTAGTTTAACGGCTCCTGTTGGTGTTAGTCACTGTCGCCCCTTCGGCCACACTGTCTGCCCGCGGAGCGCTAACCCGAGTAACTGTGCTGTTCGCCCGAGCGTCTCGTCATGAGCGTCGCCAAAGAAAGCGAAGCAGAAGTCTTCCGTCCGCCCTGTCCTCAGGAGTGCGGCTTCTCTTTGCACGAAAAAGACCAGCACGAAGCCTGTCCTGTCTGCCTGGGATTGTCCACGTCGGAGAGCGTTGACGGAGCCCCACGCCTGCGAGTCGTGTAGCGTGTTACGACGCTCGACTTTGGAAAGGCGCGTAAAATTTGAAAAAAGGCGCTGGGAAAAACATTTGTGGCGCAGCAGGAACCCCTGTTGTCGCAACTGAAGGACCAGGTTTCGTCCGGGTCCGACGACGAGCTCCAGCCGAAGTCCCCGCTGACGAGCGGGGACCACATGAGCTAATGGAGGAGCTAGCTGAGGAACAGGTGCAGCACGTGGATTACGAGCAGCCGCTGTCCCAGCTCAGTGCACCCTACGAGGATGACGACGTTCTGGACGTGGGCCTCGACTTGCCCGGTTCCTCTGACGAGGACCAGAACTCTTCCCGTCGAGCGACCATGCTGCCACTGCTGTGCCAGCTCCACAGGATGACGCGTCATTTCTGTCTCTGTACCGCCGAGCGGCGGGAAAGCTGGACGTGGAGTGGCCCTCCTCCCTCCCGCCCAAGAAACGGTCTCGGTTCGCCGGATTTTTCTCCGCCCGAACCTACGACGGTGAAAGAACCGTTTGCCCATGTACCCGGACTTTGTATCCGAGCTTACATCCTCATGGAGCAAACCCCTGTCACACCACGTTGACTGTGCCGACGGCTTTGGACAGTACTGCGACCTGGAGGGAGCCGAGTCTGCTGGCCTGGTCCACCCTCCACCCATGGAGCCGGTCTTTGGCAGCCTATCTCGCACCATCTCAAAATCACGGCGTGATTGGGCCCGCTACGCTGCCTTCCAAGCATTGTCGATTTTTCCGCCGGTCAGTTGGAGAAAATTTACCGAGCGCAGGGATGTGCAGCGCGAACCCTGAGCTCGGTGACGATGCTTCAAACATATCAGGCGATGTGCCTGGCGGAGCTCGGCGCACAGCTGCCTGCCGGCAGCCCCCTAACCCCACTTCTGAACGAGGTCAGACTCGCCACGGACTACATTCTTCGGATGTCCCGCGGCGTTGCACTTTCCGTCGGCAGAGGGATGGCCTTCACAGTCGTGGCACAGCGGCACTTGTGGCTAAACTCTGTCCGATGTTCCCGAAAAGGAGAGGGTGGCTTACCTGGATGAACCGGTGTCTGCGCAGGGACTGTTTGGCCAATCGCTTGACGCGATTCAAGCCAAATTTGATGTGCGGAAGAAGCAGACTGAGGCACTGCGGTACATCATTCCCCGACGTGATGGGAGATCCAAGGTTAGCGCCAGCGGTCGGAAACCGTCTGCGCAGCCGCCACATCCCAGAACCCAAGTTCCCGGTTCAGGGACCGACGGTCAACCCTCCTCCTCCCCAGCGAAGGGTCCGGCTCTCGTCCTGGAATAAAGGACCTCCAGTGAGCTCAGAAAAGGGCCCAACGCCTCGAAGGAAGAAGCCCCAGTCCTCCTAGCTGGTCCGGAGGCTCTGAGCTGTCAGACGGGAGACAAGACAGCTCCTCATTTGCCGCGGAAAAAGTCGCTGCTCAACGTTTTCAGGGCCCAGCCCCAAACGGCGCTGCGTTCCCACTACACAGTCTCCCAAGCACAACAATCTCCCCGCACACATGACATGTCTGCATTCTGTTTGTGCCACAAGTGTTCAAATAAAGCGTTTTTGTGTTCAAAAAAACCCATATCAATCAACAGTGACGGCGCCCCCTGTCAATCTCGACAGGGGCGGCTTAACGCCGTGCCCCGCCAGCACGCTAGAGGGCGACAGCTCCTCTCTGTCAGTGCACAGCGGGTCGGGCGCCTGGCGCTATGCCTACCCCGGTGGCGTGCATGCGCCCCCCCCCTTGGCGGTCGAGAGAAAACGGTTGCTATGGGTTACCGGCTGCAGTTCCGGGTCAGACCCCCGCACTTCCGCTCAGTTGTAAACACAACAGTGGGAAAGTTAGCAGCACACCCGTCCTGAGGGGGAAATATGTTCACTGTTGAGGAAGGGCGCGATTCGAGTGGTCCCGTCTGCCGAAATGAACAAAGGTTGGTACAGCCGCTACTTTGTTGTCCCGAAGAAAGACGGCGGGCTCCGTCCGATCTTGGATCTACGGGTTTGAACACGTACCTTCGCTCCTTCAAGTTCAAAATGCTAACGTTGAAACAGCTTTTGAATACGATCAGTCCAGGAGATTGGTTCGCTCTGATCGATCTCACAGACGCTTACTTTCACGTCGCCATTCACCGAGACCACAGACATTTCTGAGGTTTTCTTTCGAGGGCACAGCTTACGAGTACCTCGTGCTGCCCTTCGGTCTGTCACTCGCCCCTCGCACCTTCACGAAATGTGTAGAGGCAGCGCTCTCTCCTCTCAGAGAAAAAGGCATTCGCATTCTGACTTATCTGGACGACTGGGCTTTGATAGCAAGCTCCAGAGAGCAGGCAGCGACGCACCTGTCTTTGGTACTGTCTCACATTCAGTCCCTGGGTTCTCTGTGAATGTCCGAAAAAGTGTGTTAGACCCCAGCCAGCAGATTTCTTTCTTGGGGCTGGAGATTTGTTCCACTTCAGGACTGGCACGTCTGTCGCAGCGCAGAATGGCCGCGTTCCACCACTGCCTCGCACTTTTTCAGTTGGGACGCAAACTGCGGTTCCAAAAATTTTTACAGCTGATGGGCATGATGGCCTCTATGATCGCTGTAGTTCCCCTCGGTCTACTCGAGATGCGACCCTTTCAGCGCTGGGTTCGTTCTCACCGACTGAATGTGTTACGTCACCGCAACAGGAAAATTCTGATAGACGCACAGTGCATGCTTGCACTCCGACCTTGGAGGGAACCCAACCTGCTTCGTCAGGGTTCACCGATAGGACGGGTGTCTTTCCGCAAGGTGGTGTCGACGGATGCCTCCCTGAAAGGATGGGGGGCTCTGTGCGATCACATGACAGTGAGGGGAAACTGGACTCCGCGCAGTCCAGACTCCACATCAATCAGCTGGAGCTGTTAGCAGCGTTTCTTGCTCTGCAGCACTTCTGTCAAATTCTGAGCGGCCATCACGTTCTGATCAGAACAGACAACACCACAGTGGTCTCCTACATAAACAGACAAGGAGGGATCCGTTCCCTTCCTCTGTTAAAGATTACCCGCTCTCTGTTGGTGTGGAGCAGCGCACATGTCCTGTCGCTAAGAGCAGCTCACATCCCGGGACGTCTGAATCTGGGGCGGACCTGCTCTCCAGGGGAGGCCCTCTTGTGAGAGAATGGAGGCTTCACCCAGACGTGGTGTCTCTTATATGGACCGCTTTGGAAAGCAGCGGTGGATCTGTTTGCCAGCAAAGAGAACACCCACTGCCCGCTGTTCTTTTCCATGAAGGACTTGAACGCCCCTCTGGGGACAGATGCTCTGGCTCACCCTTGGCCTCCTCTGCCACTGTATGCGTTTCCCCCAGTGGAATTGATACTACCAGTGACAGAACGGGTACGCAGGCAGGGCCTGACCCTGATCCTGGTAGCCCCCAGGTGGCCAGCGAAACCCTGGTATGCAGAGGTGATCAGTCTGTTGGCGCGCATGCCCATTCCGGCTTCCTGTCTGCAGGAATCTCCTCTCCCAAGCAGGCGGGGAAATACTTCACCCACGCCCAGAACTTTGGCAACTGCATGCCTACCTGTTGAAAGGTCCAACCTGATTGCTAAAGGGCTGCCTCCTGCAGTGGTTGCAACCATGCAGAGTGCAAGAGCGTCTTCCACTCAGGGTCTTTATACCTATAAATGGAAAGCCTTTGAACACTGGTGTCAGGAGCGGAACATCATCCCTTTTCAGTGTTCTGTAGTGGACATCCTGACTTTTCTCCAGGACCTGCTGGATAAGGGTCTTTCCTTTTCACAATCAAGGTATATTTGGCTGCAGTTTCAGCTTGTCACGTTGGGTTTGATGGAATGTCCCCTGGTTCCCATCCACTGACTGTGCAGTTTCTGAAGGGGGTACGCAGACTAAGGCCCCCTATCAAGTCTGGTGTGCCATCATGGATCTACCTTTGGTGTTGGAAACCCTTAGTGGTCCCCCGTTTGAGCCACTAGAGGAAGTTGATATGAAATTTCTTTCATATAAAACAGCTTTGCTCTTGGCTCTCACTTCTGCAAAGCGCGTTGGTGACCTCCACGCGCTTTCTGTGCACCTTCGTGCACGCAGCGATCGCACGGATATTTTCAGCGGATCCAGAGTCACTTTGCACCCAAATCCTGCATATTTACCGAAAATAATCCCATTAGAGTACAACTCTATGGTGATTGAACTTTTGGGCTTCCATCCTCCTCCGTTCACATCGGAGGAGCAGAGGCGGATGCATTTGTTGTGTCCTGTGCGTGCATTACGCACATACATTGACCGCACTCAAACAACGCGCTTGTCGGACCAATTGTTTGTGTGCTTTGCTAATCCTGCCAGAGGCAAGGCTTTGTCCAAGCAGAGGCTTTCACATTGGATTGTCGAAGCTATTCGATTAGCTTACGACAGCAGAGGTCTGCCTTTGCCTCAAGGTGTGAGAGCCCACTCGACCAGGGGCGTGGCCACTTCCTGGGCTCTGTTTCGGGGATCCCGTGTGAGTGACATCTGTGCTGCAGCTAGCTGGTCATCGCCTCATACTTTTATACGATTTTATCGTTTGGACGTGACAGCCCCTACGGTGGCTCACAATGTCCTCCTTGCAACATCTGGACCTAATAAGCTCTAAAGGTGTTGTAGTTTGGTTGCTGCTCGCAGGGCGTGTATATATGTCCCATAGTACATGTGTTGTACCGAGTGAATCGACTGAAAGGGAACGAAATGTTAGACTAGAAACTACTGTTCCCTGAAGGAGAGGAACGAGTACAACACATTTTTGCCCCGCTACGCAGTGCTCGGTGAAGAGCGGCTTCCGAACTGAGGTGAGACGTCAACGACAGGGCTTATAAGCAGAGGGCGGGTCCGCCCACCTGTCATTGGACGTCATCTGCCTTAAAGCGTGAATAGAGGTGTCTTCAGCCAGGCACGCGAGGGCGTGGTTTCCCATAGTACATGTGTTGTACCTCGTTCCTCTCCTTCAGGGAACAGAAGTTATAGTCATAACATTTCGTTTCTCCCGATGATATCCGAAGGATTATCCGTGTTCCCATGGTCTCCAGCTTCAGACAACAAGGCCTCCACCACACAGACATTTCGCAGGTTTATCAGCCCATCAAACTTCTGGTCCACCCGAGCTGCTTGAAGTCAGAGCGCCGCAGAGTCACGCAACACACACCTGCTGTGGCGCACACGCACACGCGGGTCCCACAGAGACCGAACCCGATCCGCGGCTC
This sequence comes from Oryzias javanicus, assembly GCA_003999625.1. Taxonomy (NCBI): domain Eukaryota; kingdom Metazoa; phylum Chordata; class Actinopteri; order Beloniformes; family Adrianichthyidae; genus Oryzias; species Oryzias javanicus. Next base: position 24,254,695 of record CM012438.1, read on the forward strand.
TGCGGGCTTGTCAGTCGCTCGCGGGATTGCCTTTCCGATAATTGACTGTTGTTGGAGCCGGTCCCAGCGGCAGGTAAAGAGCGCAGAAGAGCTCAACAGGTGAGAGATTGAGAGGATGTGTTTGACAATCGAGATCTAAGTACAGCCCGCCTTATCTGATTACAATAAATCCTAGAACTGTTTCTACAAAGCTCCTCTGTGACTGAGAAGGAAGGGCTCGTCTACCGGAGAGTAAGAGTACAGAGCAGGGTCATTCTTGAAGAAAAGAAAGCAAATCGAAAAACAACACGTCATGAAAAAACATGTGAAGTCCATGTTTCTAATGAATTTTGACATGAAGTAGTTATAGACTTATTCTGACTTTACCAGAGAAACCAAACATTTTCAGGTGTTCATTTCTTTTATGCTGGAGTTCAAATTTGTGGTTTTTCAAACGTCATCTCCTCCTGACTCGCGTCAGTTTAAGTTTAGATCTTTTTATTTATGGGTCATTCTTGAAATCGAGGACATTTTTTTGTCCCTCCCGTCAAACATGAAATAATCCAACCACTTAAACATGAACTTTCTGACTAATTTTACTGTCGTGTGACCAAATCTACAAAACTAAGAAACATTTGCTTAAAAAAAGATTTTAAAAGTTTCAAATCAGTCTGGAGTAACCACTAAAAACTACTACAATTACTTCTAAAAGTACTACTACTATAGTTATTACTACTACAATGTACTGCTACTACTACAAAAAATACAGCTAATACTACTGCTACAATGTACTACTACAATTACCACCTCACCTACTACCACAATGTACTACTGCTACTATTATTATTGCTACAATTACTACAACTACAATGTACTATTATTACTACTACTACTAAAATCAATATAGCTAATGCTACAATTTCTGCTAATACTAGAATCACTACTACAATATACAACTACTACTACAATGTACTACTAATATTACGCTACTGTTAATATCACTACAACTAACACTACAATATACTACTACAATAATCTGCTACTAATATTAATACTACAATTATTACTATCACTGTTACTACTAAAATTACTACTGCTATTACTACAATGTACTATCACCACCACTACTATTACTCTTACTACTACTATAATGTACTACTATTACTAATATGTACTACTACTAATATTACAACTGCAATTAATACTACTACTACAATGTACTACTACTATTACTACAACTACAACGTATTATTTTCACTACAAATACTTCTACAGTGTGCTATTACTGCTGCTACTACACCAATTGCAACTCATATTATAATGAACTACTACTACTATAATTACTATTACTAAAATTATTACTACTACAATAAATACTACTAATATAATGTACGACTGCTACTACTATTACTAAAATTACTACTAATAAAATTACCACTGCTGCTACTACAATTACTATTGCAATATAATAATACTAATTATAGTGTAATGTTCTACTAATAATAATAGTGGAATGTATTACTACTACCACAATAGTAATACTTTACATTGTGCAATGAGTATCATTGGGTACTTGAAAGTACCATGAGGTAAGAGTTCCGGGTTATGACATCATCGTACCTTGCCAGAATGACGACAAGCTCCGGACTGTTTGACTCAAAATAAACTCAGTTTTTATTCATTTCTATCCTGAAGGTTTTTGGCTAACCCTTCAACCCCCGAGCCTCCGCTCCGGTGTTAGATTCTTTTGACTACCGTAACTCTTCAAGGGTTTACCAGCAGATTCAGAAATGCAGCCTTGTGCTGACATGCAACATTGAGTGAGTGAGGCGTTTCTGCAGTCAGCGTAAGTCATCTGTTTCAAGTATTGCATAGCCAATACGAAATGCTGCTTTTGTCTATGTCAGAATTAGCTGGTACTTGTTAATCGTGTAAAGAGTTACGTTCTGTCAAAGGGCGTGTTAGTTATTTTGGTGTTGGCGGCTGTAGTTCAGATGTTAAAGGGATAGAAAGAATGGGAGCTAAAACCAAGTCAGTTCACCAGGAGACCACTGGGTGCCTTATAACTCAAAAGAATTGGGTGTGTAGTCGAATGGCCATGGGTACTTGAACCTTCCACTAGGTCATCAGGTTTGGTATCATCATAGATTGCCAAAAAGGTGATTACCGCTTGATAACTCAAAATAAACTCACGGTGCAGCTGATCAAACAGGTTTGAGTTTTGGTTGAAGCCCAGTAGTCTGGTGTGGTATCATTTAAAATAATGGTCCTGTACTGATTATTTTTCTTACTCCGTTCTTAAAAACATTCTATTACAAGAACGTTTGATGCTTTATGAGGATTTTCTTTTGTTCTTCACAACAAATGAAGTGGAGCAATGAAATGTTGAGAAATGCAGATCCAACTAAAACGACTTCATGTTGATTGTATGAAGTTGACTTGGTTGCTCTCCCATAGACTTGTAGTGACCATGACAGGCTTCATTTTCTTTCTTGAGCTTTTGTTCCTTTTCCTGAACATTGCCCTGATCTATTCACCTTCCTCTAATCTTCCATCTTTGTCCATCTCACCCTCGTCAGTCTTTTCTCCTCCTTTAGTGACAGTAAACAGCCCCCCTGCTGCGTGTCTCCTATTACAGGCTCCATCATGATTCCCCCGCTTCCTTTTTTTTTTTTTTTTTTAGCAGCTTTTACTTTCCTAGCCATCAGCTGCTGGCTATAAAAGCTAAAGGCCCTCTCCAGACACCGGGGGAAAAGATACAAGAGGTCCAGACCAATCAAAGGGTCAAGAGGAGAAATTCATGAGGACAGCTCAGATGGTGATGATGATGAGGGTAAAAATAAAGACAGGCAGGGAAGATAAACTGCTGAAAGAAACCTTTGATGGTAATCTTGAACACTGTAGAGTGATAAAGAGAGTTCAGTTATTCATGAGACATCCATCAAACGGAGTTTGTTCATTTATGACCACAATTCATTACCATAGCTATGTCAGACATGTGTTGTCAAGGATTATCTTAGCACGGTTGTCATTTATTTTAGTATTTTCTACTTCATAAGTTCGTTTTCCCCAAAAAAAATACCTACAAAACGTCTTTAATCCCAAGTCGTGAACGTGACAAAAGCTACAAAGTGATAGAAAACTCCACGTCACTTTGTGTAAGTTTAAGTCAAGTGTGGAGTGTTTGGTTACAAGTTCAAATGTCAACTCTTTGGTCGCAAGTTCTAGTGTCAAGTGTTTCCTCACAAGACCAAGGCAAGTGTCAAGTACTTGATTGCAAGTCCATCCATCTTCTGAAACCGCTGAATCCCTTTTGAGGTTGCTGAAGCCTATCCCAGGTACTGTTAGGCCAAGACCCATAGACAGGTCACCAATCCACCACACAATCATTCACATTCACACCAAGAACAATAGGAATTGGTTGCAAGCCCAAGTGCTAATTATTTGCTCACAGGTCCAAGTCAAGTGTCAATTCTTAAAATTGTTATGTCAAGCTCTAGGCAAGGACTGAATGTCAAATACTTGATTAGAGCTTAAGTTTAAAGTCCATGTTCACAGGTCCAAGTCAAGTGTAAACTCATTAGGTTTAAGTCCAAGTGGATGGCCTCCAGGTTAACTAGTCTCTTGCTTTGGTCACAAGTTCAGGTAAAACATCAAATCTCTTCAGACACATTAAGTGTCATGTCTGTAACTGCATGTCCTAATCAAATACTAAATGTCAAGCACTTGACTAGAGGATTAGAGGAAGTCACACGTCCAAGTCAAGTGTTAGCTCTTTAGGTTCCGAGTAGATTGACTCCAGTTAAAGTTGTAGAGTATCTTGCTTTAGTCAGAAGTTCAGGTTAAATATCAACTCTCATATGCCACAAAGTGTCATGTCTGTAGTCACAAGTCATATTCAAATGTCAAATCTTTGTTGACGTGTAAAGTTTCAAGTCTTTGACTAGAAGTCCACGTGGAACATTAAGTCGTTGTTCACAGGTCCAAATCCAGTGAAAATATCTTTTGACTCAAGTGTAAATCAAGTTTCAAGTCGTCAGTCACAAGTTCAAGTTGAGTATGACACGTTTGGTCACAAGTCCAAGTGATGTGTCAAGTCTTTGATCACAAGTACAATACAAGTGTTGGATCTCTGGTGAAGCGTACCAAGTTTTCTCAAGTCCAAGTTGAGAACTTCGTTTTTGCCCACAGGTCTACTCAAAGTTTCTAGTCATACATAAAAGTCAAGTGTTTTAAAAGTTTGCTCACAGGTTCAAGTCAAGTGTCAAGTCTTTGAAGTTTCATGCCTGTATTCCCAAATACTAATCAATTACCAAATTCAAGCACTTGATTAGAGGTTAAACATGAGTGTGAAGGCCATATTCACAAGTCCGAGTCAAGTGTAAATGCTTTAGGTTCAAGTCCAAGTGGATGGCCTGCAGTTCAAGAAGTGGAGTCTCTTGCTTTGGTCAGAAATTCAGGTCAAATATCAACTCTCATATGCCGCAAAGTGTCATGTCTGTAGTCACAAGTCATAGTCAAGTGTCAAATCTTTGTTGACATGTAAAGTTTTAAGTCTTTGACTAGAAGTCCACGTGGATCATTAAGTCTTTATTCACAGGTCCAAATCAAATGGAAATATCTTTTGACTCAAGTGTCAAGATAAAGTTGAGTATGACACTTTTGGTCACAAGTCCAAGTGATGTTTCAAGTCTTTGATCACAAGTGTCAAATCTCGTTATCCAGATTTTCTCAAGTCCACATTGAGTACTCAGTCTTAGCCCACAGGTCTCATCAAATTCACTAGTCTCAAGTGTTTAAATGTTTGCCCTCAAGTCCAAGTCACCTGTCAATTCATTACAAACTTTAGTGTTAATTTAATAAAAATCATTGAGTGATAACAGTTTATATTGAGTTTTAATTTTGATACTTTTCTTCATTATCAGTCACAGAACATCAGTAATGACATCATCTGTCATTTTCATCATCACATCGATGTCTTAACTTCTGAAAGCGATTTTGTTTTGTCAAAGCCGTGATCGATCAGATGTTGAATGTCCACACAAAAATCTTTCCCTTTGATATTTATTTGTCACTAAATGTTGAATTTCCCACCAACCTCTGGTTATGGATCTGTCAAAAACGAATCCCTCTCTCCTATCAAGGCTGAATGAGTTTTTGTGGACATTAATGTGGAATAAATGTGGAAAAGAAACCAAACTTTGTTCTTTCACAATTAGAAAACTTATCCACCACCCGACTTCCCACATCCTTAATGTTGGAAATCTGAACTGTTGTGATTCATGTTTCCTTTAATAAGAGATTTGACTGATGGTCATCCATTAAGGGGTCATCAGTGGACCAACGGCGTCTTCTATAAACACGGCGCCTTTAAGAGAGACCTGCAGTGGCCCTAATGTATTCATTTGTGTGTTTGGTGGAGATGTGCTCAGTGCACAGCATTAAAGGATGAGGGAAGGTGGCTTGATCTTCAAAGTGCTTTGAGTAGTCAACTAGACTAAAAAGCTCTAAATGCAGTCCATTAGCAGAGCCAGCATAACTAGGCAATATTTCAAACTAAAATGCACCTTAAAGGGACAAGAGCAGCTTTTCACTGAGACCTGAGCTCACCTAAAATCGCCAAATGGAAAAATGTTGACATTTATGCGTTTTGCTATACATCTGAGCGGAGAAAAAGGAAGACGAAATTCAAACCTATGACGTGTGAACTTGATAGATGAAAGTCTCAGCCTGAAGGCTCAAATGGCCGTCTTTAAAGAGGTGACTTCGTTTTCCTCCTTGGTTCACAATTTGCACAAAAAAAAGGTGCTTTTACCAGGTTATGATAAAAGATTGTTCCATATGGAGCGCTAAAGACGTACGCGAGTTTCAAAATTTCAAAATTCAAGTTTGTTCAGTGAGATTCTGTGAGCCGGGAATAGAATTAATGCTTCGCTATGAACAGGGGAACCTCTAAAGATATCTGGAGGCAAACTTACCCTCGATTTATGAGTAAACTTAACCCCAGTGTCAATGTTAACCACAAGTTTAACCAAACAAACCACATTGTCCTCCACAAAGAAGTGATGTGATGCACGACCAAGACCTCTCTCAACGGGTTTTTAGTATGTGGTGTTCACACTGGACTGTTGCAATCTGATACTTACCTACAGTTGGAGGTGTTTTTCTTACACAGATCTATTCCAAGAAATGAAAGACTTGGTATCATAGAAATCCGATTCTTATTTCTCCTCCATGATCAGTTTTCCAACGGTTGGGACTTCAGTGTATTGAAAAGGACGCCGTTCATACGTCACTTTACACAAGTTTAACTGGTTTAACTTCATTTTGTACATAGAGTCCATTAGTAGCCACAGTAACTTGCTTAGCGACGCTTGAACGCAAGAGTTTTGGTAAACTTGTATGCCGGTTTTCTATCTCCCTTGAAGGCCCAAAGAGCTTTATGGAGCATTCACACTGGAAGTTTCAATGTTAAGTCAATGTAAAGACGTGATCTGCCGCGGCGGGCGTGGCGAGCTTGACTTGAGTGGAAAAATGAATTCAAAATGGCCGCACGATGAGATGATTTTCCCTCTGAACTTCCATACTTTTATTTACCTGCTCGGGCCGTGGATTGACCGAAGACTGTCAGGTTTCTGTTGAGCAAAGGCGGATATTCCCTGCGCTCCCAGCCTGTCACAGAGCCCAGATGGACAAGTGCAGCCGAACAGGGTCCAGCAGAGCAAGCGATTCCTGTGGCACCGGGGGGCAAAGCTGCCGTCGTACCAGGGCGCCAGCTGCTGCGGCTCGCCTGTCTGTGTCTGCGGAGCTCTTTAGCTGTCAGGTTTCCACTAAATGCGAGCTTTTCACTAGCTGCGAGTTAGTTAGCTTCAAGCTTTGTGCTACCGGCGAGCTACCCGCTAGCTACGAGGTAGCCACTAGCTAACCGCTAACTGCAAGCTAACCGCTTACTGTGTGTCTCTTCTGGTGGGCTATTTCAGCCATTATTGCAGCTATTTAACTCATTAAACTACTAAAATATTCAGCTTTTTATATCCTTGCTTTTTTGACTGTTTTGAATTTTCTAAGGATTCCTAGGCTATTTTGGGGTTTAGCTAATATTTTAGCCACAGGCTAGCTGTTCTGAATAATTTTGGCTTTTTCTTTGCTTTCTTTAAGCTATTTTGGAGTATAACTAATATTTCAGGTGTTTCGACTAATTTAGAATTTTTCAGACTTTTTAGGGTAATTTAGTATTTTGCTAATATTTCAACCTTATGCTAGCTGTTTTGGCTAAATTAGACATTTTACCAGTTTTTTAGGCAAATTTGGCATTTAGCTTATAGTTCAACTACATACTAGCTGTTTTGATTGATTTGGGCATTCAGTTTTTCAGGCTAGCTTGGACTCTAGCTAATATTTTAGCCTTATGTTATCTGTTATGGCTAAATTAAACATTTCATCAATTTTTTTTGCTAGTTTAGTCATTTTACCATTTTTTTTTTGGCTAATTTGAAATTTTGCTTATATTTCAGCAACATACTAACTGTTTTGGCTAATTTAAGCTTTTTTCAGTTTTTCAGGCTAGTTTGAAGTTTAGTTAATATTTTAGCCTTATGTTAGCTGTTTAGGCTAAATAAGACATTTTACCAGTTTTTTTTTTTTTTTTAGGCTAATCTGGCAAATTTAGCATTTAGTGAATATTTCAGCTATATGCTCGCTGTTTTGGCTAATTTAGGTTTTTTTTCAGTTCTTAAGGCTAATTTGGGGTTTAGCTAATAATTTAGCTAGCAGCTACAGTTTTTTCAGGTTCAGCCATTTCCACTATCAACTTTAGCGTTTTCAGCTACTCGCAATAACATTTTCAGCGACCAAATTCATCTTACAGCAGTAATTATTGCAGGTAATGCTATATAGTTTTAAAAAATGTTTTAATATTGTTTTTCTTTCTATGAAGATTTCAGAAATGAATTATTTTAAATCTGACTATTTCTGGAAAAACGTAAATGTTTACTTTTCGGCAGTGATTGTTACACTTTTTCTGTTAGCCTGCAAACCAACCCGGACCCCCATCAGAGAAGAAAACAGTTATGTGACCCTCACAAGGAAAAGTTTAGGGATCCCTGTTCTAAACCCCAAAACTTTCCTGCTGGATGAAGCAATAAAAAAGGTGGCCCAATCTTTCCTTTTCCACAGAATTTCCTCCACTTTGAATTGACCTCATGTGGGCCGGTTTGCATGCGCGCATGAAAGCCGATTCGGTGGAACTGTGAAACGTGGGACACGGGTCGTCGCTGGGGAGAAAAGTCAGGACTTGTCAGAAAAATGACTTAATTCTCCTCATCTCCCACTCTGTGGGGCTGGACGGCGTCCAGCAGGGCTTCGGCGTGCGCACACGCTCACACAGACGCACACACGGCCGGGTCAAAGCCCCCCCCCCAGCCTCCGCGGCGACTTGGAGGGCCAGAATAATGGCTTCCATAATGTCCTCCTATGGCGAAGGAAGAAGAAAGTGTGAGGAGAGAAGGAGTACTTTGCTTCTAGGACTCAAGGAGTCCTTTTGTTGCCCACCCTGCGGGGGCTTTTAGTCCTCGCCTGCAACTTATCGGTTGTCCAGCCGTGTGGGATTGGTGGCTAAGAGGGTCTGGGAGTGGGGGGGTGATTGATATAGTAAAATGCAATGGCCCTGGCTGGCTTTTTTTTCCTTCATTTTTTATTTTTTGTGGTGGGGGAGTTTTGTGTGCAGAGGTCAAAGCTACAGTCAATCAGTCTCCCTCCCTTCCTGTCCTTTCTCTTTCTGTGTTTTTCCTCGTCTGTCGAAGCCACCATTGATCTATTTTTCGGCTCTCTTGCTCTGGGGGCTTCCAGCGGCTCGATACGCCATCCTCCGTATAATAGGCACCTGCCAATTGAGCATTAGACGGGAATGTTTGGGCAGAACTCTTCAGGTTGATGGAAATAAAAAATCAAATGAATCATTTTCGTGTTTGCTTTGAACTGCGGCTGCATGTCGACTTGCTCTTTTTTAATGCTGCTCATACTAAAGAAACAGTTTAATTTGGAAGAGCGTTTCCTGATATGCGTTACTCTGATTTAAGTTCTTCGTTCATCTTTTGATGATAAAACAAGTTTCTCTGAAAGGAACAATCAGTCGTAAAACGTAGGTTAGCAACAGCTAGCGTTTATCTGAAAAAATAGTGTAACTTTAAAATGCCTGAAAAATGGAAAAACATCTAAATTTGCCAAAACAGCTTTTGTGTAAATATTATTTAAACTCCAAATCAGGCTAAAAAAACAAACCAAATAAATCTTAAATTAGTCAAAACAGTTAGCATGTAAATATTAGCCTAATTCCAAAACAGCCTCGAAAACTTTTTTAAAAAAACCTAAAGAAGCTAAAACAGCTAGCATGTAGCTGAAATATTACCTAAAATAAAAAAAATCCTAAATAAATCTTATTAAATGCCATAATAGTCCAAAAGTTAGCAGAATGACAATTTTAAAACTTTAAAACTGTAACTTTTTAAGATAATTATGAACTAGATATATAGCATTACCTGAACAATGCTAGTGTGAATGGTGCAAGCTGGATTTTGCAGCTGACGATGCTAGTGCTGATAGTTGAAGATGCTGAAATTGATCATTAAAAACGCTGAACCATTTTTCCAGCAAAAATATTAGCTAATTGCCTAAATAACAGAAAAAACGTAGGTTAGCAACAGCTAGCATTTATCTGAAAAAAATGGCGTAACTTTAAAACGCCTGAAAAATGGAAAAAATGTCTAAATTAGCCAAAACAGCTTTCGTGCAAATATTATCTAAGCTCCAAATCAGGCTAATAAAACAGTTAGCTTATAAATACTAGCCTAATTCCAAAACAGCCTTGAAAACTTTTTAAAAAAAACCTAAAGTAGCTAAAACAGCTAGCATGTAGCTGAAATATTACCTAAAATAAAAAAAATCCTAAATAAATCTTATTAAATGCCAAAATAGTCAAAAAGTTAGCAGAATGCCAATTTTTAAAACTTTAAAACTATAACTTTCAGCATAATTATGACTAATAATAAGGCAGGAAAATTATTCCACAATAAATCAACTTAAACTTTAAATAGCTTTCAATATTTTACCCTCCATAAAAATATATTTTGTCAAAACTTTACAAGTTAGAAGTAAGCACAAGATAACATCGGGCCATTAACAACAATAAAATAAAATGATCTGGAGGGCCGGATAGAATTACCCGGAGGGCCGGATCCGGCCCCTGGACCTTTAAACCAACCTCTACTTCTTAATAAGTTGTTAGTACTTGCCCCTTACCGACTAATGCACTGGCGTCCTAATGCCGCAAACACGAGGTGAGCCCGTGATACATCAGTAACCGTTGGACACCCTCCCAAACTCTGCTCTGATTGTCTAATGGTGCAGCTCGGCTAATGGCAGACGCAGCCGGCATGGCAGACGCAGCCACGCAGCCGGCATGGCAGACGCAGCCGGCATGGCAGACGCGTAAAGTTTCAGTGTCAAGTACAGTGTCAAGACGGGGCAATTTGGGCGTTGGCGTGGCGCCTTAACCAATCAGGGAATCAGCTTTAGGCCTGTGACATGTTCAACAGGTAGTAGCAGGGTGGCTGCGGTGACTCCTGATGGGAAGATTGCAGGTTTGATTCCTGCCTTGCCCGTCCGTGCGTCGAAGTGTCCTTGGGCAAAACACTGAACCCCAAATTTTCTCTGGTGGAAGGTTGGCGCCAGTGTTCGGCAGCGGAGCCACCACCATTGTGTGAATGGGTCTGTGAAGTGCTTTGGGCCTTAAATGAAGGTAGAAAAGCCCTATACAAGTATATATAAGTACACAGCATTTACCAGTATCAAGAGGTATAAAAAGAAGATTCAATGCAAGGTCTTACGGCCTGAACTTCCATCTATTTTCTTAGTCCACTGGGTTTTTGGAGACTCCATCCATCCATCATCTTCTTCCAATCATCCGGTATCAGGTCGTGGGGACAGCAGTCAGAGATGCCCAGACTTCCCTCTCCCCTGTCACTTCCTCCAGCTCCTTTTTGGGGACCTTGAGGCGTCCCAGGCCAGCCGAGAGAAGTAGTCTCTCCAGAGTGTCCTGGGTCTTCCCTCCACTCAGTGGGACATGTCTGGAACACCTCTCCAGGAGGAAGATCCTCGATCCACCTCAACTGGCTCCTCTGGGTGTGGAGGAGAAGTGTCTCTACTCCGAGCTCTCTCCGGGTGACCGAGCTTCTCCTCCTATCTCTAAGGGAGCGCCCAGCCTCCCTCCAGAGGAAACTCATTTCAGCCACTTGTGGTCCGGACCTGGTTCTTTGGGTCACGACCCAGAGCTCATGACCATGGTTGAGTGCTGGAATGAACATCGACCAGTAAATCGAGAGCTTTGTTTTCTGGCTCAGCTCTCTTTTCACCACAACGGCCTGTCGATCTCACGGATCCGATCTTCCCTCACTCAAGAACAAGACCCCAAGATTTTTAAACTCCTCCACCTGAGGCAGAAGCACTCCACCCACAGAGAGGACAAACTACCTTCCTCCAGTCGTGGTTATTGTTGGGCGAAGGCGGGATACAACATGAACAGATCACCAGCGAGCCATCTGTGTTACCCAGGCACCTGGGAGAACTAACAAGATCCGACAATAAATAAATTCCAGAAAACCTTCAGCGTTTGCTCAATGGCCGGGACGTCGAGGCTACAAGCAGTAAATTTGACGCAGAAAAAGAGAGAGGCGGTCTACATCCTTGTTTTCCCCGGATCTACCCGTGAGGGCCTGCGGGACGAGAGCTTTAGTCAACACTGACTAGCAGGTGGTTAAGTTGAATAAAATTCCTCTTCTGCATATCAGTGGAAAGCTGCTTTTCTCCGCCTCAGAATATGTTAGTTGCGTAAATGCTCGAGGTGCTACGATAGTTGCAAGAATGTAAACATCTGAGCTAAATCTTCATCCTTAAAAACTGTTAAAGAGCGCGCTGTACGTCTGTATCCGAGATATAATTGGGGCCCATAATATTTGAGACCTTAATAAAGCATTTAGAAAAAAATATTGCTGTTTGGTTTAACAAAATGTAAAATGTCCGATACCTTTTGCTATTCTAAACTAAATTTAATTACTTTCAGCTTCTAATGTTGTTTTTTAGCTTTTAAAACTCAAAATTTCACTTTTAAATCTTTTTTTTTTTCGTTTTTCAAATCTGACAATTTCTGTTTAAAAATTTTATCCGAGTATATATCTGTATTTAACACAATAAGTTGGTGCGTTGAACAGGCTAGAGCAGAGTTTTCTGCGCGGTTTGTACTTCTTAAGATTCTGTTTTTTACACCCGTCTTGGAACAACATCTAACTATGAGAGTGCAGACTAAAAAGCCATTTTATGACCGTAATTATCACAGTTCCCAGAGTCAGTGAACGCACCGCGACTGAAGCAACCACCCTCAACAATTTTGATTGGTCCTACGTGTTAGCCCCGCCCCAAAGCGCTCCGATGGGGACAAAAGTTTTGAAACTGAAATTTTTGGATTTGAAAATAGAAAAAAAGAGTTGAAGCTGGAAAAAGAGTTTTGAAATTGAAATATTGAGTTTTTAAACCTAAAAATCAGAACATTTGAATCAGAAAATAATTGAGTTTATGTTAGAATAGCAAAAAGTTTTGGACATTTTACTTTTTTTTTTTTTTTTTGCCAAACACCAATATTTTTTTTCAATTTGTTTTAAATTGAAAAATTGAGATATTATTGATCCTAATACAGCTCCATGTGTCTTTGGAAGGCATAAATTGAAAATAGCTCCTACTTACTGAGTCAAATTTTTTTATTCCAACAGTGCACTTTTAGCAGATTTCTTAACTTCATAGGAGTTACTCTCAGTTCTCTGCCCTCTATGTAAACATCTAAAGAAGACATTATCAGGGTCTAAAACAAAAAAGTATTTTAAACTTGCATCTTGTGTCATGATGAAGTCTGGATTCCTGGAATGGATGCAGCGTCAAACTGCACGTGTTCGTCCCCGCAAACGTCTCTCCAGCGTGATCGCATCTGATTAGATGATTATTTCTAGACAAGATAAGTGGGTGAAATGGAGACTCTGTTGACTGCCGTTCAGGTAATCAACACACACATGCGGAGTCATGCCACACCGTCAAGATTGCATTACCTGTCCCTTTTCATAAGCGGATAATGAGACCGTGGAAATCCTAGATGGATGGATGGATGGATGGATGGATGGATGGATGGATGGAGAGATGGATCAGGAGAGCTGTGAAGTAGCTGGAGGCAGATCTTCACCGTTCGGTTTTTGCAAAACCTCCGAAATGTTAAACGGCGAGAGAAAGTGAGCGGTCGACTCAAACTGGGATGGAAACAAACAGAGAGGGAAATCTTGGCTGCTTCGGCTCACAGTGTCAGTCTGTCCAAACACAGGCGGGTCCGGTTTCACTGGAGAACCTGGTAACAGGAGCTCCAAACGACCACGCCCACGCCGCAGGTATTAGTTTATCTGCAGCCCGTACAGAAGAGGAGGGCCGGCTTATCTGAGATGAAGATCAGTCGAGGAATGCAGGGTTTAAACAGGTTACATCATTGGAGCGTCAAGTCAGGGGAAGTTTATGTTAGGACCAAAAGTAAGACAGGAACCAAAATTAAAAAGAGAAGTTGAGGAAAAACAGTGAAAGGAAGTTTCTGTAAATAGCAGAAAAATACTTTTCATTGTCTCTACTCGTGAAAAAATGCCCTTGTCATATCAAATACTTTAAAAAAAATACTTAAAACACAACATTTTTTAATAATTTTGAGTGAAAAAATCTCCCAATGGAACGAAAATATTTTGTCTTGATAAGATTTCCTAAAACAAGTTTTTTCACTTGCCCATTTAAGATTAAACAAAATCTTGAAATAAGCTATAAAACTTATTTTAAGACACTGTTCTGTCTTAAAATAAGTTCATAATGCTCAAAATAAGAGCTTAACATTATTAAAATAAGTATATTTATACTCATTTTCCACCAAAAATGTCCTATTTAAGCACTAAAACAGTCCATCTATCCTAATTTCTAGACCATAATCATTTGAAAGTAAGCATACAATTACTTATTTTAAGGTTAATGTGTATTAAAAAGTTATGACATGCACATTTAAAACAAAATTAAATCTTGACATAAGATATAAAACACTTGTTATAAGGTAATATTTCACTGGCAAATGGAGTTTCTGTGTCTTAGAATGAGTACATTCATTCAAAATTGTGTTTGGTTTAAATTGATTTATTCTGGAATAATATTCTTGCATTTTTATTAAAAATGCTTATGTTAAAAAGTTCTAAAGTTGTACAGTTGTATTCTGCTAACTTTTTGGACGATTTTGCCATTTAGGCTGTTTTAAAGTTTAAATAATAGCTAGCTGTTTTAGCTAATTTAGACTTTTCTTTTTAAGTTTTTTTTCAGACTGTTTTGGTGTTGAGCTAATATTTACATGCTAGCTGTTATGGCTTTAAGCTTTTCTTTTTCAGTTTTTTAGGATATTTTGAAATTTAGATTTTTTTCAGCTACATGCTAGCTGTTTTGGCTAATTATTTTATTTTTTGTTTTTTAGGCTAATTTGGCATTTAGCTAATATTTTAGCTAGCTATTAGCTTCCGTGTTTTCAGCTATCAGCCGAATTATTTTAAGCTATCAATTTTAGCATCTTTAGCTATCAGCACTAGCATCTTCAGCAACCAAATCAGCTTCCAGCATTCACACTAGCATTATCGTAAGTAATGCTATATATCTGGTTCATAATTATCTGACAAAGTTACAGTATAAGTTTTAAAAATGTAGTATTAGACTGTTCAATAAATGTTAATCTTGTTCATCTCGCGACCTCTGACCCCTTGTGCGATTTAGTGTGACAGCCCTGATTTAAAAACTATCTTAAAGTCCCACTCTGATCATTTTCGATCAGTTTTTAAGCTTTTTAACTATCATGATGCTCTTTCTAACCAAAATCACAAAAACTTGTGTCGTTTTCCAGAACATAGTTTCTGCAGAGCAGCAGGAGTCATTAGAAATTCACCTTTGAGTTGTGGGTGGGTCTATCGTCGTGGAGTAACCCCGCCCCCATTCCCATCGCTGCATTGCCAGGATCTCTCTGTTTACACACTCTAAGTCCCAAATGTGACCGCTTTATTCAAAATGTGTTTTTTTTTCAAACTGCATCTTTTTTGTCTTATTTTGATTCACAACAATTTGAATAAAGAAATACTAAGATATATATAGAATATATGTCCTACGTCATGAGAAAAATTAGACAAAAACATGTTAAAACACCATTTTTGGAGGAATGGCTCTTTAAGATTTGGCTTAAATCAAAGGTTGTATTTATGCTTGTGTACCTCTATAAATGTGGTTAATGCATTTGTTTACATTGTATTTCATCAATTTACAATTTATCGTTCACGCTATGTTTCCACTCTTTCATAATGTTGATATATACTTTTAAATGTCATATATATATTGTCATTTCCCTCTTCAGTTAGGCTTCCTTGAGTTTCTTTTTTTGTTCAGCACAGTTTTTCCCTCATCTGTGGGCTTTTCTTCACATCACAGATGGCGATCTGAGGCGCTGAAATGTGAGTCTAACTGTTTAGGTAAAACATGACACTTGACATGTACATTAGTCCGCTGCACAGGAGTGTGCGGCAGCTGCTCTGCAAGATCGCTCTCGTGTTTTCTTTCCTCTGTGAGATTCGATATTCAGAACGCATCTGCACCGAACGTCGAGGCTGTGAAACGAGCTCCAACGTACGCTATAAAACATTTAATCGAGAAGATCCAAAGACTACATTGTCGCAGACGTGAAGCAGTTTTTTCAGCAGCCAGTTAAAACCCTCCCCGATTTTAGAAGCAGATTTAACCCTTTAGCACCGGAGCTCCAGTGTTTAAGTTCTCTGATTTACTGCATTTTTTTAAATGTTAGCACCATCAACATAATTCTAGTTGATCTACTGGGATTATATTGATCGTGTTAATGATTGACAAGTTAATGTACGTTAAAGATTTTGTGTTTAAGCGTCACCGGCGACGCCTCAGGTGTTAAAGGGTTAACGCAAATCCTGATACTTAAGATGCGATAAGAACGATCTAACACAGAAAAACAGCTTTATTCGTGAAAACATGACACAAAGGAGGTAAATATGGTGCGACCTGACAAAGATGAATGGAAAAATGATTTGTTTAACAGGAAAAAAGCTGTCGTTTGGTCGCAAACTGGAAAAGTTGCATTACCTGAAATAATGCTGGTGTGAATACTTTTTGCTTAAAGTAGTTGTTGAAGCTTTTTGCTTAAAATGATGATGCAATGATTTGCTGAAAATGCAAAAAGTATTTGCAAAATGTTAAATTTGCTAAAAACTGGAAATTTTATTTTAAAAAAAAAACTATGAAAGAAGGCCGAAGCACTACCAAAAAATAGTGGAAAAATTCTTAAAAATCTCTAACCCATACCAATTTTGCAAAAAATATTACGCGTGTCGCTTAAATTTGAGCAAAACTCCAAATTAGCCAAAAAGCTAGCTCATTGCTTAATTACTAGCTAAACTTCAAAATAGCCTAAGATTCCTCAGTAAACTAAATTAGTCAAAAAAACAAGATAACAAATTAGCCAAAAACGTTAGCATGTTGCTAAAATAGACGCTAAACTCTAAATTAGCATAGAAATACCTCAGTAGATGCCAAATTAGTCAAAAAGGATATCTTATTGCTTAATTACTAGCTAAATTCCAAAATTTCCTAAAATTCCTCTGTAAACTAAATTAGTCAAATATTTATACATGTTGCTAAAATAAAAGCAAAACTCTACATTAGCCTTAAAAACCCAGTATTTATCAGATTAGCCAAAAACGTTAATATGTTACTAAAACATTAGCCAAACTTCAAATTAGCATGGAAATACCTGTGTAGGTGCCAAATTAGCCCTAAAAGCTAGCTTATTGCTTAATTGCTAGCTAAACTCCAAAATTGCCTAGGATTCCTCAGTAAACTAAATAGTCAAGAATGTTAGCCTGTTTCTGAAGCTAAAATCCAAATTAGCCAAAAACGTTAGCATGTTGCTAAAATAGACACTAAACTCTAAATTAGCATAGAAATACTTCAGTAGATGCCAAATTAGCCAAAAAAGCTATCTTATTGCTTAATTACTAGCTAAATTCCAAAATTGCCTAAAATTCCTCAGTAAACTAAATTAGTCAAATATATTAACATGCTGCTAAAATAAAAGCAAAACTCTACATTAACCTAAAAAACCCAGTATTTATTAGATTAGCCAAAAACGTTAATATGTTGCTAAAACATTAGCTAAACTTCAAATTAGCATGGAAATACCTGCGTAGGTGTCAAATTAGCCCAAAAAGCTAGCTTATTGCTTAATTGCTAGCTAAACTCCAAAATTGCCTAAGATTCCTCAGTAAACTAAATAGTCAAGAATGTTAGCCTGTTTCTGAAGCTAAAATCTAAATTAGCCCAAAAAAAGAGTAGACAACAAATTAGCCAAAACCTTCAGCATGTTGCTAAATTAGAGGCAAAACTCTAAATTAGCAAAAAAAACAAAAACATTGGATAACAAATTAGCCAAAAACATAAAATAGACGCTAAACCCTAAACTAGCTACAAAAAAAAGAAAACAGTAGATAACAAATTAGCCAAAAACATTTGCGTATTGCTAACATAGACGCTAAACTCTAAATTAGCCAAAAAAAAAGAAAAACAGTAAATAACAAATTAGCCAAAAACATTAGCCTGTTGCTAAAATAGACACTAAACTAGCCACAAATAATAAGAAGAAAAGTAGATAACAAATTAGCCAAAAACATTTGCGTATTGCTAACATAGACGCTAAACTCTAAATTAGCCAAAAAAAAGAAAAACAGTAAATAACAAATTAGCCAAAAACATTAGCCTGTTGCTAAAATAGACACTAAACTAGCCACAAATAATAAGAAGAACAGTAGATAACAAATTAGCCAAAAACATTAGCCTGTTGCTAAAATAGACACTAAACTAGCCACAAATAATAAGAAGAACAGTAGATAACAAATTAGCCAAAAACATTTGCGTATTGCTAACATAGACGCTAAACTCTAAATTAGCCAAAAAAAAAGAAAAACAGTAAATAACAAATTAGCCAAAAACATTAGCCTGTTGCTAAAATAGACACTAAACTAGCCACAAATAATAAGAAGAACAGTAGATAACAAATTAGCCAAAAACATTTGCAAGTTGCTAACATAGACGCTAAACTCTAAATTAGCCAAAAAAACAAAAACATTGGATAAAAAATTAGCCAAAAACATAAAATAGACGCTAAACTCTAAACTAGCTACAAAAAAAAGAAAACAGTAGATAACAAATTAGCCAAAAACATTTGTATGTTGCTAACATAGACGCTAAACTCTAAATTAGCCAAAAAAAAAGAAAAACAGTAAATAACAAATTAGTCAAAAACTAAACTTTTCGGTTTTTGTGAACACAATTTTTTTATGTTAATCATTAAATGATCAAATTATTGGTTAAGCTTCTTTTCTAACCATTGAACCCTCACTGCTAGCTTGTAGCACTTTGAGAAAGTGGGAACAGCATCAGCACAGAATTGCTAAACTACACTTTTTTTCCTTGAAACTCCTCACCACATTAGTTCCCACCACGTTCGGATTAAAAGTGCACATTAATTAACTTTAAAAAGTAAAGAACAAACCTCTTTTTTTAAGCATGAAACTCACTAATTTGGCATGAAGTGAAGGTTTATTAAAGGATCTGAGATGATTTAGTAGTTTTGCGGCTCTGATTCCAGCACCTGCTGACTGCCGATCTGACAGCTTTTCTCCTTGATTCCGGGACACATTTCTGGATCTTCCCCACATGATTTATTACGCGTATTATTCCCTCCGCGTTGCCCTGAGTTATCAGGCTGATGCAACAGTCTGCAAGCTCGGTTCTCTTCGGGATGCGACTCATCCCTCCTTCCTCCAAGCGTTTATTTTTATTCATCTGTTTATTTTCGCCTCTAATAATGTCTTTTAACTTTCCCATTTTTGCTTCCTTATCATTGATTTGTTGCTTAATGACTCTTTTCTGGTCTTCTTTCTTTTTTTTTTTTTTTTAAATCTTGTCCTCTCCTACTCCGTCTTTCCTCAAATTCACCGTCTCTACTTTTTTTTCGGTTTTGGAACGTGTGATGAGCCTCCAGCTAATCCCATCCCTAAAGCACCTTAGCAACGCTTGCTAAGGGAATTTGAAGGCAGCGTTAAAAAAAAAAAAAAAAAAAAAAACACACACACGCATATAGACGTGCACAAAGCCCAGTGAGCAGCCCCTGTTGGCAGCCAGAGGATCCAGGGATGCACTAATACATCTTCAAATGTGCTTTTTAAAGCGTTTGGAAAAGCTCTGTTGTTAGGCGATAACTCCCCACTGGTTAAAGGATGGATGCTCCTGTTGTGTTTCCGCTCCGCTTTCACCTCCCCTCTCCTCAGCATCGCTCCCCCCACACTTCATTCTCTCTCATCTCCAGCAGCCGACTTGAAAGAAAACACGGAAAAGTTTGAGGGTAAACAAGGCGGACATTGTAGAGTTTTGATCCTGCTTCTGTTTTTTATTTGTGTTTACTCAAAAAGATGGTTTCACTTTTTCATGTTCGCTAACGACCAGGTCTCCCTTGAAAAAGAGATGTAAGTCTCAACGGGATTTCCTGGTAAAATAAAGGTTAAATAAAATAAAAATAAAAATGACGGAGTTTCTGTTTTCACTTCTTTCTGCTGGATTTCCCAGAAAAATAAAGGGTTCCACATTACAGGAACTCCAAAAATCTCTTCAAAGCTAAAATGACAATTTATGAGGCGTTAAAAGTTTGAGTTTTACTATCACTGAACGTTGAAAACTTTAGCTTTCCATCCATAGACACAAATCAGAAAATTTAGAAAAAACTCCAGACAAAATCCTTAGATCAGGGGTGTCAAACTAAATCGCACAAGGGGCCAAAATCCAAACACACCTTAGATTGCGGGACGAACAGGAGAATCATTTATTGAACACTCTAAAACTAGATTTTTAGAACTGTAAAACTGTAACTTTTTAAGGTAATTATGATGCTGGAAGGTGAATTTGGCCACTGAAGATGCTTGTGCTGATAGCTGAAAATGCTGAAATTGATGTCTGAAAACCCTGAAGCTGATAGCCAACAAAATATTAGCTAAATGTCAAATTAGCCTGAAAAAAAAAAAAAAAAAAAACTTAGTTTAGCCAAAATAGCTAGCTTGTAGCTGAAAAAATAGCTAAACTTAAAATATTCTGAAAAACGGAAAAATGCCAAAATTATCAGCTAGCCTGTAGCTGAAATATTAGCTAAACTCCAAAATAGCCAAAAAGAACTAGCAAGCTAGCAGAATGACAATCTTTAAAACTGTAACTTTTTAACAAAATTATGAATAACAAAAAGGCAATCAACTTAAATCTTAAGCAACTTTCAATATTTTACTCCCCATAAAATATATTGTGTCAGAATTATACAAGTTAGAAATGAGCGCAAGGTAACATTGGGCTGTTAATGACAATAAAATAAAAGGATCTGCATGGAGGGCCGGATCCGACTTTGACACCAAGGTTTTTTGGGCTAATTTGAAGTTTATTTCATATTTCAGCAACACGCTAAATATTTTTTTTGCGAAATCGGCATGTATTAGGGATTTTAAAGTAATTTTAACACAAATTTTTCAGAAATTTAGGTCAACTTTAGAGTTTTTTCATATGTAATTTCCAGTCTTTCATCCAATTTACCATTTTATAAAAAGCTTTTGCATTTTCAGCAATTAAAGTCAATTGTGTCACCATTTTCAGCAAAAAGCTTCAGCATCTTCAGCAACTGCTTTCAGTAAAAAACTTTCACACTAGTATTATTGCAGGTAATGCAACTTGTTATTTTTAACTTTTATGACGTTTGAACTTCACATTTTTTGCATTTTCATCATCATCATCTTCCAGCAAAAGGTAAAAATAGATAAAAAAGATACGTGTTTTGTACACATTTGGTCTAATCACAGTAAAGAGATTAAACCACAAAGGTGATAAGATTAGTGTGTGCATGTGCTCAGATTGTGCGACTATATTGAGCATCTGTAAATACCCTCAGACTCAATCCCCTCTCCATGTTTAATCTGAGTCCATAACTAGTGTCTGCCAACACAGATCATCCCCCCCGCTCTCACACAAACACACATGCGTCAGCACACACCTACACACGAGGACATCGATACGCAGCATCCGCAGAAATAACTGGAAAAGCCTTTATAGATGACAGCGTCAACTCTGACAGATTGTTCTTTGTCGCACACAGACACACAAATGCAGAAGCAGGGCTAATAAGTGGATCAGGGAGGCGGGTGGGTGCGTGCAGGAAACTCCAGCCAGGCTATCGCTAACAAGCATGCTCCTCTCTCCATCCTGCACGGAGCAAATCCCTCCACTCCACGCCAGAGATTAAGCGCATTGTTTCACACATGCTAACGCACAGCAGCGCTGCGCACACAAGTGTGTGTCTGCGCCGGCTGTGGAACCTGCTTCGCCCAAACCTTTTACATCAGACGTTGGTCCGCGGCCAACACTTAAAAAGATCTGTTTATTTTCAAGCTGTGGTTGAGATTACGTTTTTTACTGGGAATCTTTTAGCCCTTTATCAACATTTAGGCACGGCGGTGGGAGCATTATGCAACTGCCTCTGCTCTTACTGCATCTCAAACTTGTGTATTTCAGCTTTAAATGAGTAAACTAGTAGTAGATTGCCTCTAATGTGTACACAATATATAATATCAATCATTTATGGAGTTCTTAAAACAAATTAAGGCACAAAAACTGTTTCTTAAAGCCCTATCAAAATAAAAGCTTATAAAATAGATCTAGAATTAGTGTTATCCAAATGATTACTGGAGATTAAAATATGTGTATTTAGCTATTTTGATATAAATTTGGACTATAAAACATTATTTAAACCCATTTTTCGCTTATTAAAGATATTGCAAAATATTTAGTTTATTTTGAAACTACAGTGTGGACTTAATTGGTTTGGTCGTTTACTTATTAGCAGCTCTAAATTAAAGAAAAAGTTCATTTCTTAAGTTTATTTAAGCTTTATTAATTAATATATTCCCTAAAAAAAGTAATTAATTTACTTTTGATTAAACAAACTTTTAACAATAATCAATAATTTGCAATTTAGCTAACAATTAAGTGTATTATTTGTTTAACTTGTGATCTAGTTTAAGGTTATTTTGTCATTTCAGGAAGTTTTTATAATATTTGGCGCAGCTGTCACACATTTCCACTGTTAAGCAAAGACATTTATTTATTTTTCATCATTTTAATTGTACGTCCTTATTCTGATTTTACTTTACCGGTTTGATTTGTTTTTTAATAATTGGGTTTAAAAAAATAGATTAAATTAATTTGCAAAGAGAATTCAAAACTTTCAGTCTGAAAAAATTTTTATTTCTGAAAGAAAAATGAAAAAAAACACACAAAAACTCAACACCTGCAGGTTTATTTGTGTAAACTTTTATATTTCAAAGCATTTTTTTCCACAAAAACTTAGGACTTGATGGTTTGCAAAATGAGTTTTACATAAAACTAAATTGAATAACTTGTTTTTTGCAGTCTGACCTTCACCACCACAGCTCAACCGGACCAGTTTTCGGTAAATCTAATGTTGATTTGAGCCTTTTCTCACCCTTTTGATAAAAACCTCATCATTTTTGTGATTAAATCCCAAAAGTTGTGTCACTTTTGGACATTTTTCGTTGCAATACTTTTTCTGTGTAATTTCCCGCATCGCAAACACACACTCAAAAAAAAAAAATTCCCCCAAATTTCTCCCCAACCGCTGATGAATGGCATTAATTGACCTGTTTCTGGCTGTCTGTCTGGCGGGAAACTGAACCGGATCTCACCTGCAATCTGCAAATGACAGAGCCCCCCTGTGCAAAGGTGAAAGGAAGAGTGCTGTTCATTGGCCTCTGGGCCGGCAGGAGACCTTTTAACTGCGGTGATTACCTTAGCCTGAGCTGCAGTTGTAATCATGTTAGCGTTTCCTGCTCGCTTCCATTCTGTCCTCTGCTCCTGCTCCCTTTTCTTTCTTCTCCAAAGTGCCTCAGCCCTCCAGGAACACTGCCGTGGTGTTGAGGTAATTGACTTGACAAGACCTTACGTTTGCTCCCGCATTTATAATTGATTTCAAGCCAGAAGCTTTTCTTACTTTGGGCTGACCCCTGTAAGGATTTCTTATACGCGTGCGGCTGCATTTACATATGAAACACCCCTTTCTCTGCGTCTT
This sequence comes from Oryzias javanicus, assembly GCA_003999625.1. Taxonomy (NCBI): domain Eukaryota; kingdom Metazoa; phylum Chordata; class Actinopteri; order Beloniformes; family Adrianichthyidae; genus Oryzias; species Oryzias javanicus. The sequence goes on from CM012438.1 coordinate 24,278,015, forward strand.
GGTTCCGTTTGAACTCTGGATTTGTCCTTTTAACCCCACATTTTCAGTGTCAAGTTGGACTAATGTTTTTTACAAACACTTCGTTGTAGGTTGGCAGGACTTCTCGATCAACTCCATTGACCCACTACAATGATAGTTATATATTTTTTTGTTTTTCACGTGCTCTTGTGGGATTTTATGGCTGGAGAGCCCCAATACGGGTCGCCATTTTTGTTGCTCCACGCCCAAGACTCAGAGTAATGAAGTTCTCCATCAACTGACTGTCCTAGAAAATGAAAGCTTTCTTTATGTTTTGGCTGAAAACTGGCATAATAACAGGCATAATAATCATATACATAAACCCCTCCCCCTTCTTCCTCTGTTAGGCTGGTCTAAGCTGCATGTGACAAATTTATTTAAAAAAAAAACTTTTTTCAAAATGGTGGATTTTCTGTTGGTTTTATCTCCATAGCAACCATTTTATGTTTTGGTCGCCTGAGGATCCCGAACAGATCTATGTCAGTTTCAGAGGAATCGTCAAAAGTAGATTTTTGGATTTCCTTAGCAACACAGGTTTTTTTGGCTAACATTCTTACTACGCTCATAACCTGTGTTATATCATCTATTTCAGCTCTAGCCAGGGATCTGTGCGTTTAGTGTGCGAGTAACAGCAGAACGGACCGTTCAAAATCTTCAACTTTTAATTGCAACATTGTGTACACAGTGATGCTTGAGAAGTTAGGAGACAAAAATATCCATGGTAAGTTTTTATTTCTGGCTGGTTTCTTTTTTAAAAGATTCAAGATGGAGGCTTCTTCCTGAGGTCAAAGGTCGACGAAACTCCAGTTGTGGTTGTGGACTTAAGGGAGACTTTGTGAAGATCGCTTGAAGTAACGTTTTTTTTTTTGGTCATATTGTAGGAAAACATTGACAAATCTCCCACTTTGCCACAAAATGCCCGCCAAGCTGTAACCATCCCATAATAGTTTCAAAACTTGAGACATCACAGAGACGATATACCGCCCCCGAGTGAGCAGCTTTTGTAACTGCGTGATGATTGTAAGCAGTTTGGTCCACCCTTAAGAGTGCAGTGTGAAACCTTGAATGTGGTTGGCACCGTGGGGCAGCGGTTATCACGCTTGCCCCACAGTGAGAAGGCCGTGGTAAGACTCTTGATTGGGTCCATTCAGGGTGGAGTTCACATGTTCTGCTTGGTGTTGGTTGTCATGAAGGTTAACTGACTCTGAATTGACCCTGCGTGTGCATGTGGCCGTGCAACAGATCGTGCAAGGTGTAGCCCGCCATCGCCCAAACATTAGCTGGATAGGCTCCAGCAACGATCCAAACAGTGAGTTCTGAAAAATATGGATGGATGAGAATGTGGAGGATGCGCATTGATACTGCCTCTTTTGACAAGCGTCAAGGTGCATTCACGCCGCCTGCATCGACTCACGTTGGATACAGAGAAAAAATATGGCGTCTTAAAAATTAACAGCCGGAAGTCCCTCTCTCTGCAGCATCCAGCTGCAACAAAAATATCATTTTAAGCTTTAGACCTTTTTCCTTTTTTGCCGTTTTTTTTCTCTGTGACACTCTGCCACGGCGGAAAAAAACGGCCTTTCTGATCAGCTGATTCAAAGAGGAAAAAACAGTTACAGTTTATTCACATGTAAAAGCTGATCGTTCTGAAAAGGTTTTTAAATATCATTTTGAAAGGGTTTCCTAAAGTTTAGGAAAATTCCACTTATGCAACCGGCTAAAGTTGATTCTAACGCCATCTGGCGTGTGACCAGAGGAACCTCGAATTTCAGGCTTCCGAGTCCGCATCGTTCGTGATCACACGTCGCTACCAAGTTTATAAGTCCGGTTATTCCTTGATCGCTCTCTGAAGGTTTTCATGCTGAATCCTGGAAAAGCGGATCTGTGACCATTCAAGGACTCGGATTTAGTGACGTACAGTGCTTCCCTGCATATTTGCGTTTCTATATTTGCGGGGTTTTTTTCAGTCAAGTGACTTTTCCGATTTTTCACAAAAACTCCAACAACTCAAAACACTTGTATGAAACTATTGCGCCCGGATAAAGTGCTGCGGTGCTGAGGTGTATCTCCGGGGAAACTTCGAAACACGGAAGTGCCACAAATTCATAATTGCAGTTTGTGTTTTAATATGACGCCAAGACGCACGTTCATAAGAACAGAACAAGGTTTGCGGGATTTGCACCGCTTTGACTTTGTGAACTGAGCCTCTGCCCACTGCAGGTGGCGGACAATCGCTGTTAAACAGTAGAAACACAAAAAAAGAAGAATCTCCTCTCTGCTGCTACCTGTGAGTCTGACGCTGGTCCGGTGTGAACACCAACGGCTGAATGAGTGTTTATAAAAACTGCGTGTTGTGCACCACGCGTGCCTTGTTTTTTTTACTCATCAAAAACTGCCGTCACCGCCTCTTTTTCAGCTGACAAGAAAGTCACGTCCGCTGCCTTTATTTTCTTTTTTACTTTAATCAAATGAGCATCTACTGTTTCTTTTTTAATGCGGGTCAAATTTGCGTCCACTGCTTCTTTTGGCACACATCAAATTTGATGCTTAATGCTTTTCCGAAACTGTGTTGGCGCATGTGGGAGGAGCCATCGTCAAGTTTTTCGTCTTATCAAACATTAACTCAATGTCTCATCTACAGACATTGCATGAAGGCAGCGGATAATGTTTAGAGATCAGGTTTATTTATTTGAAGAATTCTACAAAAGCATCAGTGATCCCGTCTCCATGTCTGGGTTCATGAGATCATTCAGAAACTCTCCCACTATTTTAGGGGCTGCGCGGTACTTCTGTCTGTCAGTTTGAAAGCTTTCTATAATATATATATATAATATATATATTATATATATATATATATATATATTAATATATACATATATATATATATACATATATTATTATATTATATATATTTTATATATATATATATATAAAATAATATATGTATTATATATATATATATATATATATATATATATATATATATATATATATATATATATATACATATATTATTTTATATATATATATAAATAATTGGAGTTTGCATGTTCTCCCCGTGCATGCGTGGGTTCTCACCGGGGACTCCGGCTTCCTCCCACCGTCCAAAAACATGCTTCATAGGTTAATTGGTTACTCTAAATTGCCCTAGGTATGAATGTGTGAGTGACTGTGTGCACGAATGTGGCCCTGCGACAGACTGGCGAACTGTCCAGGGTAAACCCTGCCTTCGCCCATTAGCCGCCGGGATAGGCTCCGGCATCCCCGCGACCCCGAAAGGGATAAAGCGGTATGGAAAATGAATGAATGGATGATGAATATATAAATAATATATGTATATGTATATATATATATATATATATATATATATATATATATATATATATATATATATATATATATTATTTTTATATATATATATTTTTATATATATATATATAAATAATATATGTATATATTATATATATTATTATTTTTATATATATATTTATATATATATATAAATATGTATATATAATATATATATATATATATATATATATATATATATATAATATATTATTTTTATATATATATATATATTTGATATATAAATATGTATATATATATATATATATATGTATATTATTTATATATATATAATATATTTATTTATATACATATAAATGTCTGATATATATGTACAAAACTTCCCAGGCCAAGCTAGAAACAGAAACCCCCCACAGAGGGTGATATATATATATTTAAATTTTATGGAGGTTTTAAGAGGGTCAGTGAAATCTGTTATAGTTAAGGTTTTAAGGACATCCTCACAAATGTGAAACTTCTCTGGCTGTTTCCTCAGAGCTCCATTTTTACCTTATAAAACCAGGAAAGATGAAATAAAAACCCACGCGGATCTTCACGTTTGCAGGCAGACGTTGAGTTCAGAACCTGAACGGCTCCATTGACGTCAGCAACATTAACCGTTTTGCAAATTGATTACCTGGAAATCATTTGTGTGTTTCTTCTTTCTTGGTAAATTCTTGCATTAGGCTGAGATTTGTCTGTTTATTGTTGATGCAGTCGGGCATAAAGACGCGAACATGGACTGAACAGACCGGCTCAGAGAGGTTGGAGCTCGTTCTTCTGCGGAATGGGTCATTTTATTCCAGGAAACCTCTGGTGAAATGAAGCTCCTTCTTGTCTTGTTTTGTGGTTGTGCTTCTGCAATCTTGTGGAAGCGTCATCTTCTGACTCCTAAAGATTCTGGAGGTTCACAGATGCAACTGTAGTGTGATTGTAATGTACAATTGAATAAGGAAAGACAATAATAACTGTTTTTCTGTTGGTTTTGTTATAAACACAGCTAAAAATGTTCAATTTTCCCCATAAATTGCATTATAATCAGCTATTTTATAATAAATACCTGTCAAAACAAGTGAAATATATATATATTTTTAATTCTTATTGTTAAGAAAATTCCATAAAAATTTGCTTAGTATTAACATAGCTCATAAAGTATACTTTTATGATGTATTTGATAAAAACTAAAGAAATTATTCGTCTTTCAAAAAATGCCTCAAAGGGACATGAAAAGATTTGAACAAAACCTTAAAGAAAAAAATGAATCCAAACTGTATAAAAGCTTTATTTAAGGTGAAAACTGCGGCTGAAAAGCTTCTAAATGACCCTGGAAGCGTCTCCGCGAGCCTCCCAGCGGCCCCGTCACACTGAAGCCCCCAGCCTGTGTGAGATGATTGTGGCTCCGCAGGGAGATCCAGAGGTTACTCCCTAATTGATTGTCATGAAAGGCTTTAATTCAATATGCAAAGCGTGCGGAAACGCGATGCAGCCGCATCCATGCAGCTGATGCTGAGCCCTCCGAATCATTTAAAAAAGGTTTTATTATTAAATGAATTATTTTGGAGTTTTAAATTAGTTCATTAAAATCGAAAAACTCATTTTATCAGCAAAAGTCATACATTTTAAAGGAAAAATACCATTTATTTGATGTCTTTATTATTGTTGACTTAAAATAAATTTTAATCATGAATAAAGTTTGACGCAGCTTTTTTCTGCTAAATCCAAAGCTAAAAATAATTTTTTAAGATAAAAATCAGAAATTTTTAATATTTATTTTCATTTTCTCAATTCAATTTTTGATGAAAGTTTGATTTAATTCAAATTTTAAAAGAAAAGAGGCAGATTTAAAGCCAAAGAGGAGAAGTTTTCAGATGGCAGCAGAGGCAGATGGCGGGAAGCGGATGGGGGGGGGGCTTCCTCACCACTTGGAAAGGGGGAGGAATCGGGTGAGGAGGAGTGGGAGGGGGGGGATTAAGAGGCTGAAAAATGGTTAAAACGTGTCAACGTGTAATTGCATGATAAGGCCCCCTCGCGAGGAATCTGTTGGCCCCCGCCGCCGTTTTTCTGTGGCGTCCCGGCTAATCTCCTCGCGCCACATTCAGTCTTGTGCAATCGGTCCCCCGTAATCTCCCGTGACAGAACCGGGTCCAAGCACGGAGGTGAGGGTTTTTATAGGAGGAGCGGGAAGGAGGCATGCGGAGGCGTGATAAACTGACACCGATTAGCCACGTTCGGGACACCAGCAGCCAACGGGAGAGGGGATGGGGAGCGGAGGGTGGGAACAGGGGGACGTGCCAAAGCCAAGGGTGTCCAAACATGTGGAGGATGGAAACCTGCCCCGGAGAGGCAGATCTGAGTCCTCAGGCCAATTTCACCTCACCTGAGCCTCATGTAATCATCCCATCGAGGCCCGATAATCACCCTGCTCTGCTGATAGCGTCTCCATCCCCTCCGCGGTTTGGCGAGATCTCTCCTCATGCCATCAGTTTCAGAGCGGAATTCATTTGCAAATCATTATATTAAGATATTTGCGATCAAAAAGTCCAATCAGCGGCCTATTCAGGAGCAATCACGCCGCCTTTTTCCAGACGAACAAATAATAACAGTTTTTGATGACTTAATCAAATGATCTTTTTTTTTTTTCATCTAAATTTTCATTTCGTGTGAAATAAATGCTTTATTTCTTTAGTCGAGGCGGGGGCCGGATCCGGCCCTCCGGAAAATTCTATCCGGCCCTTTCTTGTTAGTAATGGTCCGATGTTATCTAGAGCTAACTTGTATAATTTTGACAAAATATATTTTTATAGAGAGTAAAATACTCAAAGATTCTTAAGGTTTAAGTTGATTTATTCTGGAATAACATTCCTGTCATTTTATTATTCACAATTATGTTAAAAAATTACAGTTTTAAATTTTTAATAAAATTTGTCATTCTGCTAGATTTTTTGGACTATTTTGACATTTAGAAAGATTGTTTAGTCTATTTTGGAGTTTAGCTAATATTTTAGCTAGATGCTAGCTGTTTTGGCTAATTTAGGCTTTTGGGGTTTTTTTGTGGCCATTTTGGAGTTTAGCTAACATTTTAGCTTAATGCTAGCTGTTAAATGTAGTTTTTTTTTTCACTTTTCGGCTGTTTTGGAGTTTAGCTAGTATTTCAGACACATGCTAGCTGTTTTACCTAATTTAGGCCTTTTCAGGTTTTTTTTTGTCCATTTCGGAGTTTAGCTAATACTTTAGCTTAATGCTAGCTGTTTTGGCAAATGTAGGCTTTTTTTCACTTTTTGGCTGTTTTGGAGTTTAGCTAGTATTTCAGACGCATGCTAGCTGTTTTACCTAATTTAGGCCTTTTCAGGGTGTTTTTTTGTGCATTTCGGAGTTTAGCTAACACTTTAGCTTAATGCTAGCTGTTTTGGCTAATTCTGGATTTTTTTTGCTATTTTTTGGCTGGTTTTTTTTTCTTTTAGCTAATATTTCAGCTACACACTAAATGTTTTGGCTAATTTGGAATTTATGTATTTATTGATTCTAGTTAATTTGGCATTTAGTAAATATTTTAACTGGCTATCAGCTTCAGCATCTTCAGCTATCAGCACTAGCACCTTCAGTGGCTGAATTCAGCTTATAGCATTCACACTAGCATTATCACAGGTAATGCTATATATGTGGTACATAATTATGTTAAAAAGTTACAGTTTTAAAGTTTTAAAAATGTAGTTTAAGAGTGTTCAATAAATGTTTCTCCTGTTCGGGCCGCGACCTACGTTGTGTTTTGGATTTTGGGCGACTGAGTTTGACACCCCTGCTTTAGACAAAAGAAGAGGCTGCAGCCCGTGTAGAAAACTACAATTTACAGCTTTTAGCTCCTTTTTCAGAATTACCTAAATTTCCCACCAAGAAAACAAACTTTTCATGTTCAAATTGATCCTGTAAACCCATTAAAAGCATCAGGAGGAATACCTTCAGACTCTGGAGTCGCTGCGGCTTCAGCAGCTGGAGTTAGTCTGAAAAAAATCTTTTTTTTTGTGGTTTGCCGTGACCCCCACCCCTCCACGGCTTACACCAGGAGTAATCCCCATTCTCCTCCAACACAAAACCCACCCCCTCTTCGCCCCCCACTCCCCACTTCATCCCATTCATGAACGCCTCCCTGCCCCGAGGCCTCCGCTGATTCAGCCGTCAAATTAGAAGAAGGAAATCATTTAACAGCCGTTACAATTACACTGGGGCAGATGCAGGCGTTACACGGGGGTCAGGACAGGGCTGGCGGTGGGGGGGGGGGGGCACGCTTGTTGTGGGATGCACCTCTGCTGGAGTTTTAGAGGTCACGACCCTGCAGGTAGCAGAAGAACACCTTCACTTTTAGAAAAAAAATGACGTTCTATCAATATTTTTAAATGCTTTAAAATATATAAATTAATATTTATTGTAAATTGAAAAACTTTTCTTATTTTTCTCTGAATAACAAAGTGTATGTGGTTGAAAATGAATTAAAATGAAAAGAATTTGGTTTATTTTTAACTATTTACACTTAAAAAACGTCATAAATTAAAATAAATGATCAATATTTAATACAACATGCATTTAAAAACCAGCATTTTGATCTGTTTAGAACAAAAAAAAACCTTCAACGTTAAACTGGATTATAATATAAATAAAATGTAATAAAAGATTCCCTGGAAAGAATGATAGCATTTTTCCTAGAACACCTGACTTATGTTAAGATAAAATTTTCAACTGTATTAATCGTTATTTTTTATTTATTTGCTTCCAAATGTCAAAAATAAATACAAAAAACAGCAAAAAGTCAATTAATTTCTCCAAATTCTTCATATATTTTTTTCTTATTTTGGTCAAATATTATCTTGCATTTTGCGCAATTAATATATATATATTTAAATATATATAATTGCATTAAAACGTTTCCGTTAGGCCTATTTATTCACATTTTAAAATATCTTACAACAGCAAAAACAGATTCAAAATGACACCGACTGACTCACATGTTTACAAGCATCAAAACTGGATTTAAACTGCAGCCTAAAACTTTTTTCTTTCTTTTTTTTTTCATTTTTTAAAGACATGTTCCACACCGCCTTCCGTTTATTTACGCTCCACTCTTTAAAAAAAAATCCTTCAAACTAATTCCACAGAAAAAAAGTGTGTGAAAACCACCAGCCTTCACGGATTATCATGTAAATCGTGTCAAAAAGAAAATTGGCATGCTCCAATCCACAGAGCGGAAACGCGTAAAATGCGCACAAAAAAAAGAAAAAAAAATCATAATTACTGAAGGGAATTGTCAAATAAAAAAAGAGAAAAAGTTTGTTCAGTGATTGCATTTTATGGCTCTATAAGCGCCCAGAATGTACAGCAGTCCGGCGCGGCGCGCGCGCGTGCGTCCACGGAGCTTTTGGAGTTTTTGGTTCAGATGTGCGTCAGCGGAACCGTCCCGTTGACCGCGCTGGAGCTCCCGCCGCCGCCGCCGCTCTGGTAGTGCTGCGGGTGCAGCACGTGCAGTCTGCTCTGCTCCCCCGCCGCCTCCCCGCCCGGCAGGTACATGCTGATCATGTCCCGCAGGTCCCCCGTGGCGCACGGCGGCATGGCGCGGCCGCTGGACACCGGCGGGCTGACGCTGGGCTCCGACTTGACCAGGGAGCCCAAAGTGGCCCCGGACACCGGGGAGACCCCGGAGCTTTGGTGCTGGTGCGTGTAGCCGGTGATGCCGCCGTATCCCGGCGGGGACGCGCTCATGTAGCTCTGGGAGTTCGAGATGGGGCTGTAGGGCAGCGCGCTCATGTCGTACCTGTGCACGGGCTGCGCGCCGTGCGGGTGGTGGTGGTGGTGGGGGTGCAGGTGGTGGTGCGGGTGAGCCCCCGCGCCCGGGTGCTGCGTGTACGCCAGCTGCGCCTCCTGCATCATGGCGTGCGCCGCCGCGGCCGCCGAGTACGCGCCGTTCGCCCAGCCGTTCACGTGCGCGGCGTAGCCCGCGTTGGCGCCCACCTGGCCTCCTCCGGGGCTCTCCAGCCGCTGCCCCGCAGAGGAGCCCAGGAGCCCCCCCGCCAGCGAGTACTTGTCCTTCTTGAGCAGCGTCTTGGTCTTCCTCCGCGGCCGGTACTTGTAGTCCGGGTGCTCCTTCATGTGCATGGCCCGCAGCCGCTTGGCCTCGTCGATGAAGGGTCTCTTCTCCGCCTCCGTCATCACCTTCCACTCCGCGCCCAGCCGCTTGCTGATCTCCGAGTTGTGCATCTTGGGGTTCTCCTGGGCCATCTTCCTGCGCTGGCCCCGGGACCACACCATGAAGGCGTTCATGGGTCTCTTGATCCTCTCCTGGGGGGCCTTCCCGCCCGCGTGCGCCCCCGGGTTGGACGGGTTGGTCTGGGGCACCACGGGGGAATGCAGGTCCGTCTCCATCATGATGCTGTACATTCAGGCGGCGCGCGCGGGACACCCTCGCGTCAAAGTCCCCTCGCAGGTAGCAGCGGCCCCTGTCCCCCCCCTCGACATCCACCGGGGTTTGAGCTCACTTTGCGCCGGGCTGAGGGGGGAAAAAAAAAAGTTCCAGGAGCGTGCCCGGCTGTGTCTGCGCGCGCTGACAGCAGCTAAATGAGCGCGAGGCGGCCAATGGAGAGGCGCGAGCGCAGATTTGCATGCTCGAGGTTCTCGTGACGTGGGAGAACTAAAAACGACTCCCTCTGTCATCTACTATAACAAATACTCATACATCCAAAATGTTCATAACATCCGATTAAATCACAACATCTATTTTTTAAACCGTTTTTCTTTCATAATTTCAGATTTCTTTCTCCTAAAATCCTCTCAACATCACCCCCCCCCCCGCCTCTTTTCAACCCTTTTTTGTCCACATAAGGACTACACAGCTCTTCTATTCAGAGCCACAGGTGCTTTTTTTGTTGTGCCCGTTGCTAGGCAACAGGTGACTGACGCCCAGAGCATCTTTTGTTTCAGCAAAGAAAAGCAGGGCAGCAAACGGAAACAGTAAACAAACATAAATAAGACTTTTTTTTTTTCTCTCTATTAAATCAAACAAACAAAAATCATAGAAGGACTTTTATTTTGTCTTAAACACCTAAAAATATTGTTTTTGGAAACCAGAAGATGATTTGGGGATGCTGTCGGCCTCTCACGCGGCTGGTTAAGTGTTGGCGCGCCGCTGGGGCCGGGTGCCCCTCTCTCTGTGGGTCCCAGTTGGGTGTAGGGCTCCAGAGTGGCTCCTATCCCCCCGTAAATGTCACATCTGCGCCACCAGCATCATCTCAGAGGCAGAAATCAGGGAAAAAAAAATTTAAAAAAGCGGACAGAGAGGCTTCATATTGACTGAAGGAGCGACACTCTTCTCTATTTACTAACACAGGATTTATTGATCCAGTAATAGAAGAGGGAGAGGCACTTTGTCACCGCGCTGGGATTTACATCCGCTGCTCTCTGCTGAGGGATTTTGGCAGACAAATCGATTGGAAATCCATGATTCTGAAGAGGAGATTTTGACAGATTAGATCCCGTTTGATCACATGTCACAGTATCAGTGCCTGTATCTCCCTTCAAACCAGGGGTCCCCAAACTTTTTCTTGTGAGGGCCACATAACTGTTTACTTCTCATATGGGGGGCCGGGGCAGTTTGTAGGCTAACAGAAACCGTGTAACAATCTAAAGGTAAACATTTATGGTTTAGAAAGCCTTAAATGAAAGCCACACAAAGCCACATTTTAAATAATTCATTTCTGTAATCTTCATACAAAAAATAATTTAAAAAAAACTAGATATATAGCATTACCTGTGATAGATTCATAGCAGAAGATGCTTAAATCAATAGCTAACTAAAATATTATTGAAGTGCCAAATTAGCCCAAAAAAATAAAAAAAATTCTAAATTTGCCAAAACAGCTAGCATGTTGCTAAAATATTAGCTAAATGCCAAATTGGCCAAAAAATTTTTAAAAATGTCTAATTTAGTAAAAACAGCTAGCATAAAGTTAAAATATTATCTAAACCCCAAATTAGCGTGAAAAATGAAAAAAAAAGTCTAAATTAGCCAAAACAGCTAGCATGTTGCTGAACTATTAGCTAAATGCCAAATTAGCCTAAAAAACTGGAAAAATGTTTAATTTAGTCAAAACAGCTAGCATTAAGCTAACATACTGGCTAAACTCCAAATTAGCTTAAAAAACTGAAAAAAGCCAAAGTTAGCTGAAACAGCTAACATGTAGCTGAAATATTAGCTAAATGCCAATTTGGCCAAAAAAACGTAAAACATGTCTAATTTTGTCAAAATAGGTAGCATAAAGCTAAAATATTAGCTAAACTCCAAATTAACCTAAAAAATGAAAAAAAAAGTCAAACTTAGCCAAAACAGCTAGCATGGTGCTGAAATATTAGCTAAATGCCAAATTAGCCTAAAAAACTGGAAAAATGTTTAATTTAGTCAAAACAGCTAGCATTAAGCTAACATATTGGCTAAACTCTAAATGAGCCTAAAAAACTGAAAGAAGCCAAAGTTAGCTGAAACAGCTAGCATGTGGCTGAAATATTAGCTAAATGTCAAATTAGCCTAAAGAACTGGAAATATGTTTAATTTAGTCAAAACAGCTAGCATTAAGCTAACATAATAGCTAAACTCCAAATTAGCCTAAAAAATGAAAAAAAGTCTAAATTAGCCAAAACAGCTAGCATGTAGCTGAAATATTTGCTAAATGTCAAATTAGCCTAAAGAACTGGAAATATGTTTAATTTAGTCAAAACAGCTAGCATTACGCTAAAATATTAGCTAAACTCCAAATTAGCCTAAAAAATGAAAAAAATATCTGAATTAGCCAAAACAGCTAGCATGTAGCTGAAATATTAGCTAAATGCCAAATTAGCCTAAAAAAACTGGAAAAATGTTTAATTTAGTCAAAACAGCTAGCATTAAGCTAACTTATTGACTAAACTCCAAATTAGCCTAAAAAACTGAAAGAAGCCAAAGTTAGCTGAAACAGCTAGCATGTAGCTGAAATATTTGCTAAATGTCAAATTAGCCTAAAGAACTGGAAATATGTTTAATTTAGTCAAAACAGCTAGCATTAAGCTAACATAATAGCTAAACTCCAAATTAGCCTAAAAAATGAAAAAAAGTCTAAATTAGCCAAAACAGCTAGCATGTAGCTGAAACATTAGATAAATGCCAAATTAACCTAAAAAACTGGAAAAATGTTTAATTTAGTCAAAACAGCTAGCATTAAGCTAACACATTGGCTAAACTCCAAATTAGCGTAAAAAACTGAAAAAAGCCAAAGTTAGCTGAAACAGCTAGCATGTAGTTGAAATATTAGCTAAATGTCAAATTAGCCTAAAGAAATGGAAAAATGTCTAATTTGAGCAAAACAGTTTGGGGGGCCGGGCCAAATATGGAGGAGGGCCGGATCCGGCCCGCGGGCCGTAGTTCCGGGACCCCTGCTTTAAACAATCAGAACACATTTTCCTGCTTGTAAATACAAAATAACATTAATAAAAAGGAGAGAATTCATAAATATTGCATGTTTCTAAAGACCTGGAGGTGAACAGAGATAAAAAAATGTGAGGATTTTGTACATTTTTACACCGTAAACCAAGGATAGAAGGGCATCAAGAAAGCCAAAGACAGGACGCCATTTTTTGTCAGATGACGCGGCTCAAAGTGGATTCTGATCACATTTAAGAGAGATAAAATCAGTCTTTTTGCAGGGTGGTGCTCCAGTTCCAGAAAGCTTTTCTGAGCTCCGCTTCAGTTGTTGTTCAACTCTCTCTGCTGGGGAAAAGTTCAGTTCTTAGAATTCCATTGGCTTTGCAGAGAAAAAAATCTCGCCAGCTCCTCCCTGTTTGAGGATTTGCTCCGTATCGAGTGATTCTTCTGCAGTTTCTGTCCATCTTGCATCAAGAAGAAGCTCCAGAGTCTCCAAATCTGCAACAGATTTAAACAAACACTGTGTGAGACAACGATCGTTTGGATGGAAGATGCAGGAAACAACAAAACTCTGATCATCACTGCCAAACTCTGAGGATTTCACACACAAAATGTTCTTTTTTCTTTTTTATTTGATCATTTTTTGTATGTGTGAAACACTTGGATGAATTCATACTTTTGTAGAAAAACATCTGTTGATTTTCCAAACGTCGTGTTTAGAAACTGGAAGAGCAGGAGTCACGAGAGAACGATGAAAGAAAACCCCAGAGGATGCTGGGATTTTGATGCTTCCAGCTATAACAATGGTGGCAGAGGCCTGCGTGGTGTTCGGCCTCGAATCCAAACGTGCAGAGATCTATCACTGAAATCTCAGCGGAGTGGATGTTTTTAAACACCAGTTAGGTGTCCAGGGAGGCACTGGGTCTCATGATGAATCGACCAGGGATTTGAACTCACAACCTCCCCGTCTCTGGCTGAACACTTCACCACAAGACCATACAGATGGGTTCAGATTCAATGAATTTCCTGCTGTTTTAATATAAATTCTTTGACTTTGCTAGTTTTTTTTTTTCTCATTTATAAGAGAATCTAATCAGTACGGAAACCCCAAAGAGACATAAAAGTAAAAAAAAATGCTACTGGTTTTGTTAGTTTGTACAACGGAGTATTAACGCCACCAAACAAACAACAACAACAAAAAAATAATATAAGATTAAAAATAGAAAATTTCTGAGAAAAAAAGTAAAATTTTTATGAGTTAAAAGTCACAAATTTACAAGAAAAGTCATAAACTTATGAAAGAAAACTAGAAAAATTTACGATAAACAAAGTTGTAAATTCATGACAGAAAAGTCGTACATTTCTGAGAGAAAAACCACAAATTAAGGAGTGAAAAGTTACAAATTTACAAGAGTCAAGTCCCAAATTTACGAGAAAAAATTCATAAATTTATGAGAAAAGCTTCAAATTTATGACAATTTAAGACATAAATTTAAGAGGGAAAATTCTACATTTATGAGAAATGAGTCAAAAATTTAAAAGAAAAGTCATACAATCATGAGAGAAAAGTCACATGTTTATGAGAAAAGTCAAAATTCAAGAGAAAAGTCACAAATTTATGAGAAAAAAGTCACAAAGTTTACAAACAACAAAATGCAAATTTACGATAAAGTCAAAAATATATGAGAAAAGTCACAATTATTATAGAAAAGCCCACTCATTTACAAGAAAAGTTACAAATGTATGAATAAAGTCACAATTATAGGAGAAACATCACACATTTAGGAGAGACAAGTTACAAAGTTTACAAGCAAAAAGTCACAAATTCAGAAGAGAAAAGTCATACAATTTTAACAGGAAAGTCTAAAATTTAAGAAAAAATTCACAATCATAAGAGAAAAGTCTTAGATTTCAGAGAGAAAAGTCACAAAGTTTCCAAGCAACAAGTCATAAATTTACAAGAAAAAAACGTACAATCATGAACGAAAAATCACACATTTATGAAAAAAATGTTGTCTATCAGAGCCGTTATCAAAGATGAAAGACGTGGAGCATTTTGTTTAATTTTCCAGCTAGATTTTAAAAACAAATTCTTATAAATGTATGATTTTTTTCTATTAAGTGTTTTAAAACTGAAAATGTATTACATTTAAGTAGTAAATTTACAACTTTGAAATGTGCAAATTTACAAGAAAAGTAGTCATAAATTCAGCGTATGACTTTTAAAGTCTTAAATATACGACTTTATTGTCATAATTCAACTGATGTGACTTTTTCCTATAAGTTTATATCATAAAAGTCATATTTAAAAAAATAAAACTTAAACCGGCCTCTCTCCTAAAGGAACCAGTACCATTATTTCACTTGTAGTTTATTTTACTTTTATGTCTCTTCAGGAGCTCCATACATCAAAAAATAAGGAATATAGATTCAAAGTTGGACGTGTTTCTACTCTTACGCACAACATAAGTCAAAAACAGAGTATTTTTTTTCCGTTTTCCTCAGATGTTGGTGATAAATATCAAAGAAAACGACAGAAGCTACAATATTTAATAAGTTCATTAAATCAGTTTAAGAAATAAAATAAATAGTAAGAATATTTGAAAAAGTTTATGAACTTAAAGCTCTCGAGACTTGTCAGGATTTTATTTATTTTAATTAGAAATTAAAAGTTAGAACTTGACTATTTACAGTAAATAAAGATTAACCAAACTGATTTTTACACATCCTTTCTATCTGGTTGGAGATTTATTCTGTGTTTTGTGAGGAACGCCGGAGTTTCTGCTGCAGTTGGCAGAGCTGGACTGGAAAGCGGCGCTGAGCGGAGCGGGAAGAGCCCAGAGCGCCGAGTCAGCAGACCCGCGAGACGCTGCTGGAAACACGGGAGCACCTCCGCACCGTCCCAGGGAGTATTCGGCTTTTCTGACTTCTCATCTGGATTATATGTGAGAGGAAAAAAAAAATCAAAGTTTGAAGTTACAAATTAATCTTGTGTTTTCAAACAAAAAAAATGATTTTAAAAGAAGTTTTTTACAAAAAAGTAACTCATGATTTTGTGATCAAGTTGAAGGTTATTTGGGAGAAAATATAGAATTACTGAAATTGTAATAAATATCCTGGATAATTTCTGATTGGATTAAACAATAAATATTCATAATTTAAAGGTTAGTTTCTACAACAACATCGATGGTGTCTATATTTCTCTAGTTTCACCACATGTTCTGTAATGACCATAAAGTTCTTGCAGTTCTTGCATCATAAGCTAGCAAAGGCTAACATATTATGCTAACAATCCCCAGTGATTTCAAATCCATCACCAGGATGGAGTTTCTGGATTCAGTTGCGCTCAAACACTGTTTCCTAACTTCTACTGGAAGTTCGCGTAAGCCGGTAGATTTATGATGATCGAAGGCAATGCTAAAGCTAACACGCTAACGACCAACCATTACAGAATCAGAGATGGGCGGGGCTTTTATACTGGAGCTGCAAAACATGACATTGGACTTGACCAATCACAAAATTCAACTGCAATACACTGTTTTAACCTATAGGGGGCAGCACACAGACAGTTTTAGTCTGTAATTTCAGGAATTAAACAAGTTTTTTTTTTAATTGTCAACAGTGGGGCAACAGACAGAGGTCAACATCCAAAAACAGTTGATTACTAGTTCGTTCTTGATGATTACGATCGTATGATGCTAACTTTCTTTTTTTCTTTGTTTTGTTTTTTATGTCTACAGACCAGGGCTGCTCATTCCTGGTCCTCAAGATCTACCAACCTGCCTGTTTTCCAGCTCTCCATGTACTGCTTGCTGCTGATTACCTGGACCAGGTGTGTTCTTTCAATCAGATTGTGGAGACATCTGACTGAGCCAATCAACAGCTGGCTGGGCTTGGAGATCTGGAAAACAGTCAGGGTGGTAGATCTCGAGGACCAGGAATGAGCAGCCCTGCTACAGACGATAATCGAAGCGCATCGAACCAACAAGGACGAATAGCAACAGCTGATCATTTGGGGGCGCTAATGAGCAAAAAAAAGCTCCAATCATGATGGAGAAAAAGAAAAGAAAAAGGATAGTCTGACGGTGCCTCACGATATGATACTTTTGTTTTTTAGCTCTGCATGTTTCTCCAGGTCTCGCCATGAACTTTAAGGGTACAGCAGCCTGAAATTATCAAAGACATTCTGGTGTCCACCGTGTGATCCTGTGGGGGGGTTGGGGGTGTTAAAGGCCCCCTAGCTGTCAAAGCAGACTGTCAGCTCGCATGGATGCAGCAGAACCGACGGGCCGTACCGGACTGCAGGCACCGACCCGCCCAGAGAAACCTGGTTCTCTTCTGTAACAGCTGCACATTCATTATGATGAGCAGAAAACCTGTGAAAATGATCCTTTATGGATACGTTTCAATTTTTTCTCTTTAAAATCTTATTTACTAATATTTTTAATTGTGTGAATAGTGTAAACAGAGATTCTCCTGATACTTTTCTGTATATTTTAATTTAAGCAATCTTGGTATCAAAACTTTCAGCTCGTTCATGACTTTACTGCTTATATTTTTAGTATTTATAAATATATATTTCATATTGAGGAAAATATTCCCCACAGGAAATGAAGGAGAAATTGCTCAAACCTTTGAAAAATGTTATGGACTTTAAAACTTGAGAACTTTCAGCAAGAGACACCATTGAACTTTAATATGTTTTAACTACTGGGTTTTAGGTTAATGTGGAGTGTAGCTTTTAATTTATTAGCATGTTAGCTCTTTTTGAATATATTAGACATTTTTCTGTTGTTTTTAAGGCTTATTTGGAGCTAAAATTCTAGCGAGACGCTAAAGTATTGTCAAAATAAGATATTTCTCCAGATTTAAGGCTAATTCGGAATTTAGCTAAAGTTTTAGCGATATGCTAGCTGTTTTGACAAACTTAGATTTTTTTTTTTTAGGCCAATTTTGAGTTTAGCTAATATTTTAGCGTCATGCTAGCTGTTTTGGCAAAATTAGACATTTTTTTCAGCTTTTAGGCTAATTTTGAGTTTAGCTAATATTTTAGTGTTATGCTAGCGGTTTTGGCAAAATTAATCTTTTTTTCAGCTTTTAGGCTAATTTGGAGTTTAGCTAATATGTTGACAATATGCTGGCTGTTTTGGCTAATTTCCAGCTATTTTGGCTAATTTAGGATTTAGCTAATATTTTTAAACTATGCTAGCTGTTTCGTCAAAATGTTTCCAGTTTTTTTGTGCCAATTTGGCATTTAGCTAGTACTTTAGGAACATTTAGGCTTCAGCTTTTTTCCGCTATCACCTTCATCATTTTTAGCTATCCGCACTAGCATCTTGATCTTCAGAAGCCACATTTAGCTTACATCACTCACACTAGCATCATCAGAGGTAACGCCAAATATCTAGTTCAAAAATGGTCTTTTATCAGAGCGTCTCCAAAGCCGGCGATTTGTTTTACAAAACTTTTTACTTTCTGTTTTTTTTAATGCTGAAGTGGTGTTTATTCAAATAAAAGCAGATTAGCGCAAAAGTCAGAAAAATAAGTTGCTAAAAATCTGGAAAATATTTGAGTAAATTAAAGTGTAGGCGCCTATATATATTATAAATTTGCTAAATGTGTTTAGGCTTCTTCCCGTTTTAGTTCCCGGCCTTCCCAAAGCTTCTTTCAAACTATACTGCCCCCTGGTGACCGTCGGAGGGAACTGCACCTTTTTTAAAAAAAAAAAAAATTTACATTTTGAATCAAATGTGCGAGCATCGTGTGTGACAATAAAACCAGATTAAGGGGGATGGGGGTAATTATCACCCCCACCCCCCTCCTCATACAAACAGAGTTTTCGGGAGTCCCCGTATCTCTTTACCCACAAACCCTCACCTCCAGTCGCTTCTCTGCAGGTCGCTGTTGACACTGAAGCTACATTTAATTTTTGCCCCCCCCCCCCCCTTCCAGGACAACAACACAAAACTACCCCCCCCCTCAAAACACACCCACAGTTGCACTTGCATTTAATTTAATTAGAGCATGTGCCCCCCCCCCGTATTGTCGGGAGCAGACGGCATTATCACTGATTGCTCGGAGATTGGATGAAATATGAACAAACCACGTGTTTGTGTGGGGGGGGGGGGGGGGGGGGGGGGGCAGAAGAGGAAGAAATCTGATTGTGGTTTGTTAGCAGTGAGAGGGGAGGTAAGCTGAAAGGTTGAGAAGGATGAGGAGATGATTGGAGTGAAGGAAGGCGGATCCTTCCCTCTCAGATTTCTGAATTTTAGGACTAAAAATATCTGATTTTGAAGGCTTGTAATCTCAAAAAAAATTATAATAATCTGTTAGATGTTGAAGATTTTTCTTTTTTTTTACAAAATAAATTTAAAGGTGAAGATTTATGGAAGAAAGAGAGATAGAATGCGTTTTTATTAATTAAAGCCTATAAATTTCTGATGACACTTTTTGCTTTTTTTTTATATGAAATAATTATTGTTTACATGTAATTTCTGGCTAATGCACAGACCATTAACTGCTCCGTCTCTCTGTTTACACCCATAAATGAGAAACATTCTTAATTTTTACTCATTTTTTGTATGTGGTGTTTTAATATTGGTACAAAACCAGCTTCTCTTTTAATCGAATCCTCTCTTTACTTTTTTTACACGCCATTTATTGAGGTTTTTTACAATTTACTCCTTTTTTTTCTGGATAAACATGAAAAAAATTTTATTTTTTTTTTAAATTTAGAACCAAAATCATTCCAGGTAGACGGATTGTTTTAATTTTTTTATAATTTAGCAGGCCGGCTCTTTAAATTCTTTAAGACTTTCTGAAAATCTCTTTTTTTTTTAAATAAAAATTGAGATAATATGGGGATTTTTTTTGTGTCGCACCCGTTTCGAAATCATTTTTCGTTTTCTGACACTTTTTAAGGGAAATGTTTCAGGTTTTTTAATATAGAAACATACTTTTTCTCATGCATTTATCTGTGCATCTTCAGAAGTTCCTTTTAGTTTTTCTAATTGATGCTTTTGCAGTTAATGTCAGGTTTTTTCCTGAAGCTCATAAAGTTGAAAGTTCTCCACATTTTTCATCCTTTTACTGAAAAGTTTATTTATTTATGCATTTTTTTGTTTTAGTTTTACTTTCTGCAGCTCAACAGAAAAAGAAAGCAAAATTAAAACTGTTCTTTGTAGCTCCAGTTGAGTTTAAATGAAGCAGAAACCTGAATAAACGAGAGCTGACGCCTGCAGGGACGAGATGACAGCGGAGGAAGATCCAAACCCGTCATTACCAGTTTGCTTTCTCAAACATGAATTCTCGGAGAAACCAGATTTGTGTTATTAGAGAGGAGGAGGATGGAGAAGTGACCTTTGAGGAGGAAGGTAGAGGAGAGATGGAGGAACCCCGCAGAGGAGCACTTCTAAAGGGAAGGAGGAGGGACCGCTGTGATGGAGTGACCCCGGCAGAAACAGATTAGCCGACCATGACGAGGATTACCAGCCATGATAGTCCCCCAGAGAGCCGCCGGCCCCAGCCAACACAAACACGCCACGAACACGCCACGAACACGCCAGTCCGCTCACCACAACAACAACACACTGGTGTTTGCATGTAAAAATATCACACATGGTTTCACTGTTTTTATGCATATAAAAACAACTTATATGTAGATACAGCCGTAAAAACTAACTTAAATTGACTCATTTGTATGGAAAATTCTGAAAAAATAATCTTTTCGTTCATCCAAAACTTTTTACAGTGAGAAAAATGTGGCAAAAAAAATAATTAAAAATTACGAAGTCCCTAAATCAGGGGTATCAAACTCAAACATTTATTGAAAACTCTATAAGAATATTTTAAAACTTTAAAACCCTAACTTTTTTATGTGATAATGCTAATGTGAATAATGTAAGCTGAATGTGGCTTCTAAAGATCCTGAAATTAATAGCTGAAAATGTCGATAGCCAGCTAAACTATTAGCTTCATGTAAAATTAGCCTGAAATGCTAAAAAAAAAGCCTAAATTAGCCTAAATGGTTAGCATGTAGCTGCAATATTAGCTGATCTCTAAAACAGTCCAAAAAACACAAAAAAAGCCTAAATTAGCCAAAAATAGCTAAATGATGCTAAAATATTAGCTTAACTCCGAAATTGACTAAAAAACTGAAAAAGCTTAAGTTAGCCAATACAGCTTCTATGTAAATATTAGCCTAATTTCAAAACGACATAAAAATCTTCAAAAAAATCTCCAAAAAGTCTAAATTAGCTAAAACAGCTAGCACGTAGCTTAAATATTAGCTAAACTCCAAAATAGCCTGGAAAAATCTTTGTAAATGCCAAAATAGTTCAAAAAGCTAAAAGAATGACAATTTTTAAGACTTTTAAACTGTAACTTTTTAACATAATTATGAATAATAAAAAGATAATTACAATATTATTCCAGAATAAATCAACGTAAACCTTAAAATAACTTTCAATATTTTACTCTGGAGGGCCGGATAGAATTATGACCCGAGTCCACTGAAGGGACATCGAAGGAATAAAAACCCAAAACTTTGATTCTGAGTTTAGATGCTGATTCAGTGAGGTGGTCTTCTTTATATTAAGTGCTTGAGAAATTTGGTTTTAATAAAGCTTTATTTGAAGTTATTTCAGGATAATACAATAAACCAACTGCTGGATTAAAGTCACTGAGGACCTCACAGTCATTTAATTTAGAGGGCGGGGCTTGTCAGGGATGTTGCACCTCATCATTCCTCTGCTCCTTGTTTTTAGAACCTTTGGGCCAGAGCATCAGACAGAGGAAAGATATACATGGAGTAGTGACAACAGCAGGGGAGGCTACAAGGGAGCTCGCTAGCATGCTACAGTGGAGGTCGCTAGCATGCTACAGTGGAGGTCGCTAGCATGTTACAGTGGAGGTCGCTAGCATGACACAGTGGAGGTCACTAGCATGCTACAAGGGAGCTTGCTAGCATCTACAGTGGAGGTCGCTAGCATGCTACAGTGGAGGTTGCTAGCATGCTACAGTGGAGGTCGCTAGCATGCTAAAAGGGAGCTTGCTAGCATCTACAGTGGAGGTCGCTAGCATGCTACAGTGGAGGTTGCTAGCATGCTACAGTGGAGGTCACTAGCATGCTACAGTGGAGGTCACTAGCATGCTACAGTGGAGGTCACTAGCATGCTACAAGGGAGCTTGCTAGCATCTACAGTGGAGGTCGCTAGCATGCTACAGTGGAGGTTGCTAGCATGCTACAGTGGAGGTCGCTAGCATGCTACAAGGGAGCTTGCTAGCATCTACAGTGGAGGTCGCTAGCATGCTACAGTGGAGGTCGCTGGCATGACACAGGGGAGGTCACTAGCATGCTACAGTGGAGGTCACTAGCATGCTACAGTGGAGGTCGCTAGCATGCTACAAGGGAGCTTGCTAGCATGCTACAGTGGAGGTCGCTAGCATGCTAAAGTGGAGGTCACTAGCATGCTACAGTGGAGGTCACTAGCATGCTACAAGGAAGCTCGCTAGCATGCTACAGTGGAGGTTGCTAGCATGCTACAGTGGAGGTCGCTAGCATGCTACAGTGGAGGTCACTAGCATGCTACAGTGGAGGTCACTAGCATGCTACAGTGGAGGTCGCTAGCATGCTACAGTGGAGGTCGCTAGCATGCTACAGTGGAGGTCGCTAGCATGCCACGGTGGAGGTCGCTAGCATGCTACAGTGGAGGTCGCTAGCATGCCACGGTGGAGGTCGCTAGCATGCTACAGTGGAGGTCACTAGCATGCTACAGTGGAGGTCGCTAGCATGCTACAGAAGAGCTTATTAGCTTGCAACAGAGGGGCTCACTAGCATGCTACGCCGTCCACTGGGCAGTTGACTAGCGTAGCAAGCTAACCTACTGAATTCAGAATCAGAAATCCTTTATTAATCCCACAGTGGGGAAATTCTCTCAGTGGTGGGCAGCAGCAGCCGCTGGACGGCGCTCTGTCGCCCTTTTTTTTTTTTTCAGAATTCATACTTAAGATAATGTGGTCAAACACAGGTGGGGGCACCAGGGAAACTACGGACAGACCCATTTGGGGCCCTCATTTTCTGCCCACTTTAAACCACATGGGGCCCACTTGTCCTTCCTGACAGCCGACAGACCTGCTGAGCAGACACCTCTGCGTTCGGCGGGGCGACGCTGACCCGCACCAGCTAATCCCATTCAATCCCTCCTCGCCGACATGTCCGACTTTTACTGACACGTCTGAAAATTGTGCTGCGGGCCAGAAAATTCTGTCAGCTCGAGCAGATTTATTGAAACCACAGAACATGTCAACAAAGGCCTTCTTTAGGTGAGGCCGTCCTCTTTGCTGCTAGAACCGAGGCCTCACGCCTGGAAACACAGAAAATTCCTGCATGATTTATGTTTTAATCCATCATCGGATAAAAAAATCTCAAATGGACACCGAGTCCATATCTCAGACTTTTATCCTCCATCGATCGTCTCGATTGATAGCCAACAATAGATGGATCAATGTTTGATTCGGCGTAGAAACTTGAGAAAAGGTCAAACGTCTTTGTCACGCTGAAAAGATCGATCCCCGACGAGAAAAAGACGCCGCAGCCTTCCTCCTCGCTGACATTTCTGACCGTCCTGCTGAGGGGAAGTTTGGACATCAGGGCCCCCCATTTGGAGGAGGATGGGGGTCCGGGCTTTACGGCCTCTTGGGCTGGTGGTGGGGGGTGTCTGCCTCAGACAGAATGAGGACTTTAAACCCTTATCTCCAGTACTTATCGTCTTTGATTTGCTGTAACTTTTCAACAGATAATTCCAGTAGATTTTGAAGGAGAAAAGCGGCTGACCGAGGATAAAGATTTTGGGTTTCAGCGTCACCGGCGACGCCTCAAGTTCTCCTTTCTCTACAGATTGTCCAGCTTCAATCCAGGACCCTGATCCCTC
This sequence comes from Oryzias javanicus, assembly GCA_003999625.1. Taxonomy (NCBI): domain Eukaryota; kingdom Metazoa; phylum Chordata; class Actinopteri; order Beloniformes; family Adrianichthyidae; genus Oryzias; species Oryzias javanicus. The sequence continues at coordinate 24,301,745 of CM012438.1, forward strand.
CCCTTGCTTCCTTAATCTGTTTTATTGAAGTCCCCCTCCAACTATCTCCTGATCTATTTTCATTCCCAGAGGTCTTTTAATCACAATTTTTGAGTTTGTAGCCAAAGAGCTAAAAAAACAATGTTTACTAGGACTTAGTTTCTGCAGAGCGGCAGTTGAAGTGATTCTTCGTAAACATGTATCAGTATCAACCGTAATTCGTCAAACTGCAGGTCTGGGAGTTGCTCTGGTGCGATCAACGCCATGAGCTTTGTGCAGCATCAATGCCGTCTCCTTATCTGAAACCACAATGGTTGAGATCCCCAGATTGATGTCCGGTCATCACTGGGCCCTTAATGTACGATTTCAGATGGTGGCAGTGGGATGGCAGCACAGTGGCAGTCCAGTGGCCTGAGGGTGGGAATCTGGAATAGGACCATCATCAGACGGTTTTGGGGACCTTGGAGAACCTCCTATCAGTTGACTGTCGCGCTTCTGCCATCATGGCACCCGCCTGCCACTGGACTGCCACTGGACTGCCACCCGCCTGCCACTGGACTGCCACTGGACTGCCACTGGACTGCCACCCGCCTGCCACTGGACTGCCACGAAACAACCTCCAAATTAGTCTGGCCGGCCACTGAGTGTTAAAATGCACCTCTGTTTTTATGTTGTTTTTAGCCAAAAATACAAAAAGTCTTTATTTTCCAGAACAAGAGCGAGAATTGAAGTGATTCTTCGTAAACATGTCAGCATCAACCGTAATTCGTCAATCTGCAGGTCTGGGAGTCGCTGTGGTGCGATCAACGCCATGAGTTTTGTGCGGCATCAATGCTGCCTCCCCATTTGAAACCACAATGGTCGAGATCACAGATTGAAGTCTGTTCTGCTCCTTTACGATTTCTAAAAATTGGATGGTGGCAGTTGAATGGCAGCATGGTGGCAGTCTGGAGTCTGACAATCATCAGAAGGTTTTAGGGACCTTGGAGACTCTCCTATCAGTCGACTTTGGCGCTACTGCCCTCCTGCCACCCGCCTACCACTGGACTGCCATCCAGCTGCCACTGGACTGCCACCCAGCTGCCACTGGACTGCCACCCAGCTGCCACTGGACTGCCATCCAGCTGTCACTGGACTGCCATCCAGCTGCCACTGGACTGCCACCCAGCTGCCACTGGACTGCCACCCAGCTGCCACTGGACTGCCACACAGCTGCCACTGGACTGCCACACAGCTGCCGCTGGACTGCCATCGCACAACCTACAAATGAGCCTGGACGGCCACTGAGTGTTACTCATTTTTTGTTGCCATTTTTAGCCAAAAATCTACCAAAACTATTTGTTTTCTAGGACATAGTTTCTGCAGAGAGGCAAGAGTTGTGGGTCAAACTGTTAAAGTGAGTCTACCCTCATTTCCCATCAGCCATCTGTTTTTGTGCTCTCCTGCTAGCTTGTGGTCCGTGGGTCATGTCATACGTATATCCAGGTATGGATATCATAGGTCTGGTGGTCCGTGGGCCGTATCCGGCCCTCCAAACACAAGAATATTTTATTTCTTAGTCTGGCCAATCGAGACCTACACAGACTTTTTCTTTTATGGAGGTAAAGGATAAACTATTTATTGGTTTAATTTTTTGATGTTCTAGTATTATTTTTTTTCTGTGAATTATCTACAATTTGACTATGTGTGGCGGACCATAAATGTTTACATTTAGGCTGTGATTGTTACACTTTTTCTGTTACAAACCGACCCCACCCCAACAGTTTGGATCCCTAACTTACAGCGCCTCACACCTCCAAGCTAACATTAGCAGTGCGACAGAAATGGCGACCAATATCAGAGCTATCCAGCCGTCCAGTTCTGATCCAGATTCCAGCTCAGACGAGGAAAACAAAGACGTTCATGGATCTAATTTTCTGTAAGTGGATGATCAGAATGGTAACTGTGGCCCCGCCCAGTTTATTTTCTTAGTTTTTGATTTCTCCTGATTCACAACAATTTTAATTTTAAGCTGAATTTTCTTTAAATTTGTCTTCCTTTATCAGAAAAATGTCACAACAACAAATAAAAGACACAATTTTCATCAGAGTAGGTCTAACAAAAAAATGTATCCTCGTTTCACTCATTGTCACAGGAAACTGGAAGTCTGGAAAAATCTAACTTTTCAGGCAGATTTGATGCTTTTCTAGATAAACTAACACAAAAAATGCATCCAGAAGGTGAGAGCCTCCCTCTGTGAGGAGCAGGAACCTACCGGTCCTACGTTTCCATGAATCCGCCGGTTTGTTCTTGTCCTAAAATCCACCAGTGACGAGTCTAGTTCATAATTAGTTTCTGGATTTGTCTCCATCAAAGGCCCTAAAGGGTTGTATCACCACCTCCCGCAGAAGGTCCGATGAGACCTGACCCGGCACCCCGACGGGTTCTGATTTGATCTCCTCTCGTCTTGCTGCTTCCTAACTCCGAATCTTTCCCGAACTCTTCCTCAAAGCTCATCCGCTCCCGCTTTTCCTCCGCGGTCTTCCTCCCGTCACTGACTCTTTGCTACGCCACCATTAAAAGGCCAGAGGGACTCTATGTTCCCCCCCACCGTCCCATGCTGGGTTTTATTTAATTTGTCCCTATAATAGACATGAATGAACTCCGGGGTTTAGGGCTACACAGAGAAAGCAGCAGATGAGGGAGGGGGCCGGCCGCTCGGCAATGTGTGTCAAAAGAGAAACAATAAGTGCCTTTATTTTTGATTGGCTTCCTCTTTTTCAAAATTACTTCCAAAGTGTGATGTCCCATTGTGGGAGCAGAATGCCTGGGAACAATGCTGCGAGGCTGGAGGGGGGGGGTTGTCTTATACATCCCAGCTGATATTCGGGGGGGCTTTGGGCCAAAATGCTGCGCTGGATCACCCTGTAGTGCGGCGGCTGGGCCCGGGGTTAGGCTTATAATGGGAGGCCTTTGGTTCCCATTGTGGCGGCTATGTCAACAAAGAGGCCGCTGGGAATTGCCTGGCATGTGGAACGGGAAAAAAGGCGCTTTGAAAGCGCTGGGAGAGACATTATCATCGTCAGTCACTGGAAACTCCTGGTTTCACTCGCTCGGTTTCTGTTAAAGCCGGACCAATGAGGTACAGAGAGCAGAGCCACCTCAGATGATTAAATATGTGTCCATGAGAACCCACCTTTACATAGGTTTGGAAAACTAAATATCTTAATATCCAGTTTTTGTGATGGAAACGTTTGCAGCAATAAAGTCCAACTCTTAGGGCATCTGATTTCTGTCCCTTTGGAGAGGGGTACTGTCATTTCTTTTTTTTTTTTAACCTTCTCATTTAGAGGAATGGAAAAAGTCATAAATATATTATTCTTTTTACCTTTTTTAATGACTTTTAAATTCATAGTCTACATTTATAGCTCTTGTTTGTAAATATAAATTTATAACTTTAAAACATGTTGAGGGAAGAGTAAAAAAAGACATTCACTTACTTGAAAAATGTCATAAATCAACGAGAAAAATCTCTGACGTTGTAGATTCATGTAAATGTGTCAAACTGAATGTAGTTTGAGCAAAATTGCACTAAAAACTGCAAATAAACAGAAATATCACAAAAAGATGAACCACATTACACAAAGGAACACAACACTTGCTTCTTTAAACTTTTTAAGCTCTTTGCTGTTGTGTCACACTTGCTTCTGATTGAAGTTATTAACCACCACACTTGTGTTTCTATCCATCAGTCTCTTAGGGCATCTGGGGGCTGTCCGTTTGGGTGGGGGTACTGTCAGTTCGTTTTTTTTAACCCTCTCATTTAGAGGAATGGAATAAAGTGGGAAACGTATGACTTTTTAACAGTTTAGACTTTTTTCTTAAATGAATTTAAAATTTGTAGGCTAAAATTTGTAACTTTGTCTTGTAAATGTAAAAAATTTACCAGAAAAATGTCATATTTAACAGGTAAAACGCTGATTATTGGAGCCGTACTCAAAGAGGAAAGACTTGTAAAATCTTGTAAACCTTTAATTACAGACAGGTTTAAAAAACAAAGAAATTCGTAACCTTTTGTTGACAGAAAATCTAGATATTATTAGCATATGAAGATTGGATAGAATATATCAAAACTTTAGGACAGAAGAACAATGAAGACTTGAAGGAGATCTTGTCTTCCGTGGAGGAAGAAATGATTGGAAGTGGATGTCTGCAGGGTTATCGATGGAAACCGTAGAGATCCTGCAAACCAATGAATAAATCATCAATAAACACATTTACAAACACTTGTAACGTTATCAATAAACATTCAGTTTACCTGTTCAAATTGTAGTCGCTCTGCTGCTGCACATAGCGTTCACTTGCTGAACTGTAGGTTGACTTTGGCTTTAATCCCTTAATATTGTTATTAATTTTTTGGTTCTGTTATTGTAAATTTACGAGAAAAAGTTGTACATTTACAAGATTTAAAGTCGTAAAATGACCACTTTTTTTTTTGTTTTAATGTACGACTTTATGAATTTCTTACTTGTAACAAGACTTCTTTTCGGTCCATATCACTCAGTTGTTTAATTCAATTCATTTCAGTGTATTTTCGCCAAATATTTGTGAAATATATTTTCACCCCAGTAACAAAATGATGTGTTTAAGGCATTTTTCCTAATAATGACTCTGGGAGACATAGGGGTGCATTTAAAAACATTTGCAGTTTGACAGGTTTTTCTTGATTGGCAGTTGAGTGGACCCATGAAGGGACTCAACCAAACTCAATCATTGAGGTGGGCGGAGCAAACTCCAGATAGCATATATTTCCTTTAGACTTCATTGACAATCCAGTGGACAAATAAATCCAGTGTCTTATATGTTTAAATGGTTCCAAATGGTCACATTCACATTTTCCACCAAAAGTAAACTAGTGGAAGAACCAAGATTGACCAGAACCGGCTGGTCCATTAGTTAAAACAAACACATTTCTGCAACGCCATGACATCAGATCAGGGAAAATAATCACTTTTACCATTAAAAAAGAACTAATTTACACATGAAATGAAAACACTAACAGATTCAACAGTAAAGCAACACCCCATTAACTACAAATGGCTCTGAAATGATCCCCCGTCCCTCCTCTTCCTCCCAGCTGATCAATAACTGCCGGCACTTTGGAGGGGAGGATTTATTAATAAACACATCTGAACAACTCCTTTTTAGTCTCAGTTTGCAACAAATACTTGATTTGTTGTGTTTACATCAGTCTAACAGACAAAATTTAAAAGATGATAAAAATGTGTTTTTACTCCTTTATATATTAGATTTGTAACTCTGTCGTTTGCTCTGATAGAGTTTGGAACAGCTCAAATTAAGCTTTAAAAACACTTTCAGACACATTAATTATCATTATAGTTTTATGTATTTTTTGTGTTGTCTATAACGAGGATCCCCAAACTTTTTCTTGTGATGGCCACATAACTGATTTCTTCTCTGATTTGGGGCTGAGTTGGTTTGTAAGCTAACAGAAGAAGTGTAACAATCACAGCCTAAATGTAAACAGTGACGGTTTTCCAGAAATCCAAACAAAATAATTCATTTCTGTGATCGTCATAGAAAAAAAACAATACTAAAACATTTTAAACACTAGATGAATAACATTACCTGAGATAATGCTAGTGTGAATGCTGTAACCAGAATGTGGCCGCTGAAGATGCTAGTGCTAATAGATGACAATGCTGAAGTTGATAGCTGTAATGGCTGAAGCTAAAAAGCTGTAGCTGATAGCTATCTAAAATATTAGCGAAATATGAAATTAGCCTAAAGAACTGAAAAAAATAGCAAAGACAGCGAGCATGCAACTGAAATATTAGCTAAATGCTAAATTAGACAAAATAGCTAGCATAAGGTTAAAATACTAATTAATTCCAAAATAGCCTGAAAACATGAAAAAAGCCTAAATTAGCCAAAACAGCTAGAACTTAGCTGAAATATTAGCTAAACTCCAAATAAGCCTAAAAATCAGCTAGAATGTAGAATGTGGAATATAAGCTACATGCCAAAATTGACTATAAAAGCGGAAAAAAGGCCTAAATTAGCCAAAAAAGTAGCATAAAGTTAAATATTAGCTAAACTCCAATTTAGCCTAAAAAACTGAAAAAAGCCTACATTAACCAAAACAGCTAGCATGTAGCTGAAATATTAGCTAAATGTCAGAATTGACTAAAAAATACAGAAAAAAGCCTAAATTAATGAAAAAGTAGCATAAAGTTATATATTAGCTAAACTCCAGATTAGCCCAAAAAAACTGAAAAAAGACTAAATTAGCCAAAACAGCAAGCATGTGGCTGAAATACTAGCTAAACTCCAAATAAGCCTAGAAATACTAAGTTAATGACAAAACAATTGTAAAAGCTAGAATAACAAGAGCTGAATATTCTAATAGCTGAATTAGCTAAATAGATGAAAGAGCTACGGATGTCCAAAAGAGCGTACAGATGAAAAATATTAATAATAAAAAATAAAGAAAAAGTGAATCATTAGAGTCGATCCTCTATGTTCATCGTTCAGACTGGAATAAAAGTTACGTTCTCTGTGGGTCTCGATGGTGTGTGGGGGGCAGGGCCGAATGTGGAGGCCGGTCTGATCTGGCCCACGGGCCTAACTGGTTACCCATGATCTATAAGATTAAAATTAAGTTTTTTTCAAATTTTCCTATTAATATCTAAAAAAAATAAACGAAAAACAAAGTAGATTTATTTTGTTGGAGTTCAACTCAGTTCCTAAAAACCGGTTTAAACTGCAAAGTGAAACAAAACGGACGTTCAAACATAAAGAATAAGATCCAAACGGAAGATTCAGCAAAAGTTTGGTTCACAAAAAATCCAAATAAAGCATTTCAGAGCACCCAAGTGCCATCAAATAATTTTTATTTGAAATGTATGTTTTCTAGAGGGACGTGAACTGTTGCAGCTGCTTCGTCAATGTCAATGAATCTATTCATCCACGTCCACCTGGAGTCTGCAGAAGACACACACGTGTTTACTTTAGATCCTATTGCAGACAGCAAACACACACACACACACAGATGCACAACCTTGAGTATACAGGCCAAGCTGAACAAATAGCAGCACCCACATGTCCGTAAAGACGGCGGACAGCAGTCACAGCAAACGCCGGCGGCATCACACGCCGAGCAGCTCGCAATAAAACACCAAAGCTGATCGGAAACCCAGAGAAGATCAACCAATGACTGTCCTTATGGGTGGAAACGGGCTGTTTGTTAGCTAACCTGTACAGGTAGCCCTCAGGGAAATATCACGGTCAAAGACGGAAAATCTTCATGGACATTTTTAACTATAAGTGCGTTCAAGAACGTGCTAAATGCTCGTTATTTATCATCTTAATACGATTGGAATAACTGTCATCACTACAGAAAATGTTTGTGTCGTCTGCAAACATAATAAGTTTAAGTAATTGTGTTACATTGAACGTTACATTTATGAACAAGATAAATAGTTTGGTCCTAATACAGAGCCCTGAGGCACACCACATGTAATTTCAAGATTACTCAATATATTTTGATCAATGTAAGCATGCTGTATCCTTCCAGTTAGGTAAGGTTGTATCCACTTCCATGCTATTCCTCTTTCTCCATATCATTCTTACTTATTTCCAAAGACTTCCAGTGTTACCTCAAATAAACACAAGAAACCAAATCGGATTTCTTTGTTTTAGTTTGCAAAAGAAATGATAATCTGTGGAATAAAAGACTGTAAACAAACAATAAGTTTTCAGTTGTTCTGCCCATGCTGTTTGTGCAGAACAGGTGAGATACAGAACTCTTCCTGCAGAGTTTTACACGTTAGATTGTCTGGAAATGGAGCTTTGATAAACATCTAACCTCTCATTAAAGTAACAGGTTGATAGAGAAGTTCTGAAAAGAAAAGAGTTGTCAGTGAGCTGATCAAGTAACGTCCCATTTACACAGACCCCGAAAGCGCCGCGAAAGCGCCGCGAAAGCGCCGCGAAAGCGCCGCGAAAGCGCCGCGAAAGCGCCGCGGAACGGAGTCCGCTTCTATTCGGCGCCCTTGTTATCCTATGGCGTCGTTCACACAAGGTGCGGAGCGGCGCGGAGGGCCCGCGCGGAGCGGCGCGGAGGGCCCGCGCGGAGCGGCGCGGAGGGCCCGCGCGGAGCGGCGGATCGTTTCCGCGTCTGACCGATTTTATGCGGGAGCCGCGAGCGTTCCGCGTCAATTCTTGCCAGAAGTTGCATCAAGATAAATGAGAAAATCCGGTTTCTTTTCAAAATATAACCAGTTTTTCACAATAAAACGCCGCGATTGACAAATGTGATCATGTTTTTGTATTTAAACAGGTGGTAGACACGGATATAAACATACAATCACAACACAAACGTGCGCGCGTGAGCACAGAGACACACAAAATAGACAGACACGCACACTTTTTTTTTCTTTTTTCACAGACTATCAACGTGGATAGACTCCGGTGTGGGGTGAGGAGTTTCTGGAGTTAATAAAACGAAAACAGAGCGACAGAGAGCAGCTCATTTTAGCAGAAACAGGGGGTAATATTTATAAAACACACACAACACAGACAGACACGAGCGCGCACAGATCAACGCAGTGAGCAGACTCCGAAACGAGTGGGCGGGGCTGCGGGATTTTGGGAGAGAAAAAAGAGATACAGAGAGCTGCTCCTCTTAGCAGAAATGTGGGTTAATAATTGTAGTTTATTAATTTACCCACACGCAGACACCTGCGAGCGCGTGCGCACAGACACACACAAAACAGAGATACAGTGGGCCGACAGGTGGGCGGGGTTTTGAGAGAGCAGTTTTTCTTAGCAGATTCACGGGTTAATGTCAAAAAAAGCTCTAGCAGAAGCGCCTGTGGACCGCCGCGGAAAAATGCACGTCTGGTGTGAACTAAAGAGCGGAGCGGAAGCGGCGTGGACTCCACTCCGCGGCGCTTCCGCGTCCAGTGTGACCCCGGCGTAATGCAGGGCGGACTAGGTTAACCAGATAAAGTGCTGAGAGCTGCTGCTGTACATTCACTACGTTTGTCCTTGTTCCTGTGGAGTTTTACTTAAGAGGCTCCAGCCTTCCCACAGCGATCATTACAGACCTTGTTATCTCGTCTGCGCCGTCGGTAGTGCGCGCCCCCGACTGATGACGAGCCCTCGGGTTGACCCGCTGACCCTCATCAGAGTGACAAAGAGGAAGATAGCTGCTGCAGGAGGACAATACGGCGAAGAGGTTGGTGAAGGTAACGAGATAAAAGCCGTGACACGACGGCAGCGGGGAGATAAAGAGCGAGACGGGAGGAAGAGACGCTGAAACCGAGCTCAGCCGGGGCTGAGAACGTCTCAAGGAAGTGAGGTCGGAGAAACGGCGGGACAGGTAAAGGGATCAACCAAAACTATGCCGTTCATGAGTCAAATAATGATCTAAAACAGGAGTGAGTGTTTCCTCCTTAATCAAATGACAAACACCTGCTCTGGATGTTAATTAGCGTATCAGGATTTTAGGAGACAAGAGCGCTCCAGAGCGTGAAATCTTCACGAGTTTTCGCGAGAGTCACGTGACAGAAAAACAAAAATCAGCGAATACGTGAAACCACAAACAAAGAAAGAAAAAAGTGTTGCATGTCCAATTGCATAAATGGTTAAAGAGTTACGGTCGTTGTAAGAATACAAACAGTGGAGCTAAAGTTACTAGCGGTATGCTAACTCCATTTGATTTGTATTAATGTAAATTCTTCTGCTTCATTGAGGCCAAGCATTTGAAATGGTTTGTCTTGTGTTATTACTTTTTCTTAAAATGCATTAATAAACATTTGATACACATAATATTCCAAATAATCCAATATTTGTTGGTCCAATAATGTCAGATTGGGGTTGTGAGGGGCTGTAAGCTAGCGGGAAGGACTGCCAACTGTTCCCCCACAATTCAATGGGGAATTTCTTGAACTATGTCCAAGAAAATGACACAGATTTTTAGTTTTGGCTAAAAAAAGCATAAATATAATCAGTAGACCACTGAGAAAAATTCAAAAATAGATCAAAAGATGGTCAGAGTGGGACTCTTTACGATTGCTTAAATATAAATTCCCATTTAAATAATCTACAACATAACATCTCAAACGACCTCCTGCTCTCCAAACCCCTCCCCTTTTTTGGTGTGTCAGGTAGATGTTTAGGTTGAGTGAGTGCATGCAGGGTGAAAACCGCAGAGCAGCGACGGCGCAGTCAGTCAAACCGGACCGATGATCAGGATAAGAGCCAGAAACGGCGCCGTCCATCATTCTGTCCGCCTCCAGCGCTGAAGAACACGCATTATCATCCCATCATTGAACTGTCAGTCTGCACCTCGGACATAACGCGCGCAGCGCTGTCAATTTCATGTGTTAGCACACCATGTCAATTCTGTTCTGATAAGAAGTGCATTATGTTTCTTTCAGTTTGACGGACAACAGGAGGATTCTCAGGAAGACAAAATCACGGAGGCGGCGTTATTGCACTGACTCCATATCTCTGCATGTATGTTTACATCTGCAGGAGCCAACAGAGGCAACAACTCACGGGAATGCAAACAAATCCACCCAGTTCCTATGGAATTGAATTGGGGCCAATAATATTTGGAAACCCAAATAAAATATTTAAAAAAAATTATCTGTGTTTGGCCAAAAAAAAAGATTTCGCTAATCTAAAATAATTTTAATTATTTTCAGCTTCAAATGTTCTTTTTTTAAAAAGTTTTTCTCTTTTCAAACCTGAAAATTTCAGTTTCTTTAACTTTTTTTACCCCGTTGTGGCACGTTGGGGTGGAGCTAACATGAAGGACCAATCATAGTCTGACGTTGTCCCAAGACGGGTGTAAAAATCTGAGTTTTACAAACCGTAAAACCGCGCGTCCAAAACTCTATTCCAGCCCACTCAAAGCTCCATCTTATTGTGTTAAATGAAGGCATCGAAAACGTCCTTTTAAAGAAAATGTCAGATTTGAAAATGAAAACAAAGTTTTGAAATTTAAATTTTAAGTTTTGAAACCTGAAAAAAATTAAGTTTATTTTAGAATAGCAAAAAGTTTTGGACATTTCAATTTTATTTTGGCCGAACACCAACATTTTTTTCAAATTGTTTTATTTCAAACATTATTGGCTCCAGTTTAGCTTCATAGTATTTTGTCATAATATGACGCTGTCCCAGGACGGGCGTAAAAAGCAGAGTTTTACTGCTTACAGAGCATCCGAAACGCTGTTCAAAGCATCATCTTATTGTGCTACATACAGGCATCAAAACATATTTTTAAACGTCCTTAAAACGTCGTGGTAGCCATGCCCCAACATGTATCTAACTGGGGGAAAAGATTCAAAACTGAATTTGTTTAGATTCAAAAATGGAAAGAAAAAAAGATATTTGGAATAGAAATTTTTAGTTTTGAAACCTAAAAAAAAATTGAACATTTAAAGCTCACATTTAAATTTGTTTGTGCAAAAAAATCGAAATTTCTTTCAATTTGTTTCATTTAGGTTTCAAATAATATTGGCCCCAATTTGGCTCCTAAGTTTTCTGGCTCCATGTACAGAATGTGGAGCCACTGAACGCGCGTTGAAAGTTAAAGCCGTTGAACTTTGACCAATCAGGGACTCAGATTTGGTAGTCACTTTATTAGTTTTACGTACCAACCGTTTGAATATTGAACACAAAGAAAACATGAATTATTAGGGGATGTGATTTTTTTTTTGTTACACGCATGCAGAAACACTTAACATGCATGGCACACATGGAATCCGTAGCCCAAGTATACATGCAAAACGTTTTTAATCGGATCGGATTAGAATGAAATTGTATACATGGGCTCTGAAGAACTTCATCATATTATGACAAACATTTACTTATTAAACATGTTTGACTGCAAAAACGCTTTTTGATGAGCACAGAAGTATCTAAAACACCAGGAACAGCCGTAGATGGAGCAGAAGAAGCGGAGGTCTGTTGTGAATAAACATGGTTCACATGGAGCGAGACGATATTCTGAGACTGCTTTTATTTTTTTAATGATTATATGCACATAATTTTCTAAATACGAGCGACCAGTGCAAAACTTTTTTTTGACCTCACAAACTTGGAGGAAGGGTAACTGTTATATTAATCAAAAACACACCTTAAGTCTCAGACTGAACAGGATAATCATTTATTAAACATTCTAAAACTACATTTTTATAACTGTAACTTTTTAGCATAATTATGAACTAGATTTATAGCATTACCTGTGGCGTATACTTGTACTGTGCTTTTCTAGCTTCCTGGAAGGCCCGAAGTGCTTTACAGTCACAGACCCATTCCCACAGCCAAGCCAGATCTTCCATTTATTCAAACTTTTTTATTTTGTTGATGGATTTTGAGCCTTTGTTTAAATGTCAGGTTCAACACTTTTTACTGCAGCTACGGCGGAGGAATCCCGCATGACGGAAAGGTTTGTGACATGTAGATTTTATTGAGCATGAATTCATCCGACCACATTTTTCACAGTTTTCGTGTCTCATCGTTGTGGTGTGAGGACATTATTTTAAGAGAATTTTGTTGGAACTACAATGACGTCACGGCAGTACCCCGCGCGCTCGTAACGAGATGCAGAAAAGAGAGTTCTACGTTTTTCAGTGGTGTTAAAATAGACGTTCTAACAAGTAAACGGTTGGAACAATTAATTCCTTTTGGATAACATGTCAGTCAATGCTCCACATTTGTCCAATCACCTCATTTCTACCGTGTTTACGTCACGTGACTGTCGGGTACGGTGGCCGTTTTGGTTCGGTTGTTCCGCTCTCGGTTCGTTTCGTATTCTAACTGAGGAATCTCAGAGTGAACAGAAGTTCGGTCTGACTGGAAACGAACCGAGACCACGTTGAAAGACGGATCAGAGAGCGGTTCTGGTGACAGGTGTGATACCAAGGTGGTTATCTCCTGCCAGGATACACATTCTGGGAGGGGATAACTACCCCCGCACCACAGCTCTGCAGAGGTTGAGGGGCGGAGCTTGCAGCACAGATTTTTCCTGCAAGGGGCGGTTCACATCGTGCTTACATCAGCACGTTTCCAACCGCTTGTTTTCATGGGTATGGGAGGAGCTGCTGCAGACCGCAGATTTTTAAAAAGATTACTCTTAAATGCATAAACTGATCAAACTTCAAGGTTCTTTATAGTGAGGAATGAACAGTTAAATGCATTTAAAACCTCAAAAAGTATTTTTTTTTATGGTATGGCACCTTTAAATTAAAGTCTTATAAGGGATTTGAACTGTTTCTAATACTTTCGGACACTAGAAAATTAGGATTAACACAAAATTCTCTATTTTTCACTTTCTTTCTATCATACCATGGAACATTTGTTTTTGCCGTAGTAAAGTAGAAACATTAAATTCACTTTGTTCTCATACATTTGATCAATGACCTCATCGAAAGTTATTTGCAGCGTGTTTAAAGTGCAGACGAAAAGCAAACACTCCGCGTTGTTATTTTTGCTCCGAAAAAATGTCCTCTATTTGTGGGAAAAACACTCCTGCTCTTGTTGTCGCTCAGGCGGAGACGGAGCGTCTGACCTTACCATAAAACCGATTTTTCTCCAGTAGCTCAAGTGTTTATCTCACTGAAAGATCCTTGGAGGCAGCCGCACGCACACGCCGACACACACACTTTCAGCTTTGAGAGGGTTAACATGAAAAGGAAAATATTCATGGAGGAAACTTTCAGCAAAAACCATCTAAAGACGGGAGGTGAAAGCTTTTATGATTGCATTTCTATTGGTTAAGAAGGCTTTAATCTTCAAGCAGTGACCCCAGAAAGCCTGCAGGAGATTTGTAACTCCAGCTAAACGTGCAGATCAAGAAAGCTGAAAGAAAAAGCCTACGTTGGAAATACTGACCCTGATCGGAAAGAAATAAATATTCTTTGTGCATAAAATGTTCCGTTTGAACTGGAAAGGTAAAGTCTTTTTAGTGTTTGCTCCAAAACCTGGTTTTTAAAAGACAAAAACTTTGAAGGTACATTCAGATTGGAATTCCATGATTGTTTGTTGCCAAGATGGCGTTCCTTTTGATCGGTGGCAAGATTTCTTTCACGCAAAAGAGGAAAACATCAAAAATGACCCGTAAATCTGCCATTCATATTCTTACAACCAATTTTAAAATAATGCGAGAACGCAATACCTCAGTTTCTAATTTTATCTTTGAACAAATGTGTCAAACGTGTCTTTTTTATCTCTCTATGGTTCTTTGGACAAACATAAAATAATTCATGGATATGCTGATCCAGACATGTCGACTGTCTGAGTCCTGTTAACGGCTGCTTAACCAAAACTACCTATAGAAAACAAATAAACAAAGCCAGAAAACTAAGACTACCAAACCCCAAACTAAAATAACAAAACCCAGCAGTGGAAGACTGCAGAGGACAAAGAGGGGAAAAGTACAAACAAAAATGAGAAGTAAAATAGCCTTTTTTTTTAAAGTAATGATTAATTAATTAGCATTTATTTAATTTAGATTAGTTATATTTATAAATGGATGTCTGAGGTTCACATAGATGATAAACTCTGTAGGTTTTTACATCCATGTTGACCTGAAGACGTTTGTTCAACTCTACCTCCAGAATGAACAGATTTTAGATGCAAAACTAAACTTTGGTCAAAAGTTTGATTTTTATGAGTTAAAAGCTCATATTATCTTAGCCGCACTGAGATGATCCTGTTTGGCACAGAGCAGCTTTTATTTTTGAAAACAAGTTTAAAAAAAAATTCAATTTTTGCTTTTGTTCTGACCAAAAAATAGACATAATTCATATATATTATAAAAAAAAGATAATGAATGCAAATTAAAATTTCTTAAAGGCTAAAGTCAGACTATGCGTCTCCTTCTAGATTTTGATCAGTAGAAATCAATCAAATCAATCCTCTCAATGTGGAGGAGAAGCGGCTCTACTCCGGAGTCGGGATCTGGTTTCTTGGGTCATGACCCAGAACTCATGGCTATAGGTGAGTACTGGAACGAAGATCAACCGGTGCTCTCTTTTAAGCATAACGGACCGGTGAAGCGACCGCATAACGGCGGACGCCGCTCCAATCCGCCTGTCGATCTCACGCACCGATCTTCCCTCACTCGTGAACAAAACTCCAAGATATTTAAACTCCACCCACCGAGAGAGGACAAACTACCTTTCTCCGGTCCAGAACCATGGCCTCTGACCAATCCAATACATGCTGGAGGTCCTGGCTCCATGAAGCAAACAGAACAATATCATCTGCAAAGAGTATAGATTAAATCCTGTGTTCCCCAAACCAGATCCCTCCAGACCCTGAATGCAAAATTCTGTCAATAAAGACTATGAACAGAACCGGTGATAAAAGATAGTCCAACATACACCGAGAACAAGTCTGACTTACTGGTTTCTATGCAAACCTATTCTGGTCATTTAGAGACTGGACAGCACGAAGGTCACTCCCAGAGAATCCTTCACAGGGGGCGTGGTCGAACGCCACGAAACCACAGTTTTTACTGGATCTGAGGTTCCACTTTTGGTCAAACTCCTCTCTCTGGGAGTTCCATCTTATTTTCACTGAACTTCTGCAGGAGGACTTTGCTTCTTCTCGTTTATGGGTTCATCTTCTGCAGTAGTCCAACCGTGTCTGTGATTGGAGGGTTGATGCAGAATTTATAACCGCAGTTTTACTTTTTGCTTTACAAAATGTTTCTCCAACCATCTGAGTTCAGAAGAACTGAATTTGTCGTTTTGATATAATGACCAATCAGACAAGACCGGTCTCTTAATGTGGGCGGGGCAACACCTATAACTGCTGCTGCTGGTAAGATTCAAAATGAAACATGAAAAATAGAGTTTGTCTGAACACCTCATCCACTCATGTTTATTTGTCTGATCTTTAATA
Source organism: Oryzias javanicus (assembly GCA_003999625.1). NCBI lineage: Eukaryota > Metazoa > Chordata > Actinopteri > Beloniformes > Adrianichthyidae > Oryzias > Oryzias javanicus. Next base: position 24,317,648 of record CM012438.1, read on the forward strand.
TGTCACTCATGGTTTCATTTATTAAATAGAACAAATCGGTGCAATATCAGTGACTGACAGGCCTCATATGTTTGCAGAAAAAGAAGGAAGGTTTTATTCAGCGATCTTTCCTCTGTGTGGGGGGCAACAAAGACCCGGCAACAGTTATCAGCAGCTGAAGGAAATTAAAGGAAGGGTCCAGTGTTAATATGCAGATTGGTGATAGAACCACTCTCACTGTCTGTCACACATTCCCGCCCCCTCTCCAGGCCCGCTGCACACGCTCACCTCCTTCAGGTGGCGCAGGACGGAGTTAGTATCGTCAGACGGGACGAGCAGGTTGATTAATATCTGTGACATGAATACAGAATCGGCGGCTGAACCGTGAGGAAGGTTGTGACAATGATACTAGCTAAAATATAAAAAGCTGAATACATCACTCTAAACCAGGGGTGTCAAAGTCAATCACACAAGGGGGCAAAATCCAAAACACACCTTAGATCGCGGGACGAACAGGACAAACATTTATTAAACAGTCTAAAACTTTAAAACTGTAACTTTTTTACAGAATTATGAACTAGATATATAGCATTACCTGCAATAATGCTAATTGGAATGCTGTGAGCTAAGTTTGAAGATGCTGAAACTGATACATAAAAACGATTAAGTTTATAGCTGAAAATGCTAAAGCTAATAGCCAGCTAAAATTTTAGCTAAATCAGCCCTGAACTCTAAAATAGCCTAAAAAGCAGAAAAAATGTCTAAATTAGCCAAAAATGATAAATGAAAAACAGCTAAACTTAAAAATAGCCTAAAAAACTTTAAAAAGCTTAATTAGCTCAAACAGTAGCATGTAAATACTAGCTTAACTCCAAAATAGGTCGTACGTAGCTTAAAAAAAATAGCTAAACAGAGCAGCCTAAATAAATCCTACATTAGCCAAAACAGCTAGCATGTAGCTAAAAAATAAGTGAACTCTAAAATAGTCTAAAAAAACTGAATATAATCCTAAATTGGCCAAAGCAACGAGCATATAGTTGAAATATCAGCTAAACTCTAAAACATCCTAAAAAATCTTAGTAAATGCAAAAATACTCCCTCGCAGAATGCCAATTTTTAAAACTTTAAAACTGTCACTTTCTAAATAATTATAAATAATAAAAAGGCAGGATTTTACTCTAGAATAAATCAACTTAAACCTTTAAATATTTTACTCTCCATAAAAACTTTAGTCAAAATGATACAAGTTAGAAATAAGAGCAAGATAACATCGGGTCAATAATAACAATCAAATAAAATGATCTGGAGGGCCGGATCCGGCCCCCGGGCCTTGACTTTGATACACGTGCGCTAACATTTCTGAATCTAGATTTTTTTGCAAAAAAATTATTTTAAAGATTGTTGCTATTAATCAAAATCTTTCTCATTTGTGTCCTTAAGCCTAAAACATCAGATATATATAATAATCTAAATTATATGCAGCTTTCCTTTTCAGTTTGATGCTTAAAGAATTTAGTTGAATTTTTGTATTTTTTTAAACATGATGCTGCATTTTTTTTTTTTTTCACCACTAAATTGTTTTCTTGGTGAGTTTTTAGCTTTTCTGGTTTAGTTTTCATTGTTAAAGTCATGTTTTTTTGTTCAATTTTGTTTTGTTTCTGGTTTCTTTGCTCCTTTACAGCTTTGAACCGGTACATCTCGTTTGGTGTAAGTCAGAGAGTTTTAGTAACTGCCCTTATAGATGTTGAGAATGAAAATGGTCATCCTGTTACGTGTCTAACGATTCGTATCGAGATATATCCCAAGACTGCACCAGAACAATTTTTCACTTATTTTAAAAGTCCCCCTATGACCTTTAAACAAAACAAAACAAAAAAGTTCACATTTGTGTTTTAATGATGATGATGAAGTTTTTAATCTGAAGCCTCTGTTGCCAAAATCTCCTCTGAGGGGGTGTGGCTTTTGGAGCTCTTGTGTCGGCCCGCGACCTAAGATGTGTTTTGAAATTTTCCTCCATTACGTTTTTTGGGACGGAATATAAGCGTTACAAAACAAATCAGTGATACCTGAGACCGAGGATACACATTCCTGCAGGGGGAACATACTTTGGCACCACACCGGCAGCCCCTGCACCCCGCAGCACCTTTACAGTTTCATTTCAGGAAAAAAAAAAAACTATCTTAAAGTTAAAATATTTAAATGTCTGTCCAGTAATGTAGGGAGAAGGTAATTAAAGCTAGCAAAACGATAGTACGAGTAGTTCTCTCTTAGGGGTGCAGTGTGAAACAAACTAGCAATTATTGACTTAGCTACAGATTAGCTTTTTTTTTTTTTTTTTTTACTCTTAAAAGATTCCTGCTTTCTGCTTTTTAGTTATATTAGAAAAACAGACTCCAGTGCAAAATCTTACTTCTCAGATATACAGGAGACTGTCATCGTGTACAACACATAATACTTACGCAATAAAAGAAAAATGGGAATTAGAGTCCAATAATACAATTGAAAACGACTCATGGGACCAAATGTTTGAAAACTGCCACAAACACCTTAACAGCCAACAATGGAGAGAGTTCGATTGGAAATGTAAAATTAGATATTTTTATACACCAATGGTTATCTCTAAGTTCACAAAACAATCTGTATTAGCACAATGCTGGAGACAATGTGGCAAAACAGGAGATCAAACACATATATTTTGGGATTGCCCTAAAATCAGAAACTACTGGATAATGGTTAAAGGGGAAATAGAAAAAATATTCAGAGAAGAAATTCCAACAAACACGCTGTTGTTTCTACTGGGCCAGTTACCCAACACTAAATTTAATAAAGAACAAAGACAAATCCTATATATATTACTAGTAATTGCTAGAAAAATGATAACTCTTAACTGGAAAAATGTTAAACCACCAACAATAGATAACTGGAAAAATAAGGTAAGGCAAGTATATGATAGAGAAAATGACTGCTTCCCTCCAATTGAAAACAGACATATTTAACGAGAAATGGAACAGAGTAAAAGATTATTTAAACGTCTAAATCACAGGTTGTTTGATTTTACAACATGTACTCAAATGTAAAAATGTTTTTGATAGATACAGCTGAATATGAATGCCAAAGGGTGAACTGAAACAACATTTAAATATATAAACTCCAAATTTAATTTACCTTTCTTAATTATTATTATTATTATTGTTTATTTATTTATTTTTTTTTTCTCTTTATGTCTGGGTGTGTTTGTCTGCCTCTTTGGATATTGTACCTATGGAGAGATGACTATGTATACTATGGGTAGAGTTCCTTTGTTTATCCTGTTTTTTTTTTTTTTGTTTTTTTTTTCTGCCTCTTCTGTTTTTTATTTTTTATTCTATGATATATGTTTTGTCCTCTTTGTATATCATTTGTGATAATAACAAAAAATAAAAAGTTGCGAAAAGATTCCTGCTTTCATCAAACATAGCAGTTTAGAATTAGATATTTCTAGATTCATGTATCCGTCCTATTTGTTTTGGTCTGCTTCAAGTTAAATACTTTAATTCCTACTTTAGTTAAGGATCAACTCGTTTTTATTTTATAGCTGTATAGCCGTTAACAGAGAGTATAATTTCGTTTATTGCATTTGGAGCGTCTCCAACAAACATGCAGGTGAGAGAAAAATCATTCACAAAACCGAGTCAGGGCTTCAGTGTTGTAACAGATTAATGTACTTTCCAGGTCGCCTTTATTTAAAGGACTCGCCGCAGAAAAACAGCGACTCAAAGCTCTTTGGATAACTGCTTTGGGCTGAATGCGTGTTATTACAGGTATTACGTGAAATTGCCCGTGTTAGGTGAAGGGGATTACAGTGCTTTTGGGTCAATACTTCCTCTGAGTTGTTCAGCTGCTGCATCTGAAGAGCGATTACGGCTTTGTCTGTCAATCTGCCTTCATTGGGTGGTTATCACACACATGTGCACAAAAGCGTGACACACTAAAACACACGTTTGTGGGTGATTACACTTTTCCATATACCAGGTCCTTTCAGCGGAGAGACATGTCAGATTGTGTGAAACTCCAAGCGTCACGCATTGCTGGCTAAAGGACAGATTTCAAAGGCTGAGCCAAAAAAAGGGATTTTGATTGTTTTATTGGTTTTTACTTTAATTTGTCTTGTTTTAATCAAGTTTTAAAAACAATAAAAAAATTTAAAATCTTTCATTTTTTTAAACAAGTCTTTTTCACTCATATAAAAAGTTAAATCTAGTTTTCTGCTGAGTCATGCTAACAGCAATAGCTAGCTAGCTACTTAAACTGACTTATTCTGTCCAGCATTGAACTGCAAAGACCAGATAGTGAGCAAAAATATGACATCTGCCACAAAAATTCACTAATATTTGGAGATGACAGCAGAGTGGGAGAGATCATAAAAAAATGAAGGTTACAATGCAAGACAACCAGACAAAATGGCGGCTAAAAATCATTAAAGAATGAAAAAAAAATTTTTTTTTTCAGAGTTGTGGCCACTTTTATTAAAACCTTTTAGTGTTCAGAATTAGCTTAAAAATTGTGTCATAAAAAATGCTTTATTATATTTAAAACAATTATTCATATTTTTAAAACTGTTAAGATTTTACAATCAGGCTTTACTTCAACTCTTTATGCGATTATCATGACTCAGCTGAATCTGTCGCGGAGAAAAGCGGCTTTGCAGCGGTATATAAAATAAAATTAAAAAAAAAAAAAATGTTTGATATAACATTTTATAGGCTATTAGTAATCTGTATATCTGTGTAAAGATGCCTTTAAAGTATAACCACACTTTAAATGAACCTCTGCTGTCTTTTGGTTCGTGCCACATTTTTGCCAATTTAAAACAAACTTTACTGAAATTATTGTCTGTACACCCCCCTAGAGGTTGAAACGAGGTATTACAGTTGAGTTTTGTGATTGGTTAACTGGTATAAGAACACTCGACACCGAAAGTTGAAGCTCACCCTGCAACTCCAAGAACAGCAGAACTCGCCGCGTGATGCGGAGAGTTGCTTAGGTAATTCTGCGATGCTAATGCGGAGAGCGATGGAGCAAGCTAGCTAAACCGGCCCATGGCAATCTGGCTGACCGGCAGACAGAGAGCCGCTGTGGGATGGGGGTGCAGCCTGCTTGGGCCTCCTGACTAGCCTCACTGACACTGTCGACCACAGATCCAGATTACAGCTTTCCCCGCTCAGCCCGCCTCCCCTATCTCTGCCCCCCCTTTTTTAAACATTTTTCAAACCTGGACATAGAGTGGACTCAGTTGTGCCACCGTTTAAAGTGTGGCTTACCAGTGCAAAGTTGCTTTTCTCTGCTGATCAGCTAATTCACGTTGATCGTGTAAGGCTGGGGGGTCAAACTCAATCGCACAAGAGACCAAAATCCAAAACACACCTGAGGTTGTGGGCCGAAAAGGATAAACATTTATTGAACACTCTAAAACTACATGTTTAAAACTGTAAACACACAATTTTGAAATAGATATATAGCATTACCTGTGATACTTTTAAAAATAGTTAAATGTCAAAATAGCATTAAAAACAGAAAAAACTGAAGTTAGCCAAAACAGCTTACGTGTAAACATTAGCACAACTCCAAACAGCCTAAAAACATTTACAATAAGCTTAAATTAGCCTAAACGGATAGCATGTTGCTGACATATTAGACGAACTTCAAAACAACCTAAAAAAAACAAATAAGCTAAATTAGCCAAAACAGCTAGCATGTAGCTGAAATATTGGCTAAACTCCATATTAGCCTAAAAAAATCGTAGTGTTTAAGCTAATAGTCCGAAATAGTTCAAAAAGCTATAAGAATGCCAATGTTTTAAACTTTAAAACAGTAAATTTTTTAACATATTTATGAATAATAAAAAGGCAGGTACGTATATTATTCCAGTTTAAATAAACTTAAATCTTAAATAACTTTCAGTGTCTTAAAAATTTTAAAATTATACAAGTTAGAAATAAGTGCAAGATAACATCAGGCTGTTGATAACAGCCAAATTAAAATGAACCCGAGGGCCGGATCCGGCCCCCGGGCCTTGACTTTGACACATGTGGTGTAAGGAGTAACAGTTTGTCAAATGACATTGTAGGTTTTGACTGAGATGCATCAGTTGGTAAAGGTTTAAAGCATAACAGCGGGTCAAGAGGGGAGGAGCTACCAGCTAATGTTTTTAGCATGAACGCTACATGGAGCATCTCATTTAGGATGCATGACGGCACAGATGTTGAGAAATCAGGTTTATTTATTGTGAAGATTTCCACAAAAACGTTGGTTACACGTTGACTCTTCTGTCTTTATGTGATTGTTCTGAGATTCCAGCAGCTAGTTCAGTGTTTTCTATGACAGCCGCTTCCTCAGTGTTTCTGTGTCTCTGAGTCAGAGACTGTTAGAAAAAAAGAGGCCCAAAAAAATATGTCAACATTCGCTAACAAAACCAAAACCTATACCTCGGGGATATCTAAAGGAAGTTTTAAATTATTATGGGATGGCCACATGACCCACGACTTAATGGTAATTTGTTGTAAAGTGAAATTTAGCAATTTTTACACAATATGGGAAAAATAAATTTTATTGTAACACTCTTCCTTCTTTCTTTACATGCGCTGCTAAGTTATATCTACAGCTATATCAAAAATCTACAACCACAACCAAAAAATCACTTTTAGTCCTTTTTACGAATCTAAGTTGAGAAAAATGTTTGTTTGTAAATTTTGAAAGTTTGCGCGGCGAGCTAGCAAAAATGGCGTTTCCGAGCTAATCGCATTTTTACTGGATTTTTGTGAAAATATTTTACAAAAATTGTTGGCTCAAACTTAAAGAATCAATATAACATATTACATCACTATATTAGGAATGTGGGAGCATGGCTAACAAAAAAATCCATGTTGCCAAGGTAACACTAATGTTTACTTTTACCGATTCTTCTAAAAACTAGAAAAACCTGTTCGTCACCCCCAGGGAACCAACAACTAAAATGGTTGCTATGGAGATATAACCAACAGAGAAGCCGCCATTTTGAAAAAAACGAATTTGTCGTATGCAGCTTTGACTAGTGTAGCAGAGGTAGGGAAAGAAGGGAAATCTTTTGAGGAAACCAACAGTAAAGCTTATAAATTAAAATGTACTTTAGAAATTAAGGTGATTTAGAGAAAGAACAAATATCAGTTTATTAATAAATCTCTGGGATATTAAAGTAGGTGTGATGAGGATATGCTGATTTCTGTCTCGCCATTGTGGGAGTTAATGGAAGACAGAAAAGAAAGACAGGGTAAAAAAAAAAAAACAACCAATCCTGAGCTTAATGGGATTTGGTGATAAGAAATTACCAGCGTCAGGTCCTTCTGCTTTGTTTCTATAGCTGTGAGTTCAGTAGCCGAGCAAATGGGAGCGCTAAAGGGCCCCGGTTACTATCCACCTTATTCCTATGCCCCATGAGCCTTTGCGTGAATTATGTGTGATACTTCCTGTAGACGCCGGAAGTAGCATTTATTTACATTACAACTGTAGAGCCGACAGCGCAATCCCCCTTGTTTTGGATCTATAACTACATATAAATGTGGAAACACCAGCTGTCATGTCTTTAAAGAGGCGACGTAACAATTCTGGTGCTGTTAAAATTGAAGGATGACCTTAAAAAATGTCCAAACATAACATATAGTAGCATTTTTAGCTACTTTCTCAGTTCGGTTGCGGCAGATGGTGAAGCTCTGAACAATCTTAAAGCTCCGAGACATATCAATACCTTCATACATGATTATTTCTGCTGGAGTTACAACACAGTGCAGATCAACTGTATATTATCGTTTTCCAGTGCTTGTGTTTACATGATGCGAGAGCCAATGAGGGTTGCATCGCGCGGTGTAGCTTTAGCCCGTTTCATGTTTTGACAAAGTCAGCTGTGGTTTAAACATCAGTAATTTTTTTTTAATAGTTAATCCAGGAGATGCAGCAATTACCAGGAAATATCGTCCCTGTTCTTGTGACGCTGGCAGCAAATTCACCGCGCTGTCAGGTCTCTGCAGTACCCGGCGTCTCTTCTTCTCTGGTGGTCTGGAGTAACCCAACCAGAACGTCGGATACGGATTTTCCTCCGGGGTACTTTATCCACAAAATGAAACGAACATACATGTAAAGTCTTAAGTGGCTTCTTAAGATTTACATTTGGAGCCAAATCCTTCTGACTTCATCCTCGCCCGATGGACGGTAAAATCTGTACCGAGGGCAGCTGCGCTCCCTCTTCGTCAGCGGCCCATGTTCCACACAACGCTCCTTAAGCCACAAATTTAATTTAGTTTGGGTGTTAGAACAACCATGAGCTGCGTAAAGCTATTTTTGAAACTTTTGAGGGATTAAGTAAAACACGCTTCTAAAGTTTCTATGCACCGCTAAAGCTAACAAAATCGCCAACTTTCAATGGAAACAAATAGCGCTGTGTGACTTCCGGTTGCTATACCGGAAGTTGCCCCCATAACCCGTTTTACATCAGAGGCCCCAGGAATAAGGTGGATAGAGACGACGGAGCACGGACCACAGCGTGGTAAACTGGGGGGGTTGTCAAAGTTCTTTTGAGATATACACAATACTGTACTAACACCGCACAGTCTGGGTCCAGACAGAGGAATTATCATGAAAAAAATACATGTGGATGGATACAAACCAGGATTTTTTTTACATTGCTAGGCAACAATTTTAGTACATGAATATTTTCAATTAATCGGCATTATTAGAAATGATCATTAAAGCAAAGAGCTTTGTGAAAAGAAAAAATATTTTGAATAAAACCATTTTAATAATATAATAAAGAACAAAAAAATCAGAAAATTTCACAATAAATTTGGTATTTTTTAACATTTTGAAATAAAACATAAAACTATACGTCAAGTCATTGAAGTCTTGTGCCGTCAGATGTTTGGCTCTGATTTCTGTAACCTGTGTTTTTCTATTTAACTCAGAGCCACAGAGTCGAGCTAAAGTACACAACAATGGGAGAAAGAACCCCCCCCCCACCCCCCACCCCCCGGTGAAAGCTGGAGGGAAAATGCTTCTTGGCTTCTTGGCTCCTGCGGTGCAACAACTCCACGGCAGAATGAAAAAGCAAATTACCGCACACCACAACAAAGACGCGGGTCTTGTCATTTCAGCCCGCCGCCGCGCATTTCCTAAATGACCAGCAGTCCGGTCGGACGGTTGAGTCTGGCTGTCACTCCAGCAGAGCGGTTCTGTTTCAAGAGGTGAAGCCACAGCGGGCTGCAGTCACAGAGCGACAAGTATCAAGTCACAATGTAAATGTGATATGCATCTACACTATACGGCAGAGGTCGGCAACCTTTAACATTAAAAGAGCCATTTGGGCTTGTTTTCTGCTATTCAAAACCTAGAAGGAGCCACATAGATTTACATTAGCCTTTGAGAAATTTGGATTTGAATTCATCACCTTTTTGTTGTTTTTTTTTAAATAAATATGAATAATGTCTTTTTTGGCACAAACGACAGCATAAAAATATATAGAAAGAAACTAGCATCTCTCAAACCCTGAAATTCCTCAGTAAACTAACTTAGACAGAAATGCTAACATGTTGCTAAAATAGAAGCTAAATTTTAAATTATCAAAAAATTAGCTGAAAACATCAGCATTTTACTAAAATATAAGCTAAACTCCTAATTATCATAAATTTAGAAAAAAAAAACCTTAGCATGTTGCCAAAATAGAAACTAAAACTAAATTAGCCTAAAAACCCACTAGAAAAAACGAATTAGCCAAAAACATTAGCATGTTGCTAGAATAATGCAGACCCCTGCTATACAGCAGAGGAAACAGGAAGGGACCTTCAGAGTCCAGCTAATTCCTGCGGACTCGTGTCACAAAGAAAACTGACACTGGACACCATGACAGCAACATAGAGGTCATTTCATCCTGTAAATGAATAAGAAAGATTTCAATGGTCGCACGTTCTCCAGTTCCATAGTTCAATTAAACCAGGGGTGTCAAACTCAATCGCACAAGGGGCCAAAATCTAAAACACACCTGAGGTTGCGGGACGAACAGGATGAATATTTATTGAATACTCTAAAACTACATTTTTATAAACTCTATAACTGTAACTTTATAGCATAATTATGAACTAGATATATAGCATTACTTGAGTATGTTGTAAACTGATTTTGGCCACTGAAGATGTTAGCGCTGATAGCTGAAAACACTGAAGCTGATAGCCAGCTAAAATATTTGCTAAATGGTAAATTATCCCAAAACAACAACAACAACAAAAGCCTAAATTAGCTAAAACCGCTAGCATGTAGCTGAAATATTAGCTAAAGTCCAAAATAGCATGAAAAATCTTGTTATATACCAGAATAGTCCAAAAAGCTGCAGAATGCCAAATTTTAAACTTTAAAACTGTAACTTTTTAACATAATTATGAATAATAAAAAAGCAGGAATATTATTCCAGAATAAATCAACTCAAACTTTAAATAACTTTCAATATTTTAATCTCCAAATCAAAAGTATTTTTTCAAAATTATACAAGTTAGAAATAAGCTCAAGATAACATCGGGCCGTTAATACCAATAAACTAAATTGATCTGGAGGGCCGGATAGAATTACCGGGAAGGCCGGATCCGGCCCCCGGGCCTTGAATTTGACACATGATATAAAGGATGCAGTGTTGGGCATAAAAACAAGCAGTTGTCATGATTTGCTGTTCAGGATGTTGTTTTTCTGCTGGTTCTGCTCTCTGGTTTCATCGATTGTTTTTCTCAGCCTTTCTATGCGCTCCACCTGTTAGTGTTTCAGACTTTCTCCGCCTGTTTTTTGAGGCTCATTTCACATTCAGTTTTTTTCTGTTGTCTGTTTCTGACTCTTTTCTCTTCCAGGTTGCTATTTTTTTCTATATTGCTAAAAACAAATGTAAGCTTAACTGACGAAGTTAATCTTCCCTCCAAATACGGTTTGTGGGTCAGAGTTGCGTTGGTCTCTTCTACTGAGAAAAAATCTCAGCCTCAGATGTGTTTAGGAGGAGCTACCACCTTGACCTCATCGCTACACGGAAGCATTGACTGTATATCTCATTCATAACATATGGAAGACACAGATGATGTTTATTTATTTTAAAGAGTTCTACAAAAGCATCAGTAATCACGTCTCCATGTCTGAGTTCATGAGATCATTCAGAGATTCTCTCAGTATGATGAGCATCAACATCTACTGCTCTGTCTGAATGATGGACGCTTTCAGCGGTACTTCTGTCTCTGTAACCCACTTAGAGAACTCATCAGAGGAAGGAAAAATAAGAATACAGTTTGTATTTTTGACTTGATGCAAATAAGAAAAATATCTTAAAGGATTTGGCCAGATAGCTCATATTATTCCGCAGGAACTTTTGTTAGTTGGTTTAGCAGCAGAGAGCTTTGGAACCACAGAGATTTCCTTAAAATTAGCCATTTTTCCCCTTGCTTTAGTTTGGTTCTTCTGCTTAAACTTCTCAAAACAATAAAAAGAATAAACTCCATGAATAAAAAAGCAAATATTACGAAAACGGCAACTTAAACGGTCTTTTCTCATGAAGACAAAACGCGAGCGTTTGTTTGTGCTGGAATTACAATCAACTTCTTATTGAAACACGCTCAGAAGAAATGAAAATAAACAGGTAAAAACGACAAAAGACAGAGTTCTGCCAGCAAACCGAAACAGAAACAACCAGAATGAAAATTTTTAAATGAAACCCAAATTAATTTCAATTAGAGGAATGATTATTTTCCACTGTTTAATCAACTCCATCCGACTCCTTTTCAGGAAATGTTTTTCCTATTTTCAGGATTTATTGTCAGTGTCGTAATAAACAAACTTCTTCAAACTTCAAGTTCGGATCACTCACAGATTTTCTTCTTTTGCTTCCAGCTGCTCCCTTTAGGGGGCGCCACAGGTAGTCGTTCACCATCTGTCCCCCTGCAAAAAAAAAAATAAATAAAACATCTACTAGGATTTGTTTCTCTGATGGACCTGATTTTCTCTTTCCAGGTCATTCCCAGAGAAAACCAGAGGGAAATTTCTGATGAACTCCTGCCGCTCTGCAGGAACTATGGTCTTGAAAACCACATAGATTTTCCCATATTAGCTGAAAACAGCATCATTACAGTTGAAAGACCACTGGGAACATTTTTAAAAACAGATCAGAATATGACTGGAGTATATTGGTTTAATGATTCTAAATCTGTACTTTTACTTGACAACCATCCATCCAAGTTTTTCCCTTTCAAATCTGGGACCAGTAGAAGACTGAAAGAAGTACATTTAAATTAGATTGTCCTCTGCTGGTGGTTTCTCCTCTCAGCTCGGATCCTCTACCAGAGTCCTGGGAGCTTGAGGGTCCTGCAGTATCTTATCTTTTCTGGACTGAGATGTCTGAGGTCTTTCCAGGATCTGCTGTAGCCACCTGGTATTCCTAGTATTTCTCCAGTTTCTCATGTTCCTTCTTCTTGATGTTACCATCTCTTGGTTCTGTCACATCCACCACAACGGCTTTCCTCTGTTCTTTATCCACCACGACAATGTCTGGTTGGTTCTCCATCACCATCCTGTCTGTCTGGATCTGGGAGTCCCACAGGATCTTTGTTCTCTCATTCTCTACCACTTTCTGAGGTGTTTCCCATGTTGATTTTGGGGTTTCCAGTCCATATTCTGTACATGTTTCTGTATATTATTCCAGCCACTTGGTTGTGTCGTTCCATGTATGCTTTCCACCCTGCAGTTATGTTCTGGATTGTTCCCTCTTTCCACAGCCTACACCTTGGGTCTTGTCTGGTGTGGATCTGAACCTCTATTGTTCTGGTGTTCCTGTGCTGCCAGGATCAGAGCTTCTCTGCTGTCCTGCAGGTCAGCCCTCTCTACCATTGGTAGGACTTCTTGATATCAGCCACTCCATTTATTGTCCGGTGGTACATCCCATGTAGGGGCTTGTCCTCCCATGATGCTCTGTCCTCCAGCATCACATCCTCTGCTTTGAGACATTCACTGAGCACGCTGTCAGTTGGGGCCTTGAGCTCGACATATTCATGCATCTTGGATGTTTCATCCTGGACAGTAGCTTCTAAGCTCACTAGTCCTCGACTTCCTTCCTTGCGGCTGGTGTACAGTCTCAGGGTGCTGGATTTGGGATGGAACCCTCCATGAATAGTGAGGAGCTTTCGAGTCTTAACATCTATGCTCTGTATCTCCTCCTTTGTCCATCTTATTACTCCTGCAGGGTATCTGAAGACTGGCAGTGTGTAACTGTTTATTGCCCGAGTCTTCTCAGGACTTGTCTTACTCGTTGGAGGTATTTGGCTGTTGCAGCTTTCCTGTTCCAGGTTTGCCTGTGGAGTTCCGAGGTACTTGTAACTGTCCTCAATGTCTGCTATTGTTCCTTCTGGGAGTGAGACCTCTTCTGTGTGGACTACCTTGCCTCTCTTTGACACCATCCGACTGCATTTTATAATATTGTTTTGCTACAGTTCAGGTATCCATATTCATTTTCCCTCCTTTTATCAAAATTTCCAGCCCTTTTCTTTGATAATCAACGCTTTAGCCTCATGCTCCGCGTTTGTACCGCTAGCATACTCACCTGTTGGATCAATAATGCCGCTAGACGTCTCATTTGAACGGTCCGACGCTGCGCACCGCTCCGCCAGAATCAGGTGGATTTTACCGCGGTGTTTGTACAGGTTACTGCTGTTACCACCAGAACAAATCCATGTTATTGATGTTACATTAGAAACAGCGAACTGTCTCCATCTACTTTAGAAAAATACAGACACAGCTCGGACCTTTTTACTTGTGGCCGTTCTGCCCCCCGCGTGCGTTTTCATCTGCATGCGGAGCAGGTGGTAAGCCCCGCCCCTTCCCCACTGCATGTGGAAAAGGAGCAAAGTGCACTCCGTGTCCGCGCTGTACCCGTGCAACTATGTTTTTAGGCATTTGGGCTAAAAACTTATTGGTAAAACCAGTAAAAAATATGACAATGTCTCAACAGCATCATTGCATTTCACTGTCGTGCTCATGTGAAGCGCCCCTTTTAGTATTATTTAGGAAACCGATTCAGGGAAAGAGAAGACCGATAATCGTTTGTGAGTTGAAATATCGCGATAGTTCGCCTTACCGATATTTTGTCGCTCCTCTAATCCCAATGTCAGTACTGTAGATCCCGGTGGTGTGGATCAGGAGTCAATGTCGCGCTCGCTCTTAGCGAATAGCTTGATGTCATCCATGTAGAGGAGGTGACTGATGGTGAGTTGGTATCCATAGCCAGTCTTATTGATTATTTAGCTGAGGGGTTCCAGACCTGTGCAGAACAGCAGTGAGGAGTTTTCATTGAGTTTCCTGTGAAGAGTCCTGTTGATGTTGTACATCTCCCAGCATTCAGACATCCAGGTTTGTGGCATAGAGCATTGTTGTTATGTTCTGTCTCTTTCTCCCAGATACTTCTCCGGTACCGTTCAGTTTCCAGCCTCGGTGGGTCGGCTCTGCTGCTTTGACCCTGTCACTGAGCGTACACTTTTGCAGGTTGATTTAGGAACAGTCTGTTTACCCGTCTGGCTTCATTGTCTCTAGTGTACGTCTTTAGGTGGCTGTTCAAGGCCAGGAGTCTTTGTTTGGCAGTTTCCAGTGCTTCAGGTATGGACATCTGACTGGATCTCTTATACAGCTTGAGATTGATGACATTAAACACAAATATATATATATATATATAATATATATATATATATATATATATATATAATATATATATATATATATATATAGAGAGAGAGAGAGAGAGAGAGAGAGAGATATATATATATATACATATATATATGTATATATATATATATCTATATATATATATATAGATATATGTATACAGTATATATATATATATCTATATATACATATATATATGTATACACAAGATGTTTCCCTTTTTTAAGATTATGACTCAGAAGAACATTTCTATTTGAACTTTAATTTCTATAATTCAAATTAAATGTTAAATTATATGTATTAAATTATTATATAATACCAAGCACTGCAATTGTGTTCCATATATATCATTTATTTCATATATACAAATTTGTTTTACCCCTAAATTCCTGGTGCTTTTATTTAAGTACATTAAGAAACTTTTGTTTTTAAAGGATAAAGTCACTTGTGTCTTATTTCCACCATAAAATTAAGGAAAAAATAGAATGAATGTGCTTTAATCAATAAATTTCTAAAAGTCTTATTGAGGAAATAAAGTCTTGTGTATTTCTAACATTAAATCACATTAAATATACCATCTAAGCAGTTCTATTGAACTATTGAACAGGAGCTTAAAAAATAAATAGGGTTAAAAAAATCTTAATTCTTTCCAGAAATATTTCATCGGGATAACAGGATGAAGGAGAGTTCTTGAATGTGGCTAAGATACTTTAAATTAAATATCGCTAAACGAATAATCCCCACACCTTTATATATTATCAAAAATTGCATTTTCTGTGGCAAATGTTACTTATTTTGAAAGAACTAAATCCATATAGTCAAAAGTCAAATGTATTTATATTAAACCAACTTCTTCTGTAGCAGAAGCTGCGTTTTCCATCCTCATCCCAACCAGAAGATTTTCCTTCGTCCTCCTCTTCCTCTCTCGGAGGGTCTGTCTGTAACAAGCCGGTAATTTCCCCTCTTAACAGTCAGTACATTAGTCACCGCCTGCACTATTTACACACGTTAGTAGTCCAACCATGTCATTCACAGAGGATCATTTCGGCGTACGGCGTCCCACTCGGGGATTTCGGAGATGAAACGGCGCCTTGAATGCATTATCCTCGTGTGCGAATGTGTGCGTGACGAGCGAGATCAAGGCAACATCTCACCTCCTCTTACAACTCCAGATATACGATACTATTAAGAATTTTTTTGAGTACCAATTATGCCACCACTACTTTAAAGGGCAGCCATTCAGAGCTGCTGCATTCTGAGGACGGCGTGTCGCTGATTTCAACCTCAAAGTGCTGCTGGTAATTTTACAACATCATGAATGCTCCTGCTTTGGCTGCTGCCCAATTTTTTTTTGGGAGCAATATCACTTTCAAACTGCATTCTTTTGTCCCACTCCTGAACGCCATTTAGGCGCAACAATTTACTGGCTTTTATGTCATCATATAGGAAGGTTTGGAAGACAAAAGTATCTGTCTTTAACTTCATCTCTATTGTATTTCAGGAACGTCAGCCTTCAGCAAACCTTCTGGGAGGGTGGAGAAGCTTAGATGTCTGAGGGGCGTCTGGGAGCCGTCCCTTTGAGGAGGGGTACTGTAAAATTGTAATTCTTTTTATTACAGTCTTAACAAGTACAGTATTAACAAAATACAATCAAGCCTTTACGATTGTCAGATTATAATTTAGCATTAATATTTTGACTATTAAGGAGGTTTTTGTTTTCATTTTGTGGCAAAAACATGGTTTATATGTTGTGTTTGAAACAAACAAATCTATACAGTGTGGTGCTTTAACCTGCTGACCCGCAAAACAAGTTTATCTCTGGACTAAAACAACATTAACATTAGCAATGATTGACACCAGTCATAAAATGTAAAATTTAAAAAAGTAAAGAAAATAATGTTTATAACTAGGGTTGGACACCGAAGTTCGGTTCCAAGTAGGAACCGTTATGATTTGCGCGGTTCTACCGAAACCGAAAGATGCGGCTGCAAACGGTGCCGGATTTCGGTTCCAAATTTCATTGAAGTTTCATTTGTCTGTGGACATGTCAATCACTTGTAGTACTCCCTTCTGATTTTTTACGATTCAGCCGATCTATTTACTTTCTTGTGTTTGTGGGCGGGCTCATATAAAACCGCCAACAGCCCAAGCGCGCTCATCTAAAATGCATGAAAGCAAGTGGGGGAGTGTCACTTTGAGATGGTCGGCTTCCGCAACGTCGGTGGGCGGGACTTTCGCTGTGAATAGTGGAGTTTCCGCAATTTTTAAACAACACTGGAGCCCCATCCCAAAATGAAACAATGAATCGTTTCCTCCTTGTTGGGCTGCTGATAGCAGAAAGCTCGGCTCGGCTCCGCCCACCACCACAGCGGGTCGTCATCATCTGCAGCCGTTTGATTGACATTTATCTTCCGCCTTATTGAAATAAAATATTGCTTTTGCCCAAAAACAACTGCAAATAAATGCCACATTCCTGATTTAATTTAATAAAATGTCAGGCTAAAATTTCAAGGACGTTTAAGTTTATTTTTATATTATGCTTTATATTACAGCTGCAGCAGGAGGGAGTCTGCGCTTGTTTGAAGCCGTTCTGCTTTGGATTTAGGAAGATAAAGGCATTATTTTTTATTACTGAAGTACCGCAATAAGCACCGAAAGGGAACCGAAACCGAAACCAAAGAACCGCGGTAGCACCGGAACCGCATCAGATCCCATCGGTGCCCAACCCTAGTTATAACTAATTGCTATGTTTGACATATCATTGTACAGTTAAATTAGATTTATTTTTTGTGAGATTTTAAATATTTCTACAAGTCACTACCGGCATATTTTTCCTCACACAAACACATCTTTACTTGAATAATCCACCTTTAATGATGGGAATTATGTGTAAACAATATTATCTGAAGTAATATTCATTATTTACTCTTTTAATGTTTTAACAAAAAAAATGCTTTTCACAATTTTACCACTTTAAATTTTGACTTTTTCAAAAATTTTAAAGACTTTTTTTCTCATTAGATTTTAATGTCTTAAAAATTATTTTTCTTTTTTCCCTTTTCCTCAGATTTGAAGATTATTCTGGTAAAATTTAAACTTATTTTCTTATTTTTTTGTGATTTATGTCCTTGTGGAATTTAGTCCTTTTCTTACACATTTTTAACTTGATTTTTTTAATTTTGTGTTATTTTTGTATTCTCATAATATTTTTATCTTAATTTTACAATTATATTAATCATTTTTTACAACTTTAGTCTCTTAAAATTTTAACTTTTTCTCATAATTTTTAATTTAATGATAATTTTGTGACTTTCTTGTAATTTTATTATTATTTTTTTGTTGCTGGTGGCCCTAATTATCTGTCGTATTGATCATCTTTTGCATGTGCATAAACAAGCCGCTGCCATGCTGAATCCAAACTCTTAAGGTGGTATTATCTTGAATCAGATTTTTGGAAATCCCTGCAGAACGAGCGGCTGTAGTTTCTACGATGAAGCAGAAAGTTGCGTAATCATTCCAAAAGAGGGCTTCCCTGCTTTAGAG
The DNA here is from genome assembly GCA_003999625.1 of Oryzias javanicus. NCBI lineage: Eukaryota > Metazoa > Chordata > Actinopteri > Beloniformes > Adrianichthyidae > Oryzias > Oryzias javanicus. The sequence goes on from CM012438.1 coordinate 24,335,903, forward strand.
GAAGACACACAAACACACACACAGCCTTTACACTGAATCATCTCCCGTGGCAGCATCACTGGTGCGTTGTCAGGCCAAACAAAAGCTCTTATCTTTCTCTCTTTTCAGTCCGGTCAAAGGAGATGAGAAGAAAAGGGCACGTTCTCACCAAGTCACCACAAATGTCAACCACCTTCCCATTTCCATACAGCCCTGCATGCATGTTTGTCTGCTCACACAAACGTCTACAGCTATTATCTGTCTGCCGATGCGGCGAGGCCGGGAAAGTGTCCCCGTCAACGTGTCAGCGTGAGAAAACGCCGTCTGTACGGCTGCGTGTGAAAGAGAAAATCGACTGGCCTTGTTCCCGTCGGCCGCCGCCACAAAGCGGTTCCAGCCGTCGGTAATCGACACCACTCCAGTCGGTCCCCGCCGTGTCATCAGGCGCGGCTCTTCGCCGCGCTCTACTCAACATATACACCGGGTCAATTATGGGATCGGCTGCTGACGAGCCGCAATAATGGAGCATCAGCTGGAAGTCGGATATTTGAGTCTGCTCACACAAACTTCTCACAACTTTACTCTGTGCTGCGTCTGAACAAACTCAATCGCACACGGGGCTAAAAAACGTTTACTCAACACAATAAAACTACATTTTTAACACTTTAAAAATGAAACTTCTAAACATAAATGGAAGACAGAGATGACAAACATGGTTTAATCCGGCCAATCGCAAAGAAAACAAATATAAAGGTGGTTCTAGCCCAGGGGTGTCAAACTCATTTTGGTTCGGGGGCCGCATTCAACCCGTCTGATCTCAAGTGGGCCGGGCCAGAAACATAACAGCAAAATAACCTTTGTTTAACGTGTTATTTTTAGATTTATTTTTGTTTTGTTTATTTCTTAGTTGCAAAAACTGTTTCAAACAACCTAATAGTCTAATCACTTATTATTACATTTTTATTTACTGAGTCCAAAGCATTTCAAATAAAATGGATTTCACTAAAAAAAAAGGTTTATTTAATTTTATTCAGACTGAATGTTTTACATTTGACATTAAAGCAATCCCGATAGTAAACTAAAAAGGGGGCTACGGAAAAAATATAAATGTTTTAATCAATGAAAAATCAAACTAAATGAACCCTCTGGAACCGACGGACGCCCTCAGACATCCTGCTGTGCAGCTGTGAGATCAACGTGATAAAATAAAAGTTTTTATGTTCTGGAACTGATATTTTATTGAATTAAAGGCAAAATATGGCCTTTATTTTTAGTTTTTGGACAAAAACATCATGGAGCTGTGAGGTGTGTCATGTTCCTCTACCAACACAAACTCTTCATATTTGTGGCCCAAATGAGGAACCTGGGAAATTTCACCTGAAATTTTCTTTTGCATTTTCAGTCAAAAATATGTTGATTAGTTTGTTGACTAAATTTAGTTTAGTGGTTTTTATGAAATTACACCCAAAACTATCATTTTATGTTGTAAAAACAGTTTGTTAAATATTTGGAGGGTTTCCACAGCAAAATAAATCCGATGTTAATTTCTTGATCTTTTGAGTTTCATTTGCTCCCCCTAGTGGTTAAATTGCGCATTGCATCCACTTCTTTAAAGAACCATAACTCGCCACAGGAATGGGCTAGAAACTTGCTTTCTTTTTTGAAAATTCTTATATATTTTTTTCTTCATAATTGGGCCGGATTAAATCATCTAGCGGGCCAGATACGGCCCGCGGGCCGTATGTTTGACACCTCTGTTCTAGCCCATTCCTGCGACGAGTTAAAGGAATGACCGCAATGCGTAATTCCACCACTAGGGGGAGCAAAGGAAACGCAAAACTGGTTACAAAAAGAGATCAAGAAATAAACACAATAAATGTAATAAAAAGTGATTTGTCTTTTAGGTTTTTAGAGGCATTTTTTACGATAACAAGTAGACCAGAGGTTATTTTAGTGTTCTGTCTCTGTTCCGGCTCACTTAAATTAGACGGGTTGAACTTGGCCCCGGAACCAAATTGAGGTTGACACTCCTGGTTTAAGGAGTTCTCCAAAAGCATCAATATCTCGTCTCCATGTCAAGTACTGGACCCAAATCAGTACCAGACGTAGGCATGGTTAACACCCGGCGTGGGTTCAGTACCCCATCTGGTACTGACTCGGGTCCGGTACTGCATCTGGTACTGCATCTGAAACTGGGTACCAGTGCTGGGTTTGGGTACCAGGACTGGAAGATTCCTGAGGACCAGTTCGTATGCGATATCGGATCTGGTACCGCGTCCCACGGTTTGCGGACCTTTGATTTTACAAACAGCCACCAGGAGCGGAACCCCCCCCGGTTGCGACCTTTGGATTTTAAAAACCTTAAAGGCCCTGTTAAATCGCGGTAACACCCTAATACGCAGGTATGGTACCCTAACCCTAACCTGGTACCGGTTCCGGCCTGCTACCACTTCTAGTATTGGTTTGGGTCCGGTAACACATCTAGTACCGATACTGGTCCGACCTGCATCCGGTATCGGGTTAGGGTACCAGGTTTGGGTACTTGTATTGGACATGTCCAGGGGACCAGTGTGCGGCCGCCACTGCGTCCTGAGGGTTGATTTGACGAACAGCCACAACGGCAAAAAAAAGATGAGTCGGGAACACCCAAAACATGTTATCTGTTCCCATCGAGCTGTGAACTGGAACTGGCCAGCACCGGTACCCTAATCCAGTACTGGCACCGGTACGCGCCTGGGACCACGTCTGGTATTGGTCTGGTTCTGGTAACGATTCTGGTTCGGCACTGCGTCTGGTACCGGGTCAGGGTACATGTACTGGGTTTGGGTACCAGTACTGGACGTGTCCAGGGGACTAGTCTGGGTCTGCTACAGCGTCCTGAGGGTTGTAGACCCTTGATTTTACAAACAGACAGAACCTCAAAAAACAACAAGTTGAGGACACCCCTAAGGTCATCTTTTGACGTGGAGGGTCCTTAACCAAACATCAAAACGTGACGACCCGGGGGATGAGAATGTGTTGGGTTTTTTTTTTTGGTTGTTCCGGTCCGTGGATGGTCGTAGAGAGGAGCGGCTGTATCTTAAGGGGAGCACAGGTGTGTCTTGCAGTTCTCTTGAGACTCGAGTAACCATCTCAAGAAACGTCATGAAAATGGAATGTACCATTGTTGTGCGTGTGGTGAGTGTTTCATGAAGTATTCGTAAGGACTTCCTGACATACAGGTGATGCTCGTACCGTGTCATTAGTACAAGTACTAGCTGCTTACTGTTCACCCCCAAATGCAGCATGGATATGGGTATTTGCATCTTCAGAAAGTTCTGATGAGATCTCAGGTTTGAACTCTACTACAGAAACCCATCTAGAGACTCTTGCTCTTCTGCTTGAACCTGATTGGACGGTCTCTGGAGCAGACCTCCAAGCTGCCCTGTGATTGTGCTGATCAAACCTCTGAAGTTCCAATTGCGCCCCCTCGGACTTGCACACAGCAGGATTCATAACTCAGACAGATTTGTAATTGAAAATTGCTTCCAATACTAATTAATAGCCCAGCGGCAGCACTCTGGAGCTGGCTGTCTGGCCGGAACGTGCCGGCTGAACAGCTGTCGGTCTCTAATTGGTGTTTAATTAATTAAATATCCAGCAGATTAGAGGAATTACGGCCAATTGTCCCTTAACAACTCTTAACAAGGCCTTGATTGGTGTCTTCAGCCATATCCTGTGGCTAAAATGATCCTTCAATTAGTGATTGAAAGCTCATGAAAAGAGAGAGCGTTCCATGATGGACAGGATTTTAAAACAGTTCGTTCAGAGGCGGAGAACATAAAGTTTGGTGCAAATGTTGGGAAGAACTCAAAAAAACCTTGATTTAACCAAACCAAAACATCTACGGTTGGAAAGACTTCTTTAAAGATACCATGGAGACTTTTTATGTTGTAGAATTTGAAATCTGGTTATTTTTTTCCTTTAAGAGTCAAAGAAATCTATTTTGAAGTCTATTTCTACTATTTACCATACTTTAGGCTTTTATTTTTGCACTTCCTGTTTGCCACACTCAGGAATTCTTCACTTTTCTCCATCCCCAGTTTGCGATTCTGCTCCAGCATCAGGTTCCGGTTCTCCTTTCCTGGATCCTTACAAGGTTTTCAGCCCACCCCCCCTCAGTGAGATGGTACAATCCGAACTTTTCATGAGTACGAATCTGTTCCCTGCATTTAGGAGTTTTATGCATTTGAAACCAAGAAGTGTCTTTTTTTTAGCAAGAGTAGAAGAAAAGGAAGAACAGTTGTGTTACAGTGAGGCTCCGCCCCTTTTTTTGGTTCACGGTTCTGCACAAAGCAAGTTTGACAATGGTACGTTCCAGTTTCAATCACGACGCGCTTGTTTGTGTGCAGCTACATTCACACTGGGCGTGTTTTGACATTCAAGACTCAAACTGCAGTTATTAATACTTCCTGTCTACAAAAATTGACGCTACCATGTTTGAAAACGACCACGACCTACACATCAAATCTGAGTCTCTGATTGGTGAAATTTCAGCTGTTTCAGCGCGATCGTGGAATGCCCGATTTGTACATGGAGCCCGAGAACGGACTTAAAAGCTTGCGTAGGACACCCAAAACGCAGGTTTACAAGCATCTACACAAACTTTGTATTGAACTTGAACACAGGTCGCCTCAGCTGGTACCTTACCTGTTGAAGACCGTGTTCAAAACTCTCACGTTGGTGTATCACTTTGCAAGTTTGTTAATCCATTTGTTTTGGGCGACACAAAATATGTGAGATTTGAACGGAGGTTGAAAGCTAAACAATGGAATTTTGACTTATTAGGAACTCCAATGTGCGAGTCGTGTCCTTTTCTAAACACTGAAGGGCCAACGCTCCTGGGGTCTACGTCTTCTGGGTCACATGTGTCACAGTCAAGGCCCGGGGGCCGGATACGGCCCTCCGGGTAATTCCATCCGGCCCTCCAGATCAATTTATTTTATTGTTACTAATGGCCCAATTTTATCTTACACTCATTCCTAACTTGTATAATTTTTTACAAAATATGTTTTTATTAAGAGTAAAATTTTGAAAGTTATTTAAGGTTTAAGACGATTTATTCTGGAATAAAATTCATGCATTTTTATTATAAATAATTAGGTTAAAAGGTTACTGTTTTAAAGTTTTAAAAATTGAAATTCTGCGAGGGACTATTTTGGCATTTACTAAGATTTTTTAGGCTATTTTGGAGTTAAGCTAATATTTCAGCTACATGCTAGCTGGCTAATTTATACTTTTTTTTGTTTGTTTTTGGGCTATTTTGAAGTTTAGCTATCATTTCCAGCTACATGCTAGCTGTTTTGGCTAACCAAAGTTTTTTTTGGTTGTTTTTAGGCTAATCTTTTAGCTTACTATCAGCTTCAGCGTTTTCAGCTTTCAATTTCAGCATCTTTAGCAGCTAAATTCAGCTCTCAGCGTTCACACTAGCATTATCACAGGTAATTCTATCTAGTTCATAATTATGTTAAAAAGTTACGTCTTTAAAGTTTTAAAATGTGGTTTTAGAGTGTTCAATAAATGTTCATCCAGGTGTGTTTTGACTCCTTGTGTGATTGAGTTTGACCCCCCTATAATAGCCTAATCACTTATTATTACAGGTATTGTGTTTATTTCTTGATCTCGTTATGTTGGTCTTGAGTTTCTTTTGCTCCCCCTAATGGCAGAATTTCATATTACGGTCATTTCTCTAAAGAATCATAACTCGTCGCAGAAATGGGCCGGAAACTTGTTCTTGTTTTGGCGATTGGGCCGGATTAAACCATCTACTGCCTTAAAGTAAATAAACCAGATTTCTCATCTGTCTCTTCCATGATTGTAACGTAGATATACAGTCAATGCTTCCATGTGGCGATGAGGCTAAAAACGTAGCTCCTCCCACATGCTACGGAAGTGAGGTCTCTAACTCCACTTTGAGGCTTATATTGAACATTGAACTTCTGTTTTGGTTTATCGAAACAGAAAACATTTTAACAACAAACTGTACAGTGAAAGAGTGAAGAAGTGCTGGTCGAGAAGCATCTCCAGAACCATTTAGCCCTGTTAGAGATACACTTAGCTCCAACACACACACAAATCTCCCCTATCCTCCATTTTTCCTTACAGAACGGCCTCCCACAGCCTGCTCGCCCTAACAAAAGAGCGGTTAAGGATGAAGACTTTACTCCTCTGCCTCTGCTCCAATCACAACCTGTCTGCTTCTCTTAAGTATGGGCTTCATCAGCCCCCCCGTGGAGACGGATCCTCCACATGGTTGCACCCGGGCGCGCACACACATCCTCCACTTTTTTTTTTTTTTTTTTTTTTTAACATAGCTTTAATTATTGCTCAGTCCGCCTGGCCAATTACTACCAGGCGTGCTCTAATTACAACTTATTTAAGTGTGCATCAATTAGTCTTTAACATCATTGTCTGCTTGAGGGAGCCGGACTGCTGAGCACTTTCTGAGTGCCTCAGCCGCCGCAGGCTTAGCTTTAGCAAAAAATACTTTGTTTTTACCGATCTGACCTGCAGATTTGGAGGAAAATATGAGAAAAATTAATATTTGTGAATTTACACAACAGTAGTGGGTAGAGTAAAGCTCTCATTTCAATTTATCGTTCATAATTATAATGTTTCTGATGAGTTTTCAATTTATTCACAACAAAACATTTATATTAGTCCTAAATTTTGTAATTTTTTTGTCATTTTTATTGTGTTTTTTACCTAAATGCCTGTAAGAATTTTTGTTTTATGAAACCAAAAACAGCATATAGACTTTATGCTTAATTCCGAGGTGATTTTATAGAAAAAAAAAATACAATAAAACGCGCTTTTTCATGTTTCCTGCATAATCCCTGACCTGCAGAGCAGCACAGGGATAGTTGGGAAGTCTCTGAACGGTAATCTGCTGCTGCTTCTCTGTGGGCGTCTGTCTGTTTGAGCCCCTTTTAATTAATTTTCAATCAGAGCAAAGTCAATTTATTAAGCAGCTGTTTGAAGACGCACGTGTTGTTTGCTCCGAATGCGCATTAACACAACCTCTGCATGAGATAGAGACGGTCTTTATTTTACTTTAATGCATTCTCAGAGGTGTGCCTGCACCATTAAGGGAAAGACGCTTGTTCACTGTCACCTCGACGCCGTCCTGTCATGTGGAAAACAGAAACGTTGATATGAAAACCAGTCAGATGTTTTGTGAATCACAACATAAACAACAAAAACACAGCCTCTCTAATTCCATCACAGGAAACAGGACTAATTCCTGCATCAGAGGAGACTTTAGCTTTCACACTGCACTCTTGAGGGAGGACAGACATCAATCGATCACTTTATTTGTGGAGCTTCGTTCAACAAGCAGAGGCTGATATAAAAAAAAACACACAAGCTAAACCAATAAGAAATTTTAAAATCCAACAAACGAACATAACTCGAAGCGTTTGCGTTATGTTGTATTGATCTAGAAAGCTAAACTGTATTGAGCTAGAAAGATCTGCTGTACCAAGCTAGTGAGCTCCGCTGTAGTGAGCTAGCAAGCTTCGCTGGTTTTGGTATTAAGCTAGCAAGCTCCTTTGTATCTAGCTAGCAAGCTCTACTGTATTTAGCTAGCAAGCGTTGCTGTATTGAGCAACAAGCGCTGCTGTATTGAGCTAGCAAGCTTTATTGTATTGAGCTAGCAAGTTCTACTGTATTGAGCTAGCAAGTTCTACTGTATTGAGCTAGCAAGCTTTACTATATTGAGATAGCGAGCTCTACTGTATTTAGCTAGCAAGTTCTACTGTATTGAGCTAGCAAGCTCCGCTGTATTAAGCTAGCAAATTCTGCTATATTAAGTTAGCGAGCTTTACTGTATTGAGCTAGCAAGTTCTACTGTATTGAGCTAGCAAGCTTTACTATATTGAGATAGCGAGCTCTACTGTATTTAGCTAGCAAGTTCTACTGTATTGAGCTAGCAAGCTCCGCTGTATTAAGCTAGCAAATTCTGCTATATTAAGTTAGCAAGCTCTACTATATTGAGCTAGCGAGCTCCCCTGTATTTAGCTAGCAAGCGCTGCTGTATTGAGCTAGCAAGCTTTATTGTACTGAGCTAGCAAGTTCTACTGTATTGAGCTAGCGAGCTCTACTATATTGAGCTAGCAAGTTCTACTGTATTGAGCTAGCAAGTTCTACTGTATTGAGCTAGCGAGCTCTACTGTATTGAGCTAGCAAGTTCTACTGTATTGAGCTAGTGAGCTCCACTGTATTGAGCTAGCGAGTTCTACTGTATTGAGCTAGTGAGCTCTACTTTATTAAGCTAGCAAGCTCTACTGTATTGAGCTAGCAAGTTCTACTGTATTGAGCTAGTGAGCTCTACTGTATTGAGCTAGCGAGTTCTACTGTATTGAGCTAGTGAGCTCTACTTTATTAAGCTAGCAAGCTCTACTGTATTGAGCTAGCAAGTTCTACTGTATTGAGCTAGTGAGCTCTACTTTATTAAGCTAGCAAGTTCAACTGTATTGAGCTAGCGAGCTCTACTGTATTGAGCTAGCGAGTTCTACTGTATTGAGCTAGTGAGCTCTACTTTATTAAGCTAGCAAGCTCTACTGTATTGAGCTAGCAAGTTCAACTGTATTGAGCTAGCGAGCTTTATTATATTTAGATAGCGAGCTCCGTTGTCCACCGGGAGGCTGGCTAGCATAGCGAGCGACTCACTGATTTTCCACTTAAGTCGATGTGGACAAACACAGCTGGGTCTCACATTTTTTGGCAACTTTGAACATTTTAGTTCCCACTTATCCTCTCTGGCTGGGATGTGACTTAACAAAATGATTCACTAATTTGTCTGTTATTAATTCTTCACAATAACTTTTATCTGATGCAGATGGAACCAACAGAAACAGCTGTTTCAGACTGTCACTATAAGCTCTGTCACCTGATGTCCTGATAGCCAATGGACTCAGAGCCCCGCCCCCATCTAAACTGCATATGGGGGGTTCAGTTATTTTCAAATGAAGCAGTTTTAGGTCTGATTTGTTGAAGTTTTCAGTATTTCTTCCCATTTAAAAACGTTTTTCATGCTTATTTTTCAACTCTACTGTCTGGTTTCTCTTTGAATTTAACCTGATTTGAGCTCAAAGAAGCATAAAAAACACAGATGGTCTCAGTCCAAACTTTGTAATGATGAGTGCAAACGTCTTTTACAAAAAGAAGCCACAGACTTGACTGCATTTCTGTCATCAAGCTTTAAACACCGACTCAAATCCCAAAAATGTGATGCGCTTAGACCCAAAAGACGGATGCAGAGTGTAGGTGGGAGGAGGCTGAAGGAGGGAGGATTTATCAAACCTAATCTCTGCACAAACCAGATCAATCTCCTCTTAACGCACTCTCTGTATATTTAGCTCCGCTAGCCTCGTCCCGTCGCTAAAAGTGGCAGCGAGGAAAACAATGTCGTCAAGAAGAAAAGGAGCGATTGAGGAGACGGAGGGAAGAGGAGGAGAGTCTTCTTAGAGGACTAAAAGGATTAGCCTTCTCATCTGTGTTTGATCAGCGAGGGCGCACGTGCACGTGCACGCTCCTGTGTGTGAGATGTTTGCTCCGATACTCGATCCGGTTACACGGCAATAAACGTCCGTTACCAACACAGGGGTTACTGCTGGGAGCAGAGAGGAGCACGATGGTGAACCGGACCGGTGTGATGAACACAACTGCACTGAAGAAATGAAAAAGTTCTTCTATCAATAGTAGAAAGTGAAATTTAATCCCAGAATCTCTTTTTATTTAGTTTGATTTATTCAAACTGGCTCTACGACAGAATGCTGATCTGTCTTAGGAACGACACTGTGATGGAGAGAACAGGTGGAGAAAATGGACGGATGGATGGATGAAGAGATGGATGGATGGATGGATGGATGGATGAAGAGATGGATGGATGGATGGATGGATGGATGAAGAGATGGATGGATGGATAAGTGGACCAATAGATGGACGAATGGATGGATGGATGAAGAGAGAGATGGATGGATGAAGACAGATGGATGGATGAAGAGACAGATGGATGGATGAATGGGTAGACAGATGGACAGATAGATGGACCGCTGGATAGATATGGATGGATGGGTAGACGGATGGATGGATAAGTGGACCAATAGATGGACGAATGGATGGATGGATGAAGAGAGAGATGGATGGATGAAGACAGATGGATGGATGAAGAGACAGATGGATGGATGAATGGGTAGACAGATGGACAGATAGATGGACCGCTGGATAGATATGGATGGATGGGTAGACGGATGGATGGATAAGTGGACCAATAGATGAACAAATAGATGGATGGGTAGACGGATAGACAAACTGATGAACAGACGGACAGATGAATGGATGGAAGGACAGACAGACAGAATAACAGACAGACAGAATAACAGACAGACAGAATAACAGACAGACAGATCTCTGAAGGAGAGACGTTTCCTCTGAGAAAATAACATTTTCTGCTCAAACACGACAGAAAAAATCCTGAGAATCAGATCTGAAACCTGACAGAAACCCTCAGGTCGGATTATTTCTCCTCCCATTAAGGAGACGCGGTGCTTCCCACCTCCCTCCACCTCCCTCCACCTCCCTCCACCTCCCTCCACCTCCCTCCACCTCCCTCCACCTCCCTCCACCTCCCTCCATCTCTTCTGCGACCGGCCCCCACCCTTCCCATCACCTTCCTTTCTTCCAGGGAATCTAAAGACTGACATGCAAATGAGGCTCATTAAATCCTATTAGTGCGTCCGTCCGTCCGTCCGTCCGTCCGTCCGTCCGTCCGTCCGTCCGCAGCAGCAGCAGCTTCCACGCCGACGATCCAGACTCACGGAAACACCGCTCAGTGGGAGCGCCGAGCGTGAAACCGTAAACACAAACAATCATGGAGACTGGAGCTCGTACTTCACCTCTAAATAATAACAATAAAAATAATTTCAAAATGAAATGTTAAAAAAATGAAACAAAACTGGAAAAAGGAAGATATTATGGGATATCACTGACTGGATGATAAAGTTTAGTAAGGCAGGAGGAAGTTTTTGTGGTAAAGAGTTCATTATTCACTAAACTTTTGCAGTGGGCGTGGCTTAAAGAAACCATGTTAGAGGATGTCCAACAACCTCCTGTTGAAAAGGCAAACAAACAAACATCATCATCCTCATCTTTATCCCAAATTTATTTTGATTTCTAGAAATCACTTTTGTTATCCAAAACTTTTTCTTCTTACAGTTTTAATTGTGACATTTTGTTTTGATTTCAATAATATAAAGTTTTTTTTGTTTTTTTTTTAAGTTAGTTTTTGCATTTATGGATTATTTAATGGGATTTTATCCCTCACAGCTAGTACTTTTGGACTTATATTTCTAAATATTTCAAAAAAAAAAAAAGTGGCATGCTTGTTATTACTTAACTCTGTAGTAAAAAAAAAAAAGAAACAGAATCTCTAATTATGGAAGTTTTTCTTTTCCATCAGATTCTGACGTTTTCAAACTTTGAATTTTCTTTCTGAATTTTTTTTAAGATGTTGGCAAACGATTTCTGGGCCATTGAAATGTTGACTCTTGGAAAAAAAAAAAGAAATATGTTAGAAAATAATATTTCGTGCTGATTAAAAATCAAAGGTAAAAAAAAACTGTAGAAAGTAAATTCAAAGGTTTACAAATGTAGAAATAAAATTCAAAAGGTTTAAAAACAATCAGAATCAGATGGAACAGAAAACTTCTTTAGAGATGGTATAAAACATCCTCCCCCGTAACTCTGCAGCGATGGAATATTCCATCAACAGCAAGTTGAGACTCTTCCAAGAGTTTGAGAAAAAAAAAAGGTAATCAACTGGCTGTGAAAAATGAAGAAAGTAACAATAAACAAGACATTTACAGGAAGAAGAATAGATTAAAAAAACTTCAAATAAAGATAAAGAAATGGAAATTTTGGAAAATATTTGTTTTCTTTATTTTATTGTTCTGCATTTAATTGCTCAGTGCCTTGTAGCAGTTTTGGCTGTGTTAAAGCGCTTTTTAAATAAAGTTGATTTGATTTTCTTTCTCAAAGGTTACTGTTTTTCTCCATCGTTCAAGTATTCTTTTTTTCTTTTGGATTCTTTAGTAAACTTGAAAAATCGAAGAAAATACAGTAGACCGTTATTTGTTCCTGCTAGAAATGAAAAAGGTAACAAATTATTTCATTTAATCATTTTTTTTTCAAGTAAAACGTATAAATAAAATAGAACTCTTTAATTTTAGATGCTTATCAAATCATTTAGATTCTTGACACGGTTGATGTCTAGAGAAGAATGGCGGATTAAAAAAAAAAAATGTAAATAAAACCGATTAATACTAACGCTGCAGGGGGCCCCCATGGCAGGGTTCGCCCAGGGCCCCAAAACTGCTAAATCCGGCACTGGGTAGTTCAATCTCTGTTCTAGAAAAAGATAAAAAGACAGGGTAGTAACATCAAACTCCATTATATATGAAACAAAATTTTAAAATCTTATTAAACTAACAAAACAAAAGATTATTTTAATAGTCAAATAATCACAGATTATTTTTACCAATTAGTCGACTAATTGGATCATCCGCAAACTGGATGTAAAGCAGAAATCTTAATCATCATTAGCTTAAAATAACTAAAAACTAGATATATAGCATTACCTGTGATAATGCTAGTGTGAATGCTGAGAGCTGAAGAAGCTGAAGTTGATACCTAGAAACGCAGAAGCTAAAAGCTGAAATCGCTGAAGCCGATAGCTAGCTAAAAAATTAGTTAAAAGCCAGATTTGTATTTGGAAAAAAAAACTGTCAATATCAATTCTAGATGCTCTGAGTCATTAAGGGTTGTGGTCTGCTTGTTTTTATCGTTACTGTTACAAAATCCAAATAAAATTCAACTGTAAAAAAAAAAATAAATACCACATTAGCCTAAAAAACAAAAAATAAAAGCCTAGCTAGCATGTACCTGAAATGTTTGCTGAACTCTAAAATAGCCAAAAAAAAACTTAAATCCAAAAAGCTAAAAAGCTTTACTACACTCTGACTCCATAGAATATAAAGTAGCGACTAATTAATCGACTATTAAATTAGTTGCAGATTATTTTGGCATCTTCTCTTGGCAGTCCTATTGAACTGTAAATTATTTTATCGATTCAGCTTTTATTATTAGTGTTTTTAAAGATGTTTGGTGAACTCGAGTTCAGAGAAAGGCGAATAATTACTCAAATGTGTTCTTATTATGAATATAAATGTTGATTTAATGAATTTAATGCCATGTAGATTAAATGATGCAGTTCAGGCCCAGCATGCATCAGGATTCTGCTCCGCCTCTCACCTGTTGGAGGCGGAGCATGTGCAGCAGGTAACTGAGCAGATTTCTTCTCCCTGTTGGTGACTTACTTCATGTTTTATCTGTCTCAGTTCTAGATGATTCTGTTGGGAGTGAATCTCAAAATTAAAATTCTGTCATTCTGCTGATAGTTTTTAAATAAATAAATATGAAAAACCTCCTGCTTTTACATTTAAGCTCCTTCTGCTGCTAGAAACTCCCCAGCAGAACATCATCTTTCCATCGTTGGAGTGAAAGTTACAAAGACATGAAGATGTCAGGACCGTGGATGTGTGGCGCCTCTCATCTTCCTGCTTCCTCTTCAGAATGAGATGGTGAGGAAGACGGCCACCTCTCCCCTGCTTGTCAATTATCCCCCCCCCCCGTCTGGCTTAATTGGCGTTCGGGAGACGCTAACGTCGTCCCAGCGGGCTCGGCCGGGACAATGGACGCCCAAATAGCTGACCGTCCCTCAGCTCAGCCCGAATGGAATTGGAAATCTTCCATCTTCTCTTTAGCATAACAAAGAGGGCCACAGGGTTTTTAGACAAAGAGAGCATTTTAATGGAGAAAATCAATCTGTGGGAGGAGGCGGCGCCATTGTCTCCCGTCCTCCGTACAGGTGTGTGTCAGACACAGCTGCCTTAATCAGAGGTGGCAGGGGAGAGATCTGGACCGAACATCTCCGTCAGGCTGAGGAAGACTGGCAGTTTACTGCAGAGGAAGAGGAGGAGGATGAAGAACTCCAGATCTACGTCTATCTTGTAAATCTGTGGATGGATGGATGGATGGATGGATGGATGGAGGATGGAGGGATGGAGGGATGGATGGATGGAGTATAAGTAATGGGTAGATTCAGGATGGATGACAGATGGATGAAGGAGGGAGGGAGGACAGATGGAGAGATAAAGGATGGATGAAGCATGGATGGATGAAGGGTTGATGAAGGATGGATGGATGGATGGATGAATGATGGATGAAGGATGGAGGAAGGGTTGATGAAAGATGGCTGAAAGAAAGATGGATGGATTAATGAATGATTGATGAAAGATTCATGGAGGATGAATGATGGATGGATGAAGGATGGATGAAGGATAGAGATGAAGGATTCATGGAGGATGGACGGGTGAAGGATAGATGGATGGATGAAGGATAGATGGATGAAGGATGGATGAAGGATGGATGGATGAAGGCTGGATGGATGACGGATGAATGAAGGATGGATGAAGAATGGATGGATGAAGGATGGATGAAGGATGGATGGATGAAGGATGGATAAAGGATGAATGGATGAAGGATGGATGGATGAAGGATGGATAAAGGATGGATGGATGAAGGCTGATAGATGAAGGATGGATAAAGGATGAATGGATGAAGGATGGATGGATGAAGGATGGATAAAGGATGGATGGATGAAGGCTGGATAGATGAAGGATGGATAAAGGATGAATGGATGAAGGATAGATGGATGAAGGATAGATGAAGGCTGGATGGATGACGGATGGATGAAGGATGGATGGATGAACGATAGATGGATGGAGGATGAATGGATGAATGATGGATGAAGGATGGATGAAGGATGGATGGATGAAGGATGGATGGATGGATGAAGGATGTATGGATAAAGGATAGATGGATGAATGATGGATGAAGGATGGATAATGGATAGATGGATGAAGGATAGATGAAGGCTGGATGGATGACGGATGGATGAAGGATGGATGGATGGAGGATGAATGGATGAATGATGGATGAAGGATGGATAATGGATGGATGGATGGATGAATGATGGATGGATAATGGATGATGAATGGATGAAGGATGGATGAAGGATAGAAGGATGAAGGATGGATGAAGGATGGATGAAGGATGGTCAGTCCATTGCAGGACCACACAACCACAGTCACACCTGAGAGACCATTTAGAGTCACCCAAACCCACTGAAGCTCGTCTGTGGAGAAAAGAACATCTTCTATTTTCAGTTTCAGATGTTGTTAACATAAAAACATTGTGTAGTGTTTATTCCCAAAATCTTTTATGTCAGAGGAATAACTGCAATGACTCATGTTTGTGGTCAGTTGATGACATCATCTCTCCAAACTCGTCTCCTCCACAGACTCTCGTGTCTCACCTGTTCTCATCCCGTCTATCTGCTTCATTTATCGTCCGTCTATTTCTACAAACTCTTGAGATCATCTTCTCCTGATGGAGCCATAAACAACCTCATCGCCAGTAGAGGAGATTTGGATTGACACGCATTTTAGCAGCAGAGACCATTGTGTGATCTGTGAAGATGGCGAGCAGCAGACGGCCTCCAGCAACAACCACGATGAGGATTACCGCCGCAAAGAGCTTAACGTCCTTCAGCTTCGGCCTCGCTCCCTTTATAGAAGCTCTCGTATAAAAACTGAGCTGCAAATCGAGACTTTCAAGATTCAAAAACGTAAACTCATATTTTACATTTTTTATTTTTAAATAATTTGGAATAATATTAAAAATCTCATGGTCTCGAGGATAAAATCCACGTTTTTCATGGTTTGACTTCACAGATGACCTAAAATAACCTTGTTTAGGTTGGCAAAGATCAAAGGACGAGGGGGCGGGGTTATAGTAGTACATGTTGGAAGTTTATACTCTAAAGCAGAGGTGTCAAACTCAATCCCACACGGGGACAAAATCCAAAACACACCTGAGGTCGTGGACCGAACAGGATAAACATTTATCGAACACAATAAAACTACAGTTTTAAAACTTTAATACTGTAACTTTTTAACTTAGTTATGAACTAGATATATGTAGCATTAGCTGCGATAATGCTAGTGGGAATTCTGTAGGATGAATTTGGCTGCTAAATGTGCTAAAAAAAAAAACTTAGGTTAACTCACTTTGGTTAGCCAAAACAGCTAGCGTGTATCTTAAAAATAGCTAAACTATAAAAATCCTAAAAAACTGAAAAAAGCTTAAATTAGCCAAAACAGCTAGCATTTAGCTTAAATATTAGCTAAACTCCAAAATAGTCCAAAAATCTATCAGAATGCTAATTTTTAAAATTTCAAAACCCTAACAGGAATATCAGAATAGATCAACTTCAACCTTAAATAACTTTAAATATTTGACCCTTATTTTGTCAAAATAACACAAGTTACAAGTAAACTCTTATTTTATTCAACCAAATGTGTGTGTTTGGATGTCGATTTAACTATATTCTTTGTTTTTTTTGTACCTATAACATATATCCTCATAAACTGAAAATAAATTAGATTCTTTGAACGTTAAACCGGTGGAGCTTTGACCAATCAGGAACTTGGGTTTGGTTTTCGATTCACGGACGTACCAACCGTTTGGAAATGCATCATGGAGGAGAAATTAATAGTAGCTGTAATTCTATGATAAGTGTTTTGTGTATAAAGTCTGGAGCCAGATTCACCAGATTTTTGAAAAAAAACAACAGAAGGAGAAGCCCCTCCCTACTTATCCAGTGTGAAGACCATGGGCTAAATTCAAAAATGCACACATTAAAAAAAACATTACAATCCTTTGAAATATTTTCTAAAAAGTAAACTCCTAATTTCCTAATATAAATGTATCAGGAGAGCTTAATGCACGTGTCAAAGTTAAGGCCCGGGGGCCGGATCCGGCCCTCCAGATCATTTTATTTTATTGTTATTAATGGCCCGATGTTATCTTACACTCATTTCAAACTTGTATAATTTTTAGAAAAAATATTTTTCATGGAGAGTAAAATATTTAAAGTTAATTAAGATTTAATTGATTTATTCTGGAATTATATTCCTGCCTTATCATGATTAATTATAATGTTAAAAAGTTATCAAAATTAGCATTCTGCTAGCTTATTGGACTATTTTGGCATTAACTATTTTTTTTGTGGCTATTTTGCAGTTTAGTTAATATTTAGGCCTTTTTCTATTTTTTTTAAGTCCATTCTTGAGTTTGGCTATTTTTCCAGCTACATGCTAGCTGTTTTTGGCTAATTTAGGCTTTTTTAAAACGTTTTTTAGGCTATTTGGGAGTGTAGCTAATATTTACATGCTAACTGTTTTCGCTAAATAAGACTTTTTTTTTCATTTTTTAAGGATATTTTAAGTTTAGTTATTTTTTCAGTTGCAAGCTAGCTGTTTTGGCTAATTTAGACTTTTTTAAAACGTTTTTTTTAGGCTGTTTTGGAGTTTAGCTAATATTTACATGCTAGCTGTTTTAGCTAAATAGGACTTTTTTTATTTTTTAAGGATATTTTAAGTTTAGTTATTTTTTCAGCTGCAAGCTAGCTGTTTTGGCTAATTTAGGCTTTTTTAAAACGTTTTTTTAGGCTGTTTTGGAGTTTAGCTAATATTTACATGCTAGCTGTTTTAGCTAAATAAGACTTTTTTATTTTTTAAGGATATTTTAAGTTTAGTTATTTTTTCAGCTGCAAGCTAGCTGTTTTGGCTAATTTAGGCTTTTTTAAAACGTTTTTTAGGCTATTTTGGAGTTTAGCTAATATTTACATGCTAGCTGTTTTAGCTAAATAGGACTTTTTTTTATTTTTTAAGGATATTTTAAGTTGAGCTATTTTTTCAGCTACAAGCCAGCTGTTTTGGCTAATTTAGGCTTTTTTAAAACGTTTTTTAGGCTATTTTGGAGTTTAGCTAATATTTACATGCTAGCCGTTTTAGCTAAATAAGACTTTTTTTTCATTTTTTAAGGATATTTTAAGTTTAGCTATTTTTTCAGCTACAAGCTAGCTGTTTTGGCTAATTTAGGCCTTCTCAGACTACATTGGCATTTAGCTAACACTTTAGCAGGCTATCCGCTTCAGTGTTTTCAGATATCATCTTCAGTGTTTGTATATCAATTTCAGCATCTTCAATGGCCAAATTCAGCTTACATCACTCACACTAGCATTATCACAGTTAATCCTATACATCTAGTTCATAATTATGTAAAAATTACAGTTTTAAAGTTTTAAAAATGTAGTTTTAGAGTGTTCAATAAATGTTTGTCTTGTTCGGCGCGCGACCTCAGGCGTGTTTTGGATCTGTGTGATTGAATCACTGGTTTAATGTCTCTATGTTAAACATGTGTAAGTCCAGCATATAAAGATGTTCATACATGCAAACATGTATTTCAATGAAATATGTTTTCTCAATTTTCTAAGATAATGAAAACAATTTTCTGTCTCTGCTGATGAAGCCGAGGTGAAAATGTTTTTTTTTTTTTTTTGGTGAATAAGAAGAGAATGATTTAATTGTTCGACCCATCATTTTAAAAAGGGAGTAATGTTCCAGCGTGAGCCGACATCCTCCTCTCCGTCTTGTGTCTGGGAGTTTCCTGTCAGCCACTTTGTCAGCGCGGTTCCAGAGTTGTCTTTCAGGTCTGGGTGTTTTGATAAGGTGAGTGCGTTTATCTGCGCACTCCCAGCTCTATGCATTACCATGAGAATGGTTTAAGCCCTGTGCTAATCTGCTGTGTCTCTGCTGTAATAAATGTCTTCATCCACACACGGCAGAGGAGAGAAGGACGGGAATCCAGCGCCGACACCGCGACTTCCGACCCAGAAAGAAAACGTCTGCGGTTCCATCAGCTCTCCGCTGCGGCCTTAAATGAGTTTATATGACGGAAATTTGTGAAATATTTGAGACCATTTCTAGACGCACGGATGCATTAATAAATGTTTGATTTAAAATAAAGTGTTTTCAGATTTTTTTTAAGGTAAAATGTCCTCAGTTTCTACTTTTCCATGCAGTAGAATAGAGTTCAGGTGATTTGGCTTTGATTGAATCCTTCATTGAAAATATTTTCAGTCATTTTTTGTACTTTAAGGAACTTTAAATGGCAACCCAAAGAATAAAAATCATCTATTAATATATATTTTGAATATTATTTGGACAGAAAAATGAGTTATATAAAAACAATTTTAACATTTAAGTGGACTTTTAAACATAAACATGAAACTTCCACCTAGATTGAGCTTTTCTACTTTACTTATTTTTAAATTTCCATGAATTTGTCTCACCTGGATCATTTTTTAAGTATTTTCAAATAATTCACAGAGCTTTAAAAAAAGTTTGTGCTGTTTTTAGACAAAAACTTGTTTTCTAGAACAAAGTTTCTGCAGGAAAATTCACCTCTGAAATGTGGGCGGGGCCGTCGAAGCAGAGCAACCCCGTTCCCTTTTCCCCTCTCCGTGTTGAAAGTTTGGAGCAGCGTCACAAATAAAAGATTTTCCTAATGGCCGCCTCCTTCTTCTGCTCCCGATTCAACTGGATTTGGATCAAGAGAAATTCACAAACGTAACTTTAATCTTAATTTTCCTCAGACAATTGCACGAGTCAAAATCCAAAACACACCTGAGGATGAACAGGATAAACATTTATTGAACGCTCTAAAACGACATTTTTAAAACTTTTTAACATAATTATGAACTAGATATATAGCATTACCTGTGATAATGCTAGTGTGAATGCTGTACGCTGAATTTAGCCGCTGAAGATGCTAACTTTGATAGCTGAAAATTATCAAGTTTAGCTAATATTCCAGCTACCCGCTAGCTGTTTTAGCTAACCAAAGTTTTTTTTGTTTGTTTTTTAGGCTAATTTGGTCTTTAGTTAATATTTCAGCCATCAATTTCAGCATCTTCAGCTATCGATCAAAGCTTAATAGATCATTAATCGATCCATAAAAGTAGAGATCGATCTAACACTAAAGTCTGCTAGCTTGATGCTAACGTATATTGGAAATTCCCATAGGACGGCTAATGCTAACCGACTCAAACATATATTGCTGACTAAATGAACATTTTACAAACTCTTAAGCAAATATTTTCCAAAGTAACCATTTTTATTGTAAAACACAGTTTTTTCCTCGTTCTTTCTTCTTCTTCTGGAATAAGGTGTAACGCTATAGCATGATCGCCACCTAGTGGTCAAACTGAAACGTCCTCCAGGAGAAGCAGAAAAAATGGTTGAAGATTCTCTCTTTGAGATTCCATCTAACACTGTATGATCTGAACAATCTCATTATTTCACTAATACATGTTACAGTTTGTGAAATGATTAATATAAATATATTCAAAACTTACAGTAGATTATATTTCTAAACTAATATGTATAAATGTGTACACTCAATTGAATTGAATGGATCAAAGGAATTGGTAAAAATTGGATTTGAATCGATCCATTATCAAATATGGAATTTCAAGCGCTAGACTTTAGCGTGACAAACTTTCAAAAGTGGCATTTTAATATTTCATTTTTACTGGAATATTGTGAAATTTTAATAGGTAAATTGTTGATAGCAGCAAAACGGAACAAAAGCACGTAACACATGAACACATTAGGAATGTGGTTGTGGTAAACCAAAAACCTCAGTTGCTAAGGAAATCCAAAAATTTACTTTTGCTAATTCTTCCAAAAATGACATAAATCTGTTCATCACTGCCAGGCGACCAAAAAATAAAATGGTTGCTATGGAGATAAAACAAAAAAAAATCTGTCAGGGCCAGGGAAGAGGAGAAGCGTCGCAGCTGCTTAGCCAGGTCAAAGGAGGGGCGGCGAAGGCCGGTAGTCTCTGCAGGTCAAAGGTCGCTTCTGGCTTTAATTATTATGTTTAGTTTTAACAATAATTAACGTGGAGCTTCATCAGGTCGTCTGACATCCTCTGATCTGCTACCATTCTACTTTTTTAGCACTTTGTGTCGCTAATGTATAAAAAAGTTTGCATCTGTGTTAACAACGGATCTGCCATCATTCATCCAAATATATTTGTTTGTTTTGATCAAATCTGTTCTGATGTTCGACGCTGAAGAATCCCAGACAAAGTGAGGAGAGGCAGAACAAAAGCCCCCGTTAGCCTTTGTGCTTCCTTCCGTTTGAAGATGAAGAGGAAGGTGAGATGGCAAAGCTCTCCAGCACCTTTGATGCCTGACCGGCAGCAGCAGATCAGAGGAGGCCAGATGAGAATGGGAATGCAGAGAGTAGCAGCGCTATGCCCAGACATCCGTCTGTGGAAGATTTTCCGTTCTGAATCCATGGGTACTTGTTTATGAGGATATGCATCCTCTAGAGCATATGTGTCAAAGTCAAGGCCCGGGGGCCGGATCCGGCCCTCTGGGTAATCATATCCGGCCCTCCAGATCATTTTATTTTAATTTTGACAAAATATATTTTTAGGGAGAGTAAAATGTTGAAAGTTATCTAAGGTTTAAGCTGATTTGTTATGGAATAATATTCCTGCCATTTCATTTCATAGTTATGTAAAAAAAAAAAAATTTTTTAAGTTTTTAAAAAATTGGCATACAAGCTTTTTGGACTGTTGTGCCATTTACTAAGATTTTTTAGGCTAGCTTTGAGTTTAGCAAATGTTTCAGCTACATGTTTTGGTTAATGTAGGCTTTTTTTTTTGCATTTTTCTAGTCCATTTTGGATTTGAGCTAATATTTACATGCTTGCTGTTTTGGCCAGTTTTGGCCTTTTATAAGTTTTCTTTTTGTCTTTTTTTCTATTTTTGAGTTTAGTTAATATTTCAGCTACATGCTAGCTGTTTTGGCCAACATAAGTTTTTTTTTTAATATAGTTTTTTCAGGCCAATTTTGCATTTAGCAAATGTTTTACCTGGATATCAGCGTCAGTGTTTTCACCTATTAGCTTCAGGGATTTCAGCTCTCAACTTCTCAGTTTTTAGCCATCAATTTCAGCATTTACAACTATCAGCACTAACATCTTCAGAAGCCAAATTCAGCTTACAGCATTCACACTAGTATTATCATAGGTAATGCTATATATTTATTTCAAAATATGCTAAAAATGTATGGTTTTAAAGTTGTAAAAATTTAGTTTTAGAGTTTTCAATAAATATATATCCTGTTCGGCCCGCGACCTAAGGTGTGTTTTGGATTTTGGCCCCATGTGCGATTGAGTTTGACACCGCTGCTCTAGAGAGTCTCATCGAATAATTTAGCCTGACATGACTTATAGATCATTTCTAGTAGCTCCACGTTTGACATCGTCCTTCATTCAGGACTGTTCCATTATAGGAAAAGCTTAAAAAGGTCATCTGGACGTAAGTTGAAGACATCCTATCCAATATTTATATCTTTAGAGTTGAGAAAGCTTGTCAGAAAAAAGGTGAAGTATCTTCAATTGGAAAAAGCACGTCCAGGTGAGACTTTTAAATGTATGAAATTGAGCAAAATTGAGACTTTTTGACTTCCAGATTGAAGCTCATTAGAAAATGAAAGCATCACAGTTTAACAAATAACCACGAGTGGACGTCCATGACCATGCAGGTCCTACTGAACTCCTGACAGAACCTTCAACTATCACGGGTTTTATTTTTTGCATTGAATTCCACCTGTACTCCAACATTATCCTCCTTTTTTTATTAAATTTCATTATTTTGTACTTTTTTTTCAAGGTTACTATTACTATGAATACCTCTGGATAACTGTCTGTGAGTCAAAAAGTTCTTCTCATCCTAAGCTTTCTTGCATGTGACATAAACTTTCCTTCATTCATTTAAAAAAACCAAAAACAGACTTTTGTCTCATGCTAAAGCCGACTAGCAAAAGTTTATTCTGTTTTACACACATTGAATGCCTTTTATGTGCTTTAAAACTGTGACTTTCCTAACTTTGACTGGGCGTCATTTGAACAACATTGATCCAACTTTTTAATCAACTGATTTATTTTCTCACTATGTTTCGGTGGAGCAATTTGGGGGCTTGTCCGGGATGATGGAAACACTTCATCCTTATCTTTATACATATTTACCTTTTTTTCTGGTTCCGGGTCACCACGAGCAGACGTGTGCCTTCAGCTCTCCGTAACTTTCAGGCTTTTCAAGTCTTTTAAAGTCGTCTACAAGCGACTTTAATCACCGGGCTGCTGCAACACAGCTACCACAACGAGGAGAGCTGATCATGGCACCGAAGAAAAATATTGAAGCCGATCTGGCTGAGCTGAAGACCGCATTAGCCCACATCGAAGCGCAACTAGCTCCTGCTTTGCTACAGGAAGCTAAGCTAACAGCTGTGCTCCAGCTGGAGGCTAAACTAACGCCGCTGCTGCATCTTGTGGAAGATTTCCACCAAGAAAAGGCACGCAACGAACAACGAGACAATCGCCAAGACCTGATGGAAAGAAGGATGCATGACTTGGACCAACAGGCACGGATGAATAATGTGATTCTCACGGGACTCCAACTACAGCCCAGGGCGCGGCCTGGTGCTACCGGCGCTAGCATGGATGCTAACGGAGCTGCTAATGCGACCGTGGAGGATCAGGTTAAAATGTTTTTATCGTCTAAAGGAATCTCCTTGGACCTGGAAACGGTCGAAGTCTGCCATCCGCTACCACGGAGAAAGACCACGGATAAACCAGAGATCCTGATCAGGTTCATGAATCGAAAGCACAAGACTGCCTTGATGAAACAACGTAAACAACTAAAAAATACGAAGACATTTCTTAATGATCATCTTTGCAAATATTACGCTGATCTGGCAAAACACGCGAGGATCCTCCGATCCAAACGACAGATCCAGTCCACGTGGGTTCTGAACTCCAGAATCTTTGTCAAACCACTCGGACCACCGGACCTGACGAAGCCTCTGGAAATAAGATCCATGAAAGACTTTGAGAACTGTGGGATTACGCATGTTTGAACCTCTAATACAAGCAAAATGTGAATTGTGGACTCATGAAACCGTCGGAACCGTTGAGTACGAACTCTGACCCAATTCTGAAGAACTCGAGCACAATTCCCTTGAAAGAAGACCTTCACAGTCTCTCAGTCAAAACAATGAAGATGGTTTACGTGGCCTTAAACCTGTTCCTAAACAAAGATGTAGCTCTGATCTGAATACAATCTGCTCAAACTGTCTTTTAAAGAGAATATTTTGAAGTTTTCCATTAATAAATCATGATTTTTTACTCAGCACTTTTTCATTATAATAATCGTTCTTTGATAAACGAAATCTGCTCAAATTGTCTTTTTTTAATAAGAATATTTTGATATATTTTCCTGCCGTAACAAATGAAGTTGATTACTACTTGATATTTTTGAATTTTTAATGAGAATATTTAAATGACTGTTTTTGAAATTCTATTACATCACTGATATTATTGATCTTTTATTACCTGAAACTATATTGATATTTGATTTTAAGTCCTGAACCGGATATTGATCATTCATGTAGAGAAAATGGTCGAGTCGGTGGGATTATATAAGTTCGCTTCCTTCCACCCCCTTTCAAGCGATCTATTTGTGATTTATTATGTGATGTTATTCCATGTATTATAACCTGATTGCTTGAAATAAACCATTTCATTCATTCATTCATTCATACGTTTTCTTAATGCTACGTACATTTGATTCCTTTAACACATTGTTGTGATCATCTCTTTTGACCCTGCGGCCGTACAATCTGCATATTATCACTAAACATAGTTTTTTCTTTGCTTTGCTTCTTAGGAATCCAGAGCTGAACAACTTCGATCCAACTTTTTAATACCGAGGGCGATCAGAGGAGGCTACCTGAACCATTTGGGTAAAGTAAAATGTGACGCAGATGAGATCAACAAACGCTGAAGTTTAGACTAAAGAGTCCTAACTGGTGATTCGTTTTTTGAAGTCCTGTCAGTGATCGGGGGTCACCAACGTGGTGTCTGCAGGAACCAGGTCAAGTCTCTTCTAAAAATAGCACAATTCACTTGTGAGCTGCGTCTAAAATTAAATTTTATTCTGTAGCTATGTTTTTTTTTTAATGACACTTGCATTTACATAGATTTAAAAATTAAAAGGTCTAAAAAATATGTTGATGATACATGAACTTTAGATAAGTTTAGGTGACCTCTGACCTCCTCCAGTTCAAAGATCATTCATTTAGTTAAAATTGCTGCAGATTTGGTCATTAATTATTAATGTGACAAGAATTTTTCTTTAACATTACGTAGTTAATAATCATGGTGAAAATATTTCCCATGAAATGTAAGAGATCCTCTGAAAACGTAACAATTAGAGAGATTCATAAAGTTCTGAATAATTGATATTTGTTCACTGTCTTGTTGTTATTGTTGATAATCATGTGAGAAATCAGTAAAAGAGTATAATTATTCATTATTAATAATGTATAACTTAAGAAAAACTGTGAATTTGTTATTTCAGAATGGTATCCCTTTGTATGAAGTAGCTTTTAGTTTCAAAAAGCTTATTAACCCCTGACCTACATGGTCAGATATACATAAACAATGATTTAACTTTGCAACCAAAAAAGAAAAAAAAAAAGTTTCTGGTTACTATCTGTTGCCCACCTCATACAACCTGGTGAGCACAAGGTAGTTACCAGATCTTTTTTCTTTTTTTCTAAAAAAAAAAAAAAAAATTGTTTTTCCTAAATTTAATTCTTTTTAATGTCCCTTTGGGGGCTCCATGCAAATGCTTCATCACTTCAATCGACAAGTATTGTCAGCTGGATATATTTCAGTGATGAGAAGCTCTAATGTTGGAGATTCCAGTGAAAGTATGTTCAGTCAAGATCTCTCAGCGGCTAATCCTCTTCAAAGTGAAAGTGAATCCGTATCTTTTAAAGTTAAAGTTCCTTTAACTTTAAAGGTCCTGGGGGAGGGGTGAGCTGCAGACACAGCTGTACTCAGAAACCCACCAATCCCAGGTAATGCTGAGTGTCAAGCAGGGAGAGATTGGATTCCATTTTTAGATGCTTTGGTAAGATTGGGTTGTGGATTTCAACTCTACCTTCCAGTCTCAGGGTGGACAAAACCACTGAACAGTTCTCCTCCAGACATCAGTGAAGGTTCTCATCCATCCTCATGAGTCGTGGATTCACGACCATTAAGTCTTAATTTTCTTTGTAAATTAGAAAAATGCTACAAGAACATGTTAAAACCTCTATTTTCATCAGATCGGCTCTTGAAGTGCAGATTCACAGTTCAGGACCGTGGACAGCTCCGTCCATTCACTGCTGCGTTTCAGCACCTCGGATAGAAAACTTTCAGAAACCTGCAGCTCCAGATCCACACGTTTACTCTCTTTTATCTCTCCATTGTGGCTCTTTAGACAAACATAAAATAAGTCATGGAGAATTCTGATCCAGAGCTCTCTGATAATGGCTGTCCAACCAAAACCACCAAAAGAAAACAAATAAACAAAGCCAGAAAACTAAGACTACCAAACCCCAAACTAAAATAACAAAACCCAGCAGTGGATAAGAAGACAAAGAGGAGAAAAAGAACAAAAATAAAAGAAAAAAGAAAATACTTATTTTTTAAAGTAAGGATTACTTAATTATAATTTATTTCATTTAGATCAGTTAAATGTATAAATTGATGTCTGAGGTTCACATAGATGATAAACTCTGTAGTTTTTACATCCCTGTTGACCTGAAGACGTCTTGTTTGTTCAACTCTACCTCCAGATTTTGTTTGTGCCAGAAAATAGACATAATTATATAAAAAGAAGAAGATCATGAACGCAAATCCACATTACTGTGCAGCTCCCAAATGACTCTTTTTCTATTAGAGGCTGTCGACCTCTGATCTATTTAGATCAGAACAAAAGTTTATTTATCTGTTAAAATAAACCTAAAATAGTGAATTTTGTTGTTCATTGAGGTTATTTGGATCTCTGAGCCTGTCATATAACTGCTTTTATTCATGGATGGTTGGAGACTTGCTCATACGAGCTAACCTCCAGAACAACCCTAACCCATAAAGAAAAAAAAAAAAAAAAGTTTTTCTCCTTAAATCTTTGACCTACAGCTCTCACATGTGTGTTGAAGGTCAAAGGTGAGTCTTCACAGACGCACACACACAACTACACACCTGTCAGCTGTTAAATATGCCGAGCGTTTATCTCTCTCCAGCTCCATCAGCGCCGTATAGAGAGCGGGCTAATAGAGCATGATTACAGGGTGAGGCGCCCCTCACCCCGTCTTGCTCCTCTCACACCTTTTGACTCTCCTCGCGGATCCCTCGCCCTCTTCACGCTTTCCCTGAAACGGAGCGGCAGACCGCCGGGAATCTGGAGGAAAAGTCGGACGTTCAATGGAAATGGAAATGTTTAAATCTAGGAAGTATGGCTGCCACAATCAGTTCTTACTTTTTATCGTGTGAAGTTAGAGTGAAGTAAAGTTGTGAGCGTTCAGCTTAAAAAAAAAAAAAAATAGTTGTTTTTGAGTCAGTGAGATTCAAAGTTTATCATTTGTGAAAAATAGTTCCACATTTCAGATTCTAACCTCATTTATTTCTGTAAATGTTCAGTAAACGTTCACACTGCGGTGATTCTCTGCTCCTTTCTGTACGTTTTTCAGCACATAAAAACTCAATCACACTTTCAGTGATTTCAGTCATCTCTGTATCAAAACACTCAGCTCGTTCAGGACATTACTGCTTATATTTTTGGTATTTATACACTTTAAATCATTAAATAATGAGCAAAAAAGCCTTTAAAATTCAAAATTTGAAGTAGATTAGCGACAAACCTTTAATCATGGGATATGTTTCCATCTTTATAGTAATTTTAAAAAAGTTTGGAGTTGAGCTAACATTTTAGCAACATGCTAACGTTTTTGGTTAATTTGTTATCTCCTGGGGTTTTTATAGTCTGATTCCAAGTTTAGCTTCTATTTTAGCAGCAGGCTATTGACTTATTTAGTTTACTGAGGACTTTTAAGCGGTTTTTGAAATTAGCTAGCATTTAAGTAATGTGTTCACTTTGGCTAAATTGGCACCTACTGAGATGTTTTTTATGCTAATTTGATGTTTAGCTAATATTTTAGCAATATGCTAACGTTTTTTGACTAATTTAGTTTATTGATGAATTTTAGGCTATATTACAGTTTTGCTAGCATTTAAGCAACGAGTTAGCTCTCTTGAATAATTTGGGATCTATTGAGGTTTTTTTATGCTAATTGGGAGTTTAGCTAATATTTTAGCAATATGCTAACGTTTCTGACAAATTTAGTTTATTGATAAATTTTAGGCTATGTTACAGTTTTGCTAGCATTTAAGCAACGAGTTAGGTCTCTTGAATAATTTGGGATCTATTGAGGTTTTTTATGCTAATTTGAAGTTTAGCTAATATTTTAGCAATATGCTAACGTTTCTGACAAATTTAGTTTATTGATGAATTTTAGGCTATATTGCAGTTTTGCTAGCATTTAAGCAACGAGTTAGCTCTCTTGAATAATTTGGGATCTATTGAGGTTTTTTATGCTAATTTGGAGTTTAGCTAATATTTTAGCAATATGCTAACGTTTTTGGTTAATTTGTTATCTCCTGGAGTTTTTATAGTCTGATTCCAAGTTTAGCTTCTATTTTAGTTTACTGAGGACTTTTAAGCGGTTTTTGAAATTAGCTGGCATTTAAGTAATGTGTTCACTTCGGCTAAATTGGCACCTGCTAAGATTTTTTTATGCTAATTTGATGTTTAGCTAATATTTTAGCAATATGATAACGTTTTTATACTAATTTGGTTTATTGATGAATTTTAGGCTATATTGCAGTTTTGCTAGCATTTAAGCAACGAGTTAGCTGTCTTGAATAATTTGGAATCTATTGAGGTTTTTTTATGCTAATTTGGAGTTTAGCTAATATTTTAGCAACATGCTAACGTTTTTGGTTAATTTGTTATCTCCTGGGGTTTTTATAAGCTAATTTACTGAAGAATTTTAGGCTATTTTGGAGTTAAGCTAGTATTTAAGCAACGAGCTAGCTCTTTTGACTAATCTACTAAGGTTTTTGGGATAATTTAGAGTTTTGCTCATTTTTAAGCAATACTTTCAATATTTTTGAAAAAACGGCATGTATTAGGTATTTTAAGCAATTTTACTACACATTTTTTAGAAATGTAGGTCAACTTCAGCGCTTTTTCATAGTTCTTTGATGAAATGGTATTTAGTAAATTTAATATTTTGCAAACAGCTTTTGCATTTTCAGCAAATCCCTTCAGCAATTAACGTCAATTGCATCACCATTTCCAGTAAAAATCTTTAGCATATTCAACAACTACTTGTTTTAATCCTAAAGAATAAATAAAAGGACAGAGGCTGCACAATTCATTAAAGTTTTAAATAACCATCATTCTAATTGTCTTTATTTTTTGCTAGTTTAAAGCTAATGATGCTTAAGATGTTAGCTTTATATCCTCTTTGTGCATGACCCGATTAGTTGACTAATTGGGAAAAATAATCATCGATCAATCAACTATTTAAATAATTGTTTTTGGCAGCCTACTATAAATTAACATCGGTTTTAATAAAATTTAGAGTTGTGCAGCACAAATATTGCCGGCTACATCTCAAAAAGTCACTATTTAAGCAACAAAAAACCACAAATTAAATGTGATTTCTAGGATTTCTATTCGACCAAACGATCAAAATCCGCCGGCATGTTGTGACACTTTCATGTCTGATTCACGAGCTGCAAAACACCAGAGAATCAATGCAGGACCTGTTCAGTCCAAGCCCCTCCTTTGTGTTTACCACACACACATGAAACCCACCTGTGCGCGCCGACATTACCATATGTCGCCGCGTCTTTGTATTGAAGAACTAACCTGTATAATAGGTGTCACATTTGCAAGACAACAAATCAAACCAGCCTTCATTTCCCCGGCCTCTTTTCGGCGCCGCAGCTGCGGGCCTCTTTGTTGTCAGGGGAGTTTCTAATTAATATGATAAATAAGATGGCGGGTTCGACTCCCCGATGCTTTTTAATTGAAGGAAGCCTTGAATGGCACGCGGGCAGAGGCAGAGATTAGCGGGTTATTTGTGAGAGGTTTTGTGTGAGGAGGGGAGGAGAGGACTTTTATCCTGGCAGTGATTTCCTGTTTCATTGTAATACAGTGGCTGTAACACACGCGCACACACACACACACACACACACACACACAGTGTGATTTGAGGCACAGCTGACAGTCTGATTGCAGCAGTAGCCATGGTGGCACTTCCTGTCGCTCCGTTTGGGTTTCAATGAAACTTTTTCGCTCAAATCCGACAGTTGAACCATCTGCAAGTTCAAGTACTCTGCAAAAGCCAATACTGGGAGCAACAGTGTGAGAATCTGCCCTTTTTTCTGTTTGTTTTTGTTTTTTTCTGCTAATTGCATAATCACACCAGGTTTCATTTATAAATCAAGCTGCTTTCTGGATAATTTCCTTTCCTTTTAAACTTTTCCCTTTTCTGCTTTTTTCCCCATTTTTTTTAAATTCAAATTTTATTTTAAGTTTATAGTCACTTGCTAGAATCCAAATATGCATCCAGATTTTTTGACTAAAATAATATTTAAAAAGTCCTTCAAGTTGTGATTGGTGTATAAAAAAGTAACTTAAATGGAAAAAAAAAAAAATCAAGTAAAACCTAACTCAAAACAAGAAATTAAACAAAACTTAGCTCTAAATAAGGGGTCTCTAAACTACGGCCCGCGGGCCAAATCTGGCCCACTTTCACATTTGGCCCAGCCCCGAAACAATATCGGTGACATGTGATCCCACCCCCAACCTGACTTTGAGAATGTTTGCTAAAACTGCTAGCAAAATAGAGTTTTGCGAACAGTATTTTCACACTGTTAGCATCAATTGCACCCAAGACTGTTAACGGAAACCACTGTTAGCAGTCCTGTCTGCGATTGATGCTAACAGAAAACATTGTTAGCATTAATCACAGATAGAACTGCTAACGGAAACCACTGTTAGCATCAATCGCAGACAGAACTGCTAACGGAAACCACTGTTAGCATCAATTGCAGACAAGACTGCTAACGGAAACCACTGTTAGCATCAATCGCACCCAAGACTGTTAACGGAAACCACTGTTAGCACTAATCACAGACAAGACTTTTAACAAAAAACAATGTTAGCATCAATCGCAGACAAGACTGCTAACGGAAACCACTGTTAGCAGTCCTGTCTGCTATTGATGCTAACAGAAAACATTGTTAGCATTAATCACAGATAGAACTGCTAACGGAAACCACTGTTAGCATCAATCGCAGACAAGACTGCTAACAGAAACCACTGTTAGCATCAATCGCAGACAAGACTGCTAACAGAAAACACTGTTAGCATCAATCGTGGATAGAAATGATAACAGAAAACACTGTTAGCATTAATCGCAGACAAGACTGCTAACGGAAACCACTGTTAGCATCAATCGCAGACAAGACTGCTAACGGAAAACACTGTTAGCATCAATCGCAGACAAGACTGCTAACGGAAACCACTGTTAGCATCAATCGCAGACAAGACTGCTAACGGAAAACACTGTTAGCATCAATCGCAGACAAGACTGCTAACGGAAACCACTGTTAGCATCAATCGCAGACAGAACTGCTAACAGAAAACACTGTTAGCATCAATCGCAGACAGAACTGCTAACAGAAAACACTGTTAGCATCAATCGCAGACAGAACTGCTAACAGAAAACACTGTTAGCATTAATCGCAGACAGAACTGCTAACAGAAAACACTGTTAGCATCAATCCCAGATAGAAATGATAACAGAAAACACTGTTAGCATCAATCGCAGACAGAACTGCTAACAGAAAACACTGTTAGCATCAATCCCAGATAGAACTGCTAACAGAAAACACTGTTAGCATCAATCGCAGACAGAACTGCTAACAGAAAACACTGTTAGCATCAATCCCAGATAGAACTGCTAACAGAAAACAATGTTAGCATCAATCGCAGACAGAACTGCTAACAGAAAACACTGTTAACATCAATCGCAGACAGAACTGCTAACAGAAAACACTGTTAGCATCAATCGCAAACAAGACTGCTAACAGAAAACACTGCTAGCATTTGCTAGCATTTAAGCAACGAGTTAGCTCTCTTGAATAATTTTGGGATCTATTGAGGTTTTTTATGTTAGAGCTGTTAACAGAAAACACTGTTAACATGACTTTAAACTCATCTCAAAACTTAACTCAAATAAAACACTACTTAAATGTGAATCAAAGCAAACTTCACTTAAAACGTGACTCAAAACAACTCATAAAATAACTCAAATTAAACGTCATTAAAATAAAACAGTACTAATACAACTGAAGCAGGAACAGTTAAAATGTCTACTTTTTTTTTCCCTTTGACAGTAACTTGTTTCAAACTTTTATTAAACCAGAAGAAAGTCTAATACAAAAAACTCCCAGGAAAAAAAAAAAAAAAAAACTTCTCTAAAACGGAACATGAAATCAGTCAAAGCGTCTAAATCCTGTTTGGAATTTCACTTAGAGAAACATGAATATAAGGTGCTATACTTTCAGTCTAGTAGAATTAGCTCCTTCAGGCTGCAGCTTCTTCATCATCTTAACTAACAAGAGCTTCTGTTCCCTCTTTAGACTGAATTCATCCAAATTGTCCACCCTGTGAATCCACCACAACCTCCTCCTCTGTCCACGTTCTCACTCCCTTCTCCATTCACCGAAAACCTCCGACAAAAGGCGGCAGGAATCAGCCAAAGAAGTGACAGCTTTGCCCGCAGCATCTTTGTGTTTCCAGCCCACTGCCGCTCAGCAAACACGCCGCTCTGATCTGCTCATCCTCCCATAATCCCGCTCAATCTAAATCGGAGCGAGCAGCCCGAGGGGACGCCGTTGTTCTGATGGGATCTGATCCGCCATCGTTCTCTGGGATCAACCGAACCCCAGCGCCGAGCAGGGAAGAGCCAAAGACGCCGAGGAGGATTCTGGGACGGTTTCTCCTCAGGCTCGTTTTGGTGTCAAAACTTCAAAACTAAAAAAAATCCCAGTTTGTTAATCAAAGTTTAGCTTCTATTTTAGCAGCAGGCTATTGACTTATTTAGTTTACTGAGGACTTTTAAGCGGTTTTTGAAATTAGCTAGCATTTAAGTAATGTGTTCACTTTGGCTAAATTGGCACCTGCTAAGATTTTTTTATGCTAATTTGATGTTTAGCTAATATTTTAGCAATATGCTAACGTTTTTGACTAATTTAGTTTATTGATGAATTTTAGGCTATGTTACAGTTTTGCTAGCATTTAAGCAATGAGTTAGCTCTCTTGAATAATTTGGGATCTATTGAGGTTTTTTATGTTAATTTGGAGTTTAGCTAATATTTTAGCAATATGCTAACGTTTCTGGTTAATTTGTTATCTCCTGGGGTTTTTATAGTCTGATTCCAAGTTTAGCTTCTATTTTAGCAGCAGGCTATTGACTTATTTAGTTTACTGAGGACTTTTAAGTGGTTTTTGAAATTAGCTAGCATTTAAGTAATGTGTTCACTTTGGCTAAATTGGCACCTGCTAAGATTTTTTTTATGCTAATTTGATGTTTAGCTAATATTTTAGCAATATGCTAACGTTTTTAACAAATTTAGTTTATTGATGAATTTTAGGCTATATTGTAGTTTTGCTAGCATTTAAGCAACGAGTTAGCTGTCTTGAATAATTTGGGATCTATTGAGGTTTTTTATGCTAATTTGGAGTTTAGCTAATATTTTAGCAATATGCTAACGTTTGTGACTAATTTAGTTTATTGATGAATTTTAGGCTATATTGCAGTTTTGCTAGCATTTAAGCAATGAGTTAGCTGTCTTGAATAATTTGGGATCTATTGAGGTTTTTTATGCTAATTTGGAGTTTAGCTAATATTTTAGCAATATGCTAACGTTTGTGACTAATTTAGTTTATTGATGAATTTTAGGCTATGTTACAGTTTTGCTAGCATTTAAGCAACGAGTTAGCTCTCTTGAATAATTTGGGATCTATTGAGGTTTTTTATGTTAATTTGGAGTTTAGCTAATATTTTAGCAATATGCTAACGTTTCTGGTTAATTTGTTATCTCCTGGGGTTTTTATAGTCTGATTCCAAGTTTAGCTTCTATTTTAGCAGCAGGCTATTGACTTATTTAGTTTACTGAGGACTTTTAAGTGGTTTTTTGAAATTAGCTAGCATTTAAGTAATGTGTTCACTTTGGCTAAATTGGCACCTGCTAAGATTTTTTTATGCTAATTTGATGTTTAGCTAATATTTTAGCAATATGCTAACGTTTTTAACAAATTTAGTTTATTGATGAATTTTAGGCTATATTGTAGTTTTGCTAGCATTTAAGCAACGAGTTAGCTGTCTTGAATAATTTGGGATCTATTGAGGTTTTTTATGCTAATTTGGAGTTTAGCTAATATTTTAGCAATATGCTAACGTTTGTGACTAATTTAGTTTATTGATGAATTTTAGGCTATATTGCAGTTTTGCTAGCATTTAAGCAATGAGTTAGCTGTCTTGAATAATTTGGGATC
Source organism: Oryzias javanicus (assembly GCA_003999625.1). Classification (NCBI taxonomy): domain Eukaryota; kingdom Metazoa; phylum Chordata; class Actinopteri; order Beloniformes; family Adrianichthyidae; genus Oryzias; species Oryzias javanicus. Next base: position 24,370,493 of record CM012438.1, read on the forward strand.
TATTGAGGTTTTTTATGCTAATTTGGAGTTTAGCTAATATTTTAGCAATATGCTAACGTTTGTGACTAATTTAGTTTATTGATGAATTTTAGGCTATGTTACAGTTTTGCTAGCATTTAAGCAACGAGTTAGCTCTCTTGAATAATTTGGGATCTATTGAGGTTTTTTATGTTAATTTGGAGTTTAGCTAATATTTTAGCAATATGCTAACGTTTCTGGTTAATTTGTTATCTCCTGGGGTTTTTATAGTCTGATTCCAAGTTTAGCTTCTATTTTAGCAGCAGGCTATTGACTTATTTAGTTTACTGAGGACTTTTAAGTGGTTTTTGAAATTAGCTAGCATTTAAGTAATGTGTTCACTTTGGCTAAATTGGCACCTGCTAAGATTTTTTTATGCTAATTTGATGTTTAGCTAATATTTTAGCAATATGCTAACGTTTTTAACAAATTTAGTTTATTGATGAATTTTAGGCTATATTGCAGTTTTGCTAGCATTTAAGCAACGAGTTAGCTGTCTTGAATAATTTGGGATCTATTGAGGTTTTTTATGCTAATTTGGAGTTTAGCTAATATTTTAGCAATATGCTAACGTTTGTGACTAATTTAGTTTATTGATGAATTTTAGGCTATGTTACAGTTTTGCTAGCATTTAAGCAACGAGTTAGCTCTCTTGAATAATTTGGGATCTACTGAGGTTTTTTATGCTAATTTGGAGTTTAGCTAATATTTTAGCAACATGCTAACGTTTCTGGCTGATTTGCTATATACTGAGGTTTGTATCCCTCAAAAAAAAATCCCAGTTTGTTAATCAAATCCCTTTTTTTTTAGATCCTCATTTCCAAAGTTTGATCCTCTATGACACAAAAGTCAAGGCCCGGGGGCCGGATCCGGCCCCTTGCTCTTATTTCTAACTTATATAATTTTAACAAAATATTTTTTTATGGAGAGTAAAATATTGAAACTTAAGGTTTAAGTTGATCAATGAACTAAAGAGTTATCAACAGCTACAAAAATTATATGACCTGGGAAAACAAGATTTATTTAGATATCTTCAGTTGAGGCAACATTTTAATAGACACATTAAACTTCCTACCGAGGAATTGGAAGAAACCGGCTTTCTCAGAATATTAATCGACTCAAGTAAAGGTAAAACCATTAAAAAACAAATATCTAAACTGTACTCAAACTTACAATTAATTAGAAACATTTCTACTTTGTACATTAAGGTCAGATGGGAAAAAGAAGCGGAAGTTTTTCGTCGAGATGATTTGGATTGAGATTTTAACATTTGTAAAAATGAAATGATTACTCTTGCTCAATTTTTTTGAGAGAATTTATGTGGAAAAACAATGTATTTTTTTGCTTAAACCTAACACACGGAATAAGAATGCTAAAACACGAGATGTCTCTCAATGTTAGCGGGAATGTAGCGCCACTGATGCTAGCGGGAGCAAAGGAAGCTACTACCCGCAAATGGAAATGCAAAGATCCTCCAACACAGCTGGAATGGACATCCATCATCAGAGACATTCAGGACATGGAGAGACTGACCTTCTCTTTAAGAACAGGAACAAAAAAATATGCAGAACTTTGGAAACGCTGGATCTTAAATATGGACCAAGGTAATGAGAAAAGCTGTCATGTAACGGTCGACATTTATCCAATAATTGTTAAGCTCATTAAACAGTTAATTTTTATCTCTAGCCAACATTAAAGGCCTCGTGCAGTGGCAAATTTTTTTTTTTAATTTAGAAAGTCAATGGGTCTTAGAAAACGAATCTGATAAAAATATTCACTTAAAATGATCCAGGGCGATTTTATTGATCATTTTATGGTCCTGCACAGCTTTAAATTTGGGTGATAGGAGGTGATGGGCGGGGGCTGCTCGTGACGTCACGTCAGGGATCCCAGAGTGTAAACAACAATGGCGGACGGTCTGGGAAGCGACGTAGACCACGATTTAGATGGTATTTCTTTGGATGAAAGTGATGACCCTTCATCAAACAGGGAAATTTTAACTACACAGGGTTCAGAGGGTGTACAGCCCTACCAATTTGAGCCGGAGGTTTCCTCATCTGAGGATACTGGGGCTTCGGATGACGATAGGGAAAGCTCACACAGCGTTAGCGGGGATCAAGCCGAAACCGAATGGAGGCTGCAGGATTTGTCATGGTATGTATTTTGTGTTGCTCTGGAGAGACCTTTGGCCTAAAATGTTTTATTTTGTTTTAATGAAATCTTAACTGGTGGATCATTACGCGCATCCAGAGACGGGCGCGTCTCGTATCAACCGGGCGCGGCGGCCCGCCGGTGAGACCGAGACATTTTTTTTTATATTGGGTACCCAAATATTTTTTTTTGACTGGTATACCAGACACTTGACTTTGCGGGGTTTTCTTTTTTTTTTGAGTACGGGACTTGTTTTATGGACAAATCTGCGTGGGAGTTTTCAGTTGGACATTTAAAGGGGCTGTCCATTACGCGCGGGACAGATCGCAAACTGTATATTAAGATAATGTGTTTGGTTCTTTTTTTCCCCACAATAATTTGATTAATATATAATTTAAACTGTGGTCGAGTTGTGTCTTCTTTTTTTTTTTTTTTTGTTGTTCTGAAATCAGACGGGTCATTGTTTGGAGCCCTAAGTTTTTTTTATTATAACAAATGGTAATTGAAGTGCTGTTTGTTACAATACAGTGCTCATTGCACTGCTGGGTTGGGGAGTAGGTGTGGCAAGTCCACCCGCAGCCTGGCTTGGCATGTCCTCTCGGGGTACAAGCACGGGATAGCATCCTGTTTGAGAATAAGACTTTTGGCAAGTCCCATGTCCACCTGCATTTTGTTTACAAAGCTTTTGGCCGTAAAATGGCAACTGCATATTGTTGAGTTGTTTGTTGGTCCATTTCACCCGTTCCTCGTCCGACACACGAACCTCTTCCATGCCTCCCTCTCCTTCATTTTCACGGGAAATTCGTGAAGGGAGACCCCCTTCTTCGGCACATTAGAGCACCCAAATACAACACACCTATTCACCATTATCCCGTATAAATCCCCAAATCCACGGAAGTCCGAATTCTATCATGCGAAGTAAGTCAGTAAGCCCAGAAAGTCAGCACAACAATAGGGGATCGAGCTGTGTGTTCCTGCCGTGACGTCACACGACCTATGACCTACTTATCGGAGGCTGCAGAAAATCTGAGCGACCGCGCTATTTTTAAACGCTTGTAGAGAGTGCACGGGGCCTCGGATGACAAAATAATTATACGGGGGTTCATTTGTGACATAAATACTAATGTTTTATTGCAGTTTTAGAAAAATCATGATTTTCACCGCACGAGGCCTTTAAGAACTTCATATAAAAATATGTAAGTTTTGTATGCTCTAAATGTTTGTGTTTACTGTCTGCCTGTTTTTTGTCTTGATAAGAAAAAAACTTAATAAAAACTAAGTAAAAAAAAAAAAGTGTATTCATTCTGGAATAATATTCCTGCCTTTTATTATTCATATTTATGTTAAAAAGTTAGTTTTAAAAATGGACATTTTGCTAACTTTTTGGACTATTTTGGAGTTTAGCTAATAATTCAGCTACGTGTTAGCTGTTTTGGCTAATTTAGGATTTTTTCCAGGTTCTTTTCGGTTATTTTGGAGCTTAGCTAATTTTTCAGGTACGTGTTAGCTGTTTTGGCTAACATAGGTTTTTTTTATTAGGCTAATTTGACATTTAGCTAATATTTTAGCTGTTTATCAGCTTCAGCTTTTTCAGCTATCAATTTCAGCATCTTTAGCTAAATTCAGTTTACAGCATTCACACTAGCTTTGTTGCAGGTAATGCTATATATCTAGTTCAAAATTATGTTAAAAAGTTACAGGTTTAAACTGTTTTAGTGTGTTTTATAAATGTTTATCCTGTCCATCCTGCGACATGAGGCATGTTTTGGATTTTGACTCTTAGTGTGACTGAGTTTGACACTCCTGTCCAAAAGTGTGACTGATATTTATTTATACAATCTACACAATATATTTTTCAGTTGACTAATGTTGATGTTTTTTTTTTTCTTTCTGATGATAATTAATGATTATCATGGGATTATCAGCATTGATCGTGCTGGGGGTCTGGAACATATTCAGATGATTTTTTGCTGGTGATTTTTTTAGTTCTGATGGTCTGAATATACTTGGAATTTAGTTATTGATTAATGTAGATTATTTTTTTCTTGATGGTAATCGTCTGAGAATATTTAGATTATTGGTACTGATTAATAGTAATTATTTGTCTGTGGATGTTTTAAAATTTGACTATATCATTGATATTAATGATCCTTTATAACCTGAATCTATTTTTATAGAATATAAATGTTTGATATTTAGTCCTGAACCGGATGTTGACAATTCATGTAAAGAAAACTGAATGATTTAACTGGGGAATGATTATATAAATTCACTTAATCCACTCTCAAGTAATCAACTTGTGATTGATTATCTAACATGTGTGATCTGTGTGACCTGATTGCTTGAAATAAACCTTACTTATTATGTACATGACTAGGGATGTCCAGATCAGGATCGGATATTTCATTTATTCTCATCATGATTAGCGCTTTATATTTCAATTTTATTATTCCAGATAAATCCTCCACTAGAAGTCTGCATGTCATGAACAGATCACAAAATGTTATTTCCGGAAAACGCAGCAGAAGACGGCAACAGTTCAAGCAGAAGACTGATGTAGAGTTAGCTAGCTAGCTAGCCGATCACGGATTCAGACTTCCAGGATCAATAACTATTTTAAAATGCTTTAAACTGTCAGCTAGTGTCTCTTAACATCAACCTCTAAAGGCATTTCAACAGAAAAAGACAGAGTTTGGTTTCTTTTTAATGTTAAGCTCTTCGTGCTGTAGAGAGATGCTAAACAGCAGCTGCTAGCTGCTAACTGCTACATGCTAGCGCCATGATTTAATTCCTTAGGACCCGAGCTGTCCTTCAATATGCCTGTTTTATAAATCTGAAAGAGGAATAAAAGTTAAGAAAATGAACTACTCTGATAATAAAACAGAAAATGTGATGTTTTAAGAACTTAAAAAAAAGCACATAATCTTAAAAAACTAATAAATGAAAATTAATAATGATATGAGCTAGTCATGAACACTCATCAAATTCAGTCATAATTTATTTTTAAGAATTCTAAATAAGGACAGGAATCACATTTGGTCAAAAATATTCAACAGCTCTAAAGATATTAATTCATAACTCATCAAATTCAGTCCAACATGACTAATTATCACTTATAGCTAAAGAACAATGAAAATCACTATGATTTTTTTTTTTCCTAGTTTGTATTTTCTCTATTTTTACTTGTTTATTAAAGCTACTCCACGGAAGTGTTTTATTTAAGTTTTTAATGATAAAAGAAAATGAATGAAATATAAATAAGGGACAACACAAATCTGTTTATTCAATGTGTTCATGTTTTAAATGTGTTATAAAAATATCTGATCAGGACTCGGTATCGGCAAATCCACAGAATCCAATGACTCGGAATCGGATCTGACCCAAAAGAAACCGATCAGGACATCCCTATATACACACATTTCATGTTAAAATGACATAATTGACGCTCAAATTTCCAATGAATTGCATATAAACAATGCATGATTGATGCATGATTTGCGTTTCGTGTGACGGGTTTATAAATCAGCCGATTTTTGACCCCTCCAACCAGTCGATACCAAGTGGGGGTCTCTTCGGCCAGAAACGGGGGGCGCAGATGCCATTCTCTAAACTTCTTCGAAATTTCATTGCACACGTGAATAATAAATCTATTCTATTCTGGATGCAGCAGGCCTTTCTCGCGGCTCTCCCACCGGGGGTCCCTCACCTTGGTGGGGGTCCCCTTCAGTGGGCTGACTCGGCCAGCGCCCAGCAGCTGACGAGCAAGAAGGTAGTCTTTCAAATTGAAGATACAGAAATGTCAGAGTTTTGTCCCATTCAAGGGTTAAAAATAAATATTCTAAATGTACAATTTTGCGTGTGATTTCATGTTGTGATTATTTGCAGATAATAAGCGGCTGGCAAACACAAAAAACTAAAAAAAAAAAAGGCGATTAGTCGCAATTTGTTCCAGATTTGCGATGAATTACTTAATCGATTCCCGGCTTTAATAACTACATAATGTTACATTTGGAAACGAAAAATTTGAAACAAGAAAGTTGAAATGTTTTTCAGTTTTCTTTGGAGTGAGAACGATTTGGTTGAAAAGGGTTGATAAAACCGACTTCAGAGGAGGAGGTTCGTCGTCAGCCTCCCGTCGCTTCAGCAGAGCTGCATCATGAAACCCAAACTCCAAAAAGTCCCAGAGACGAGCGAGGACTGTAAAATAAAAGAGGGATTGAAGTGATGGAGGGATGGGAAGGGAGGAGAGGAGAGAGCAGCCTCTCGCAGTCGGAGCCGCCACTTTGGCACAGCAGCATTTAAAGCTGTAATGACAGGCCAGAGAGTGATAAGAGACGGAGTGGAGAGGCCACTATAGCTGCTCTCCTCTGCCTGCTAACAACTGTAATTATCCAAACTCCACACTCACTACTATTGATCTCTCCCTGCGCCGCCGCCCCGCCCGCCCTGGCACGGTGACAGCGGCGTGCGGCCCTCTCAGCTCAAGAGTTGTTCACACCTGCAGGAGTGGAGCGCAGCGGCGAGGACGGGCGCTCAACGCAAATATTGGTGCAGCTCGGATGCTCCCCTCGTGAAGAGGGAGAGGCGATGGGTTCAACTTTCTGCACGGACCACAGGAACCTGCCGGAGATGCAGGGGAGGTCAATCTTTGCTTCCACTAAACCCCTAAAACTCACATTTCAGTTCTGATAAAAGGCACGAGGCGCTTGTCAAAGGGGGCGGATCCTACCAGTGCCTCCCCCTCTGCCTCAGGCACCCTGATCAGAGCTGCACGTGACATTTTTTCAAAATGGCAGCTTTTCTGTTGGTTTATCTCCATAACAACCATTAAATGTTTCCGTCGTCTGAGGGTGACGAGCAGATCGATGTCATTTTTAGAAGAATCTGCAAAAGTACATTTTTGGATTTCCTTAGCAACGGAGGTTTTTTGTTAACTACGCCCACTTTCCTTCTTTATTCCTTCTGTATTTCATATTGTTTTGTTCAGCTTGAGCCAGGGATTCGTGTATTACATTTTTACACCATTCCTGTAAAAAAAAAAAAAAATGTGCGAGCATCAACGTTTTTGTTAGCTCTCCACACTAGCGTTCAAAATCTACAAACTTTATAACATTTTTCTCCAACAAAATTCCTAATGATCGCCAGGAGGAGTTTAAATTTGTAGACTGTATTGAAGGGAATTTTTTTTTGGGGGGTTGCTCCAAGATGGCCACTTCTACCAAGAGTCAAAGGTCAAAACTAGTACATAAAATTTCTTGAACAAAAGCATTCCCGTATTGTGCGAGAATGTGAAAAATTTCTCATATTCCCTTCATCGTATAATTTTAAAACTTCCTTTTTGAGAAAAAAAACAATTTTTGCCCCATTTAATTCCTTAGTGGTTTCTTCTGCTGTGATGTCATCATTTTGTCACTTTTAAGTGCCTCTAAAGTCATTTAATTTTTCTTTATTTAAATTTTCTAAATATTTATATTGAGAGCTTTAACGTACTTTATTATTTATTGAAACAACAATTTAATAAATTGACTAAAAGATTGCACTAGTCAATAAAAACAAAGATATACAATGCATAAGAGTGCTAGAATTGTCTGCGACAGATTGGCGACCTATCCAGGGTAAACCCCGCCTTCACCAATCAGTAGCCGGATGTTAAAATTTGTGTGAAAAAAAACCAAAAATAGGTCATTAAAATGTTTGCAGGAAAAACTTCATCAAGTTATAAAAATGGCTAATTTAAAGAAATAAAATGTCTATAATCTGCTAGCTGATGACATTTTATTAGCCTTTATGATTTTTTTTTTTTTGTTTTTACCCATAAAAAGTCAAAATGGAAGCATCTGGATCAAAGAACGTTTCTTATTAGCTCAGCTGGAGCGGGCCGGCGTTCGGCGGTGCCCATCAATAGAAGCCCTCCTCCTGCAGGGAGGGGGGGAAGGATTTACAAGTCGCACCACAACCTTTCTGGCCTCTTTTTGTTCCCCCGTCACCTTCTGCAGATTTATCACATCCAATTACAAACTGGGATGCCGACAATATCGCCCCATTAGCCTATCAAACGCTTTAGCGACCGTTTCTGCACGGGGATAACTGGCCTTTCAGAAGGGGAGGAGCCTAACAGAGAGCGAGCTGTTTGACTGCATGATGAGTAATTGACAGGGGAGAGTTGGTAGTTTGTTTCTCTGATAGTTATCTAAATGAAACTGACTCTGCTCACTTTAGAGCCTTCGTTCTCACATTCTGTGGTTTGAAACAAAGCAGGAATGACGATTTTTCTTTTCTTTTGTTCACTTTATTAGCTAAAAGAGCAAAATAAAGAGAATAAAGACAAAAAAAGGGAGAATTAAGACTTTATCGGTGAGCCATCAACTGATTCAGAGTTCATTTAGGAGGAAGGAGCTCCAAGAAGGTTGGAAAAATGACTGCAGAATAAGGTCGAGTCGGAAGTCATTCGTCCTCCTTCAGAAGTATATGAAAGTTAGGAAGAACTTTTCTGTTGAACATTTCCAGGAAATCCCTGTCCTCTCCAACCACAAAAGAAATTCCTAGTTTAAAAAAGAATTCAAACACAATCTTCTTCTCACTTTTTTGGTTTTGTTTGTCTGTTTTTAAAATAAAAACTGACCAGATCAGACCCCATGGGGTTAAAAACAGCTTGAATAGTGAACGCTTTGCTACCAGAAGGCCCGGTAGTACAGCGTCCGCCCTGAAACTAGAAGGTTGTGAGTATAAATTCAGTACAGGTCGTACCAAAGACTTCACTTTATTCACTGGAACAACTTGAACATCTCAGATTTATGATTTAATCTCCCCCTCTTCCCCAACCCACCTGGTCAGAGCTGCACGAGACAAATTCATAACAACACTTCCCTTTTTACAAAATAGTGGTTTTTCTGATGGTTTATCTTCATAGCAACCATTGTATGTTTGGATCGTCTGGGAATGATGGACAGGTCAACGTAAGTTTGATAAGAATCGGCAAAAGTAAACGTTTTCATTTCCCTAGCAACCAAGGTTTTTTGCCAACTACACCCACATTCCTACTTTGTTTATATCGTATGCTATATCGTTTTGTTCAGCTTGAGCCAACGATTGATGTACCTAAATTTCATATCATTCCAGTAAAAAATGTGTGAGTAATAGGAGAACGCCACTTTTGTTAGCTTGCCATGGGGACGCCATTCAAAAACTACAAACTTTATTTACAGCATTTCTTCCATTGACGCTCGAGGTGCTAGAAGGTGATACATCCAAATCCAGAAATTTGTACTGAAGGAGAAATTTTTCTTTATTTTAATTGGAAATTCTAAACAGCGATCTCTTCCAGAGGTCAAAGGTCAATGAAACTTTGGTGATTGCCAACTAAGGCTGTTAAGATTGGTCAACAAATCGACTATTGAAACAGTCGACGATTAATTTAATAGTCGATTATTCGTTGCTTTGTATTAAATGGAGACTGAATGTAGTAAAGTTGAAACTTATATTGGCATTCTGCTAACTTTTTGGACTATTCTGGTATTTATTTAAGTTTTTTTTAGACTAATTTCCAGTTTAGCTAATATTTCAGCTACATGCTAGTTATTGTGGCTAACTTAGCTTTTTCATTTTTTTAGGTTAATTTGGTATTTCACTAATACTTTAGCTGGCTATTAGCTTCAGCATTTTCAACTATCAGCTTCAGCATTTTCAGCTATCAGTTTCAGCATTTTCAGCTATCAGTTTCAGCATTTTGAGCTATCAGTTTCAGCATTTTCAACTATCAGTTTCAGCATTTTCAGCTATCAGTTTCAGCTATCAGTTTCAGCATTTTCAGCTATCAGTTTCAGCATTTTCATCTATCAGTTTCAGCTATCAGTTTCAGCATTTTCAACTATCAGTTTCAGCATTTTCAGCTATCAGTTTCAGCATTTTCAACTATCAGTTTCAGCATTTTCAGCTATCAGTTTCAGCTATCAGTTTCAGCATTTTCAGCTATCAGTTTCAGCATTTTCAGCTATCAGTTTCAGCATTTTCAGCTATCAGTTTCAGCATTTTCAGCTATCAGTTTCAGCATTTTCAGCTATCAGTTTCAGCATTTTCAACTATCAGTTTCAGCATTTTCAGCTATCAGTTTCAGCTATCAGTTTCAGCATTTTCAGCTATCAGTTTCAGCATTTTCAGCTATCTGTTTCAGCATTTTCAGCTATCAGTTTCAGCATTTTCAACGATCAGTTTCAGCATTTTCAGCTATCAGTTTCAGCATTTTCAGCTATCAGTTTCAGCATTTTCAGCTATCAGTTTCAGCATTTTCAGCTATGAGTTTCAGCATTTTCAACCATCAGTTTCAGCATTTTCAACCATCAGTTTCAGCATTTTCAACCATCAGTTTCAGCATTTTCAACTATCAGTTTCAGCATTGTCAGCTATCAGTTTCAGCATTTTCAGCTATCAGTTTCAGCATTTTCAGCTATGAGTTTCAGCATTTTCAGCTATGAGTTTCAGCATTTTCAACCATCAGTTTCAGCATTTTCAACCATCAGTTTCAGCATTTTCAACCATCAGTTTCAGCATTTTCAGCTATCAGTTTCAGCATTTTCAACTATCAGTTTCAGCATTTTCAACTATTAATTTTAGCATCTTCAGAGGCTAAATTCAGCTTACTACAATTACAGTAGCATTATCGGCGGCGATGCTATATAGCTCGTTTTTGACTATTTTAAAGCTAATATTGATTAAATTTTGTACTTTACATCCAGTTTGTGCATGACCCGATTAGTCGACTAATCGGGAAAAAAATAATCTGGTATTAGTCGACTATTAAAATTCAGGACTATTGTGAACCTGAGCTGGTGGTGTGTGAAGAGTTGTGAAGATGGCTCCAAAGAAAGGTTTTTTTTCCCCATACTAGGTGAAAATGTCATGCTTTGACGTGAAATGGCCGCCTGCCATTGGGTATTTCCGACATGCGTGTTCTGGTTACGTTTGTAGATTTTGGAAAAGAAATGTTTTGAACCCCAAAAGAGATTAATTTTGATGTTTTTATCCTGCTGTGATGTCATCCTTTTTCAGATCACCATGTCAAAAATGTATTTCACCGAGTGAGTTTTTGAGCGTGTGGCGTGCTGCACGTTCATACTTTTCCATGAAAAAGCATCAAAAGGTGCAGATTTGTTTGTATTAGTGTGTTTTAAAGCAACATCAAAACAAAAACCAGACATCAACATAAACGCACAGATTTTTTTTTCTTCCAAAATCCTCCGTGCCGCTGTCATCACTCAGGCACGCTCTTACTCTGAAGGGGCTGCCATCATCAGTCAGTCAGAATAAATGCTGCAGCCAATTACCTTTATTTTAGAGGAGCTATGCTGCTGGCATTAGTGCATGAAAATGGGCTTCCATTTTCCACGAATCGAGGTCTTCTCAGGGTCTATAATGGATAAAATACCAATCAGGCGGCTGATGCAGCCACACATCACACCATGCACTTACACCATTAGAAAGTCTTTTTAATGTGTTTCTAATTACAGGAATAAATACGGCTGTGGCTTCAGCGCTGAGTGCAGAGGGTCGGGTGTCGTTGTATTTGATTGGCTGCAATTTTTCAGACCAAAATACTTTATTATGTCGTCATAAGTTAAAGCAAACAATCATCATCTAAAAACTGTTTTGTTGCCAAATAATCAGAAGCTTTCATTTTCGTCTTCAATAAAAAAACTTAATTAGCAAAAAAAATGTAAATGATTAAAAAGAAAAAAGCTTTGAATTTGCACAGAAGTCTCAGTTTGATTGCTGGTATGGGACAGCCAAATCAAAAGATTTTCTTGATAATATTTCCAAGGATTAGCATTTTTCAACTAAACAGCATATCATCTGCATAAAAACAAACAGAAAAAAGCAAACTTTCATTGTTTTTCATTTAAAAACAATAAAGCATTTTAGAACTTGAATAGTAGAGAAAATGTAAGACTTTGTGAGTCTAACTTGTCTTTAGACCTTTGGGCCTTTTTCTTGCAACATAAAAACAGAAATGTCTCTACAGAAAAGTATTGTCAATTTTTGTGTTTGTGCAGCAAATCTGTGTCAAAAAAGCTTCAATAATTATCTGTGATGTCACATCCTGTGACTCTAAACTGAGGGTTTATTCTGGCTCTATTGTGAAGAGATCAAAAGCTAAAGATTTTGAAAAAACAAAAATTAAGTGTCGAGTTATGGTCATTTAACCCTTTAACACCTGAGGCGCCGCCGGTGGCGCTTAAACGCAAAATCTTTTACAGCATAATTCCAGTAGATTCTAAAGGAATCAAATTTCCAGATCTTGATAAATACAATTGTGACCATGTGGAAGATTAAAAACAGATTGGTTCCAGATCAGATTTGTGGAAAATTTAAATTAATTACTGATGGTAATAATAGAAGGAAAGGCGACTTTTATTTAGGTTTTGTGTTTACTGGAGTAAAAGTGTGGAATTCTGTCATCATTTTGACGTTAAAAAGACTGTAAAAAAAAAAAAAAAAGTATTTGAAAGTTACCTTTTTTTAAAAAAAACATGTATGTGATCTAGATGGCCAAAGTTGTGTAGTGTTTTGTGTAAGTGGCATGAAGACTAAGAATTGATCTTCCTCATGCTCCTCTTCACTCATGTGTTACATCGTTTCTGTTAGTTTTATGGCGTGTGTATGACTGTGTATTTTAGACATGAAAGAACGAAATAAATAACTGAAACAAGTCTAGCTAATATTTCAGCTACATGTTAGCCATTTGGCTAATTTAGGCTTTTCTTTTTACATTTTTTAGGCTGTTTTGGAGTTTAGCTAATAATATCATGCAAGCAATTTTGGCTAATTTAGGCTTTTCTGTTCCAGTTTTGAGGACATTTTGAATTTTAGCTAATATTTCAGCTAAATGCTAGCTATTTTGGCTAATTTAGGCTTTTTTCAGTTTTTTTGGGTTATTATGAAGTTTAGCTAATATTTCAGCTACGCGCTAGCTTTTTTGGCAGCTGTAGGATTTCTTGTTTTTTAGGATACTTTGAAGTTTAGCTATTTTTTCAGTAACATGCTAGCTGTTTTGGCCAACCCAAGTTTTTTTTTTTAAGCTAGTTTAGCATTTAGCTAATATTGTAGTTGTCTTTCAGCTTCAGCATTTTCAGCTATCAGCTTCAAATTTTAGCTATCCATTTCAGCATCTTCAGCTTACAGCATTCACATTAGCATTATTGCAGCTAATGCTATATGTCTAGTTTAAAAATATGTTAAAAAGTTACGGTTTTTGACACTCCTGACTTATTTGGTTAAAGAATTGACCGCAATGCACAACTCCACCACTAGGGGGAGTAAAGTAAAAACGAGAGATCAAGACATAAACATCCTTCAGCAGAGCGCCGGGGTCAAAGGGTACCGGACGGGCTTTTTGACCCCCCCTCATTTCCATGACGGGCCTACACTGGCTCCGCCTCCCGGCGTTTCTATATGAAGCAACGTCGGCATCAGCCGCGTATCATAGCTGTCTCACACCAAGCCGCACCTCAAAATAATTTCTTAATCCATTAATTGGCGTGGAGCGGCATTCGGGGCCGGGCTTTTTGTTCCGTGTGTTTTTCAGAGATGCATACTAATCATATAAAGTGATCCTTTGTGCTCGGGTTGACAGCGGGGCTTTCACACACACACACAGGCAGAGGTGTGTGTGAGCGAGCGCCAGCGGCGGCGCAGCGAGTGTATTATTTTCCCTGAAGAGTGTTATTTTCCTGTCAAGGCGTGATGGCAACGTGCCAACAGATGTGACGGGGAAACGCTCATCCGTCCTTCACGCCGCCGCCGCCGCCGCAGACTCCGGCCCTCCATCCACATGCTCTAACTGTTGCTCATCATCTTTAAAAGCATCAGAGAAAAAAAAAAACGTGTACAGGAGAACGAAACCAAGCATTCTCCTTAAATTATCTGCATTTTCTGGATGGCAAAATGTCATTCATTTAGTAGGAAAAGCTCTTATTGATTGATTGATTTGATGATAAACATCTTTAAATGGAACTGAATTATATGGAGGAGCTTTTGATTGGATAAAATCAGCATTTCATGTTAGGGTTTGACTGATTTTAAAGCAGCTTTTTTAAGGTAGTTTGTGGTTTTTCTAGAGCTGAAATTTACTTTTTTAAAATTTATTTCTAATATGTTTGGGAAATAAGGTCAAAGAGCTGATTACATAATCAATAAATATATATAACAAAGTCAATAGAATATCCAAAAACACTGGAAACACTCCCATAAAATAGGAGTTTTAACATGTTTTTTAAACTCAAAAATACATAGTGAAAACTTTAAAGAATTATTGAACATTTGAAAAAAAGAAAATCCAACTTTTGAAAAAATACAATTTAAAACTTTGTTGTTTTTGTTTTTCAGTTCTCTGTTTTCAGTTTCAATTCAGATTTTTGAGTTTTCGTTCCTGATCTGATCCTTATTTTTACATGGGGGCGGGGCTTTAAGCTCATCGACTACCGGAAAATGCTTCCCACAGAAGAACAGAGGGAACTCCACTTAACATTTTCTTCACTTTTCTCAGGCTCACATGAAGAATTTGACCCGTTTCTCTCATTTTTTTTTTTTTATTTTCACCGTTCAAACTTTCATAGTCAGGATGAAAACAAGGATCTAATCACGATGAAGATTTATGTATCAATGCCGAGCTGCACGAGATCGATTGACCAGATCAACAGCGAAGTTTTGCTGAAAAAATAAACCAAACAGCGTGAAAGGTGAACTGTGATATTAGCAACATAAAACTGTTCAGTTTAATCTGAGTGGAGAGACGAAGGGATAAACAGACAACGTTCTGCAGCAAAAAAAAACGTCACATCACTATGGGAATTATGGGAAACATGTCCCAGTGGCCAATGAGCTCAAAGCCCCGCCCCCATGTAAAAAAATTGGATCAGCTCAGCAGCGAAAACTTGAAAATCTCAATTGAAACTGAAAAGAGAAACTAAAATCAAAGAATAAAAAACAAATAAAAAAAGGAAAATTGAAAGTATAAATAAACAATTTTTAATTGGCAACAGCTTTAGTTTGTGTTTTTTCAAGTTTCAAATTGTTTTTTTTCTTTTCCTCAAATGTGCAATTTAATTTTTTCAAATTTCTAGTAAATCCTTCAAGTTTTTAATACATATTTTTGAGTTTAAAACGGCTTTCAAATTTTCAGTTTTCGTTTTCAAATTTGTAATGCCTGTTTTTTTTTCCTTCCCTTAGGCGGATCCTGATTTGACCTCATTGACAACCGCCATTGCTGGAAAAATAAATAATAAATAAAAAATACAATAATATATAACGATTACTTTATATTTTTTTGCCAGAAATAAAAAAGCGCACATTTTCTGGCACATAGTTTGCAATTACTTCGAGCAATCCCTGAACCACCATCGCAGTAAAATAAAAGTAATGGCAAACAATAGAAGAAACTGTGCAGGACTTAAAAAAATATATGCAAACAAAACAGCGTTTGCAGCAAAAATAAAAAATTAACAGAACAAAAAAAGTGATGCAAACAAGAAAGTTAAAATGAAGTCGGTTTTTTTGGCTGACTGGACGACGACCTAGAAGTGGCACTGGATATTTGTTGAGGTGAATAATATTTTGTATGTAAAGGCGAATTTGGGCCAATAAATCAGAAAAATTGAGAGATTTATTGTTAATGGAAGTTTTTTGAATATAATACTTGGTTAAATGTATTAAATATTCTTCTCACAGCAGTGCACATAGCAAAAACCACTTCTGGTGTGTCCGTCAGCAAAAACGATCCCCGATGATTGACTTCCGTTGTAGATTTTTGTAGCTTCGTTTTTTTTGTTTGAAGAATTGTTTTTAATTCTCGCACAGTTTCATGTATTACTTGCTGTTACCTTTTCTTTTTTTCTTTGCTACGATGGCGGTTCCCGTCGACTGTATTTGTCTGATGGACAAACAGAAAAAAATTTAAGCAAAAATTTACATTTCTGAGAATTTTTTTTCCAGTTTGTTTTAAATCAGGAGCGGAAGAAGAAAAAAAAATAGCTCATTTGTGATGTGGAAAATAGCTTCCTACTTTGAGCTCTTAGTAACAAGGAGGGGGCGGGGCCTATCCGTGCTGATGGCCCAACCCACAATCCAGAGGTGAATTTCCACTAAAGTCCTGCTGCTCTTCAGAAACTGTCCTACAAAAAAAAAGTTAAAAAAAAAAAATTTACAAAAAAATATGATAAAATAATTGGTATAAATGATTGTATTTTATTACTAAAGCAAAGCTTGGAATTACTTTACAATAAACGACGACACTTTGAAGTTTTTGATTTCTTTCATTCTGTTCTGATGGATTTCAGGGGTTAAAAACATGTTTTGACTGACGGGGTCTTATTGTGAAACTATTTGACTTCCTGTTTTAAATCTTTATCAGTTGAGCATGATCCATCGCTGGAGTTTTGGACAAGTTTAATCCAAGAGGATAAAAGTAACGTGTGAAGAATATTCACTCAAGTATTTTACTTAATCAACTTAGGACAAATTATTCTTGTAAAGCAGTTTCAACAAACGGTTGATTTTTACTTTAGTAAATTTGTGAAACAGTTTCTTCTTCCTGAAACACAACAGGCTCTATCTATTCTGTTTCTGTGTTTATTATGATGAAGATGCACCAGTTTACAAGGGTTAAATTCACATAAAGTGTTTTTTTATGTTTGACAAACATTTCTGATGTTTCTGGAGTTCATTCCAAAAATAAGTCAATTTAGAAACTTCCAAATTAGTTATAAAATTACAACCCGGTCTCAGTGAAATGCGTCCCTATTCCACGGCTTTGCACCCTCGGAATACCGTGCATAGTATACGCCAAACACGGTTTTTGCGTGCATATGATACGCAGTTGCAGCCCATTCAAAACAACAGGAACGGCTTTTAGGTTTCGTTTTGATCACGTGGTCGGATGTTTAGGTTTCTCCAGATCACGTGACTTTTGAGTTTCTGTCCGGCACCGTAGATCCACTCTTTTTCTGGTGGAAAATCCCTCAGAATAAAATATTTTGTGGACTAATCTTTATTTTGGTAATATTTCTAGCGAGAAATGTACCCGTTACTATCACGACATGCATTTATTTTGGACATACAGTTCGTAGTTTGTCTGTTTTGCTTGACTTTTCGGGCTCGAAAATCGTAAAACAGCAACGTCTGGGGTGCACGGAACAATCACGGAACCGGGCGATCAGCAGGATTTGGGACCCGACCCGCATCGGTGCCGGGTCGAGGTTAGGGTTAGGGAAGGTTCGGAGAACCCGCCCGGAACCGTTTTAATCGGGCCCGAATGACTTCTGTAAAGCTAGAACGTGATCAATCTTTCTACTTCCGGTCCAGGAGACGCTCAAACGTGATCCCGAAACGAGGATTATCAAGCATCAAATAATTATCCTTTAATTTCTGCCTCATAAACAAACACAAATGTCGGTTATTTTAAGTGACAATAACGAGGGAGGCTTTCAGACAAAATAAAGAAAAACACAATTGGGTTATTTTTTACTGTTCTTTTTTATTATTATTTTTAATATATTATTTTTAATATAATAATAATTTTTATTATTATTAGTGGTAGTAGAAGTAGCAGTATTAATTTATTATTATTGTTGTTATTATTATTATTATCATCATTATTGTTATTATATAAAAAAATAATAATAAAATGAATGACATAAACAAAATCCAATTGATACATAAATACATTGTTGATCTACAAGATCAACAGACTCCAAGTTTTAATGATTCTTGAAAGTTGAAGGGGTCAAGAGAGAATCTCATTATTCAGACAATTTTTTATTCTATATTAAAATTCATCCATCAACACTCATCTTCTGCAGTCAAGTCCAGCTTACAGGATTCATACCAACATTTTCGCTGGTGATGCCATTAATATTTAATTCATAATTGTATTAAAAAGTTACAGTTTTAAAGTTTTAATAATGTATTTTTAGTGTGTTCAATAAATGTTTATCCCGTTTGGCCCAAAAACTAAGGCGTGTTTTGGATTTTGGCCCCCTGTACGACAGAGTTTGACACCCCTGGTCTACGCCATTCAAAAAAGCTTTAGGATATTTGGAGAATTACTGTCAAGTTTCACTAGAGATTGGGTTGGGAAGTGATTTTTGGTGTGAGATAAACAGGTCGTTTTGGGGCTGACTATGTAATTGTTTTGATTTGTACATTGTACCGAATGTATGTAAATAATATCCCTAATTTATTGTGAATAGTTACTTTTAACTTCTTATCAGACCACAGGTCAAAGAAACGGGAGGCTTAAACAAATTATGTATTAATAAAATAATGATATAAATGAATATGAGCTCTGGTATTGCTAATAAATTGATAAATGAATAGGTGTTTTAGATTTTAAATTGATAAAGTTGACAGTGCTGTAAAAATTGACAAACTCGTTTTTCGGAAACTTAATTATTTAGAACTTCAGCATTCTTGTATGCTTGTGTTTAATGTAATCTGTTGGTGACAAGGACTTAGACTCTGCATAGTAACAAGTCCTAGTTTGTACATTTTAAGAAGTTCAGAGGATTGTTCCTAAACAACAATGATCACTCATGGGTTGTTTGATCATTCCTCCCTGAAACATAGACAACGTTTAAGTAATCTACATGAATAGACATTAATTGGAGCTTCATAACTTTGTCGATTTTGCTGCTAACAGAGTAAAATTTCAACCCAGTCTCCTCCTAAAATGTGCAGTACATTCTGGGATGTATCATGACTTCTGCGAAGAAATATAGTCTAACCTTCCAAATTTTGAGTTCATACCTGAGCTATTTCACATTTTTTAAATGTATTGATGAATTTTGAATTTTACAGAGGTCTCACACTTCAACAGTGATGTATCAATTCTAAAGAGAGCGGCCCATCACCAGGTTTTACAGGATCCACAAGCCGGGTTATCCAGGCTTTTTAGGGCTCAGTGCTGTTTTGTTTTTTCATATATTTTTCAAATGTAATTAAGTTTATTACAAACAGCAGGTGACCTGTCCCACCTTGAACGCTCTGGACCACTACTACACGATGCATCACTCTGGTCCCTGCGCTGCTTTGAGACTTTCAAATCACTGCCTCATGTCATCCCAACCGACAGAAGAAAGCTGAAATCAGCTAAACCCAAAGTGAAGACTGTTAAGAGATGGACGGATGAGTCCAAGATGAAAAATGCAAAGATTGGAACACCTAAATCAGTTTTTGTGAGGACATGCCTGCAGACCAAAACCTTCTGCAAATTCAACAACATCAAACAATGGTTTACAGCTGCTGAGGCAATGCAAGAACAAGGAAGAGGCCTACAGGAGTGGGGGTCGTGACCTTTAGAAACAGGTCAAGATGAAAAAGAAGATTAAGGCAGCTGAAATGACCAACACTGCAAAGATAACAGAGCAGTTTTCTGCCAACAACTGCAGTTTGTTAAGTTCTGCAGACCCTCATGAAAAGAGATGCCCCACCCCCACCCTGCAGAGAGCTGCCACCATAACGACTTCTATTCAGGTTCTAAAGGAACATAGCATTCCCTCCCCCATCAATCTTAATTTAAAGGATTGACTTGTCTCAACTTCCTTCAGACTGGACACCTAACCTGGACTGAGGATCTGATGTGCATCAACAGTTTCAGAAGCAGAAGATCAGGAGGTTCCAGGACCTGATGGAGTGTCTCCATCCTGTCTGAACGTTTGCTCTGACCAGCTGCCTCAAAGTTTCACCCGTCTCTTCAACAGATCCACCATCATCCAGTTCCTAAGAAGTCCTCTCTCACGTGATTAAATGACGCAGACGATGCAGTCAACACAGCTCTCCACTACATCTGACACCACCTTGACTCTGCAGGGATCTATGCATGATCCTGTTTGTGGCCTTCAGCTCTGCATTTAATACCATCATCCCAGAGCTCCTCCATCAAAACGTCACTGTGCTTTCCTCCACTTGTTAGAACGGGAAACGGAGCGTCTTGTCCTTTGGTGCAGCCAAAGCCACCCGGAGCTGAACATACTTAAAACTGTAGAGATGACAGTGGACCTCAGGGAGAAGGAACACAACCCCCCCATCCCCATCCTCTTCACATAGAACAGTCCCCTCTATAGACCCATACGCGTTCTTAGGGTCCACTTTTTTGAGGGACCTTAAGTGAACCTCCCAGGTTGACTCACTCTGGAGAAAGGCCCAGCAGAGGTTGGACTTCCCGTGATAGCTTAAGAAGTGACTGAAAAAGCTTGTGTCAGAAGCTGCTGACCATCTTCTACACTGCCATAATCCATTCTGTCCTGACCACATTCATGGTGGATCTGCAAGCAGACAGGGACTGACTGAAGAGAATCATAACGTCTACTGAGACCTGTGTCAGAAATTTATTGTTTATTTAATTGAACCAAAAGCAAAAGAAAATCACTTCAAAATCTTGAATGTTATTTATCCATCTAATTATAAACTACATAATATTTTAAAAATTGACAAAAATACGGACACTTCTTGCAGCAATGAAAAATAAATAGTTTGGCAACTGTTTTATTCATTGTTTTTAAAAATGGTAGAAATTTAAATTTTTCTGGTTTGATTTTCAGTGCTGGTTAACTTTCAATAGTGTTCATTTTACATTTCAAAACTATTAGATTTAGTCTAAAAACAGAAAACCAAAAAGCAAAACTTGGTATTAATACTTTAATAATACTTGAAAAATTTGATAAATAAATGTTGTTTTTTGACAGTGCCATTTGTTCTTGTTGGTTTCAAACATGAATTACTTATGTAACTAGGCCTGTCTTATTTGAATTTTTAGAACACATTCTTAAAATAGTTAATAGACCTAGCATCCTTTGTTACCGCCATAGCAACATAAAATTCCATTGCCACTATGTAGTTGAGACACCTGAAATAATGTACATTAAAAAGACTACGTCTTGAACACAAAGAAGTAAATAATGTTGAAAACAACTGTTTAATTGTCACTTGAACAGTGATCAAAACACAGCCCAAGTGTTTATACACCCTAAAATATGTTAAATTCCCTCCCAAAACCCAGATGATGTACTCCATATTTTGTTCTTGCCACTAAGAAACTTGCCCTGTGAATAAACGTTACTAGTTTATGAGGCAGAAATCACAGGAACATTATTCTGATGGTTTAGAATCTGTGTTTTGAGATCACTTATTTTCATCTGCTAGACCAGAAGAAATCAGACAGCGCTACGTTACATTTATGTTTCATCCTATGGATGATACAGCGACATCCTCTGATATTTTATTAAACCAAGTATACAACAGACACAAACCTGTATCAATAACATTTTAAGAAATAATAATAATAAAAAATGTTCCCTGAATAGTGAGATTCTCTCTTGACCCCTTCAGCTTTCAAGAATCATAAAAACTTGGAGTCTGTTGATCTTATGGATCAATAATAATAATTATTTATTTATTATTGATATAATAATAACAACAACACCATTATTATAATTAGTATCATGTTTTAATAACAATAATATTACTTTTTATTAATAATAATAGATTAATACTGCTACTACTACCACTAATAATAATAATTATGATGATAATAATAAAATAAAAAGAACAGTAAAAAATAACCCAATTGTGTTTTTCTTTATTTTGTCTGAAAGCCTCCCTCGTTATTGTCACTTAAAATAACCGACATTTGTGTTTGTTTATGAGGCAGAAATTAAAGGATAATTATTTTATGTTTGATAATCCTCGTTTCGGGACCACGTTTGAGCGTCTCCTGGACCGGAAGTAGTCAGGCAGTGATCACGTTCTAGCTTTACAGAAGTCATTCGGGCCCGATTAAAACGGTTCCGGGCGGGTTCTCCGAACCTTCCCTAACCCTAACCTTGACCCGGCACCGATGCGGGTCGGGTCCCAAATCCTGCTGATCGCCCGGTTCCGTGATTGTTCCGTGCACCCCAGACGTTGCTGTTTTACGATTTCTGAGCCCGAAAAATCAAGCAAAACAGACAAACTACGAACTGTATGTCCAAAATAAATGCATGTCGTGATAGGAACGGGTACATTTCTCGCTAGAAATATTACCAAAATAAAGATTAGTCCACAAAATA
Organism: Oryzias javanicus; assembly: GCA_003999625.1. Lineage (NCBI taxonomy): Eukaryota > Metazoa > Chordata > Actinopteri > Beloniformes > Adrianichthyidae > Oryzias > Oryzias javanicus. The sequence continues at coordinate 24,392,755 of CM012438.1, forward strand.
TTTTATTCTGAGGGATTTTCCACCAGAAAAAGAGTGGATCTCCGGTGCCGGACAGAAACTCAAAAGTCACGTGATCAGTCACCTGATCCGGAGAAACCTAAACATCCGACCACGTGATCAAAACGAAACCTAAAAGCCGCTCCTGTTGTTTTGAATGGGCTGCAACTGCGTATCATATGCACGCAAAAACCGTGTTTGGCGTATACTATGCACGGTATTCCGAGGGTGCAAAGCCGTGGAATAGGGACGCATTTCACTGAGACCGGGTTGAAAATTACCTAAATGTAGCATTGACTTAAAAGCAAAAACACAAGTGAAAATCTTTTTTCATAGCTGGGAATAAATCCAGGCGTTTACGGGGTTCAAGCTACCAGATGCTTTTACTTTGAAATAAATTAGAGATGACTTTTAAAAAGATGTTGAATAATTAGGTTTTTTTTTCTCCACTGAAGATCCATGAATTTATCCTATTACAATCAAATTTCCAGGTAAACCAGCCCACTGCGACGGAGAAATGAGAAAGGTCGAATCTCCAACAGGAGAAAAGAACGTTTGACGGAGAAGTTTCAGATGTTTGTCTTTCAGAAATCACTACGAGAAAATGGCATTTTCTGACAAAAAGAGAAAAAAAATGTATGTAAAAGTTTAGTTTTCAACATCATAAAATGGATTTTCCATTTAAAGTAATTTATTTTTTATAAGAAATGTTTTCCTCTCTGTATTCTTCAGTCTGAAATTAATCAGCTTTGAGTTTTTTTTGACATTTTCTTTTCCTTCCTCATAAGATCACATTTGTCTTTATATCGTTGGGTTTCCTTTCTGACAAAAGAAGCTGCTTTTTTATTCCATTTAGAGTACATAAGTCAAGGCCCAGGGGCCGGATCCGGCCCTCCTAGTAATTCTATCCGGCCCTCAAGATCATTTTATTTTATTGTTATTAATGATCCGATATTATCCTGAGCTTATTTCTAACTTTTTTTTTTTTTTTTTGATAGAACAATTTTATGGAGAGTTTTAAGTGGATTTATTCTGGAATAATATTCCTGGATTTTTATTATTCATAATTATTTTAAAAAGTTACAGTTTAAAGTTTATAAGATTTGGCATTCTGCTAGCTTTTTATGTATTTTTATGGGCTGTTTTGGAGTTTCCAGCGAACATGCTAGCTGTTTTGGCTTATTTAATTTTTTGGGGTCCATTTTAGAATTTAGCAAAAATTGTAGCCACATGATAGCTGATTTTGGCTAATTAAGGCATTTTTTTGTTGAAACTTTTTTTAGGCTCCTATTTCGGAGTTTAGCTAAAATTTCAGCTACATGCTAGCTGTTTTGGATAATTTAAACTTCTTTCTGTTCTTGAAAGCTGTTTTAGAGTTAGGCTAATATTTACAAGTTAGCGGTTTTGGCTAATTAACGCTTTTTTCAGTTTTTTCTGCAGCTGGAAGTTAAGCAATGTTTTCAGCAACATGCTAGCTGTTTCAGCTAACCTAGATTTAAAAAGAAAAAAGTATGCTCATTTAGCATTTAGTTAATGTTTTGGCTGGCCATCAGCTTCAGTGTTTTCAGCTATCAGCTTCAGCGTTTTCCAACTATTTGCTTTAGCGTTTTCAGCTTTAAGCTTTAGTGCTTTTCGCTAACAATTTAAGCCTCTTCAGCTGTTTAAGCATCCTCAGCTATCAGTAACAGGACGAGCATAATTCAGCTTACAGTATTCAAACTATTATTATCGAAGTTAAGCTTTTTTTTTCAGCTACTTGCTAGCTGTTTTGGATAATTTAAAATTCTTTCTGTTCTTGAAAGCTGTTTTAGAGTTAGGCTAATATTTAAAAGTTAGCAGTTTTGGCTAATTAAGGCTTTTTTTTTAGTTTTTTCTGCAGCTGGAAGTTAAGAAATGTTTTCAGCTATATGCTAGCTGTTTCAACTAACCTAGATTTTAAAAAAAAAAAAAAAAAAGTATGCTTATTTGGCATTTAGCTAATGTTTTGGCTGGCCATCAGCTTCAGTGTTTTCAGCCATCAGATTCAGCATTTTCCAACTATTAGCTTTAGCGTTTTCAGCTTTAAGCTTTAGTGTTTTTAGCTAACAGTTTAAGCATCTTCAGCTGTTTAAGCATCCTCAGCTATCAGTAACAGCACGAGCATAATTCAGCTTACAGTATTCAAACTATTATTATCGAAGTTAAGCTTTTTTTTTCAGCTACTTGCTAGCTGTTTTGGATAATTTAAAATTCTTTCTGTTCTTGAAAGCTGTTTTAGAGTTAGGCTAATATTTAAAAGTTAGCAGTTTTGGCTAATTAAGGCTTTTTTTTTAGTTTTTTCTGCAGCTGGAAGTTAAGAAATGTTTTCAGCTATATGCTAGCTGTTTCAACTAACCTAGATTTAAAAAAAAAAAAAAAAAAGTATGCTTATTTGGCATTTAGCTAATGTTTTGGCTGGCCATCAGCTTCAGTGTTTTCAGCCATCAGATTCAGCATTTTCCAACTATTAGCTTTAGCGTTTTCAGCTTTAAGCTTTAGTGTTTTTAGCTAACAGTTTAAGCATCTTCAGCTGTTTAAGCATCCTCAGCTATCAGTAACAGCACGTGCATAATTCAGCTTACAGTATTCAAAACTAATTATTATCGAAGTTAAGCTTTTTTTTTCAGCTACTTGCTAGCTGTTTTGGATAATTTAAATTCTTTCTGTTCTTGAAAGCTGTTTTTAGAGTTAGGCTAATATTTAAAAATTAGCAGTTTTGGCTAATTTAAGGCTTTTTTTTAGTTTTTTCTGCAGCTGGAAGTTAAGAAATGTTCAGCTATATGCTAGCTGTTTCAACTAACCTAGATTTAAAAAAAAAAAAAAAAAAAAGTATATGCTTATTTGGCATTTAGCCTAAGATGTTTTTTTCTTGGCTGGCCATCAGCTTCAGTGTTTTCAGCCATTTCAGATTCAGCATTTTCCAAACTATTAGCTTTAGCGTTTTCAGCTTTAAGCTTTAGTGTTTTTAGCTAGTTTAAGCATTTAGCTGCTTTAAGCATCCTCAGCTATCAGTAACAGCACGAGCATAATTCAGCTTACAGCATTCAAACTATTATTATCGAAGTTAAGCTTTTTTTTTTCAGCTACATGCTAGCTGTTTCAGCTAACCTAACTTAAAAAAAAAAAAAGTTTTTAGGCTAATTCAGCTAATTGGCCTATGTTTTATCTGGCTATCAGCTTCAGCGTTTTCAGCTTCAAGCTTTAGTTTTTTTTTTGCTATCAATCTAAGCATCTTCAGACATCAGTGTTAGCATCTACTGTGGCCAAATTCACCTTACAGCATTCACGCTAGCATTTTTAAAGTTTAGCTATTTTTTTCAGCTACATGCTAGCTGTTTCAGCTAACCCAAGTTAAAATAAAGTTTTTAGGCTTATTTGGCATCTAGCTAATGTTTCAGCTTCAGCTTAAAACATTCAAACTACCATTATTGCAGGTAATGTTATATATTTAGTTCATAATTGTGTTGAAGAGTTACGTTTTCAAGCTATAAAAATGTAGATCTAGAACAGGGGTCTCAAACTCGCGGCCCGCGGGCAATCTGCGGCCCGCGGGATGATAATTTGCGGCCCCCGTCTTCATATGAAAGATTACAGTTAGTGCGGCCCGCAAGGCTGATATGAATGACAGTTGTTGTGTGCGGAGCTGAACGAACCAATCACGGTAAGGTATATGGCTCTGGAGGGCAGGACATCGGCGGGCTGTCCGAGCCTCCTCACTCTTTAATTCATTCCTCCAGTCAGCTGGGCGGAGGAGGAGCCATGAAGCTGTGAAGAGCTTTCTCACTGAACGTGATTCGCGGGCCCCGCTCCTCTTTTTTGTCAAAAAGTGTGTTCCTGACGCCGCGCGCGACAATTCCGTGCATGCATCACACATTCTGCGCGGACAAATCAGACCCTCGCGAGCGCTTTTTCCTCCTCCACGATCAGAAAAAGTCCTCGCGAGAGAGACTGACTACTTCCGCGTGCGTGAGTGATGCCCGCGAGCGAGCAGAATCTTCAAAGGTGTTTCCACACCGGCCGCATGTCTGCGTGGGTTTCTGAACGCACGCTCAGCAGGTGGTATCCACACCAGAGCAGCGCGGTCACGCAGCAGTAGAGAGAGGAGATTCTTCTTCTATGGTGTTTTTACCGTTCATTAGCGCTGCTGCGACTGTGTGTGAAATATTGAACCGGGTTGAAGACTCAGCGCGCGCTCAGTGCGTGCACGATTTGTGTAGAGCTTGAGACCAGATTTAAAAACTTACGTATCAACGCGCGCTCCAACCTTTGAGTGAGCGCGCTGCTCTCTGCTCAGAAATGAAGGAGGTTCTGTAAATACAGACATTTGAAACTGAATAAAAATAGTTTTCTCTTGTCCAGTGTTTGTCAGGTATTTTCTCTTAGACCCCCCCCCCTTCAGCTGCAAACATCATTAGTATCAGTTAATTTGCTCAAGTTAAACGTATATCTCCTCAAAATATTGTACTTTTATTATCATAAAATAATAATAAAAATAATAATAATAAAAACTTCTAAATAATCTGTTTTATTAATTGTTCTCTTTCTTTTTTTTGAATACTTCCAAAACTTCCAGACAAAGTAAAAACAATCTTTCCTTGTTTCTCTCCACAGCAGTGATGGAATTCTGTCTTTTCTCAGAGATTCAGTTCTTTTGCATTGGTTCACTGTAAACAGCAGCTCTTTCTGCTACCAAATTGATTTTTAGGTTATTTTTGCTATATTTAATTTATCATCAACTACTATGTAGGATTATGCACAATATTCATCACTAATGTAAACTTGTTTTTATTCGCATTTCCCCCAGGGGGGCGTGCCCCACCATTTGAGTTTGCTCAGTCAGTCAATATGTGGTTTCTGCAGTCGTCTGTGTCTGCTGTATGGTCATTGTTATTATTTTAATTATTAATGATTTATTTTCTAATTCATTTTTTAAAATTAATTAATTTAATTCTTTCATTATTTTGTGTTAAAAATAAAGATATTTGAGAACTTTGGAATGTTTTATCAGCGATTTTCTTGTGGAAATCCTGATGCGGCCCGGCCTCACCCAGACTCTGCCTCCAGCGGCCCCCGGCTGAATTGAGTTTGAGACCCCTGATCTAGAATGCTTAATAAATGTTTATCTCATGTTTTGGATTTTGACCCCTTGTGGGTTTAAGTTTGACATCCTTGGTTTAGAGATTCTGATGAAAAAAAGAAAAGTTTCTGCTGAAACTTTCAGGTTTGAAAGGAAACTACTGAACGTGCATCTTCATCTTTCAGATTAAAGTCCAATAACAAACTGTTGCTAAGGAGAACACATTGTTGGTTTGACATGATCTGATGCTAATTTAAAGTCAAATTTAAAGCTTCCAGATGCTTATATTTTGAAATAAATTAAAGGGTTTTGTTAAAGCTTCTTATATTTTCACAATAAAGGTTTACTCTTCCTTACTGGAGAGACTAAATGTGTTTTATGGCTGTGAAGTCTGAATAAATGGGCGGAGCTAAACAACTTGACATTAGAAATGACTTTAAAGAATCTTTTTTGGGATGAAGTGAATAGTGAGGAGCGTTCTTCTGTTCGACGCTGCAGGCCTGTTTGTTTACTGCGTGGAGAAAGCCGGGTATCCGTCACGTTAACACGCTTTGATGGCAGTCTGGCAGCCGCAGCTCAGCTGATTCCACGTTCCTCTTTTCTGCGAAGGTTTTGGAAGCCTGTTTTTGTTTCTGGATTTTCGGATTTAGCAGCAAAGCTCTTTTTTTTTTTTTTTTTATTTACGCCTGTGACATTCTCCCAGTTATATTAGGTTGTTGCTTCATTTTCATCTTAAATATCAAAGCTGTTAGTCACTGCAAGAGGAAACGATTCAGTTTCTGACAATTTTAACAATCATTTTATCATTTATACGATATAACATTAAATGTTCGATGTACTTTGAGGATTTCTATTCATCTCTTTCAAGTTCTGAAGAATTTAAACTTCTGGAAATCCATATTTTAAAGTCATCTTTTACTTATATTTTTAAATTAAGTAGTTTGAGAAATACTAATTAAAAATAATTAGTTTTTTTAATTTGTGCATTGATTTATTAAGTAGGAATAATCTATTTCATGGCTCTTTACGGCTGCACGCATAATTAAATATGGAAATTCTTTTATTATTAATATTAATGTTATTTCCATTTTGTCATAAACTAAATCAGCTGTTCGATTGAGGACGGCTGGAAACACGATCCGAGTTTAATTACATCAAAAAACTGCTTTTTTTCTTATTTCAACCATTTCGTTTTCTGCTTTTTTCCTCCCACCTGTTGTTTTTTTTTCAAAAAATGGAACGACAAACAGGATCTTCTCAATGGAAAAAAAGATTAAAAGTTTGTTTTAGACTAAAAGATGTGAAGATGAAACTGTTTCTTTTTATCAATAAATTAACATAACTAAAAATACATTTTCTAATGTTGAAAATAAAACCTTCACACACAATTCCTTCCATATGTTGTGGTAAAAATGACAGAGAAAATGACATGTTTCTGTTTTAAGCAGCAGAAACTCAAACTGGTTTGTGTGTTGGAGCTCAATCCTGTGACATTTGCTGCTCACAGTCGGTGTTGACATCGAAAAAGCTGCTTTCAGGCATAAACAAACATGTCCATGAAGAGTTTGTCAGGAAAACAGATTCATCTCTGCATCAGGGAGATTCTGAGGTGGAAGTCAGGCGCCCTCTGGTGGACACTTTCGGTACTTCCGTTCAGTTATTCTTCATTTAACAGGAAAAAAACATGGAACTCAAACTCATTTGTTGTGTTTGCAATTAGAACTGCATAATATTTTGTTTACAGTTAATTAAAAAGTCAAATATTTTGTGCCAAAATATGTGTTTGTAAAAAATGAAGTTATTTGTGTTGGTTTTGGTTTGCAATCATTTCGCAAAACTTTATATATTTTAAGTGCAGAGGATCTAAATAATATCTTAAGTAACTTTGTCTTATAGAAAAAAAAAATGAAAGAAATGCTTATTTTGCCCCTCATGACTGAAGCTTTAGCTCTAATTATTTCACTGCATCTAATGAAATGCTAAAGATCTGATTTAACAGATAAATGTAACTTAAGTTAATTTCTACAACTATTTAATTGGAAATTAGGGGGGGGAAACCCTAAACTTGGTTTAAAAAAGGAGAACATTAATTTAAAAAAACAGATAATAGATCTAAAAAAAAAAAAAAAAAAAAAACGACATCAGTCAAATCAAATGGTTTATTAGACTTTGCTGCCATCTAGTGGTCAAACCGGCACAGCAACACCTGCAGAAGGGTCAGGATGTTCTCTCTTTCAGAACACAATTGAAACTAAAATAATTACTTTTTTTTTCTTATTTCTTGCATGGAAAACCTGAAATGTTTTTGTTTCCAGATGTGGAGGAAACTTCTTCCATGAATCACTTTCACTTTAAGTCTAAAAATCTGCTTTAAATATACTGATAGAAAAATGAATATTTGGTCTTTTAATTGATGTTTATTGGCATGTTTGCAAAACACTTGACATAAAATGTCAAAATAAATACAGTAAATATAAAAAATCTGATTTTAAAAGTTTTTATCTGCTAATTCTTATATTTTTTATTCAATAACCAGCTTCTTTTGTAAATACTTTTAGACTATTTTTGCATTTTATTTGTAACTTTACTTTGTAGATATATATATATATATTTAAGTAGAATTTAGTTTTACATTCAGAAGCTAAAATTGAAACACATGGATGACTTAACTAGAATTTTTAAGTTTTAATTTAGATTTTTGTAATTTTATATTTAGTGTAAAAACTGGTTAACTTTTTTAAAATGTATTTTATTGTTTTTTGTGGTGATACATATGAATATATTGTGAAATTTTTTTTTTTTTTTAAAAGGCTTTAATGTAATATGTAAAAAAACATTAATTTAATTTAGTTCAAAACACTAAACTTTAATCGTTTGTTTACCATTTAACCACAATGCATCCGCATGGTAGGGAAGGTATAGTGATTTGGGCCAGCAGCAGTCAATAACTCCTGTAGAGTTTAAGAGGATGAGAGCAAACAGATGAGAAACGCACCAAGAACGAGGCTGAAACTGAATAATATCAGCTGTAAGAAACAAACAGCTGATGCTAAAGACTTTAGATCAGGAGTGTCACATTCAATCACACAACGGGACAAAAATCCAAAACACACCTTAGATCACGGGCCAAACAGGATAAACATTTATTGAACACTAAAACTACATTTTTAAAACTTTCAAACCATAACTTTTTGACATAATTATGAACTAAACATATTGCATTAACAGTAATAATGCTAGTGTGAATGCTGTAAGCTGAATTTGGCCGCTGAAGATGCTGAAATTGATAGCTGAAAACGCTGAAGCTGATAGCCAGCTAAAATATTAGCTAAATGACAAATAAGCCTAAAAGATGTTTTTTAAACGTAGGTTAGCTGAAACAGCTAGCATGTAGCTGAAAAAAATTAATAGCTGAAAATGCCGCAGCTTATAGCCTGCTAAAATATTAGCTATATGTCAAATTAGCTAAATTTTTAGCTAAAACAGCTAACATGTAAATATTGGCCTAACTCCAAAACAGCCTAAACATCAACAAAAAACATCTTAAATTAGCCAAAACAGCTAGCATGTAACTAAAATGTTAGCTAAAATCCAAAACACCCTAAAAAAAACAAAAAAGGCTAAATTAGCCAAAACAGCTAGCATGTAACTAAAATGTTAGCTAAAATCCAAAACACCCTAAAAAAACAAAAAAGGCTAAATTAGCCAAAACAGCTAGCAAGTAACTAAAATATTAGCTAAAATCCAAAACACCCTAAAAAAAACAAAAAGGCTAAATTAGCCAAAACAGCTAGCATGCAACTAAAATATTAGCTAAAATCCAAAACACCCTAAAAAAACAAAAAAGGCTAAATTAGCCAAAACAGCTAGCATGCAACCAAAATATTAGCTAAAATCCAAAACACCCTAAAAAAACAAAAAAGGCTAAATTAGCCAAAACAGCTAGCAAGTAACTAAAATATTAGCTAAAATCCAAAACACCCTAAAAAAACAAAAAAGGCTAAATTAGCCAAAACAGCTAGCATGCAACTAAAATATTAGCTAAAATCCAAAACACCCTAAAAAAACAAAAAAGGCTAAATTAGCCAAAACAGCTAGCATGCAACCAAAATATTAGCTAAAATCCAAAACACCCTAAAAAAACAAAAAAGGCTAAATTAGCCAAAACAGCTCTAGATGCAACAAAAGTATTAGCTAAAATCAAAACAACCTAAAAAAAAAACAAAAAGGTAAATAGCCAAAACAGTTAGCAAATGCAACAAATATTAGCTAAAATCCAAAACACCCTAAAAAAAACAAAAAAGGCAAATTAGCCAAAACAGCTAGCATGCAACCAAATATTCTAAAATCCCAAAACACCAAAACAAAAAAGGCTAAATTACCAAAACAGCTAGCATGGTAACTAAAATTATAAATAAAAATAAAATCCAAAACACCTAAAAAAAAAACAAAAGCCAAGGCTAAAATAGCCAAAACCCGCTAGCAAAATGCACAAAATATTAAACTAAAACCACAAAATAGCCCACGCCAATTTTTTTTTTTTTTTTACAAAAGCCTAAATTAGCCAAAACGGTTAGCGTGTAAATATTAGCATAACTCCAAAATATAAAATAGCCTAGAAAACTTATTTTTAAAAAGCCTCAATTAGCCAAAATAGCTAGCATGTAGCTGAAATATTAGCTAAATTCCAAAATAGTCAGAAAAGTTAGCAGAATGACAATCTAAAACTGTAACTTTTTAACATAATTATGAATAATAAAAAGGCAGAAAAATATTCCAGAATAAATCAACTTAAACCTTAAATAACCTCAATAATATTTTACTAAAAATATATTTAGTCAAAATTATATAAGTTAGAAATGAGCAGATGATAACTTCTGGTCATTAATGATTCTTCTTCCTGAAGGTTTTCCATCACCAATGATTTGAGCTGAGTCTGACGCGGGTCATGTGACCACAGACTCCATCTTCATTGGACTTCCTTTGGTTTAGATCCGCTTTACTGTTTGAAACTTAAATGTTTGCTCGATGAACGAAAAACAAGAACACGGAGATCCTAACCTGCCGTTCTTCAAAGTTTGGCGAGCGTCCGGCTCTCCAGCGGAACTCCACATCCTTCAGGCGTCGGATGTTTGGATGAACTCCGGATCCGTTTCTGCGCCGCTTCGCGTCAAAAGGTCAAGAGGTGACGGATGAGGAGCGGCGCCGCTCAGCGACTCCGTCAGGAGAACGAATGAAACTCTGCCTCTGCCTCCCTTTATATTCCCTCTGTCTCTCCTCGCCGCCGCCGCCGCCTCGCTTTGGCTTTTACCCCGGCTCCGGCGCGCGCACGTGTGCGTGCACGTGTGCACACAGCAACAGGAATATATTAGAGGCAAAACAAAAGGCAGCCGGCTTATTGTTTATGAATTACCAGCTTCCAAAGCCAACAAAGGCCCCATTTTCATAGAAAACTCCATTTTCATTTCAGCTACATTTGATTACCAGAGCAAAGAAAACACAAAAAGAGGGATTCATTCCTCCTCATTCAACTCCCATGAAAAGGTCTCTTTATTGCTTTCTTTTCAGGATTGACATCAAAATGGGCTTTTAGGAGTAAACCAATGAAGGAAATGATTGCCTGCTCTCTTCTGTCTGATACTGGAGAGGAAAATTGCAGTTCCAGGAACAGAGAGATGCTGGCAGAAAGAGAGTCATGCTAAAATCCTTCACCACATTAGGAGAAAAGTGAAGTTTAGTCTGTGAGTCTGTGAGTTACAGAAATATTAAAAGATTCAGAGTAAATGAAATATAAACAAAAATATCTATGATTAGCAAAATGCAACAATTTATGAGAATAGTCGTAAATTGACTTAAAAAAAAGTAAATTTTTCTTATAGTTTTTAAGAAGCTGAATTTGGCTGCTTACGATGCTGAAATTGATAGCTGAAAACGCTGAAGCTGATAGCCAGCTAAAATAATAGCTAAATGACAAATAAGCCTAAAAAATGTTTTTTAAACGTAGGTTAGCTGAAACAGGTAGCATGTAGCTGAAAAAATTATTAGATGAAAATGCTTAAAGCCTGCTAAAATATTAGCTAAATGTCAAATTAGCTACATTTTTAGCTAAAACAGCTAACGTGTAAATATTGGCCTAGCTCCAAAACAGCCTAAACATCAACAAAAAGTCCTAAATTAGCCAAAACAGCTAGCATGTAACTAAAATGTTAGCTAAAATCCAAAATAGCCCCAAAAATTATTTTTTTTACAAAAGCCTAAATTAGCCAAAACAGTTAGCGTGTAAATATTAGCATAACTCCAAAATATAAAATAGCCTGGAGAAAACCTATTTATAAAAAGCCTCAATTAGCCAAAACAGTTAGCATGTAGCGGAAATATTAGCTAAACTCCAAAATAGCCTAAGAATCTTAGTAAATTCCAAAATAGTCAGAAAAGTTAGCAGAATGACAATTTAAAACTGTAACTTTTTAACATAATTATGAATAATAAAAAGGCAGGAATAATATTCCAGAATAAATCAACTTAAACCTTAAATAACCTCAATAATATTTTACTGAAAATATATTTAGTCAAAATTATTCTGAAAAAATGCAACAATTTATGAGAATAGTCGTAAATTGACTTAAAAAAAGTAAATTTTTCTTATAGTTTCTTAAGAACTGCACAATAAATCACAGATGTATCAACATCTGTATCACAAAAGATGACGAGGAACTGCAAAAAGCTAATCAAGCGTTAGCATTAGCTCTCCTGTGGGAAATTCCATTAAACGTTAGCATCAAGTTAGCAGACTTTAGCTTCATGAGCTAGATCCATCTCCATCTTTATGAATCAATTATTCAATTGTTAAGTTTAAATCAATTCAAATTGGTTAATCGATTATTCAACTTAGCCCTAAAAAAAAAAAAAAAAAATATTTTACAATTAGAATTAATGAGGAAGAAAGGAAAGTTGCTGCTGTGAACAAAGATCTCTCGCAGCAGCTTCCATAACTCCCAGCTCCAACAGAACTTGAGATGTTTCCCGTCTGTCGACACATCAGACTTGAACCTTTCAGAGCTTTTAACTGCACAGCTCAAGAATCCAACTTCCTTTTGGTTCTTGGACCTTTGACGGTCTGACCCACAGATGTGGTAGAACTTCACAAACCCACCCCTAGACCCTCCCCCTTTCACACTCCTCCAGTGATGGCTTTGACTGAGAGCTTAGAGTTTTAACAGTGTTAAGAATTGAACCAGCAACCCTTAAGGTTTTACTGAGAATGTTCCGCCGTCCCCGTGGTGGAGCATACTGGAAGGTTTCCCGCAATTGTCGATCAGTCGACTAATCGGAAAATAATTGGCGATTTGTCGACTAATCGAGAAATATCTGCCGATTAGTCGACTAATTGGAAAAACAACTGGCGATTAGTCGACTAATCGGAAAATATCCGCCGATTACACGACTAATCGGGAAATATCTGCCGATTAGTCGACTAATCGGAAAATGTCTGCCGATTAGTCGACTAATCGGGAAATATCTGCCGATTAGTCGACTAATTGGAAAATAACTGCCGATCAGTCGACTAATCGGAAAATAATTGGCGATTAGTCGACTAATCGGAAAATATCTGCCGATCAGTCGACTAATCGGAAAATAATTGGCGATTTGTCGACTAATCGAGAAATATCTGCCGATTAGTCGACTAATCGGAAAATAATTGGCGATTTGTCGACTAATCGAGAAATATCTGCCGATTAGTCGACTGATCGGAAAATAATTGGCGATTAGTCGACTAATCGGAAAATATCTGCCGATTAGTCGACTAATCGGGAAATATCTGCCGATTAGTCGACTAATCGGGAAATATCTGCCGATTAGTCGACTAATCGGGAAATATCTGCCGATTAGTCGACTAATCGGAAAATATCTGCCGATTAGTCGACTAATCGGGAAATATCTGCCGATTAGCCGACTAATCTGAAAATAATTGGCGATTTGTCGACTGATCGGAAAATAATTGGCGATTAGTCGACTAATCGGAAAATATCTGCCGATTAGTCGACTAATTGGAAAATATCTGCCGATTAGTCGACTAATCGGGAAATATCTGCCGATTAGCCGACTAATCTGAAAATAATTGGCGATTTGTCGACTGATCGGAAAATAATTGGCGATTAGTCGACCAATCGGAAAATAATTGGCGATTAGTCGACTGATCAGGAAATTAATAGTTAACTAGCCAACTATTTTGGAAAATAATCTGACTAGCCGGCTTTAAAATAATCTTTTAGACCAAAGACCAACAATCTGATCTTTTCTCCTATTTTTGCACTTATTGTAAAATGTCTTCTCCTCTGAATGACCGATGGGATTTGAACCCTTCGTGGTTGAACATCAATCCACTCTACCATCCGCCCGTTCTCACGGCGCTCCCGACTCCTCGGATGTTTGATTCTCTGGGTGTTCCAGTAAATCTGTTCCTTCATGGTTGAAGCTCCAGAGTTTAACTTTTATTTGAAGGTTTCTCTGCTGATTTTCATTAAATATAATAGTTCGGACTCGACCGGTTTACCTGAGGAATGAACACACCAAAGCCTGCAAAAGCCCCACAAAGACGCCTTAGGAAGTGGCATTATGGGCTGGCTCCAGATAGTCACCATGGAAACCATCTTTCTGAAGCTCTGCAACAAACCAAAGTTTCTTTAGGAACCAAAAACCAACGCTTAGATTTGCAGGTTTTTTAAAAAAACAATTGAAGCAATTCAGAGTTCAATTGATCACTTTATTGACAAAAAGACGGGTGGGGGTAATAAATAGAGGGGTGGGGGTGATTATGGCAGCATCGTCTGTCCTCGTCTTCATCCACAGAAATACACTTTGAACTCTTTTTACTTTCACAACTTTCTAGAAAATTGAGATGCGGCGACTAGTAACAAAAAAAAAAAATGAAAATAAAGACAGTAGAAACAGAACAGGTTTTCTTTTTTAAAAAAGAAAGCATACAAACTTAACTTTGGTTTTAAGAAAAAAAAAGTGTTTTTTATTTCTTTTTGGCTCTGCAAAGTATCAACACTTTTCTATTATGAGAATGCAGAAAAGTTCAGTCATTCCTGCAGAACGTATTCGAAAACATTTTCCTTAAAATTGTATATATTTTTTAAAAACTTCTTTAAAATTTGTCTAATTTCTAATCAGATTAAACCTTTTAATCGATAAATATCTGATATATTTCTTTGTTAAATTTAAGGCTGTCATAATTGGTTATTTGTCGACTAATCGGGAAAAAAAACTAATTAGCCGAATAATCAGGGGGGAAAAAAAAACGTCATTAGTAAACAAATAAGGAAAATATCGGCGAGTAGCCGACTATTCGGGAAAATAATCAGTAACTAGCCGACTATTTGGTGACTTGGAGAATATTAGGGAAAATAATTTGCAGAAACTAATCGTCGACTAGCTGACTGATCGGGGAAAAAAAAAAATTGACGACTAGCCCACTATTTGGGAAAATAATATTTAACTAGCAGACAATTTTTACGTTTTTTTTTTCCCTTACAGTGAGTTTACAGACTTAAAGGTTGATTTTTTTTTGGTATATTAGACAAAATGTGAAATCTTTAAGATTTATTTTGAAAAATGAAGAGTTTTCTTTTGGATTCTCGAGGTGTAAAGTCATTTTGTTGGAGATGTTCTTCCGGTTTGTTATTATTGCTGCGAGTGGTTTCAGATGAACGCAGATGTAGAGATGGCTTCAAGTCCTGAGAGAATCAATAAAAAAAGGTCGTCACATATGCTTAAATATTCATTTTGGTCTAATAAATGTATAAAACAAAGAAAAGTTTAGTCTTTTTCTGCATAAAGAGAAACGGCGAGTTGAACAAACACGGTTGTGAACTCCAGTTTCTTCTGGTCCGAAATATTTCTGAAAGGTCACAGGAAATGAGACATGCACCAGGATGTTAACTTTGCACCAAATAATGTCAAAAACTATTTTAAAAACCCAGAGGAAATCATCTTTAGTATGACAGGAAGTAGAACAGGAAGTGATGCCTTCGCGGCGTCACAGCTTTCAGGTCCTGGTTCTGGCGTCGTCTTGGTCCACACTTTGGCACAGAGTGAGGGCTGAAGGTGGCCCGCTTCCTCCTGTGGCGGAGGAAAGGTCCGAACCTCACAGGTTGGTCTCGTCCCACGTGGGGTCGTTCATGTTCTTCAGAACCCTGCGGACGATCCTCTCCAGCTCTTTCCGGGCCCGCTGCTCCTCCTCCAGCGTCCGCTTCATCCTCTTGTTGTCCTGACGGACACGGAACGTCACAAACACAACAGCACATTCACTCAGAAATCCAACTGGAAGACAGGCAAGGGCTTTTGTTTTGAAAATCCAAAAAGAAATATTTGACTTTTTATTTTTATTTTAAATGACTTCAGTTTAAAATGAAGTTACATTCAGAAATATTTTCCATTTCTCTTTTCAGTGAGTTTTTGTAATCATTGAAATTTGCCTTGGTTTGACTGTAACATGAAGACAGAAAGCGTCGGATCACCTGCTTGAGCTCCTGGACTTCATCCTTCAGGCTGTAGACCGTGTCCACCAGACTCCTGCACAAACACGCACTCTGACATTCAGCTAAAGCTTCCTGAGCAGAAACGATTTCTGATAAATGCACTTTTTTAAATGTCAAAACACCAAAAACTGACATGAATAAATGGTAGGAGTCTGAACGAAGACTTTGAACTTTTCTGCTCTAAATGAGCACATCTGGAAAAGGTTTCACTTTTAACCTTTTATTTTCACATTTATGCTCTTTAATATGTTTTTAAAGAGTTAGCAAACGACTGAATTATCGCTGATGTTTTTTATTCCTCTAAATCTCTAAAGTGAAGGCTAAAGTTTTCACCTGAGGAGACCCAGACCTCTGTCTGGCAGCAGACAAGATGGCGCCCACACATCATTAGCCGGAAGTGGATATTCAGGATTGCAGCACCTTATACTAAATTTGAATTGAACTTTATTCATATCCCAAGGGATAAATGTATCTGTCATGGCACCTATATACCTAAACATTTGCAAACACACTTATTCCTATGAACATAAATATGAATATAAGTAATACACACCTATCTACAATAACTATATACTATACAATAATACAAAGTCCCAAAGTCCCATTATTTGTCACGCACCTAGGTGTGTGAAATTTGTTCTCCGCATTTGACCCATCCCCTGGGGGAGCGGTGAGCTGCAGACACAGCCGCGCTCGGGAACCATTTGGTGGTTTAACCCCCCAGTCCAACTCCTTAGTGCTGAGTGTCAAGCAGGGGGGCACTGGGTCCCATTTTTAGAGTCTTTGGTATGACTCGGCTGGGAATTGAACCCTCAACCTTCCAAACTCAGGGCGGACACTCTACCACAAGTCATGCAGACGCCCTATCATTTAATTATTTAAAAGTTTAATTTTATTAAAATATAAAAAGACTAAATGTTCCACGTAAAGAAAATCGGAAATTTTATTTTATCCTTTTTTAAACAGGGGAATTTTTAGCAGAATATGAAAAGTTTATTCTGTTCTCTGATATAAGAACTAACATTTGTTAGTTTTTGATATTAAATAAATAAAAATGATTAATATTACTAGTTCTGATTTTGGTTTAGATTCTGCATTAAATCAACCTTCTTTCACTTTTCAAAATAAGAGTTTTCAATTCAAAACATTTGAATAAATGAACATTATTAAGCTAACCCAGCACTCTTTATTTTGTCTTTTAACTTGTTGAGGATTTTCTGGAACATGTTTGTGTTGTTGTTTAAAGATCTCAGACTGACGCTTCCCTCACCTCTCCTCCACCACCGTCTGCCCGTTGCTCCTGGTTTCCTCAACGATGATCTTCTCCTCCTCAGGAAACAACATCTGAACGTCTTTTCTGCTGGACCCTGAAAAAATGAAAACACAATGAGTAAATATGCAGAACTTAAACTAACATGTTGTCAGTCTGGGTAATTCTATCCGGCCCTCCAGATCATTTCATTTTATCGTTATTAATGTTATCTCGCTTCTAACTGGTATAATTTTGACAACATATATTTTCTTGGAGAGCAGAATACTAAAAAGTTTTAAAAATTGGCATTCTGCTAGCTTTTTGGGACTATTTTAGCATTTAGCTATTTGTTTCAGCTACATGCTAGCTGTTTTGGCTAACCTAATTTTTTTTTTTTTTAGGCTAATTTGGTATTTAGCTAATATTTTAGCTGGCTAACAGTTTCAGAATTGTCAGCTATTATCTTCAGGGATTTCAGATATCAACTTCAGCATTTTTAGATTTTAATTACAGCATCTTCAACTATATAATCTACTATCTATATCTACTATATATCCAGTTAATAATTATGTTAAAATGTTACTGTTTTAAAAATGTAGTTTTAGAGTGTTCTATAAATGTTGATCCTGTTCGGCCCGCGACCTATGATGGATTTTTGTCCCCTTGTGTGATTGAATCCTGATTTTCAGAATCGTCTTTGGCGTTTTTCGGTCCAGCGTGATGTTGTTCTCTCCTGAACGGGGAATCGAACACACAAACGGACACAGGAGGGGTGTAACCAGTCACCGCCACTCGGCTGGGATCTTACGAGAAAACGACGCGGTCCTGTGACTGTGCGCCGTCCAGATACTGTCGTAATCCGAGTCCTCGGACTGGTCTGAGCATGGCTGGTTGCCAGGGAGACCAGCGGGGGCCAGACTGCTGTCAGCAAGCACGTGGTTGTGCATGAGGTCAGTCCCTTGCCAGGCTTCATGGCATCGTGACAAAATTAGTGAGGGGGCGGGGCAACAAATCGTAAATAAAAAAGGGCGAGGAGGGAAGGTGATTTTTTTTTTAATTAAATAATATACATGAAAAGAGAAACAGATGGAGGAAAAGAGAAGAGAGAAAGGAGTGTTAGTGAAGAAGGATGAAGACTGCTCAAATGTTACTTCCGACGGACGCGGCGAAGACGCCGTTGTGCCCGCACTCACTGGAGTTGAGGGTCTGCCGCGTCTTGGCGCTCGTGCAGTACGCCTCGATCACCTTCAGAATCTGAGCGTCCTCCTCCAGAGCGGCCGTACCTGCAAGGAAGACGGAATTATGGGAGGAGTGAAACCGCTGTAAACTTTTTCAGAGCAATTGTGCATAATTGAT
Source organism: Oryzias javanicus (assembly GCA_003999625.1). Classification (NCBI taxonomy): domain Eukaryota; kingdom Metazoa; phylum Chordata; class Actinopteri; order Beloniformes; family Adrianichthyidae; genus Oryzias; species Oryzias javanicus. The sequence continues at coordinate 24,410,999 of CM012438.1, forward strand.
CATTTCACGGGAGCTCACACCCACAGCGAGCCTGCATGGGGAAATGTCATCTGCTCAGCATTTTTTTTTTATTTTCGGCAGTGATGAACATGTTGACAATAGGGCTGCCACGATTAGTCGACTAATCGATGACTAATCGACTATTAAAATAATCGACGACTAATTTAATAGTCGATTAATCGTTACTTTATATTGTATGAAGTCAGATTGTAGTAAAGTTAAAAGTTATAATAGCATTCTGCTAGCTTTTTGGAATATTTTGGCTTTTATGAAGGTTTTTTAGGCTATTTTGGAGTTTAGCTAATATTTCAGCAGCATGCTAGCTATTTTGGTTAACTTAAGCTTTTTTAAGTTTTTTTAGGCAATTTTTGAGTTTAGCTTATATTTCAGCTATATGCTAGCTGTTTTGGCTAATATAGTATTTTTCCATTTTTTTAAGGCTAATTTGGAGTTTAGCTAATATTTCAGCAGCATGCTAGCTATTTTGGTTAACTTTATCTTTTTTACATTTTTTAGGCAACTTTTGAGTTTAGCTTATATTTCAGCTATATGCTAGCTGTTTTGGCTAATATAGGATTTTTCCGTTTTTTTTAAGGCTAATTTGGAGTTTAGCTAATATTTCAGCAGCATGCTAGCTATTTAGGCTAACTTTGGCTCTTTTTATTTTTTGGCTAATTTGGCATTTAACTAATATTTTAGCTGGTTATCAACTTCAGCATCTTTACATCCACTTTGCCCATGAACCGATTAGTCGACTAATCGGAAAAAATAATCGATGATTAGTCGACTATTAAAATAATCGTTTGTGGCAGCCCTAGTTGACAAGTTTAAATTGTTTTTTTACTGATTTAAAAGAATGATTACATCCTTACTTCAGACATGAACACATACAAATTCCTTAAAAAGATACGTCTCATGTCAAATAATAAACCTATTTATACACATTTTATATAAAAGAGCCACATCCGGTTGCAGACCACTACTGTAACAAATATATCCATGAACCTCAAATATGTCATAAAAAGTATTAAAGCTCAGGGTTAAATAAAGGACTGTGGTTATGGTCTCACCATGATTGCACAATGACTTATTTTGAAAGGAAGCGCTCTTAATTTGAAGGGTTGCACTCACTCTTCCTCACTGTGAAGTCTTCCTCTGAAGGCTTCCTCTCTGGTTTCCTCTTAGGCAGCAGCTTCTTCATGTTTTTGGGACTTTTGCTCATATCCTTCAGAAGTGAACGACACATTGATAAATATAAAACGAGTTTCTAACATCCCTGAACTTCATCGTTTCGCTCAACACCTCCTTGAAGCAGAGAGCCGCGGACGGCCGGAGCGGCGGCGCGGGCCGGAGGCAGCTCTGGCTCCACGGTTTGGGCGTGCTGGGGGGCTCCAGGGGCCCCCAGGTGGGGGTACCGCTTTCATAGGAGGGCAGGTGAGGGAGAGTGTGGTAGGCGCCGCTCCCCCCCGGGCGTCTGAGAGTCTGGAGGACGTGACGGTGTGAGACGGCAGCTGGGAGGGCGGAGAGAGCAGAGGGAGTGAGGCGGAGGCGGGGCCGGCGTTGGGTGGAGACCTGCCGGCCGTGAAGCCTACCGTGTGACAGGAAGGCCTGTGCGGGTGTGCGGGGGTGTGCGTGTGTTTGGTCAGCAGGTCCAGCCAGTCCTGCAGCTCCCGCTGACTGTTACAAGCCACCTGCATGCGCTCGCACTGCCCACCTGCTGGACGACAGAGCGACGGCGCGTCACAGGAGGAGTCGCAGAGGAGGAGAACCAGAGGAGACGACTCTGACCTGAGATCTCAAACGCGTTCCGCAAGTTTTCTCCATCCTCGATCCTGGAAATGAGCATCCCTGAGAGCGGCATCCTCCCCTGAAGACGAAAACGGCGTTTAGGAACATCGACCGGCTGGTTAGAACCCCCCCCCAGACTAACCTGGTAGATGAAGCCGCTCATCCTCAGGCTGGCAGAGAGCATGAGCAGAGTGTGAGGGAAAAGGACCAGGTAACGTTCATTTACCTCCTGGAAGACAAAAGATAGTCACCGCTAAGACGCCACAAACCTTTGGCTCCGCCCCCATCACAGCCTGTCTAGCCAGGGATTGTGACAGTGAATCAGGGGCACAGGGGGTTTGGCAGAGAGTTTTTATGCAGAATGCTCTTCCAGACACAACACTGTATTTCTAAGCTCCTGCAGCAGCATGAAGGGTCTTCTTTAAGGACCCTCACTGGATTTGAGCTCATCGCTGCCCTGAGAAGTGAATCCACACCATCCAACTGAGCTATGCAGACACTTCCAACCATAAAATAAATGCAGTAAATGCAGTTGTGATCAGGTTTAGCATTATTTTGTTTCACATTTCATGTTGATATTTGTCAGAACAGAAAGTCATTCTGAGTGAAATCTGACTGTTTGGTTATTATTCAACAAAATTAACTTATCAATCTTTTTTTATTAATATTAAAAGCACTTTCCATGTGTTTCAGCTCAAAATGATTTAAATTAAAAAAAAAAAAAAAAGAAGAGAAAAACTAAAACTCACCCACCCTTTTGTCCCCTCCCACACACACATTCACACACAAACAACACATACAGGCGTGAATAAATGACTAGAATCTTAAAAGAGGCGCTGCAGCCTCGAGGCCGCGGTGCTGCAGCGTTTGAGGTCCGCTCACCACCGCAGATCCCAGGACAAAACCAGCAAATCTGGTGCAAAAGATCCTCATGTGGAAACAGAACTTCATTACTGTCAGCTAATGCTGCCACAAACGATTATTTTAATAGTCGACTAATCAACGATTATTTTTTCTGATTAGTCGACTAATCGGATCATGCGCAAAGTGGATGTGAAGAACCGATTTTAACCATAGTTAGCTTTAAATTAGATATAATCATACTAGCATTGTGCTGATAGCTGAAAAGGCTGAAGTTGATAGCTGAAAAGGCTGGCGTGGCGTGGCGTGGCGTTGCGTTAAGTTAAGTTATATTTTATATTATAGTTATATTATAGTTATATTAGTTAAATGCCAAATTAGTCTAAAAATAGTTAGCCAAAACAGCTAGCATGTAGTTGAAATATTAGCTAAACTCCAAATGAGTTTAAAAAAACCTTAGAAAATCTTAAATTAGCCAAAACAGCGTATCTGAAATATAAGTTAAATTCCGAAAAAAGTGTAAAAAAACAAAAAAAAAAGCTAAAGTTAGCTAAAACAATAGAAATATTACCTAAACTTCAAAAAGTCTAAAAAACAAACAAAAGCATAAGTTAGCCAAAACAGCTAGCTTGTAGCTGAAATTTTAGCTAAACTCCAAAATAGCCCAAAACAATCCTAATTAATCCCGAAATAGTCAACAAAGCTGGAGAATGACATTATAACTTTCAACTTTACTGCACTCTGACTCCATATAATATAAAGTAACGACTAATCGACTATTAAATTAGTCATCAACTATTTTAATAGTCGATTAGTCATCGATTAGTCGACTAATCGTGGCGGCCCTACTGTCAGCGACGTCACGTATGACCAAAACAAGCGAGACAACCAGCTGTTCAGTCATAAATTCTCTCTTCCCACTCACACACGCTGACATGATCACTCCTGTCATCTCACCAGCAACAGTTTCAAAACTCAGGAGTTATTACAACACTTTCATTTCACCACAGAAAACTTTTTATTTATTTTTTTACGGTTGTTCATTAATTTAAATCACCCGATCATGAAGGCTGAGGCGGAGAGTTACGGACATTGTGTGAAACTATATAACTTTTTGTGACGACAAAAAAAAAAAAGCTGCAATATTTATAGATGGGCGGGGTCACAGGAACAGCGCTGCGTGATTGGACGCTTTCCTTGTGATGCCATGAGGGATCAAAGATCATTGTGAGAACAGAGTATCACTCTTTTCAAATCTGAAAAACACAAACAGACAACTAAAGTGCTTATTGCCGTCACACCCCGGCGTGCCGCCGTCTTTCCCTCCGTGTGCCAGCTGTGACACGCGTGTCCTAGGTTGCAGACCCCGTGGTTTACACGTTATAAACCCCTAGCTCCGCCCCTGTCACAAATCTTTGTTGCCACCCCTCCTGCCGCAGATTAGTTTGCCCCAAGACAAACATATTTCTTTAAACAAATTTCTTCAAGATCATGGCCTCATTCCTTTTTAATAATGTTTTTTTTTCGCTGAGTCATCATTTTTGGGGGTGGGATCGCGCACCATGCCAAAAATTCATTTTTGTCAGGTACTTGATGGGTAAAAAATTGTGAAAACAGCTGGATTCTTGTTAGTCCAGGACTCTGCGGGACAGAATAATACTTATGGCAACTTACGTTGTTTGCAATTTGTGTATTTTCTGAATGTGAAGTTTGCTTTTATTTTGAAAAACGACTATTTCCTCCTCCATTTCCATCTACAATTTGACATGCTTCAACACATTTTGTTGACGCATGTCTAATTGTTCCCCCGGTCACTTTTCTTAAATACTATTAAAAGTTTTGTTGAATGAAGATTCGATAAAATAAAGTTGTCAAAAGCATTTGAGAAATTGTTCTGTATAGATGCATTTCATGAGGAAAAATAGATTTTTGTTTTAACCTAAAGATTAAAACAAATATCCAACTTCCTCCTCATACAGACCGGTCAGTGTTTTAGTTCTGATGTGAAAGAAGAAGAGACTTTTATTTTATTCTGGAAAGCTGAATAATTTCCTGTCCGCTGTGTGACTGCAGATCAGATAAAAGACGAAAACTTCCACCTGAACCGTTTGCTAACATTTGGATTCAAGCATCGACATCTTCCTAATGTCCCAAGGAAGCTCCTCGCCGCGAGTACCTGGCAGTTCTGGGAGTGAACCGTGACCTGCGACATGTGAAGCACCGCGCCCAGAGTTTTAATGTCGTCTCCCTCCCAGTTCCGGATGGGTTCTGTCAGAATCTGCAGCTCCAGGTCCTTCTTCTTCCTCACCTCCTGACACTCAGCCTGAACAGAGAGGAGGAGGAGCCGTGAGAGAGCGGTTCTGGTTCTGCAGACGTACTGAGCCTGGAGGTAGAGTGATGTCTCACGGCGAGCTGCTTGAAGGCCGCCATGACGGCATGGAGGTCGGCTCTGTCCGGGTGTTGCTCCTACAAAATAAAAGCTCAAAACATCAACAGTCCGACTCCCCCAGCAGAAGCGCCGGCAGACCCAGACTCACCTCCATGTGTCTCTCCAGCTCCTTCAGCAGCGCCGGGTACCTCTCCAGCCGGGTGAAGGGTCTGCTCAGACTGGTGGTCAGCGCCAGGATTCCCGGACTGGACGCCCCTTTGGACTCCATGAAACCCCCCAGCTCCTCGCTGGAGATGACAGAGGAGGAAAGGTTCTAGACGCTTCGTTTCCCATCATGCATCGGCGGTGGGGGGGCTGTACCTGTGCTGCGTGAGGACGCCGACGGCAGACGGGTGGTTGGAGCAGTAAGACACGTAGATGGTCTTCATCTGGGGCATCAGGCTGAGGAAGAAGCCGCCGATCCTCTGCTGGTGCTCAGGAAGTCTGCGAACAAAGATCCAACCATCAAAAACACAAATAAAAAATAGTTTATTCTGAGAAACTTTGAGCAAAACCGATATGTAGAAAGTATTTGTTAGTCGAAATCTAAGTTTGAGGTATGAGGCTCAAATCACACGGCTTAGTCCTTTAAGAAAGTGTTTGTATAGTGGAGCATGGCAGTGGAAGCATCATGAACAATTATTTTAATAGTCGACTAATCATCGATTAATTTTTCCGATTAGTCGACTAATCGGATCATGGACAAAGTGGATGTAAAGAAATTAGCTGAAATGATTAGCTAAACTCCAAATTAGCCCTAAAAAACTGTAAAAATCCCAAATTAGCCAAAATCGCTAACATATAGCTGAAATATTAGCTAAACTCCAAATTAGCCTAAAAAACTGTAAAAAAAAAAATCCCAAATTAGCTAAAATAGTGAAATATTAGCTAAACTCCAAATTAGCCCTAAAAAACTGTAAAAATTCCAAATAAGCCAAAATAGATAGCATGTAGCTGGAACAATAGAAAAACTCAAAATTAGCCTAAAAAACTGTAAACATTTAGAATTAGCTAGCTAACATGTAAATGAAATATTAGCTAAACTCCAAATTTGCCTACAAAACTGAAAAAATCCTAAATTAGCCAAAAGAGCTAATATGTAGCTGAAATATTATCTTAATTCCAAATTAGCCTAAAAAACTGAAAAAGCCTAAATTAGCCAAAATAGCTAGCATGAAGCTAAAATATTAGCTAAACTCCAAAACTGCCTGAAAACCCTTAATAAATGCCAAAATAGTCTAAAAAGCTAGCAGAATGTCATTATAACTTTCAACTTCACTACAGCCTGACTCCATATATTATAAAGTAACGACTAATCGACTATTAAATTAGTTGTCGACTATTTTAATAGTCGATTAGTCGTCGATTAGTCGACGAATCGTGGCAGCCCTAGAACACTGAGGCTGAAAACGTGTCTGGACCTTCAGGCAGGATCCCAAACACATCACCATGGCAACCAAGAGGTGGCTGCACAGAAGGGATTTCACGGTTTTAGGAGTGTTTCTAGACCTTAGTCTAATAGACAATCTGTGCATGGAGTCAAAAGTCACAAAACATAACAGCTCAAGAGAAGATCTGGAAGGAGGAATGGACCAAAAATAGTAGCTACAGTGTTTGAGAACCTAATGAAGTGAAATTTGGCTATATTTTTTGCTCCATCATTTAAAAAAAATATTTTCTTGATTTTTTTTTTACATTCTGACTGTTACAGTTTCTATGCTGAACCTTACAGACCAAACTCAGGGGTTTTAAATCTCAGAATTTGACTGACTCATATTGTATTAGCCTCTACTCAGTCAGTAAAGAACAAGTTGATTTTTTAGTCTTTTTTTTGTGATTTTAACACGTTTTTAAACAAACAAAAAATGTTAAACCTGTTATTACCAAACATGACCTCTAGAGGTCTCTGTTGCTCCAATAAACACATTCTATTTTTTTTCATTTAACATTTACATGTATTTAATCAGTTTGTCTGCAGACTGCCAAAAAAAAAGCATATTATGATATTAGCAATTTAAAGAAAAGGTAGTAGTTTTAATTTAAGAGAAATGTGAAAAATGTGTCAAACTATTTTTATTAAGGGTGTAAGAAAACATCACAATACTTTCTTTGGCGATACTTTAAAATACTGCCAAGTTGTCATTTAAGTATTTGGGTAAAAGCAAACATATGGTTCAGTCTTTCTCTTTGTTTTCCACTTAAATGTTTCCTAAATTAATAAACCATAAAACAAAAGCAGCAGGAATTTGCTTGGGTAGAAAAAATTTGTTTATGAGATTCAGGCTCAGTTAACAATTTTACTTTTGTGAAAAATGTATTAATATTCAGATAACTGTCAAGTCATAATTAAAAAAAATAGTGAAATATTGTCCGGTACGATCTAGGGATATATCGGGACACATATCATATCATGATACGCATCGTATTGCCAGACTCTTACAGATAAACACCCCTTGTTCTCATAAACTAATACTCTTAATGCTTCTTAAGATTCAATGACAATTTTAAAATTCAAAAACCTTAAAGCTGTCATTTAAATGATTTTAGTTCTGCTCATTTTTTTTTTTTTTAGCATTTTGAAGATTCAAACCACTTGATTTTTGGAGGCACAGGTTGATCAGACCTGAGGGAAAAGGATTTACTGACTTTGTCTGCTCGTCCAGCGACTGAACCAGCATCTGCTGGAAAGTTGAGATCTCCTCCAGATTGCCCTGAATGTGGTTGATGTCTCCACTGCCGAGTCTGCAGAGAACACAAGGTCACGTGGGATTTACCAACTGTTACAAGACTTTACAGCAGGGGAGTCAAACTCAATCGCAGAAGGGGCCAAAATCCAAAACACACCTGAGGTCACGGGCAAAACAGGATAAATAATATTAATAATATTTATTGAACACTCTAAAAACTAACATTTTGAAACCTAAAAGTAAACTTTAGAAACATTAATTATGAACTAGATATATAGCATTACCTGTGATAATGCTAGTGGGAATGCTGTAAGCTGAATTTGGATGCTGAAGATGCTGAAGCTGATAGCTAGCTAAAATAATATCTAAATACCAAATTAGCGTAAGAAATAAAAAAAAAACTCAGGTTAGCCACAACAGCTAGCATGTAGCTAAAATATGCTAAAATATTAGCTAAACTTCAAAATTAGCCAAAAGAGCTAGCATATAGCAGAAATATTAGCTAAACTTCAAAATAGCCTAAAAAATCTTGGTAAACTCCAAAACAGTACAAAAAGCTAGCATGATACTAATTTTTAAAAGTGTAACATTTTAACATAATTCTGAACTAGATATATAGCATTACCTGTGATAATGCTAATGGGAATGCTGTAAGATGAATTTGGCTGCTGAAAATGCTGAAGCTGATAGCTAGCTAAAACAGTATCTAAATACCAAATTAGCCTAAGAAATAAAAAAAAAAAACTCAGGTTAGCCACAACAGCTAGCATGTAGCTAAAATATTAGCTAAACTTCAAAATTAGCCAAAACAGCTAGCATATAGCAGAAATATTAGCTAAACTTCAAAATTAGCCAAAACAGCTAGCATATAGCAGAAATATTAGCTAAACTTCAAAATTAGCCAAAACAGCTAGCATATAGCTAAAATATTAGCAACTTCAAAATTAGCCAAAACAGCTAGCATATAGCAAAAATATTAGCTAAACTTCAAAATTAGCCAAAACAGCTAGCATATAGCTAAAATATTAGCTAAACTTCAAAATTAGCCAAAACAGCTAGCATATAGCAGAAATATTAGCTAAACTTCAAAATTAGCCAAAACAGCTAGCATATAACAGAAATATTAGCTAAACTTCAAAATTAGCCAAAACAGCTAGCATATAGCAGAAATATTAGCTAAAATTCAAAATTAGCCAAAACAGCTAGCATATAGCAGAAATATTAGCTAAACTTCAAAACTAGCCAAAACAGTTAGCATATAGCAGAAATATTAGCTAAACTTCAAAATTAGCCAAAACAGCTAGCATATAGCAGAAATATTAGCTAAACTCCAAAATAGCCTAAAAAACGTAGTAAATGTCAAAATGGTGAAGAAAGCTAACAGAATGACAATTTTTAAAACTTTAAAACTATTACTTTTTAACAAAATTATGAATAATATAAAGACGAGAACATTATTCCAGAATAAATCAACTTAAACCTTAATTAATTTTTAATATTTTTCACTCCATAAAAATGTATTTTGTCAAAATTATACAAAATTAAAAATAAGCGCAGGATAACATCAGGGAATTAATAACAATAAAATAAAATGATCCGTGGGGCCGGATAGAATTACCCAGAGGGCCGGATTCGGCCCCCGGGCCTCGACTTTGACACTTTACAGGAATGAAATTAGCATTTGGTCTTAGATCCAGGAGCGTCATGTTCAAACGTATTCGCACCTGTCTGTGGGTTGAAGCGAGCGAAGGTAGGAACCCAGCAGGCTCTGCAGCTCCCTGGAGTACTCGGTCTCTGCTTCCAGAATGTTCTGCAGAACCTGGCCGACGAGCAGAAACACAGAACATTACAACAGGGGAAGGTTGTTGACAGAAAAGTGAGAGTGAAACACAGACTCATCTGAAAAACACCAGATTGACATTAATCGTTGGTTATTTGTTTCAATATGTGAGAAATAGAAAGTCAAATATTAGATTTTTTATAAATCTGAGCATCTTTGGCATCAACCTCTCAACAATTAAACCCAATCTGGTGTTTACATTGTCACTTTCATCTTTTTTCTGAAATCTACAATTCAAGAAAACAAATGAGGAAACATTTTTACCTTTCAAAATAAAATGCAATGAACATTTCTATTAAAGAACTCTGCAATTAGAGCTCATTTTTAGCATTTTTTGAAACTTTTCTTAACCTTATTTAACCTCAAGATTTATAGTTTTTGCATTTTCATTTATTTTTTGTTTTCTCCGTTTATTTTAGCCTTATTAGCTGAAAGCTTAAATCTGCAGTGTGAGCAGTTAATTTACTGCCAAAATTCTCGAAGGCGTTGTTACAATAGCTTATTAAAAAATCCATAATGATTGCTTTATTTTTTGTAAGGTTTTAGTCTTCATTTAAAAAAAGATAATAAAATAAAATATGTATTAAAAATATATTTTTTTTCTAGTTCTAATTATACCAAAAAAAATAGGTAAAACAAGTGCAGCAACAAAAAATAAAATAGAGTTAAGGGTAGAAAGCATTTTGAAATCCACAGAGAGCCCAAAGCTGAAACCTTAAAATTGCCTTCCTCGTACTTTCAAAACCAAACATTTTCTTTTGCACGCCTGTACGGGAACAGCTTTGACTGCAGGCTGGAGACACTCAGGTGCCCCGGCCGCAGATCCGCCGTCACACTGTGGCGTCTTGCATTATTAAAAGCCCACGCACAAACACACCAGAAAGGAGCCAGCCTCGGGCACGGCTGCCCCAGAAACCACTGGGATGGAAGGAATAACCTACATTACAGCTGCTGCTCTGGCTCCCGCAGGAATGACACGGGCAGAGGTGACAGGCGGGGCCTCGCGGTTTCAACGCACGGCTATGGTTAATTACATGAAAAAGAATCAATAGGCAAACCCCGGTCACTCTGGTGACCTTAGTAAAATTTGAGCACGACTAAAATGTATTGTTTATTTCTGTAAAAATATGTTTTTATTTGCTAAAATGAAAGAGGCAGTGGCTGAATTCCTGTTTGAAGTATCTGCAGCCAGCTCAGTTCATCAAGCAACTATTTTATTTTAGGGTTATGTTACAAATTTGCACTCAGATGTGGGCGGAGTCTATTGAAAAGCCTCCCTGGGTGTCGTTAAAACTTTTTTTTTTTTAAAGTCTTTTGGAACATTCCCTCCGCCCAATTTAAACAGGGCCTCTGCCCATTTTTAAAGTCCCACTATTTGCCCCATCCCCTGGGGGAGCGGTGAGCTGCAGACACAGCCGCGCTCGGGAACCATTTGGTGCTTTAACCCCCCAGTCGAACCCCTTAGTGCTGAGTGTCAAGCAGGGAGGCACTGGGTCCCATTTTTAGAATCTTTGGTATTACTCGGCTGGGAATTGAACCCTCAACCTTCCAAACTCAGGGCGGACACTCTACCACAAGACCGCTGAGTTAAACAGGGTCTCCGGCCATTTTCGGACAGGGCCTCCACCCATTTTTGAAAAGGGGCTCTGCTCATTTTCCGACAGGGCCCCCGTCCATTTTCGGACAGGGTCCCCGCCCATTCTTGGACAGGGCCCCCGCCCATTTTCGGATGGAGCCTCCACCCATTTTTGAAAAGGGGCTCTGCTCATTTTTGGACAGGCCCCCGTCCATTTTCGGACAGGGTCCCCGCCCATTCTTGGACAGGGCCCCCGTCCATTTTTGGACAGGGCCCCCGCCCATTTTCGGACAGGGCCTCCACCCATTTTTGAAAAGGGGCTCTGCTCATTTTCCGACAGGGCCCCCGTCCATTTTCGGACAGGGTCCCCGCCCATTCTTGGACAGGGCCCCCGTCCATTTTCAGACAGGGCCCCCGCCCATTTTTGGATGGGGCCTCCACCCATTTTTGAAAAGGGGCTCTGCTTATTTTCCAACAGGGTCCCCGCCCATTCTTGGACAGGGCCCCCGCCCATTTTCGGATGGAGCCTCCACCCATTTTTGAAAAGGGGCTCTGCTCATTTTTGGACAGGGCCCCCGTCCATTTTCGGACAGGGTCCCCGCCCATTCTGGACAGGGCCCCCGTCCATTTTCGGACAGGGCCCCCGCCCATTTTTGGATGGGGCCTCCACCCATTTTTGAAAAGGGGCTCTGCTTATTTTCCGACAGGGCCCCCGCCCATTCTTGGACAGGGCCCCCGCCCATTTTCGGATGGGGCCTACACCCATTTTTGAAAAGGGGCTCTGCTCATTTTCGGACAGGGCCCCCGTCCATTCTCGGACAAGGCCCCCACCCATTTTCGGACAGGGCCCCCGCCCATTCTCGGACAGGGCCCCCGCCCATTTTCGGACGGGGCCTATGCTCATTTTTGAAAAGGGGCTCCGTCCATGTTTGGACAGTGCTTCCCCCTATTTTTGGATATTGCGTTCATATATTTTTGGATAATTTGGTATTTGACGACGACTTATCCATCCATAATCTCAATAACCAAATATCTTAACCCTTTAATGTCACAGTTGCAGGTGACCGTATATAAATCTTGTTTTTTGAATTACCGTTCGTCCGATGACAGATTTTGAACAACTGTTGAAAATCATAATTTTTCCCACAACAAAAATTGTTGATTTACACTAATTGTGTAAATACTCCCAACTGTGAAGTATTTACAGTATTTAATTCACAACTTTGAAGTACTGCAACACAAAGTCGCTTTCATCAGCTTCAGAACCCACTGGAGTTGCGTTAATTGGTTAATTGGTTGACGAGTTTCTGTAACTTAAAGACTTTGTTATCTGTGGTCACCAGAAAAGAGGCACCAGCCGGTCTGCAGATCGAATCTTCTCACCACATTGTAGTAGGTTTTACTGATGATGCTGGTGTCGAAGCCTTTGGGCGGACTTTTCAGCGTCCCAGACTTTGGTTTTTCGGTTGTTTTGTCTAAAACACAACAAAAGAAACATACGTCAAACCACTTTTCCTGCGTAAAGAGGTCGTTCTGACCTCACAAACGTCATCCTCGCTTCTTATTCACTAACTTTGTTCAGAAAATGTCTGCAGGGAAATGTTCTTGCAGCCATTAGCGTATGCTATAAATCATGTCGTTCTGTCTACTTATACCAAACTTTGATGTTTATCACAGACAACAAAGAAATAACGAGCAGCTTCATATACTTCAAGTTATCCAGGTCACTATAGGAGGAAGATTTATTTAAACTCAACAGAAAAGCGGAGCATTAACTTTAGAAAAGTAGACGTCTCTGCAGTTTCATTTGTTGCTGTTGTGAGTTTTAGGTCAGGAAGTTTCTTTTTATACAGCAGCTCTGGAACTTCCTGTCTTTGTGACGCTTCCTGTCCTCAGTCACCAGCAGACTAAGAGGGTCATGGAGCTCGCTGCATTCTTCCTGTCAGGTTTTACTCTGAGGCTTAAAAATGGGTTTAAGTCTAAATATAAATGCAGCGTTGAGTAAAGAATGAATAAAAACATCTGATGGTGTCGGGATCTGGGAGCGTCACCCACCGCTCCCCTTCATCTCCCGGACGTAGTTGCTGGGGAACCATCCCGTCTTGCCGTTGAGCGAGCCTTCCCACCAGCCCCCCTCCTCCTGCCGCCTCACCGCGATGACGTCGCCCTTGGAGAAGGACAGCTCGTCCTCGTTGGTCTGCTGGAAGGGGAAGCGCGCCTTCACCAGCAGCTGGCCACACCCACTGCCCTCCGACATGTCCTGAGGAGAGAGAGCCGGAGACGTGGACGCGGGGAGAGCCGAGATCGCCGGGGGGGGGGGCGCTAATGGCGCTGTCGCCGTGGTGACTCACCAGGCTGCGGTACTGGGGCAGCAGCAGCTTGGAGGAGCGGCCCTGAGTGTGCAGGGAGTCGAACGACTTGATCCTGGAGCCCGAGGAGTGGGGCACGCCACCGCCGTCCCCGGACACGCCCACACCTGCATCGCAACAAGAACTCATGCTTTACAAGTCAAACAACAAATAACAAACAGGAAAAGAATCTGACCTTCAGTGGCTTTGTTGAGAGCAACCAGGGAGTTGAGCACCTTGGAGAAGTTCAGCCCCTGCAGCAGGTCGCTGACCTCGAAGGCCTTCAACAGAAATGCAGAGAAATGATAGAAACAGCAACATATTTAACAGATGATTAACTTCAAAAGAACCAAACAAAACATTTGGTTGGACTTCTTCCTCTTTGAGGACGACCTCAAACTTTGATTCCAGAACAAGAATCATTCCAACCAACATCTTAAGTTATTTAAGGTTTAAGTTGATTTATTCTGGAATAATATTCCTGAATTTTTATTATTCATAATTATGTTAAAAAGTTACAGTTTTAAAGTAAAAAAAAATCATATTTTTTTGAATTTCCAGCTCTGTACTGCTACAGAGACACTACCAGTGGATTCACGCTGTTATTACATTTATTAACAAAATGCAGTCTTAAAGTCCGCATTGTTAGACTTTTATAGACAACAGCTTGTTAGCATTAGCAGCTAGTATCTTAGCATACTGTGTGTAACAAGAGCGCCGTCTTCCAATTAGGGCTGCCACGATTAGTCGACTAATCGATGACTAAACGACTATTAAAATAGTCGACAACTAATTTAATAGTCGATTAGTCGTTACTTTATAATATATGGAGTCAGGCTGTAGTGAAGTTGAAAGTTATAATGACATTCTGCTAGCTTTTTAGACTATTTTGGCATTTATTAAGGGTTTTCAGGCTATTTTGGAGTTTAGCTAATATTTTAGCTTCATGCTAGCTATTTTGGCTAATTTAGGCTTTTTCAGTTTTTTGGGATAATTTGGAGTTTAGCTAATATTTCATTTACATGTTAGCTAGCTAATTCTAAATGTTTACAGTTTTTTAGGCTAATTTGGAGTTTTTCTATTATTCCAGCTACATGCTACCTATTTTGGCTAATTTGGAATTTTTACATTTTTTAAGGGCTAATTTGGAGTTTAGCTAATAGTTCAGCTACATGTTAGCTAGCTAATTGTAAATGTTTACAGTTTATTAGGCTAATTTGGAGTTTTGCTATTATTTCAGCTACATGCTAGCTATTTTGGCTAATTTGGGATTTTTACAGTTTTTTAGACTAATTTGGAGTTTAGCTAATATTTCAGCTATATGCTAGCGATTTTAGCTTATTTAGGATTTTTTAGTTTTAAAGCTAATCAATTTCAGATTTTCTTTACATCCACTTTGTCCATGATCTGATTAGTCGACTAATCGGAAAAAATAATCGATGATTAGTCGACTATTAAAATAATCGTTTGTGGCAGCACTACTTCCAATCAACACTTTCATTAAATGTTCTGCTGCAGACCCGGAGCTTTATCCTCCAGTTGTGTCTGGATCCTGATGGAAATCTCTGGATGTCCTGATGCTTCATGATAGGTCAAAGCTAACCGCTACACAGACAGCGACCATTAGGAAAAGGGGGTTGGGGCCTTCTACTAATCCTAAAAGAATCCTAAAAGAGACAGGCAGCAGTGAAGAGAACGTAAAACTGGGGTGATGTGCTGACACCGTCTAGTCCCGGTTAACAGGCGAGCAGCTGAATTTTGGACCAGCTGGAGAGGGCGGAGCAGAGACTGGTCAAAAAGATCTACTACTACTGCACTGACCTGCTTGTTAAATTTAAAATGCCTGTCAAGATTTACCCCAAGACTTCTAATACAAGGGGTAATTGAAGGGTTCAGGGGGCCAACAGAACGACAGCAACCTGTCAACTGGTCAGTTCTCTGTCTCGCTTTCATTAAGACGGAGGGATTTCTGTTCAATCCATGATTCTACGTCTGCTGGGCACTTCTGCAGACATCCAGCTCCTCCAGATTTTAAGGGAAGTAGATCTGGACGTCATCTGCGCAGCACTGGAATGAAACGTTATATTTTCTGAAAATGGACCCCAAAGTGAGAATCAAAGAGGGCCTAAAACTGAGCCTTGGGGTACACCATGTCCGAGTGGAGCCACTGATAAATAAAACTGTCAGAGTCGGACAGAAAAACTCCTGCAACACAAACAGAGCCTGAACCAACCGATTGCTGTACCCCTAAAGCTCCAGTCAGGACAATAAAACACTGTGATCCACTGAGTCAAAGGCAGCAGAGAGTGAGATGTAAAAGAACCGAAACAGTGGAGAACCCAGCAGGTCATTACACACCCGGAGGAGAGCGGTTTCAGTGCTGTGACAGGATTTAAAACCAGACTCAAACTTCCACAATAACATGACTTTGTAGAAGGGCTGCCACAATTAGTCAAACTATTAATCAACTATTATAATAGTCGATGACTAATTTAATAGTGGATTAGTCGTTTCTTTATTTTATGAGTCGGAGTGTAGTAAAGTTGAAAGTTATAATGGTATTATGCTAGCTTTTTTGGCATTTATTAAGGACTATTTTGGAGTTTAGCTAATATTTCAGTGGCATGCTAGCTGTTTTGGCTAGTTTAAGCTTTTTTGGAGTTTAGCTCATTTTTTTTTCCTTTTAGTTTTTTAGGCTGTTTTGGAATTAGGCTAATATTCACACGCTAGTTGTTTTGGCTAATTTAGGCTTTTTTTAAGTTTTCTTTAAGGTATTTTGAAGTTTAGCTATTTTTTAAGCTACATGCTAGCTGTCTTGGCTAACCTACATTTTCTCTGTTTTTTAGGCTAATTTTGCATTTAACTAATATTTTAGCGAGCTGTCAACTTCAGCGATTTCAGCTAATACCTTCAGCGATTTTAGCTATCGGCTTCAGCAATTTCATCCATCAACTTCAGTGTTCAATTTCAGCATCTTCAGCAGCCGAATTCAGCTTCCATCATTACCACTAGCAAAAATAGAAGGTAATGCTATATATCTTGTTTTTAGTTAGTTTAAAGATGATGATAGTTAAGATTTGTGCTTTATATCCAGTTTGCGTATGACCCGATTAGTCGACTAATCGGAAAAAAAATAATCGTCAATTAATCGACTATTAAAATAATCGTTTGTGCCAGCGCACAATGGTCCTGCATTTGAAGATAAACAACCTTCTCTAAAATTTTATTTATTTATTTATTTTTTTAACTTGTCCTGTCCAACAGCTGAGCAAGCAGATACGGGCTGAGAGTCTCTTGTGTTGGACAGATTTTATTGTCCCAACAGGGGTTTATTATGTATAAACCCCTGTTGTATTTCATGCTAAACTTTATTTTAATTATGTTGTATCTTTTTCTTTTTTTTGTTGGACCGGACGGAAACAAGGGGGGGGGTTAAAGAGTGGGGTTAAGAGAACAAAGAAGGTAACACAGAGTAGCAACATCCTATAACAACCAGGTCTAAATAACAATCTGGAATGGGCGGGGCCTGTCTACACACACACTCAGTTACACACATACCTTTTGGCTAAAATAATCTTTACCTTTAAAGTTGTCAAAAATGTACACAATACCACTACAGCTCACACACAATCATAGAAGTTGACACAAATAAAGTCTTTCATTCCATCACACATTCTGTTAGTGCGAGGTGAGCTGACACCTGTGCTCAGGTGAGTGTTTATGTTTTGCTGATGTGAATGTTGATGGAATGTATAGAAGGAGAGAGAGCCCGGCCATCCCCACGCCAAGGCCCCCCACCGGGGCGGCAGCAGCAGCACGGGCCCCCCAACACCCACCAGGAGCCATGGAGAGAACCAGTCAGCCGCAGAATCCCGCCAGAAACCCAGACCAGGGACCGCCGCAGAGGCCCCCACGCCCGAGAGCCGGAAGGCACGGGAGCACAGAGAGCGCGGACCCCCGCCCGGCCAGAGCAGCAATCCCCCCACCACGCCCAGAGGGCCAACACAAGGCCCCACACCCGGAGAGCCCCCCAACCCCAGAGGAGCAGCACACCACCACCCAGCAGCGCCGAGCATCCCCCCGCCCCACCCCAGGCACGAGCCAGAGCTCCCCCAGGATGACCCGCTTCTATGCTCCAGACGTCCGCCCGCGCCCGCCGCGGGAGGTCCAGGGGCGAGCCGGGAAGGGGCCGCCCACCCCCGCCCAGCAGAGAGACACCCAAGAGGAACGAGGGTCCCAGAGGAATGATGTTAACAAGGCCTGACCAGGCACACCCACTGATGGAGTCCTGGAGAGGCCCATTTCTCGAGATCCGGTGATCTGTAATGCCTTATGGGCTTTTGTATTTCAAATTTAGCTGTGAGTCAAACCCACAGACCTAATCTATAATTAGACCAATCATCTCTGACGTCACCCATTGACATCCACAGTCCCCAAAATGAAGCCTGAATATTCAGCTCATGGCTGCAGCCATATTGGCTGGAGTTAACTCCGCCTCACACGGATGTTCCAAATATGGAGTAAAGGGGCGGGACCGAGTTGACTCTCTTTCTCCTGATGTTCACGCCCACAGCTTCTGCCGCTGTCTCCGGTTCCTTAATGCTAACGGCTAACAGCTTCAATTCTCCTGCAAAGCATCATGGATCCTTACTGGCAGGGGCGGAGTGGGACAAGTTTTCAGCCCGGGAGTTTAATGGTCAAGACCGGCCCATTTTTCGCCACATTTTTTTTTATTATAGTTGGGGATGGGGTCATAAATAACAAATAATAACAAACAATTAATTACATTAAAAACTTGTTTAACAGAAATATTTCCCTGTCTGAAATCTACAGCACACCACATAAGAAGTTAACTCGCGCTAAGCCGAACGAGAAAGACAGCGCCAAGTGAAAGATTTCTGAAGGCACCACTGCATCTTTGAACTGTGAGAGAAACCAGACTGCCTACTGCCAAGTTAACCCATGAATGCACGGGAGATGATGAACTTCATGTAGGAAGGTCATCAGGGGGAATCGAACCGCTGACCTGAAGGCTGACTAAACACTGCACTACATTAATTAAAAATGTAGAAATGTGGACTACTGCTACTGCTTTGAAACATGCTGGGAACAGATACAATTATATTTAATGTTTTACATTATGACTAAATAAGAATGAAAACATAAAGGAGCGCGACAGGAGCGGGATCAATTTTGAACGGGAGCGGGCAGGAGTGGGAGTCAGGTTACCGGGAGCGGGACGGGACAGGATTATTTTTTAAACTTTGGTCCGGGAGCGGGACGGGACAGGATTATTCCCTGTGGGAGCTGGATGGGACAGGAGTGAAAATCCACTCCCGTGTCATCCTCTAATGCACGGGTCCATGCACGAGTGTGGTAGCTCCTCCACAGGGGCGTCTCCTGCGACCGAAATGGCCTCCGATTCTTGTCTTCTATCCTTCTGCATTCTGGCCTCATCCCTCTGGGCATCCAGCCTTCTCTGCAGCTCTTCCTGCTGCTCCAACTCCTTCCTCTCCTCTGCACTCTCCTTGTGCTTTCGGGCGGTCTGTCGTACCTTCGGCATGCTGAGCGAGATGTCGCGATGCGGTGAGCGTCCTGCTGAATAAGTAGTGAAGTCTTCTAGATCTGTGAAGCAGTGAGACTGATGCGGGACCCGCGCAGCCCTTTTTGTAGCCGCGCGCTGGCCCGTATCACACGCACGCGCCTTGCGAACGCCCGTACTACGCGCACGTGCGTCCGCGCAACCATTTGCACGGGCCCGTGCGCGCACGTGCGTCTGTAGCAACGCCCGTGGTACTTCCGCACCCGAGAATGACATCAGCTTTTCACACGACCACTTGCACGGGCCCGTGCGGACCCGTGCGGCTCCGTGCAAGCTCCCGTACTAATGAACACAACTCATGCGGCAGTCACGGGCCTGGTCTACGGGCAAAACCACCCCAGACACGTACGGGTCAAAAATTCGCACGGGCAGATGTGCCCGAGGCTTTACAGATCGCTTGGAGTATAAACCAGCCTTTACAGTCTGTAGAGCAAAGTGTTTTGTAAATCTATCAAAAAAAGAAAAAGTTGATCTAGATGTAACATTCTCCATAACAACTTTATGAACCGCTCTTAGTCCGGCTCGTCACCTAGAACCTGTTTGTAATGGGCCACCCCAAGAAGAGGGTTGACCCAATGCAGCACAGCTTCTACTCAAGCCCTCAAACCCCCCCACCACGTTAAGGTGGCGGTTGACGGAGGGGAAAAATTGGAACAAACACACACGACACACATTTTGTTTATGTGTGTCTGTGAGTGTTTGTTTGTATGTCTGTCCATCTGTTTCTGTCCAAATGTGTGTCTGTCATTTGTGTTTATGTCGGACTAGTTTTTATAAGGACAGATTTTTTTTATTTTTTTTTATTTTCATATCACTCTTTTTGACAGACGTAACTCAAAGTGATTGGCATAAAAACAGTTTAAAATTGTAAAAACCAAAGACAACAACAACAAAAAAAAGTACAAAAACACAAATAAAGTTTTGATTTTCATCACCTTCAGATTGGCTGAAGGTGAATAAAGCTCTGGTGCAAATTGGCCAGAATAACCTACTTTCTAACTAACTGACCTACTTTCTAACTAATTGACCTACTTTCTAACTAACTGACCTACTTTCTAACTAATTGACCTAACTTTCTAACCCTATTTTCTAACTTTCTAACCTATTTTCTAACTAACTTAATTACTTAGAAACTAAACAAATAAATTAAATAAATAAGAAATACAGAAAGAAATATGTATAAAAAAGACTAAGCAATAAGAAACAAAAAGGGAACCTATTTATTTTTTTTTTTTTTGCTGTCACATGTTGCAGCACTGTGGATCCCAGAGAACCTATTTTTTCTCGATTCTGTGGCCAGGTGTGAACAACTTTATGAAGCGCTTCCACAGTGAGAGCTTCTTCGGTTTCTTCTGTTTAGAAGATGAAGCTTCTGGGTCTTCCCTTTCCTGATTTCCTGACTCAGTTGCTTCAACGGGGTCAGGTGATGGGTCGACTTCTTTTTTAGAGCGCTTTGCTGCTGTATTTTTGGGGCTTTGAGCCTTCTTCCTTTTTCCATTTGTCTTTCTTTTAGTTTTGTGAGAAGATTTTTTCAATTGAGAGGTATTTGCTGAGATTCCTCCGTTGGTGGTTAATTCTGTTCTTTTATCCAAACAAAGATCCAGAGTTTGTGCTGCAACTGTCTTTTCTTCAACACAAACCTGAGCTTCATTTGCAGAGAAACTTTCTGCAGGTTCGAAACTTTCTGCAGGTTTCAAACTTTCTGCAGGTTCGAAACTTTCTTCAAGTTTCAAACTTTCCGCAGGTTCCAAACTTTCTGCAAGTTCAGAACTTTCTTCAAGTTTCAAACTTTCTGCAAGTTCAGAACTTTCTTCAAGTTTCAAACTTTCTTCAAGTTTCAAACTTTCTTCAAGTTTCAAACTTTCTGCAAGTTTCAAACTTTCTGCAAGTTTCTTTTCTGTCTCCATTTGGATTTTAATCTCTTCCATCTTCTGCTGAATATCCTTTACTTTTTCCTCCTCAATCCTTAGTTTCTGTGTCAGCTCCAAATTGTAGTTACTTTTTTCCTGTAACTCTTTCTTTAGCGATGCCAGTTTACTCAAAACTAGCCGATGAGCCTCTTTATTTTGCTTCTTACGTTCTTTGGCAGCTTGTTTTAGTTGCTCCAGTTCAATTTCACGAAAGGACATTTCTCTAGCAGTCCTGAATCTAAACTCAGACACTGACTCCATTTTTTTGATTGTTTCAATAAATGTACGCTGATGCTCGTAATCCCCCTGGATCACATGTCTTTGATGCTTGACTTCATACAAATCGACTTCTCTCTGCTTCAGGTCATTTGTCAAGTTAGCTATTTGTTCTTCTATGTCCTGTACGTCTTCTATTGCCTCATCATTGTCTGATGTCTTAGTGTCATCTGATGTCTTAGTGTCATCTGATGTCTTAGTGTCATCTGATGTCTTAGTGTCATCAGGGTTGAAGAGATGACTGTAGCGTCCACTTTCCAGCTTTGCCTTTATGCTTTGAACAGGAGTTGATGGATCCTCGGGATCCAATTCCGAGGGTGGGGGTGATGGGGTTTTTGGTGGATTTTCAGGATTTGGATTCATGTGGGGGTCAGGAGCTGGAGAATGTGGGGGTTGAAAGGGAACTTCGTGGTTGCAATGTCCCCAGTAAGGATTGTTTCTCTGTCCCCAATGAGGGTTTTTGTGGGTGCCAGGAGCTGGCAGGTACAGGGGATTAAAGGGGACACAGTGGTTTCTATATCCCCAATTAGGGTTCTGTCCCCAATGAGGATTCATGTGGGGGCCAGGACCTGGTTGGTACGGGGGATTTACGGGGAGATACGGTTTGTTTTGTCCCCAGCTATGATTGTTTCTCTGTCCCCAATGAGGATTCATGTGGGGCCCAGGAGCTGGTGGGCATTGAGGATTGAAGCCAACATTGTGGCTTCTGTGTCCCCAATTAGGGTTTCCTTGGGGGGCGGGGCCTCGTGGATGTCCATGAGGCTGGTAAGGTCCAGTGTGGAAGCTCTGATGCTGCATTGCTGTGGCTGCTGATCCTTTTGTGCTTGTCGTTGCTTTTTCTGTCTTTGGGATTTAAAGTGTAATCTGGCAGATCGATCGCTGGTTTGATAACTCTGACGATGACGAATGATGACATCATTACCGCAGGTGATGATGTCATCATCATCAAAAGGTCTTTTCCTTTGATGTTGATGTCACATGATCAAAGGTCACATGATGCCATGTGATGGCAATTAATGGAAACCAATGTAAGCATTTACAATCTAATTAGATTTCTTCATGCAGTCATAACTTCTGAATATTTTATGCAATTCTGAAAATTCAAACATGTTCGTGTTCTGCTATTTGTGGACTTTTCTGCTGTCTTCAAACATTTCTGGAAATATTTATAGTTTTTGAAATTTTTGAACTTGTTAAAATTTAAATTAACATTGAAGTGAATGGGGACAGTGCTTCAACCTCACTGTGTTTGAAATGTAACTCCTCCTACAATTGTTGAGCTAGAGACACCATTCAAACTTTAAAATACAGTAGAGAGACGGGGCTCTCCAGGTCTGACTTTTCTCTTGGATTTGTCTTATAGTTTCTGAACTACAGCTGTTTGAAATCAGCTACTTTTTGGACTTCTGGACCGTTAGTAGAGCGTGTGACGTCATCACCTAGAGCGTCCAGAGCTGGCTTCTTAACACAAAACTTTTCTGAACAAATCGCGATAACTCCTGAACCGTAGGTCATAGAGTCACAATATTTTCACCAAAATGTAGGAAAATTTGTCGAGATTCGTTTAATATCACCCTCGAAGTCATGGGGTGAACAGTTGTTTCACAGGAGCCCCAAGTTTGAGACAAACTCCAGCCGGTTCTCCTATTCTTTTACACTGTAGAGGAGGAAAAGGCTTTTTCTGTTGTGGACTGTCTTTAGATTGCGATTGTGGAAGCGCATTTAAACCTAGAAACATGAATTTTACACAGATAATAGTTGAAATTCTTGTGCTTCTTACAAGGGTTCAATCATTTTGATATCTGAAGTAGTCTTGAAGATATGGACACTTGTTTGAAGCATGTAAAATTGGCGTTCTCCCATTCGTTAACATAGGATTTTGAGGTGATGACGGCAAAGATTTATTCCTTTCACTTCTGATCAATTTCACATAAAGATGTTGTGTTTGACACAAACAAATTATATATTTGTTAATTCTTCTAAGCCTGAGGTTTACTAAACTGAAAGAATGATCCTGATCGGGCGTATGGTTGGCGAACAGCGGTCATTTGTTCAGACGTACTCCAAAGCGCAGCTCAGCCATTAGATGACACTGTGCTCAAACTGCAGCTCTCACCCCTCCCCCACCTCACACGCACAGGGAGACGGTTTCAACAGTTTGTGATCCCCCAAACTTATGAATCACAAGTTTCAAGTTCCCCCTAACCTTTCTGTAATTTTGGGCAAGATACTGATAAAACTGTCCTGCCCAGTTGTCTACTGTAAGTGCTATTTGTTTGATGAACTACCATGCATTGTTACTGTGATCTGTAATGCCTTATGGGCTTTTGTATTTCAAATTTTGCTGTGAGTCAAACCCACAGACATAATCTATAATTAGACCAATCATCTCTGACGTCACCGGAACCCGAACCACCGAGACCTGGACACCCCATGGCTCCGATGTAGTTTGATCCCCCGTTAGATCTTGGGGATCCCTCTCCCAGCGTGGCAAGGAGGTCACAGAGCCCAGGAGACCGGCACCCAAGAGACAGGACCACTAGGCCGAGGGCTTCCATCCCCCCTCGCCAGGGATGGGGTAGGGGACAGAGGGTCGAAGGTCCCACCTTCCTTGTGTGATGCATGCGTGTTTGTTTGAGTGTATATTTTGAGGTGTTAGAGGTGTGTGTACTACAAGGTGCTGTTAAAATTGTTGAGTAGGGCCTTGACAGGACATCTCCTGATCGCGCACAGCGATGCCCCGTCACCCTCTCACCAACGGCCCTACATGTCTATGGTGCTGTTAAAATTGGCGGAAAGGGCACTTAGAGGACATCTACTGCTTGCTGGCAGTGATGTCCAAGCACCCCCCCACCAAGGTCCTACGTGTCTAAGGTGCAAATAAGACTAAGGGGAGGGGCAAACTCATGCAGCGGCCACTGGAGGGAGGGCCACTTGCAGGTAGTCCACCCCCAGCAGCACGCCGCAATACAACCACCCTCCCCTTCACCCTAATACATGTTTGTATGAGGAAGAGGGTAGGTTGGGGGCAGTTGGCTGACCGACCCCCCGATGGTGGACCGCTGTCCCCCCGCCCCCCCAGCGCTGGGACCAAGTTCACCCCAGCCCATGGGCCCCACCCCCGAGAGCCAACCCCCCAGGCCCCGCACCTCCCACCCCCTCAAGGAGGCAGGAGCCAGAAGGAGCCAGTCCCAGGGACAGATCTCAGC
Organism: Oryzias javanicus; assembly: GCA_003999625.1. Lineage (NCBI taxonomy): Eukaryota > Metazoa > Chordata > Actinopteri > Beloniformes > Adrianichthyidae > Oryzias > Oryzias javanicus. The sequence goes on from CM012438.1 coordinate 24,435,524, forward strand.
CCCCGATAGAAAGAAAAAATAACTTGGAGATTGGCCAAAAGTTTGAGAGAACATTGGGGTCCAAGTTATTCTTTTTTAAAAGAGGTTGCACTACAGGAGGTTTGAAGGCATCCGGGACAGAACGCGACACGAGACACGAGTTAACAAGACCGACTATCCAGGGGCCTACAGCATCACATACCTCCTTCAGGAGTCTGAGTGGGATACAGTCACCTGGGAAGTGAGAGGGCCTCAGGTGCTGAAGTCTCTCAGAAATCTGGGAGAGAATACTCTAAAACAGCAGGTGATGGCATTAAAACCAAAGGTTTTACCCCTGACCCTTACAATGGAAGGGTCAGGGGTAAAAACCTGACAGCGCTGACTTTATCAAGTCAAATAACTTTCAATATTTTACTCTCCATAGAAATATGTTTAGTCAAATTATAAAAGTTAGAAATGAGCGCAAGACAACATCGGGCTACTAATAACAATAAAATAAAATGTTCTGGAGCGCCGGATAGAATTCCCTGGAGGGCCGGATCCGGCCCCCGGGCCTTGACTTTGACACTATATGTCCAATATATGTCCAGTCTGAATACACCTTTAAGCCGGTACCATCGTGAAAGAAGTTGTCTTCACACTGTTGGTGTGGAAATGTCCCAGATTTCCCCAATGAACCGCCGTTAGATCTGTTAAATTGATCGATACAAACTCTGAAGCATCAGAACGTTCTGTCCGGCAATCTGTTATCCCTTCCTGCTTTTCCTGACATTTATTTGGTTCAACATTCTTCTTGAATGCTTTCTTTACCTCTTCCAAAACAGATAGAATCTTTTTTCATGACCACAGGATGCAGCTTCCCTCAAGACAAGGGAAGCTGCTCCTTGAAGTAAGATTAAATCAATCGCTGCACATGAAAACGTTCGTTCTTGCAGTAATGATCCAGTTAAGGGTCACATTTGATAAATCCAAGAAGTGATTCTCTTCTAGTTTTATTGTTCATACTAAGAACATTAAAGAGGGAATGTAAACAGATTTTTTTGTCTTATTGACCTTTGAGTTAAACCTGAAGTGTCTTTACACATGTATTCCATAGAAGCACATTAGCTCAAAAGGAAGAAACTCACAGTTTAGCGAGGCTTTACATCCAGTCCAACTGCAGTCTGGAGCGGGATTACTCAAAGTCTGAGCTGGCCCCTGTAATCCCTCCACCACACTGGTGTGTGCGAGTGGCGACACACACGGCTATAATACCTCTGAAGCTCCGAATCCTCTGTTTACTCAACACAAACCAACTTCTAGAGTTTTAGAGAATGAAGGCAGAAAAGTCACATTTACTTCTGTGAGGATCTGCGTCTTTTGTGTTCTTTCTTTCAGATTTGTTGAGTTCCTTTACTTATTTTTAGTTGGTTTTAAATTTGATTTATTTCTGCTTATTTCATGTAAACATTTAGTTTCTTATCATAATCACCTGCTCTGCTCATTAGTCCCGCCCACTCCTCATGTCTGTTTTGGTGGAGTTTGGGGTCACATACCTTCATGTTTCTTTTAACGGAGATCATCATATCAGATCTAAGGAAGTCTTTAGCTTCACGGACCAGGACACCCTTCAACATGTTGGTGGTAAAGGGGGTCACTATGACAGCTCCTCACTAAATGATGACAGCTTTGATGTCTGGGTCACACTCGTGGTCAGATCCAAGGAGATCTAGAGTATGTTCTTCATCACACCACTTAAGGCTTCGTCCAATGGGGCTGGAGCGATCTGGGTCGCTACGATAGTCCCTGGCGGACAGAGAGCCGCTGTGGGACGGGGAGGCCGCCTGCTCGGGCTTCCAAAACTTTTATGATATTTTTTTATTTTCTTCAAGACAGTAATGAAAAGATCCTCTAGTTTGATCCTTGTTTTTATTTTTCTATTTTCGCATTAATGCGGGACAAAAAGTCTTCAAACCGAGTCACGGAGACACGGAGGGCAGAAAGCCGCCATCATTCAGACTCCGCCCCAGAAGGTTACGTCACCGTATCGGGAGAGTCTGAATGATCTCATGAACCCAGACATGGAAACAGGACGACGGAAGCTTTTGTAAAGCTTTATTAAGTAAACAAATGTGATCTTTCCATGAGACAGACTCCTCCCACAGCCGTCTGGGGCATCAAGGACATTTTTGGAGAAGAGTCGAGCAGCAAATTTAACACCCGTCAAAAGAGAGGCGTCAGATGAGGACTTGATGCGTGAATTGTGCTCTGTGTGAATGCAGCTTAGGAGAGATGCTCCACGACTTTACGATTAACACAAATTCAAGAAGACCCCATGATTTGTTGCACACATTACAACTTTACAATTTACAGCAACTTTGACTAATCCATAGTAACAACAGGAATGGATGACGACGTAGCTTGGCAACCGTTTCCCATTTGACTTCTTCCATGAAGAAGTTCTCTTTTTTATTAACTCCCTTTGACACTTTCTGACTTTTTTTGGCAAGTTTTCACAAAAGCTGCCGCAACATGAGGCATTTCAGGCCGCAACAATCAAATATCTACCGTGAAATCCTGGAGGGACCACCTCCTTGCCAAACCACAAATTGTGCTCGTCAAAAAAAAAAAGATTAAATAAAGAAATCAGTGTGTGGACTATAAGTGGGGTAAATAGCGCTGCACAAAAACTAAAACAGTGATTATGACAGTTGTCATCATTCATCAGGGCTGTAACGAGTATCCGGGTGCTCGGAGATTCGCGATCTGCTCCCGAAATTTCGAGTAGAATATTCGCAACGTCAAAGATCGCTGATGATCAAAATATGATCTGGGAACGATGTATTTTTGCTCTGAAACGCAGATAAATGTTGTATTTTAAGCTTACGAACTAAAACAAAGCTGAAAGAGTCGCGGTTCCGTCACCGGAAGTAAACAAATCTTCATAATGGGGAAGCTTCCGGTTTTCAAAGTAAAACTAGCGAGAGCTTTTTTCCGTTTAGAAACTGAGACTGAAGTCCCACTCATAACTTCTGAAAATGATAATTAGGTTTAACACCAGAGCTTTAGCTCCAGTGTTTACATTCTTTTGGTTATGATAACTCTTCAACAGTTGACTCAATGAACTTATTCTGAAGAAATTCAGCCTCGCGCTGCTGAAAGTTGGATGTAATCAACATGAATCAACTTATGCTGCGGAAAAAACAACTTTTTTCATACGGGCTCTGCACCAACATGTAATGCTTAGAATGTAACATGTTGAAGAACTTTGAGGATAGAAAACTGTGGAGAACATTTTCAGGTTTTGATTTTAAATGATCCAAAACAGCAGAGATTTTTATTATTTTTATCTTACTGGGAACTAAGTATAAATAATGATTGAAAACAAATAATTTCAATTTTCATCCATCCAGTAAGTAGACATACACATAGCAATAAGTTCGATTCGTGAATCGAATCTCCGCTGATTTAGAATACATGAAAAATATAGCTGATTGTCTGGATTATTAAGAGTTTATGTCAGAACTAGGGGTGTAACGGATCACGGATAATACGTGGTCCGTACAGATCAACGGACCATCCCCCCACGCGCACACACCTCAGGCTAGCATAATTTAAATCAATTGTCCGTTCACGTCACATGACTTCACATCATATTCATGTAAATCCTCTTTGTTGACAAGCGCTAAAGCAGCTGCTTCACGTTTATCTGAAAGTCTGTTCATCTGAAGCTCCCGCTGCGTGTGGGAGGAGCTTCTGTCAAAAACTCTTCTTTACATCATAATAGGGCTGCCACAAACGATTATTTTAATAGTCGACTAATCATCGATTAATTTTTCCGATTAGTCGACTAATCGGATCATGGACAAAGTGGATGTAAAGAAAATCTGAAATATGATTAGCTTTAAAACAAAAAAATCCTAAATAAGCTAAAATCGCTAGCATATAGCTGAAATATTAGCTAAACTCCAAATTAGTCTAAAAAAACTGTAAAAATTCCAAATTAGCCAAAATAGCTAGCATGTAGCTGAAGACATAGCAAAACTCCAAATTAGCCTAAAAAACTGTAAAAATTCCAAATTAGCCAAAATAGATAGCATGTCGCTGGAATAATAGAAAAACTCCAAATTAGCCTAAAAAACTGTAAACATTTAGAATTAGCTAGCTAACATGTAAATGAAATATTAGCTAAACTCCAAATTTGCCTACAAAACTGAAAAAATCCTAAATTAGCCAAAAGAGCTAATACGTAGCTGAAATATTATCTTAATTCCAAATTAGCCTAAAAAACTGAAAAAGCCTAAATTAGCCGAAATAGCTAGCATGAAGCTAAAATATTAGCTAAACTCCAAAATAGCCTGAAAACCCTTAATAAATGCCAAAATAGTCTAAAAAGCTAGCAGAATGTCATTATAACTTTCAACTTCACTACAGCCTGACTCCATATATTATAAAGTAACGACTAATCGATTATTAAATTAGTTGTCGACTATTTTAATAGTCGATTAGTCGACTAATCGTGGCAGCCCTACATCATAATGAAGGACGCGGATCGATAGATATCAGGTTTATTAAAAGTATCGGTGCACGTTTCCAATTCTGGAGTCAAAGAATCTCCCATTGAGGAGCAGCAGCTGTCCCGTACAGGAAAAACTCTGTTACAGCTCTGTAACAGAATCGCCTGTACCGACAGAATATCGACTTGGGGGCCGCAAATAGCCGCCAGTTTGAGACCCCTGGTCTCAGAAATGCCCTTCATTGTACCAGTTTTAGGCTTTCCAAGACACCCCCCCAACCATGTTTGTTACGAGGAGGACCACTAAGTAGGGCTGCCACGATTAGTCGACTAATCAATGACTAATCGACTATTAAAATAATCGACAACTAATTTAATAGTCGATTAGTCGTTATTTTATATTGTATGAAGTCAGATTGTAGTAAAGTTGAAAGTTATAATAGCATTCTGCTAGCTTTTTGGAATATTTTGGCATTTATTAGGGTTTTTTAGGCTATTTTGGAGTTTAGCTAATATTTCAGCAGCATGCTAGCTATTTTGGTTAACTTAAGCTTTTTTAAGTTTTTTTAGGCAATTTTTGAGTTTAGCTTATATTTCAGCTATATGCTAGCTGTTTTGGCTAATATAGGATTTTTCCATTTTTTTAAGGCTATTTTGGAGTTTAGCTAATATTTCAGCAGCATGCTACCTATTTTGGTTAACTTAAGCTTTTTTAAGTTTTTTTTAGGCAATTTTTGAGTTTAGCTTATATTTCAGCTATATGCTAGCTGTTTTGGCTAATATAGGATTTTTCCGTTTTTTTTTAAGGCTAATGTGGAATTTAGCTAATATTTCAGCAGCATGCTAGCTATTTAGGCTAACTTTGGCTCTTTTTATTTTTTGGCTAATTTGGCATTTAACTAATATTTTAGCTAGTTATCAACTTCAGCATCTTTACATCCACTTTGGCCATGAACAGATTAGTCGACTAATCGGAAAAAATAATCGGTGATTAGTCGACTATTAAAATAATCGTTTGTGGCAGCACTACCACTAAGACAACCCCTAAACTAGGCTTGCCTGGTTGAAAAGTGGAGGATGCTCCTCATAATTCCAGTTTTAGACTTTTTGAGGACGTCTCTCAACACATTGAGGTCACTGAGACCCCCTCACACTTTAAACCAGGGGGGACAAACTCAATCACACAGGGGGCCAAAATCTGAAACACATCTTAAGTCGCAGGCCGAACAGGATAAATATTTCTTGAACATTCTAAAAGTAAGTTTCTAAAAGTTAACTTTTATGATTATTATGAACTAGATATATAACATTACATACGATGATGCTTATTTAAAAAAGCTGATGTTGATTGCCAGCTAAAATATTAGCTAAATGTCAAATTAGTCTTAAAAAAGAAAAAAAAAAAAAAACTTAGCCAAAACAGCTGAACTAACTGAAAAAAAATAGCAAAACTTTAAATTAGCCTAAAAAACTGAAAAAAGCCTTAATTAGCCAAAACAGTTAGCTTGCAAATATTAGCCTAACGCAAGTGCTTTAGACCAGTGGTCCCCAACCACCGGGCCGCGGACCGGTACCGGTCCGTGGACTCATTGCCACCGGGCCGCGGGAAATCGACTGGACTCTCTCGATTAGCTTGAGCGTAAGATGTGATATCCACACACAGAAAGGAGAAATATTTAATTAAACCTAAAGAATTGCAATGGAAAAATGTTAAACAGAGATTAAAAGAAACGGAGAGAGAGAGAGAAACAACATAAACACAAAACATAAAGAAAATGAGATCATTAGAAAAGAAAGAAAAAAACTGAAACCATTTGACTTTTGATAGAATGAAGGAAGAGAATCTACAGGAAATCATTCTATATATGTAGATATATTCTATATTTATGGCTCCACAACCAACCTGTGCAGATCAACAGAACAGATCATTAAGAAACCAGATTACATCCTCAAAGATGAGACACTTTTGTCTTTAACGTTATTGTGAGTAAAAGACTTTATTTGTTGGTTTTGCACACTTTTGTATTTTGGATTGTGGTTGCAGAGTTTAGTGTTTTTCACTTCAAATATGTTTAAAAGAAAAAAAAAACCTTAAAAACAGAATAATTAATAACTATTCCTTTTTCATTTATTTTATATATTTTATCTGGAAGGGATAAATAACAGCATAAATATAATATACACGTTATATGAAAAAAAAACGCACATGCACACGATTGCACCCCCCCGGGCGTGATAAAATCTTCGTGGGTTGACCGGTCCGCGGCGACAAAAAGGTTGGGGACCACTGCTTTCGACCATGTTTGTTTTAATCAGATCTCGGGACAGTCCTCATCAGGGTAATGTTAGCCTTTTAAGGACACCCCCTCAACATATTTGCTCCAAAGAAAATCCCTAAGACACCCCCACCTCTCAAACCAGGTCTGGGGGCGCTCCTCATCATATGTGATTCAAAGAGGTCAAATGATGAAGCTCTTTTCAACCTCTGGATTTTATTTTTAATTTAGTTGAAAACAGGTTGGTATGAAGCGTGATTTATCATCTCACTGTTCAGAGAAAACAAGGCTCACAGGACGCTCTCAGTAAAGACATGACTATAGGGGGAATGTAATGAAATGCTGCAGCGAGAGCACAGAAAGGCCCACAAATCAATGTCCCACTCAATTATTCTGATTAACCCGAGAAAGCAGATGTATGATTGGGATTTGAGCGACGGCCGCTCTTCCTAACTGTGGACAGAACACATCCACTGTCTGTGTAAACACTCTTTTTCTGGACCATCCGGCTTCTCCCGCCGCCCAATCCGCGTCCCAGAGAATTACTCCGAGCTGCCAGTAACAGAGAGCGTGGCTTCCAGCAGCACGGCTGACGGGGCTCTAATCAACCTGATTGGAAAATCCACTGGCAGGCCGCATTAAATCAAGTCCTCCTCTTGGATCACTTAATCCTTTCGTGGCTCCTGCGGGAGTCGGGACTTTCTTTAAAAGCTCAGAACCCAAACCTAGTTATGGAATTGCGTAACCCGTCTTTTTCCATGAATGACTTCATGGCTTTTTCCATCAGAGGATCAATACTCGACCTCTCCTCTCAGCCACTGTGGGGCAGGTCAGCCGCCGTGGGACACGCCCCTCTCTTGGTTTGAGGGCCGTGGATTTATTCCAAGACGACGACTACTCTCCAGATTTCCAAGTACCTGTGTACTGTTTTTAACATAAAACAACACTTGTGTTCCTCAGACTTCACATCACTGCCAATAAACCGCCGTGCCCACGTGAATCTCAGCCTCCTGTTTCCATAGCAACCACCGAACCACCAGCAGCAACATACAACCAGCCCTGCCAGCTTCAATCTAAAGCGCAGGAAACTTTCTTTAAGCTCATCTACAACAAGCCTTTTTATTTACATGTTTAACAGGAAATTTGACTCATATTTGAATAAAAACATAACATAAAAAACTATAGGGATTTATTTCATAAATAATGGAAGATGCGTGCCAAAATATTCTGAGGTTTAAAGTAGGGCTGCCACAAACGATTATTTTAATAGTCGACTAATCATCGATTAATTTTTCCGATTAGTCGACTAATCGGATCATGGACAAAGTGGATGTAAAGAAAATCTGAAATATGATTAGCTTTAAAACAAAAAAATCCTAAATAAGCTAAAATCGCTAGCATATAGCTGAAATATTAGCTAAACTCCAAATTAGTCTAAAAAACTGTAAAAATTCCAAATTAGCCAAAATAGCTAGCATGTAGCTGAAGACATAGCAAAACTCCAAATTAGCCTAAAAAACTGTAAAAATCCAAAATTAGCCAAAATAGCTAGCATGTAGCTGAAATATTAGCTAAACTCCAAATTAGCCTAAAAAACTGTAAAAATTCCAAATTAGCCAAAATAGGTAGCATGTAGCTGGAATAATAGAAAAACTCAAAATTAGCCTAAAAAACTGTAAACATTTAAAATTAGCTAGCTAACATGTAAATGAAATATTAGCTAAACTCCAAATTTGCCTACAAAACTGAAAAAATCCTAAATTAGCCAAAAGAGCTAATATGTAGCTGAAATATTATCTTAATTCCAAATTAGCCTAAAAAACTGAAAAAGCCTAAATTAGCCAAAATAGTTAGCATGAAGCTAAAATATTAGCTAAACTCCAAAATAGCCTGAAAACCCTTAATAAATGCCAAAATAGTCTAAAAAGCTAGCAGAATGTCATTATAACTTTCAACTTTACTACAGCCTGACTCCATATATTATAAAGTAACGACTAATCGACTATTAAATTAGTTGTCGACTATTTTAATAGTCGATTAGTCATCGATTAGTCGTCGATTAGTCGACTAATCGTGGCAGCCCTAGTTTGAAGACACGTGTGTCAGAGTCAAGGCCCGGGGGCCGGATCCGGCCCTCCGGATCATTTTATTGTGTTGTTATTAATGGCCTGATGTTATCTTTTGCTCATTATTTAACTTGTATACATTTAACAAAATATATTTTAATTGAGAGTAAAATATTGAAAGTTGTTTAAAGTTTAAGTTGATTCATTCTAGAATAATATTCCTGTCTTTTATTATTCATAAATAAATGTAAAAAAAAAATTTTTTTTGGGCTGTTTTGGAGTTTATCTCATTTTAAAATGCTAGCTGTGTCGGCTAATTGAGGCTTTTTCTGTTTTTTGGGGGTATACAGAAGTTCAGCTATGTTTTCAGCTACATGCTAGCTGTTTGGGCTAACCTACGTTGTTTTTTTTCAACTATCAATTTCAGCATCTTCCTCTATCAGCATTAGCATCTTCAGCAGCCAAATTCAGCTCACAGCATTCGCACTAGCATTATTGCAGGTAATGCTATATATTTAGACCATAATTATGCTAAAAAGTTACAGTTTTAAAAATGTAGTTTTAGAGTGTTCAATAAATGTTTATCCTGTTCGTCCCGTGACCTAAAGCGTGTTCTTTTCTGAGCCACAAAACCTCTATGAGATGAACCACAGAGAGGAAAATCATTTTAAAATTGATTCAAGACATGTAAAAAGTCCAAGCAAAATTTACAATATACACTGCCACAAGTTTTTGGACATAATGTGGATGATCGGTCTGTTTCAGACATCATCCGATAGCGAATATCAATCAAAATTGATTAAATTATTTATAAAATAACAAATAAGTCAATAAAGTAATCTGATTTTTCGTGCTTGTTGATCCAATTATATAAGAATAACCATTTTAAATTCAGGTTTAAAGTTTTAAAATATGTTTAAATTAAATTTTAAATGGAAATGTTATCTTAAAATAAATAATTGTACTTGTGTTGATCACATTAACTTTAAGTGTTGATTTATGTTTGCATTTACAGTAAATCATGCCACTGATGTTGTTCTTAAACACATTCGTACAGATAAATATCACATAAATGAAAACAGATCTAAAAAACTAACATTTTTAGCTAATCTGTTGGCTAAATTAACCAGATTTATTGACTCACCTCCACCCCGAAAGCCGTCAAACCTTTGAGAAACTCGGCGATGTTCTTCTGAAAGTCGCTGTCGCTCCTCGGTTCCTGGAAAAACTACGATTTAAAACAGAAAAAAATAATTAAGCCTCAAATTCATGGCAAAAAAATGCAAGTTTTAGAGGCTTTAAGCGCTCCAAAGAGGCGTTGTTGCTGCAGGTTCACCTGTTACTGCGCTACAGGTTAAGAAGCCACACTTCCGGTGTGGCGCTTTCAAACTAAAGCCGAAATAAATCTAATGATAATAATAACTGTTCTCAGGTAAATGTTTAGTAGTTAATTAATAAAAAATGTAGGGGATAGTTTCCTACGGCGAGTAATATAAGAATTTCTCTTCCAGGTTATCTAGTTTTTATGTTCACATTTTTATATTTTACTCCACGAGGTTTAAATGCGTTTTTAAACAATATTTAGACATACATTTGAAGCATTTGTAAATACATTCACCGACTATAAAGCAATATATTGCATAAAAGACCATTAATGAGTCAGCTTTTGAGTGCTGGGAGTGGTTTTGTCACTTTATTTTGAAAGTTTTTCAAACGTTTCCTGTGAATTATTTTTCCCTAAATTACGTTGAAATCAGGGAATGGTTTACATTAAAGCTCACTAAAAGTCACCAAAACCAACAATTATGTTATCAGGAGTTAAAGTGGGTTTGGAAATATTGAACTTCTTCGAATACAGTTAAATAAAAATTCAAATCTGCCAAATCTGACCCTCCAGATAATTCCATCCGGCCCTCCAGATCATTTATTTTATTGTTATTAATTTCTCGATGTTATCCAGCGCTAGTTTCTTTATTGTATAATTTTAAAGAAATTTTTTTTTTTATGGAGAGTAAAATACTGAAAGTTATTTAAGGATTAAGTTTATGTATTCAGGAATAGTATTCCTGTTTTTTATTATTCATAATTATGTTAAAAATTACGGTTTTAAAGTTCTCAAAATTAGCATTCTGCTAGCTTTTTGGACTATTTTGGCATTTACTAAGATTTTTCTAGGCTGTTTTGGAGTTAGGCTAATATTTCAGCTACATGCTAGCTGTTTGGGCAAACCTAAGTTTGTTTAAAAGACAAATTTTAGGCTAATTTGACATTTAGGTAACATTTTAGCTGGCAATCAGCTTCAGTATTTTCAGCTATTAGCTTCAGTGATTTCAGCTGTTAGCTTTAGCATCTTCAGCGGCCAAATTCAGCTTACAGCATTCACACTAGCACTATTGCAGGTAATAATATATATCTAGTACATGATTATGTTAAAAAGTTATGGTTTTAAAGTATTTAAAATTTAGTTTTAGAGTGTTTTTATCCTGTTCGGCCCCCGACCTAAGGCATTTCTTTGTAGTTTTATATTGTTTTAACCTAATTTTAGTCTTTTAGTACATCGGCCAGTTTAAGATCATCCAAAAAAACAAATATTTGCCAGAAATGTTGGATTACTGAAAAACAAACGCATGTCCTTATTCCAGCATCAATCATGGTGTCAAAGAAATCAGACTGTGGATCTGCAGCACCATCCAGACCGAGGAGGTAACAAACGCTGCCAGGATCCAAGATGGACCGCAAAGGAAAGAAAAACAACAGGTGGAAGATCCGGAACCAAGGACAAAAGAAGAGACGAAAAAAAACAGGAAGAAGGCGGAGAACAGCAACAAAGGAATGGAACTCAAATAAATCTAATGCTGTTTCTGAAATACTTTGAAAATCTAGTGGAAACTTTTCTATCTGAGCAGAAACTCACAGGAGCAACTAAAGCTCAAGTTTAAGCAATAACACTAGTGGAACACAAAGAAACGTGTTCGTATTCTGTTCCTGAAGCTCAATTTATACACAACTTTATCAAGAAAATGACAAAAACAGAAACATGGCAGCGAGGATGATCACTTACTCTTATCTTTTTTTTTCTGTTTTCAGCGAATAAATATGCCTTTTTTCACCGGACCAGATTTCTGAACTTGAACAAAAAATGTTGTTGATTGAAATAAGTTGAAAAAACAACAGAATAGAAAACAAATGGAAAATATATAAAATAACGTGAATTAACTCTGATTTCGCTCATTTTCTTTCCCTTCTCTTCAAAGGATGCTTTCAATGACATGTTTAACATTTCGTCCATGCAAGAATCTTTAAGCGGAAATATCAAATGATGTGTAGAAGTAGAAATTTACTGTCGTTTCTGCAAAACTCTGACGGTTCAGCAGAAAGAATACAGGAAAAAAAACCCTCAGCTGAATTCTGTAAACAATTTTCCAGCTATTCTTTTGGACTTTTTGTGTTTTAATTCATACAATCTCACATCTTGTTTTTATTTATAATTATTTTTTATAAAACCGTATTCATTTTTTTGTATAATTATGCGTTTAGACACACTTTTATTTTTCATGTATTTCATTTTCAGAGCATTTATTCTATTGAAATTAAAAAAGGGAATGTAAATCATATTTCTCAGATAAAGTTTTGTAAATTAATTTACCCTCATTTCTTGTACATTTTTTAAAGCGACAGCTCCTTGTTTCACTTTTGCATTAGTTTTTAAATGTTTCTTGATGACTCAAAGTGAAAAAATAACTAAAACTTAATAATTTATTAAAATGTAAACATTCAAACATTAGATTTTTCCTTTTTTTTCTTTTAACAGAAAGGCAATTGCTCAGATCTTCTTTTCTCCCTAATTTTTAAAGGTATCGATCTTTGTTGCATCTTATTGTGTCTGTTTATGTTGATTTAAAGTGAAATAAAAGTGAAACATAATAATTAATGAAAATGTAAACATTCAAACATTAGAGTTTTACAGGAAAGGGTATTCCTCTGATCTTAAAATTATGGAAAACTTTACTATGTAAGTAATTCAAACATGAAATTATTTTCTCCTTAATTTTAAATACTACATATTTTTGTTGCATATTTGCATTAATTTCGTCTGTTTTTTGGTGTTTTAAAATCAAAGTTACTTAAACTGTATTTGGTAATATACATTTATAGTGAAATAAATGGTGTTAAATTTAATATTAATATCATATTTGAGTGGAATTTAAAGTTTTTAATTTACCAGAATGCTTTTTAAATATATATATATATATATATATATATATATATATATATATATTATATATATATATATATATATATATATATATATATATATTACTTAACAGTATTCCAAATTTTTAATGAAGCTCTTTTAAAAAAATTCAGCAGGAAAGAGGAGTAATTTGCCTCCTTCTTGGTTTTCCGTGTTAATTGTCTGCATGATGACATTTGGCTGCATCTGCTGTAACTCCACTCACTCTGTCCACCGTCCCGGGTCGGAGCCGCTCCAGCAGCCGGCACAGCACCGCTCCGTCCCGCAGCGACGTCTGCAGGAAAGCCTCCGGATCCGAGACGCTCTTCTTTGGAGACTCCAGAACTCCCAGAGTGATGAGCCACGTTACCGTCTGCTCCGCCGGATTCATGTCTGAAGGTGCTCAGAGCATCCGCCGCATCAGCATCAGCATCTGCCCCGCAGAGGATCTCGATCCGGATTAAAACTGCCGTTTCTACTGGATGTGAACACAGATCTTCAAACTGCGGGAGAGCAGAGGTGGAAGTGATGGATGGAGCTCTTCCTTCCTCCAACATCCCCGCTTTGTCCTCCACTGCCCCCCCCCTCACACAGGAGTCAAAGCAGCCTCTGCAACTCACCACTTCCTGTCGGTTTTCAAAATAAAGCGTTTGCAAGCAAAAAACAAAGTCTTTCATCGATTACCTGTTGGTTCAGTCGTTGTCTGAAGGGTTTGACATTTTATGTATATATTTTAAAAATATAATTTATCTGTAGTTTACTCTGCTTTCAGTTAAATCTACATTTTTTTTAAATAAAGTGAAGAAACAATACTTATATCTTTGGACTTTTGTTTTCCAAATCCCACTGATTTTTATTTACTTTTAAAAATATAAATCTACAGATTAATTCTAACAGACAGATAAGAATAAACTAAAAAATAAATAGTAATCAATCAAGAAGATCCAAATGAGCTTACACTGATACTAGAATTATCGTAACTCACATTTACTGCATTAAGGAGTAAAAATGTGAATTCAAATAAAAATATATTTGATGAAAGTATATTGTAACAACATGTTCATGCCATTTGTTTGTAAGATTTTTACACAACTTTATCAATAAAGTGATAAAAAACTGAAGAAAATGGCAACGAGGATGATCACTAAGTCTTATTTTTTTTTCTCAATTTTCTGTTTTCATTAAATAAATATACATTTTTTTCAGTAAATAAGATACACCAGACCGGATTTCTGAACTTGAACAAAAAATGTTGTTAAGTTAAATATGTTTTCAATAATTAGAATCAAGCAAAAAACAAAGGAATAGAAAAACAAGTAGAAAATAAAGAATTATTGTCTGATTGATGATCTAACACCCTCAAATAATCAGGTTTCAATGTTCTGTCAACAATTTTGTAAAATATTGAGAAATAAAAGAGTAATTAGGTTGCGCTATTTGTGCTTATTTGCTAATTAAAAATAAACACCTAACCTTTTAAAAAATGTTACAATATTTGTTTGTATATTTATTTAAGGTATAACAACATTTTCAACCCTAATTTCATTTTATTTCTTTCGACAAACAAATAACACTTTTGTTTTGAAAGTACCGCCGCCGTACTTCCGCTTTGCATTCCTATCTTCTTCCATCGACAGCAGTCAGGACCGTCCCGGGTTTAGGGCCGTCCCATCGTGACTAAAGCAGATTTTTAAGGTATTTACTGCCCCCACAGGGGCATAAACTTCCATAAAGGTTTTACAAAAATTAAAGAAAACAGTTCATTTAGTCTCACAAAAATACGTGAAACTATTAAAAATCGACCAAACAGTTATTAGATAGAAAACAAATCTCTGTCGCCCCCTGTTGTTCAGCTTTGGTTTAGCATTTTTAAAAGCGATCTAAAATAAAAATATTTACTAAAAAAAATACATTGACATGTCATTTATATGACATAAAACACCATAAAATATGAACTTTGCATAAAAGTATTTTCTCTGAAAACTTCACTGACAAATAAAGAACAGATTGCCAAAGAGAAGGATGTGAAAGAACTAAAAAATAAAAGTTCAGAATGTTTCTGTTCATAACTTAAAAAAAATCAAAGACAAAATAAGTCTTTGTCTTATTTTGATTAAGAAAAAAAGTCTCTAAAATACTTAACATTAAATAATTTTATGTTTCTACGTGTTTAAAACACCTACTCTTGTGAAAGAAATCAGTTTTTAACTTTTTCTTAAAGCATTTTACAGATAATGGAGGAAAAATAAATAAAATTACCTTTAAAACTGCATTTTTGAGTATTTTTTTTTTTTATTAAAATTCAACAATTGTAAAATGATGGTATTTGTGATGTAGAAAAGACTGGGCGGGGCCTGCTGCGCTCCATTCTGATGCATCCACTTGCAGACATACAGATCCATGAACGTCTTTGTTTTTTTGGTCTGAGCTGGAATCTGGATCTAAACTGTACCGATAAAAAGCTCAGAGTAATGTGTAGGTTAGGGGTGTGAGGGGCAGCAAGCAAGTGGGCGAGCGTGTCAACAGATGGGGTATGGGAAGTGGGGGCGGAGTTGTTACAACCACAATTTAGAGGCGAATTTCTAATAAACTCCTGCAGAAACTACATCCTAGAAAATGACAGTTTTTAAAAAATGTCTTAAAATGGCATAATTACGATTAAAATACCACTGGGAAAACTTTGAAAATAGATCAGAAGATGATAGAAGTGGGACATTTAAAGCTTTTTATGTAGGTTTGCTGCAACTATAAGTGGGTCAGATCATTTTTTTTAATTAAAAAGTCACATTTTATTAATAAATGCAATTAAAAGTCTATCAAGTTTGATTTAAATGGCAAAAATTGTCCATATAGTCAAGCTAAGCTGTGTTCGCATGCAACTATCTGCAGAAAAATCAGTTTTAAAATGAGTCCCAACAATGTTGGTTCAGACCTTTGACCACAGCCTCAAAATGCAGACCAGTGGAATAAAAATCATCTGAAAAGATTTTAGCGTGAGACCTGAATGGTCTCAGAAATATTTCGGTGCGACCTGTGGTGGAGGACCCAAACGCAGTAAACCAGGTATAAAACATTTAATAAATACACCGAAGCATAACAAGAACCCACGGAGAACCAAAACAGAACAGATGACCTGACCATGCCGAAATAAATGATTAACTAAATGAAGAAGCTGTGGAGGATTAACATGAACATAGTGAGACTAACAGGGAAACAAAACATGACAAAAGCACCACAAAAACCAAGGAGTACAATCCTGACAGTACCCCTCCCAAAAAGGGCAGATCCCAGACGTCCAAAACACCCAATAGGAAGGGACCCTTACATGAAAAAAGTCCAGAAAACAGAGCTTCTGCAGCCAGATAGATGTGAGGGGTATCAGAACCCCTCCTCAGGAACAGATGTGAAGAGGAGCGGTCCTGGTGTCGCTCCCCAGGCACAGGAAACATGAAGGGGAGCAGTCCTGGAGACCCTCCCTCAAAACAGGAAATACAACCAAATGGGAAGAGTGGCGACCATCCTTAGGGACAGGGAACATGAAGGAACGGTCCCGGCGACCCTCCACAGCAACATGAAGCCTGAGGGACTAGGTGGATGTGGCATAACATGACCTGAATATGGCTGCAGGAAAACCCATCTGCCATGGACAGCAAAAGTTCTCCTGCTGGGTCCAAGGTGGTCAGTTTTTCTGTCAAGAACTGGTGGTGGAGGAAACTTTGTTGCTGCCAGATGCACAGAAAAGTCTCCAGAAAAAATATCAGGTCCAGGAGAGATGACTTTAGAGATGCCAATGTGTAGATTGAGGGCAGAAGGAAATCTTCTTAAAATCCAGACCAGGGTCGTAAACGTGGGATCCAATCCTGATATGCAACACACCGAGGGGAAGACTTGACTCAACATCCAGGGGCAGAAGGACAGAAGTGGACAGGCTTGCAGAGGTTTGCACAGGCTTGGACAGGCTTGAGTAGACTTGAGCAGCCTTTGGCAGGCTTGAGCAGGCTTACTCAGGCATAAGCATGCTTACCAGACTTGGTCAGGCTAGAGCAGACTTGAGCAGACTTTGCAAGGCTTGAGCAGGCTTAAGTATGCTTACCAGACTTGGTCAGGCTTGAGCAGACTTTGGCAGGCTTGCTCTGGCTTAAGAATGCTTACCAGACTTGGTCAGGCTAGAGCAGACTTGAGCAGACTTTGCAAGGCTTGAGCAGACTTACTCAGGCTTAAGTATGCTTACCAGACTTGGTCAGGCTTGAGCAGACTTGAGCAGACTTTGGCAGGCTTGCTCTGGCTTAAGCATGCTTACCAGACTTGGTCAGGCTAGAGCAGACTTGAGCAGACTTTGCAAGGCTTGAGCAGGCTTACTCAGGCTTAAGTATGCTTACCAGACTTGGTCAGGCTTGAGCAGACTTTGGCAGGCTTGCTCTGGCTTAAGCATGCTTACCAGACTTGGTCAGGCTAGAGCAGACTTGAGCAGACTTTGGCAGGCTTGAGCAGGCTTACTCAGGCTTAAGTATGCTTACCAGACTTGGTCAGACTTGAGCAGCCTTTGTCAGGCTTGAGCAGGCTTACTCAGGCATAAGCATGCTTACCAGACTTGGTCAGGCTTGAGCAGACTTTGGCAGGCTTGCTCTGGCTTAAGCATGCTTACCAGACTTGGTCAGGCTTGAGCAGACTTGAGCAGACTTTGGCAAGCTTGAGCAGGCTTACTCAGGCTTAAGTATGCTTACCAGACTTGGTCAGGCTTGAGCAGACTTGAGCAGACTTTGGCAGGCTTGAGAAGAGTTGAGCAGACTTAGACTGGCTTGCACAGGCTTGAGCAGGCTTGGATGAAGCCAGAAAGCACAATTAACTGGCAGAGTGGATGACATGGAGAGAAACTTAAGTGATCTAGGATCCAGCTGAGTAGAATCACCAATCAGGAGTGAGCAGGTATTGGAAAGCCAAGACGGCCAAAATACCTACAGATCCTGACACCTTTAAAATCAACATGTCTTTTTATTGAATATTTGAGAAAAATGCCAGATCTGAAACTACCACAACACTCTACATTTCTAATATTAATTAGTCATATCTGATCAGCATGCCCAGAACCTGCTGGCCGGCAGACTGATTCCATGTGGCTTATCCTCTTCTTGGCAGCTAAAATTCTTTGCAGGAGCTTGGAGCCAAATAATGGCAGCAAACAGAAAACAAAAAGTTTCAAAGTTGTTCTGTATGTTTCTAGCATCTCTTGGTTTAAGTGTATTCATGTCAGTGACGTAAAAAGAGAGCAAAGCGAGACAGATTCTGAAACTAGATACCTTTTTTTGTCCAACGAGCAGCACACCACAGGCCTTTTTCTTTATTTTAAAACTCAGACATGGTTTCTGTCATGAACAGTGAAACAAGAACGCAACAGCAGAGTGAAAAATAAAAGCGGGAGGATGAGATTGAAGCAGGTCAACCGCTGCTTGCTTTAGAAAGAAGTTTGACTGAAAACGATGCTACTCATCTGGAATAGCCTGCAAGAGGAAGTGAATGTGAAGCTTGGAGCCACTGTTTTTTTTAGAGCGGTGGTTATGGTTATGGGTAAGGAGGGGGGTGAAGTGCAGCGGTTTCATCAGTCTTGTCAGTTGTTGTGCCGCTACTCTTCGACTTCCTCGTTTGCCCTGTCACAGCCATTTCCTCTTTACTGACAGTTTTTGCTCTCCTGGGGGGGCCAAACGAGCCGCTTCAACAAAGTCGCTCAAACCGAACTCTGGAGTGACCTCGGAGAAGTTTTGGAGCTCAAAGGTTTTCTTTGAAGTTCTCTCCGCTCCACGGAGGACCAGTGAGTACGTCCAGGATGGAGACGGCAGACTGAGACGGTCATGTGCGTCCGGTAGTCGGCGACCTGTGGGTGTGGGATGTCCGGTGACACTCAAACCCTATGCTGGAGGAGCATGTCTCCCACCAGCCTGGAGGGGCCCTATCAGATCTCCTCAACCGCGGGCAAAGAAAACATTTCCAATGTGAAGATCATCAAAGTGTGCTTCCTTAGCACAAGCTCCAACCTGAGCAAGAATTTCAAACTGGTCCGCTGTGAGGAGGGATGGACGGTTAAGGTACTCTACACTCCAGATTCCATTCGTCAGACATATTTAAATACTGCAAATGGCGAGCACTTTACAAGACAGTTTGTAAGCATTAAAGACAGAAAAGTCAAGCAAGGTAGAAGCTCAAGAAGAGTTTAGAACCTCAGGTGATGTGGAGAAACCGGTGAAGTTGTTTGGTGAACATCGATGAATGAGAACATATCTTTCCAAAAACGGTCACCAACGAGACATGACTGTTGGTTCTGAAGAACTTCAACAGATGTAGATGCAGCTGATGAGGAGGAAAGGGTGCTAAAAATGCCAGAAAACTCCACCCAGACTGTCACAATAAAAGCTTCTGCCACCTTGTTTTGGAGCAATTGTTTGGAGTACTGAAGCAGCAGGAGATCCGGCTACGCTAACTACACGGAAAAACGTCAATGTCTTATTTTTAGACTATGATATTTGATGCACTTCAAAAAAAAAAACCTTCATTTCTTTGTTTTTTTAAATCTGTTTACAAACTTTAATTTTCAAATAGCTCAGATCTGCTGAGTCATGATAAAAACATGCCATGTAACATAAGGTCAGCAGGGGATGTGTCATGACGGACGAGAAAGCGATGGGGTGTTCGAGAGCAAAAATGTGGAGAGGCAGAGGGGAAGTCCGACCCGTATGGGTGCCGTGGGTTTTTGAGTACCTAGGAAAGTCGTAGAGAGGAGCGGACGCCTCTTTAGAGGGGCGTGTGTGGTAAGTGTATCATGAAGTATTCGTAAGGCTAGAAGTTGCGTGTTATGGCGTCTGTGTATTCTTACAACCCACTCAGATCCTTAGTAAAATGTGAGTACTGGCTCTTTGGGTTAACTGAGGGTCTATGACTTTATCTGGGCCACTTGCGTACCTCGTACAGGTTTGACCATTTTTGGCACGCATACCTCCCGTATCCACCTGTAAGGTCGGTTGCGACTACGGATTTAGCCCCAGTTTATACTTCATAATGTTTAGGAATTGCTCAATTAGCTTTGGAATAACCCCAATCGCTGCAAATTGTGACACAAGCTGATGACATATGTGATTGGAATTTTAGTACAGTTTCAGTAGTATTTTAGCAGTATATCCTGCTTTTCAACGTATACTTACTTTGAGAAATTAGAAGAATTTTGACATCCCAGAATGTCAAAGGTTCCTATCACTGCATTCTACATTGGTGCTGCCACAAATGATTATTTTAATAGTCGACTAATCACTGATTATTTTGAGAATAATCAGATTATTTGCAAACTGGATGCAAATCTCACATTTTAACCATCATTAGCTTTAAACTAACTAAAAACGAGCTATATAGCATTACCTGCGAATGCTGTTAGGTGAATTTGGCCAAGCTATTGCTTATAGCTAAAACGCTGAAGTTGATTGCTGAAATCGCTGAAGCTAATAACTGAAAATGCTGAAGCTGATAGCCAACTAAAATATTAGCTAAATGCTACATTTGCCAAAAAAAAAACTGTAAAAAGTCTAAGTGAGGTTTTTAAACAAAAAATATCCTGATGTACCATCTACCTCGTCTTGTCTGCACCATTCATTGACCACAAACTTGTTTCTATAGGTGTCAGTATCTTTAGAAAACAGACTTTATGTGTGTAACAACACACAATCTCGAAGATCCAGATATATCGCTATAAAAAAATACACTGGACACTAGGGCTGCCACAAACGATTATTTTAATAGTCGACTAATCACCGATTATTTTTTCCGATTAGTCGACTAATCTGTTCATGGCCAAAGTGGATGTAAAGATGCTGAAGTTGATAACCAGCTAAAATATTAGTTAAATGCCAAATTAGCCAAAAAATAAAA
Source organism: Oryzias javanicus (assembly GCA_003999625.1). Lineage (NCBI taxonomy): Eukaryota > Metazoa > Chordata > Actinopteri > Beloniformes > Adrianichthyidae > Oryzias > Oryzias javanicus. The sequence continues at coordinate 24,456,482 of CM012438.1, forward strand.
AGAGCCAAAGTTAGCCTAAATAGCTAGCATGCTGCTGAAATATTTGCTAAACTCCAAATTAGCCTTAAAAAATGGAAAAATACTATATATTAGCCAAAACAGCTAGCATATAGCTGAAATATAAGTTAATCTCAAAAGTTGCCTAAAAAACGTAAAAAAGCTAAAGTTAGCCGAAATAGTTAGCATGCTGCTGAAATATTAGCTAAACTCCAAAATAGCCTAAAAAACCCTAATAAAAGCCAAAATATTCCAAAAAGCTAGCAGAATGCTATTATAACTTTCAACTTTACTACAATCTGACTTCATACAATATAAAGTAACGACTAATCGACTATTAAATTAGTTGTCGATTATTTTAATAGTCGATTAGTCGTCGATTAGTCGACTAATCGTGGCGGCCCTACTGGACACAATCAGGTCATGAGGTTTGAAAAGTATAAAAACCACCCAAAAGTGCATCAAGCGCAAGTGAACCTGACCCCATGACTGCTGCAGGGACGCTATGAATTATACAGCATGTATAAGGAAGGATGGGTATAGGTTCAGGTCTGTGGAGGTCAGGAGGTACCCAACCTATGTTTTGCTTAATGTACTTTAATGTGTTCTCTATTCCAACCGAAGAAACTCACTTCTGCTGATAGTTCACAATACTGCTGATGCATCAAACCAGATAAAACAGTAAAAATAGGAAGTCCAGATTAAATGTTAGACAGCAGAAGTATAAATAACCACCACAGAGACGTGGTCACCCGTGAGACGCTTTCGCTGACCGCTCCGGTGTGCGTCCTTCTGGTTCCTGCTCCAGGCTGTCATTGGCGTTGTGCTGTCCAGCGGATGCGTGGGTCCCAGCATCAAACACAACCTGTGCTACGGCCTCCTGCTCAAACACCTCAAGTCCACCGAGATGCACTGGCTGCACCCCAACCTGACCGTGGCCGAGCTCACCCAGCGCTACGAGCAGCAGCACCTCGAGGCTGAGTGGAGGTCATCTTCTGCTTTGTACCATTTACTACTTTTGATATCTATGCTTTAGAATAAGGGTGCCAAACTCAGTCGCACAAGGGGCCAAAACACACCTTAGGCCAAACAGGATAAACATTTATTGAACTCTCTAAAACTACATTTTTAAATCTGTAAAACTGGAACTTTTTAGCATAGTTATGAACTAGATATGTAGCATTACCTGTGATAATGCTAAATGCTGTAAGCTGAATTAGGCTGCTGAAGATGCAAGAGCTGATAGCTAAAGATGATGAAACTGATAGCTAAAAAACGCTGAAGCTGAAATAAATGAAGTTAATAGCTGAAAAACCTGAAGCTGAGAGCCAGTTAAAATATTAGCTAAATCCCATATTAGCCTAAAAAGCTAAAAAAAAAGGTCTAAATTAGCTAAAAAAGCTAGCATGTCGCTGTAGCATGTAGCTAGCTTAAAAACTGGAAAAAAAGCCTTAGTTAGCCAAAACAGCTAACGTGTAAATATTAGCCCACCTCCAAAAAAGCCTAAATTAGCTAAATCAGCTAGCATGTAGCTGAAAAATACTCAAACTCCGAAATAGCCCAAAAAAAAAAGGAAAAAACCTAAATAAGCCAAAACACCTAGCATGTAGCTGAAATATTAGTTAAATTCCAAAATAGCCTAAACAACAGAAAAAACCAAAATAAGCCAAAACAGCTAGCATGTAGCTGAAATATTAACTGAACTCCAAAACAGCCAAAAAAACAAAAAAAAAAACAGTCTAAGTTCGACAAAAGAAGCCAATATTTAAATATTTGCTTTAATTAGCGAAAACAGCTAGTTATAGCTGAAAAAAATAGCTAAACTCCAAACTAGCCTAAACTAATTTAAAAAAGCCTGAATTAGCCAAAATGGTTAGCATGGAGCTGAAATATTAACTGAACTCAAAAATAGCCTAATAAATCGGAGTAAATGCCAAATTATTCTAAAAATCTAAGCAGAATGCAAAATTTTAAAAACATTTTAACCGTAACTTTTTAATATAATTATGAATAATAAAAAGTCAGGAATATTATTCCAGAATAAATCAACTTAAACCTTAAATAACTTTCAACAATTTACTCTCCATAAATATATATCAAAACTATACAAGTTAGAAATAAGTGCAGGATAACATCGGGTCATTAACAATAAAATATAATGATCTGGAGGGCCGGATCCGGCCCCCGGGCCTTGACTTTGACACATGCTGTACTGGAACCCAAAGAAACGTGGTTCCTCTTTGTGCAGATACGACCTGAGGATCAGATACATCCCGTCGGACTTCATGGAGGTCTTCAAAGATGACTGGACCACCATGCTGTACTTCTACCTGCAGGTCTCCAAACCGATTTCTGATTGGATTCAGGTTTGTTTCAGAGTAAAGAGGAGTGATGGAATCATTACTGTGCGCTCTCCACAGGTACGAAGCGATTACATGCAGCAGTACGCCACCAAAGTCAGCGATGGGATGGCCTTACAGCTGGGCTGTCTGGAAATAAGGTAACAGAGAGGTGGTAACGCACACGTGGGCGAACGGATTCATTAAAAAAATGACATCTTCTGTGTTTGCAGAAGATTTTATAAAGACATGAATCCAAACGGACTAGAGAAGAAGTCCAACTTCGAACTGCTGGAGTAAGTCTCCAACTTTCACTTTCAAAACGCACAGATTCTTCCCACCGGTCTGACATCAAAGAGGAAAGCTGAAGAGGAAGAACGCAAACGGCCTCCTTGATCAAATCTTTTAAAATGGGTCCCAAACGGGCCGGATCAGGCCCAATCCCCCACACACTATCGAGACCTACATAGAACATGACTTTTTATTCCACCGTCTGCAGTCTGAACTATGACAGGAGAGGATAGACTATTCTGTAAAAATAGCAAACTCTCTTTTTTATTATTCTAACAATGTTATTTAAATTAAGTATGAACAATATTGGTCTTAAAATAGAGCCTTGTGGAATTCCACAAGTTATTATGCTTTGTTTTTGGTATTTGTAACATTAATTTCAACTCATTGAAATCTGTCTTGGAAGTGGCTACCAGTTCTTTACCACCACTCTTCAAATCATATCAAATAAAATAAAATAAAATAAAATAAAATAAAATAAAATAAAATAAAATAAAATAAAATAAAATAAAATAAAGTAAAGTAAAGTAAAGTAAAGTAAAGTAAAGTAAAGTAAAGTAAAGTAAAATAAAATAAAATAAAATAAAATAAAATAAAATAAAATAAAATAAAATAAAATAAAATTAAATTAAATTAAATTAAATTAAATTTTTAAGGATTTCAAGCCTATTTTAGGGTTTGGCTTATATTTTAGCCACATGCTAGCTGTTTTGGCTAATTTTGGATTTTTTTCAGTTTTTAGATTAATTTACAGCTTAGCTAATATTTTAGCGACATGCTAGCTATTTTGGTTAATTTAGGCTTTTTTCTTTTTAGTTTTTTAGGCTAATTGGGGATTTAATTCGTATTTTTCCAACTGTTTTGGCTAAATTTGACATGTTATGAGTTTTTTGGGGTTTTTTCTGCTAATTTGGAATTTAGCAAATGTTTCAGCTAAATGCTAGCTGTTTTGGCTAATTTTGGCATTTTCTTTCTTTTTTAGGCTATTTGGAGATTCGCTAATATTTCAGCTACATGCTAGCTCTTTTGGCTAATTTAGGCTTTTTTTTTTTAGTTTTTTAGGCTAGTTGGGGATTTCATTCGTATTTTGTCAACTGTTTTTGCCAAATTTGACATGTTATGAGTTTTTTTGTTTTTTTTTTTCTGCTACTTTGGAATTTAGCAAATGTTTCAGCTAAATGCTAGCTGTTTTGGCATTTTCTTTGTTTTTAGGCTATTTGGAGATTTGCTAATATTTCAGCTACATGCTAGCTCTTTTGGCTAATTTAGATATGTTTTCAGTTTTTTAGGCTAATTTGGCATTCCGATAATTTTTTAGCTTCAGGGTTTTCAAAGTGTTTTAGTATTATGCTTATTCTATGAAGATTACAGAAATTAATTGTTTAAAATTTGGCCATTTCTGGAAAACCATAAATCTGGCAGCACAGACTTCTCTTTCTTGGTCTTGTAGGAAGGACGTGGGTCTGGATTTGTTCTTTCCCAAGGAGCTCATTGAGAGCATGAAGGTGAGGAGACACCAACACAAACAAACCTTTGGTTCTGTCGTGGAAAGTGCTGACTAATGGTTCGTGCGATTGTGCGTCAGCCTAAGCAGCTGCGCCGGATGATCCAGCAGACGTTCCAGGGCTACTGCACTCTGCAGCAGGACCAGTGCATCCTGAAGTTCTTCACCGCTCTGGCTCAGTGCTACAGCTTCACGCAGGAGAGCTACGCCTGCCAGCTATTGGTCCGATGGACTTCTGTTTCTTCAGTTTGTAGCTCATGAATTGTATTTCTTATTGTGAATCCATCCTTTGTCGACAGCACGGCTGGAGTTTGGCCATAGACCTGATCATCGGCGCTCAGGGGATCCACCAACGGACCGAGAACTCATCGGTGAGCAACGCGTTCTCTGAATGCCTCCAAATTCAGCCACAGGAGTCAACACATGCCGCTCTCCTTGCTTGTCACAGCCCATCTGTTTGGCCAAGTTCTCCCAGGTGTGCAGCATCACCTGTACCGCAGAGGGGGACGGCCGCGCCCTTCTCACCGTGCACATCGACGGAGCCAAACAGGTGACGGTGCAGCTTGAAACATTCTTTACTACTATTAACACGCCACAAACACAAAATCCAAATACTTGACTGGATTCATGCAGTATCCTTTGTACTGGAAGAGCGTGGTATTTAGTTTTTTAAAAAGTGGACATTTTTTTCTATTTTTCAATCAAATTTTTGTTTTAAGAACTACTAAAGCAAACAGTACAAACCGACATGACGATGAGCTGCAATGAACATAGAAAAGCTTCACTATGTCTGTCATAGACATGCTCCATGTCCGTTCAGTCCAAGTGTTCGTCACGGTATCAGCAGTCTGGTTCCCACTTGCTTCATCCACAGATATTATAGAGCTTCATCAGTGAGACTGACCGGTGTGAACACATTTTTGTTTTTTGGTTTGTGAGTCAATCCAAACGACAATGTTAGGCACAAAATAGCGACGTCCGTGATAGGCCGGGATGCTCAGGTTGTGGTGCGGTCTACTTTGTGGCACATTGTCAGGTTTGTTTTTTTTTTAGATTTTTTTAAGAATTTCGTTTTTATTTTTTTTTCTTTTATTGGCTTTTAGAGATTTTTTTGAAAGTTTAATTCAATCTTTACATTTTTTTTTTGAATATTTTTTCAAATGATCTTCAGAGATGATCTATTGAATGATTTTCAAAGCATTTTAAATTTTTTTGAAGTATGATTTTAATCATTTGTTAGACAAAATTTCTTGACTTCTTCTAGATTTTTGTTTTAACTTTTTGCTTAATCTCCTTTCATTTTTCAACATTATATATATATTTTTTTCACAATCTGTTTATTGAATTTTTCACAGAATAAGAGACCATAAGACAATCATGATACATACACACAAAGAAGAAACATAAATAAATTAAAAAGACGGTGGCAACAATCAAAATAAAATGTACAACTGTAGACAATGACATAAAAAAAAAGAAAAAAAAGTGTTAAGGAGTGCTATTACCGCTATGGAATCAATCTCATCATCCGATCAATACAACAGATTTTTTAGTCTTCGGTAAGTGGAGACTTCAGTTCTGCAACATACACAAAGAAAGGTTCCCACTTCTTGTGGAAGTCTTCGATTGAGCCCCTCAAACAGCTTCTTCAACATTATATTTAAAATATATATGTATATGATGTTTATTAAATCATTTTTTAAAATGTGCCTTAAGAGATTTTTATTTTTCCCAAAGTTTCCATTCAATATTTTTTGTTTTTTAAAATAATGTTGTTTTTTAGAGTTAATTTATTGAATGCTTTAAAAAAAATTAAATAAGATTTTTAATGATCTTTTTACAGATTTTTCTTTTCTCTTTTTTGAGATTTTTGATCTATTCATCTTTCATAAATTCATCTATGATTTCTGTAGATACTTTTTAACATGATTTTATATACATATACATGATTTTGTTTGAAATTTTTAAATACGTTTTCTACTAACTTTTGGATAAACCTTTTATGTTTTTTTAAATATATTTTTTTCCTTTATTTTTATACATTTTTTCAGATATTTTTTTAATGTATTTTTTTTTTATTTTTTCTGAAATTGTTTTTACTTATTGAGCATTGTTTTAGGGCTACAACAGTTGTAATCCTAAAAAAAAACGTAAACAGGAAGAACAGAACAGGCTGGCGATAGCGTGATGAGCACTTCAACTGAACATCCAGGCTTTTCAACTTTTAATTTCCCGTCATGTTTTAGTTTACATGAGCAGTTCGTGTCCAGCCTGTTTATAGTTGTTTACTTTTGTAGTTCTTAAAAAGTTAGCACTAAAAAACAAAACAATTTGAATGAAAAATACAGGTTTTTTATTGAATACATGAAAAAGCTTTTTTTTTTCATTGAAGGCAGTACACTACCACACATTTAATACATGTAAACACACACAAACAAACAGTATACAAATACACATATACATGCATATTTACAATGACATAATACATTTTTTCTAGTATCAACCTATTAGTTGACATTTTCACTGTAACCTAATGTTTCACAGCGATAACTAATTTAAATCTATTATAAAACGATTCCAAATTTCATTCCAAAAACAGAATGACCTCTCCATTTTACTGTAGTTCTTACCTAGCATGAATCACACATAAAAATAACTCTCAAACTCTAATGTTCCTCTTTACTTTATTAAAAAGGTAAACTACTCTTAAATTTACAAAATGTAATCTCCAACATTCTTACATGCACAGTATTTTAATAATCAGCGTCGGATTTTTTAAGTAATGCATTTGTGGATTCTTGAAAAACAACTTTGATCAACTTTGTAATGGATCAATATTTGTTTATTTTATATTTCCTCAAATTTAACTGCAACACTGGAAGTATGGAAGAATAAAGGCTGAATTATAAAGTATGCAGAAAGTTTTTTACTCACCGTTCTTTGAGTTTTGTGGATTATACCTTTAAATTTTAATGCATTGTTTTTTTTTATATTCCACATTTGGTTTCGTTCTAAGCTGATGATTAAAAATGACTTCATGGAACTTTGCTTCATTCAGTTTCTATCGCATCAAAATTAAGCTTTACTGTGATATTTGCTTCATCTGTACACAAAACCACCATTTTTTAAATTTAACTAACTCTGTTTCTATTTCTGAGATTAATTTAAAAATATCTTGACCTGAACGATATAAATTTGTGCATCTGTAAAAATAGCAAACTCTCTTTTTTATTATTCTTGCAATGTTATTTAAATTAAGTATGAACAATATTGGTCTTAAAATAGAGCCTTGTGGAATTCCACAAGATATTATGCTTTGTTTTTGGTATTTTTACCATTAATTTCAACTCATTGAAATCTGTCCTGGAAGTGGCTACCAGTTCTTTACCACCACTCTTCAAATAAAATAAAATAAAATAAAATAAAATAAAATAAAATGAAATGAAACGAAACGAAACGGAACGGAACGGAACGGAACGGAACGGAACGGAACTGAACTGAACTGAACTGAACTGAACTGAACTGAACTGAACTGAACTGAACTGAACTGAACTGAACTGAACTGAACTGAACTGAACTGAACTAAACTAAACTAAACTAAACTAAACTAAACTAAACTAAACTAAACTAAACTAAACTAAACTAAACTAAACTAAACTAAACCAAACCAAACCAAACCAAACCAAACCAAACCAAACCAAACCAAACCAAACCAAATCAAATTAAAATAAATTAAAATACGTAAATTAAATTAAATCCAAACCAAGCCACATTAAATTACATCAAAGTAAATTAAATTAAATTGAATTTAATTAATGTCAGTTTATCTACTTTATTGTCCCTGGGAAAACTTGTCGTCTTATATTATTGCTCTCGTTATAGTAAGTTTTAAAGTTTTTCCCCTAACATTTGTTATCACTAAACAGCCCCATATGTTTTCTGTAGATACCAAAAGAAGTTCATCCAGTTGATGGAAATATTCAGGTTTAAAAATGACTTTTACAGAGAGCAAACTGGTGTTTCTGGTAGGAAGGGAGTTAGTTCTCTTTGTCATGAATCCTATGTTGTTGTAATTTTACATTTTTAAGTCACATTTATTTTTAACACATATTTGTTGTTGGATGAGCATTAATAAAGGAATAAAGCAGTCCAGACTGATTTAGCTCCACCTTTAAACTTCCAGCCGCTGTCAGTGAACGTCTCCTCCATGGCCGTCGCAGAAAACATGGCCGACTTGATCGATGGTTACTGTCGGCTGGAGGGAGGCCCCGACAAATCCGTGATTACCAGACCCCCCAAAGGTAAAGGGGACATCAAGAATTGATTGGAATTATTTTTTACGTTTTTAAATTTTTGCCACAGTTTTGAACCAAAATAAGCTTTAAGTTTTTATTTCTTTACAGGAAGAGACGGCAGACAGAAGCTTCCTGACATCCCAGTACAGTGAGTCACAATGGAAAGTCATGCCTTTAAACTGTCACCACTTTACCATTTTTCCATATCAACAAAACCTTTTGGAATATTTTTTTTATTTTTACTCCTTTTTACTTTTATTTCCATTTTCCCAAAGTGCTGAAGTGATTGTTCTCTTTTCCAGAAATGCCAGAGAAGTTTGTTCCCGGCAAGAAAAAGGTGATTTTATTTATTCATCATTTCTACACAGCAAATATTTGAATGTACTTTGTTTTTATTTTAGTAAATGTTCCTTTATTCCAGGCTCTGATATTTATGCAGAGATTCCAGAAAGTATGGCAGTCTGTGTGGGTGAGTTCTCCTTCAAAATAAAAGTCTTATTCTTAATTTCTATAAAATGTTGGCATCTGCAGGGAAAAAAACAAACAAAACAAGTCCTTTACAAGTTCTTTATAGGTTCAAAATAAAAAAATTTCACTTTAAATCAATAATATCATTAAAGATTTGTGATATTTTTCCTTTTTAGACAAACTGAGGATTTCCAGAGATGACGTCGTGTTGGGTCGGATTCTGGGCGAAGGTTTTTTTGGAGAAGTTCACGAGGGAGTTTATACAAGCCAGGTGAGTTTACCTGGTATTAAACTGTCACAATAAAGATAAATATAAAATATTACCTACAATCATGCCACGTCGGAAGCTGTTTACTTCAAAATTAAATAAATGAAAGATTTTTTCAAGCAAAATCTTCAATAAAAAGCTGAAGCGGTGTGGTTAATGTTTACTTAAAAGAGGAAGTCATGGTGTAAAAATGCTGAATAGATAGCTAAAGATGACTATGCTAAAGCAAATGGCCAAACTGCCAAAAATGCTGAAGCAACTTGATGAGAAGTGCTTAACTTTTTACTTTTTTCCCCTTTTTTTATTTATTCATTAAGCCATTGTTTACTACTGATACTCAAGAAGAACAAACAAAAAAATCTACTTTAATTTGCTTAATGCTAAAACATCAGAAAAAGTTGCAACAGTTTACAACTTACAATTATAAAGAAAAATATTCATCATGTTTTTTTGCTCAGTGTGATGCTTCATTCAGTGGAGGTCATGGGGTTAATGCTGGAATAATTTCTCTAACTAAATTAAGTCATCATTACTTTAAAAATTTGCCTCTTTGTTTGCCTCGATGTCATATTTGAGTGATATTTTGATCAAACAAATCTATAAGTAGAGTTATCCAGAATGGGTTTAACACTTTTACACCACATAACTATGAAATAAGTTTTAAAAAAGATGAACAAATGTACAGAAAATGGGAATAAAATTGTATTTTTCTGTTCATAAAATGCGTTTGCAGAGCGGGGAGAAGACCCGTGTGGCAATCAAAACCTGTAAGGAATGCTCGGCAGAAGTGAAAGAGAAGTTTCTCAGTGAAGCTGGTGAGTCCGTGGCTGCTGCAGTCATCACTTCCTGTGGAGGCGGAGTCCTGATCTCGTTTCAGTCAACAGTGCTCCTTTAGAGCCTAAAGTGAAACTCTGCTTATCTGGAAACACTGGATCGGTTTTTAGACAGAGGTACTTTAACGTAATAGTCGCTTCACTATAAAACAGAAGCTAATGTGATACCTGAATATTTAAAAACTAGTCAGACCACAGCTGCAGTAAACTTCCTGTTTTCTGTGTTTGTTTTTGATGTAGCATGAAAGAAAATAGGACAGAGGAAAGCAAGAGTTTTGTTTCATCCACCTGTGGGTCCAGTGGCCCCCTGTCAATCAAAAACACTTCCCTTAAAATGCTAAATGTTATGCTCTAATACAGGGGAGTCAAACTCAATCGCACAGGGGGCCAAAATCCAAAACACACCTTTTTAACATAATTATTAACTACATATATAGCATTACCTGCGATAATGCCAGTGCGAATGCTGTGAACTGAATTTGGCGCCTGCAGATGCTCGCGCTGATAGCTGAAGATGCTGAAATTGATAGCTGAAAACACTGATGTTGATAGCTGAAAATGCTGAAGCTGATAACCAGCTAAAATATTAGCTGAATGTTAGCTAAACTCCAAAATAGCCTATAAAATCTTAGAAAATGCTAAAATAACCCATAAAAGCAATCAGAATCCCAAGTTAGTCTAAAAAACTTGGAAAAAAAAACTTAAGTTAGCCAAAAAAGCTAATATGCAGCTGAAAAAAATAGCTAAACTTTAAAATAGCCTAAAAAAATGAAAAAGCCGAAACTTGCCAAAACAGCTTGCATGTAGCAGAAATATTAGTTTAGCTCCAATATAAACAAAAACAAAAAAGAATAAATTAGCAAAAACACCTAGCATGTAGCTGGAATATTAAGATTGAATCCAAATCTAGTGTTAAATAACTACAAGTTGTCCCTTCTTTAGCCCTTTCGTTCTCCATCTGTTCATTAAACTTTTTTCAATGAATCAAAAAATAGTGTCTAATAATTCAGACGTGACTTTCGTTCAATGACGTTATCGATATCGCTGGTCTGCTAGCTTTAGCGCAGAGCTTCCAGCACTTAAATATACATAACAACAGCTGTTTTATAATTTTAAAAAGGTCACACTACACAATAAATTCATTACTTACATATAAATGTAAACATCTGTGATTCAGAGCGCACCAAAGTGAAAAAAAGCGCTTCTAAGCGTGATGCGGTTTACTCTCGCGATAGCGGACTTTGGACCCCTCTGTTTGGAGTGTGAAACTTAAAAAATAATAATCCCGGACAGGATTTTGACTTCAACTGCCACTTCCAATTAAGGGGGAGGGCTAAGCGGAAGGGAGAGGAGGAGTATTCGGATCGAGCCTTAAAAGAAAGACTATATTAGCCAAAACAGCTAGCATGTAGTTGAAAAATGGCTAAACTTTAATATAGCCTGAAAAAAAAAGTCTAAGTTAGCCAAAACAGCTAGCATGTAGCTGAAATTTTTGCTAAACTCCAAAATAGCTTAAAAAATCGTAGTAAATGCCAAATTGTTCAAAAAGCTAGCAGAATCCCAATTTTTTAATCTTCAATACCGTAACTTTTTAACATAATTATGAATAATAAGGCAGGAATATTATTCCAGAATAAATCAACTTAAACCTTAAATAACTTTCAATATTTTACTCTAGATAAAAATATATTTTGTCAAAATTGGACAACTTAAAAATAAATCAAAGATAACATCATTAAAAAATATAAAATAAAATGATCTGGAAGGCCGGATAGAATTACCTGGAGGGCCAGATCCGGCCCCCGGGCCTTGACTTTGACACAAGTGCTCTAATACAATGAACAAGGCCAAAAAAGAGAAAAAAAAAAAACAGATAAAAGATTGAAACCCAAAGTGTAAATAAGTTTACTTTTTGTGAAAAGCATTTTTTTTAGTACAGTTGTTGGAAAAATGTGAATCAATGCCACCAGCCCCCAGTGGTCGTTTCAGGAAGTTTGTTCAGGTTGTTGCAAGATATGGGAATATGCTAAAGTTATAATAGAATCAAGACTTGGCAGACCAAAATATACCTATCGCTGTCTTCGGTGAAGAAATAAGAAAGCAGTTTGTTCCACTGATGACTCTATTCCTCTTTTTTGTCCGCAAAGTCACCGTCAAACTAACACACAAATAAATAACTTAAATACAAATTTCGCTATAAGAAATCACCTGAACAACGAATGAAACGAGTACCTCGCTGGCTGCATTCACCATCAGTAAATACCAAATTAGCTAAAACGCTAGCATGTTTCTAAAACCTTAGTTAAACTATAAATTAGCCTAAAAAACCTTAGTAGATAATAAATTTGCCAAAAACATTAGCATGTTGCTAAAATATTGGCTAAACTCTAAATTAGCCTAAAGACCTTCAGTAAATACTACAGTAGCTCAAACGTTAGCCTGTTTCTAAAATATTAGCTAAACTCTACATTAGCCCAAAAACCTTCAGTAAATACTAAAGTAGCTCAAACGTTAGCCTGTTTCTAAAATATTAGCTAAACTCTAAATTAGCCTAAAATCATTCAGTAAATACTAAAGTAGCTAAAACGTTAGCCTGTTTCTAAAATATTAGCTAAACTCTAAATTAGCCTAAAAACATTCAGTAAATACTAAAGTAGCTAAAACGTTAGCCTGTTTCTAAAATATTAGCTAAACTCTAAATTAGCCTAAAAATTTTTCAGTAAATACTAAAGTAGCACAAACGTTAGCCTGTTTCTAAAATATTAGCTAAACTCTAAATTAGCCCAAAAACCTTCAGTAAATACTAAAGTAGCTCAAACGTTAGCCTGTTTCTAAAATATTAGCTAAACTCTAAATTAGCCTAAAAACCTTCAGTAAATACTAAAGTAGCTAAAACGTTAGCCTGTTTCTAAAATATTACCTAAACTCTAAATTAGCCTAAAAACCTTCAGTAAATACTAAAGTAGCACAAACGTTAGCCTGTTTCTAAAATATTAGCTAAACTCTAAATTAGCCTAAAAACCTTCAGTAAATACTAAAGTATCTAAAACGTTAGCCTGTTTCTAAAATATTAGCTAAACTCTAAATTAGCCTAAAAACATTCAGTAAATACTAAAGTAGCACAAACGTTAGCCTGTTTCTAAAATATTAGCTAAACTCTAAATTAGCCCAAAAACCTTCAGTAAATACTAAAGTAGCTCAAACGTTAGCCTGTTTCTAAAATATTAGTTAAACTCTAAATTAGCCTAAAAACCTTCAGTAAATACTAAAGTAGCTCAAGCGTTAGCCTGTTTCTAAAATATTAGCTAAACTCTAAATTAGCCTAAAAACCTTCAGTAAATACTAAAGTAGCTCAAACGTTAGCCTGTTTCTAAAATATTAGCTAAACTCTAAATTAGCCTAAAATCATTCAGTAAATACTAAAGTAGCTAAAATGTTAGCCTGTTTCTAAAATATTAGCTAAACTCTAAATTAGCCTAAAATCATTCAGTAAATACTAAAGTAGCTCAAACGTTAGCCTGTTTCTAAAATATTAGCTAAACTCTAAATTAGCCTAAAAACATTCAGTAAATACCAAAGTAGCACAAACGTTAGCCTGTTTCTAAAATATTAGCTAAACTCTAAATTAGCCTAAAAACCTTCAGTAAATACTAAAGTAGCTCAAACGTTAGCCTGTTTCTAAAATATTAGCTAAACTCTAAATTAGCCCAAAAACCTTCAGTAAATACTAAAGTAGCACAAACGTTAGCCTGTTTCTAAAATATTAGCTAAACTCTAAATTAGCCTAAAAAGATTCAGTAAATACTAAAGTAGCACAAACGTTAGCCTGTTTCTAAAATATTAGCTAAACTCTAAATTAGCCTAAAAAGATTCAGTAAATACTAAAGTAGCACAAACGTTAGCCTGTTTCTAAAATATTAGCTAAACTCTAAATTAGCCCAAAAACCTTCAGTAAATACTAAAGTAGCACAAACGTTAGCCTGTTTCTAAAATATTAGCTAAACTCTAAATTAGCCTAAAAACATTCAGTAAATACTAAAGTAGCACAAACGTTAGCCTGTTTCTAAAATATTAGCTAAACTCTAAATTAGCCTAAAAACCTTCAGTAAATACTAAAGTAGCTCAAACGTTAGCCTGTTTCTAAAATATTAGCTAAACTCTAAATTAGCCTAAAAACCTTCAGTAAATACTAAAGTAGCTAAAACGTTAGCCTGTTTCTAAAATATTAGCTAAACTCTAAATTATTCTAAAAACTTTCAGTAAATACTAAAGTAGCTCAAACATTAGCCTGTTTCTAAAATATTAGCTAAACTCTAAATTAGCCTAATAACCTTCAGCAAATACTAAAGTAGCTAAAATGTTAGCCTGTTTCTAAAATCTTAGTTAAACTATAAATTAGCCTAAAAAACCTTAGGAGATTATAAATTTGCCAAAAACGTTAGCATGTTGCTAAAATATTAGCTAAACTCTAAATTAGCCTAAAAAACCTTAGTAGATTATAAATTTGCCAAAAACGTTAGCATGTTGCTAAAATATTAGCTAAACTCTAAATTAGCCTAAAAACTTTCAGTAAATACTAAAGTAGCTAAAACGTTAGCCTGTTTCTAAAATATTAGCTAAACTCTAAATTAGCCCAAAAACCTTCAGTAAATACTAAAGTAGCACAAACGTTATCCTGTTTCTAAAATATTAGCTAAACTCTAAATTAGCCTAAAAACCTTCAGTAAATACTAAAGTAGCACAAACGTTAGCCTGTTTCTAAAATATTAGCTAAACTCTAAATTAGCCCAAAAACCTTCAGTAAATACTAAAGTAGCTCAAACGTTAGCCTGTTTGTTTCTAAAATATTAGCTAAACTCTAAATTAGCCTTTAAAACCTTAGTAGATAATAAATTAGTCAAAAATGTAAGCATGTTGCTAAAAGATTAGCTAAACTCACATTTTTTGGAAAATTACTATAAAGATGAAAGCACAGCCCATGAATATATTTAAAGGTCTGTTGCTAATCTACTTAATATTTATAAATCTGAAGACTTTCTCATTTATTTCCTTTGAGGCATATTTTAAACGATATTTTAAAAACTGTAGAGGTAAAAACCAAAAATACAAGCAGTAATGTCATGAACGAGCTCAACGTTCTGATAACAATAAGCATCCAAAACTGAAAGATTGACATTAACGTTAGGTAAAAAAAATAGTTAATTACATGCACAATGAGATTGCAAATCAAACAAACTTGACAATGAAACAAGACTCCACGGAAAATAAAAATAAATCAGTTTAAATACTGTTAACAATTTTTTTTTTCATTTTTCTTTCTGTCGTTTCGTGACAGTAGGTTCAACACGTTCGGTTGTTGGTGTCGTTTCAGGCGAAGTACTCGATCATCTTCCTGTAATGGTTGATCTCTTACACGTTGGTCATACCTGGACTTGTTTCTGAGAGGATTTTTGGTTGCACATTCAGTGGCTAGATGGTACGCTTTCTTTAGCCCTTTTTTTTATTTTGCCAACATATTTTCAGAGAGAAGTTTCTGCATTTTCATCAAATGCTGTATGATGGAGAGCCAGCATTAAGTCAGACCTGTTCTCTGTGCATGCTGGACTCCGGCAGAGCATCCCTCTATCACCGGTTCTGCTTAGAGTCTTTAAGTACAGAATTTCTAGACTCAGCCAGGACCGTAGGGGGTCTGGTTTGGGGACCACAGAATTGCATCTCTTTGAGTCTTAGGGCATAAGAAACATAGTCTGTCCTTTCTGGGTAGATGTAGTCCTCCTGTTTCCTGGTCGTTTCCTCAAGTTAGGGTTGGGGTATGATATTGACAAGGGGATTCTAGCAGTATCCGTTGAAGAAGGAGCTGAGCCAGAACACAATACTCACCTATAGTCATGAGCTCTGGATCACGATCAGGAGAACAAGTCCTTAACATAAGCAGCTGAAATTAGCTTCCTTCGTTGGGTGGCCGGATGCTCCCTTAGAGACAGGGTGAGAGGTTTGGCCACCCGGAGAGATCTCGGAGTAAAGCTGCAGCTCCTCCACATCCAGAGGAGCCAGTTGAGGTGGCTTGGAGATCTGGTCGGGATACCAGGATACCTGGACCCTTCCCCGGGGAGGAGTTACAGGGAATGTCCTTCTGGGCGGCGGCCTCGGACAATGACTGGGCCTGGAATGAGCGGAAGATAGCAGATGGATGGTTAATTCCAACTAGAAAAGTTGCATTACCTGGGATTGTGCTAGTGTGTATGCTTTTTGCTGAAAGTAGTCATTGAAGATGCTGAAGCTTTTTGCTGAAAATGGGGAAAGAATTTATTTTAATCGCTGAAGATTGGGGAGAGAATTTATTTTAATGCTAAGAGATTTAGAAAATAAAACTTTTTGCAAAATGTTGTTTTGCCGAAACACTAAATTTTTATAAAAGTTTGTAGTAAAGGGGCTTAAAAATACATAATCCATGCTAATTAAAAAAAAAAACTATTTAGTGTTGCTTACATTATAACAAAACTTCAAATTAGTCCGAAAAACCTTAGCAGATGCCAAAAAAAGTTATCTTGTTGTTTAAATTCAAGCTAAACTGCAAAATAGACTAAATGTTCTGAGTAAACTAAATTAGCCAAAAATGTTGGCCTGTGGTTAAAAGAAGGAAGCTAAACTCTTAATTAGCCTTAAAAAAAAACCAGAAGATAAAAAATAAGCCAAAAATATTAGTATTTTGCTCAAATATTAGCTTAACTTAAAATAGCCCAAAAAACCTTGGTAGATACCATATTAGCCAAAAAAAAAAAAAGCTAGCTTGTTGCTTAAATTCAATCCACACTCCAAAATAGTCTAAAATTCAAATACATTAGCCAAAAATGATAGCCTGTTGCTAAAATAGAAGCATAACTCTAAATTAGCCTGAAAAACCTCAGTGGATAACAAATTAGCCAAAAACGTTAGCATGTTGGTCAAATATGAGTTGAACCCCAAAATAGCATAAAACTCCTCGGTAATCTAAAGTAGGCAAAAAACACTTGCATGTTGCCGAAATAGAAGCTAAACCCTAAAGTAGCCTAAAAAAATCTAAGTAGATAAAAAATTGGCCAAGAACGTTAGCACGTTGTTCAAATATTAACTAAACTCAAAATAAATAAAAAAAACCTTGGTTGGTGCCAAATTAGCCATACAAAGCTAGCTTGAATTCAAGTTCAACTCCAAAATCGTCTAAAACTCCTCAGTAAATTAAATTCGCCCAAAACGTTAGCATGTTGCTAAAATAGAACCCTAAATTAGCCTAAAAAAATCGCAGTAGATAAAAAATTAGCCAAAAACGTTAGCAAATATTAGGTCAATTCAAATTTTTGTGAATTTTTTTTTGTGAGATCTAAGCTGCGTTGTTGGTTCTGGTTGCAGGTCTGATGAAAAACTTGGACCATCCTCACATCGTTCGTCTCATCGGAGTCATTGAGGTGGATCCGGTCTGGATCGTCATGGAGCTTTATGAACATGGAGAGGTTGGTGATTCTAAGTTTTATGCAAATATCTGCATTTTGCATTAATCAACTACAAATAGATTCTGTTTTTAATGCTTTGGAGTGTTTTGTGTCTCCCAAAGCTTGGAAACTATCTTTTGGAGCAGCAGTATATGTTGACCACAGTGACGTTAACCCTGTACTCTCTGCAAATCTGCAAGGCTTTGGCTTACCTGGAGGGACTCAATATGGTGCACAGGTAACACTCGCTGCTTTGACGGAGAACTCTTACTCGAGTCAGCTTAAATGACATTTATATTTCTGTTTTGGTTCCTCGTTTCATCTAAAGCTTCTGCTTTTCTGTTCTCCAGAGACATCGCGGTCAGAAATGTTTTGGTGGCTTCGTTGGAATGCGTCAAACTCGGTGACTTTGGCCTGTCTCGATACGTTGACGAGCAGGAGTACTACAAAGGTAAAGATGGAGTCTGTTTCCGATGTGCGGGAGGGAATCTCAGACGGTCTTTGTTTTTGTCCGAGTTCAGCCTCGGTCACACGGTTACCAATTAAATGGATGGCACCAGAATCGATCAACTTCAGACGCTTCACCACAGCCAGTGATGTGTGGATGTTTGGTGAGAAATGATCATTTTTTATGCTTTTTGATTTGCCTGTTTTGGTCTATAAATAACTTAAGGAACAAGCTTTGACTGTTTTGCGTGGAGTTGCTTAAAATAGCAAAGGTGTCACATTTAGACACATACTTACTGCCGTTAAGAAAAAGAAATGGCTTCTTTCTGTTGCAATGTTTTACACTAATATTCAGTTCTGCATTGCGGTAAT
The DNA here is from genome assembly GCA_003999625.1 of Oryzias javanicus. Lineage (NCBI taxonomy): Eukaryota > Metazoa > Chordata > Actinopteri > Beloniformes > Adrianichthyidae > Oryzias > Oryzias javanicus. The sequence goes on from CM012438.1 coordinate 24,474,765, forward strand.
CGTGGGGTCGTTGGTGTCCTCGTAGGCGTCTGCGTCTGGGAGATTTTCTCTCTGGCCCAGCAGCCCTTCTTCTGGCTGGAAAACAGTCAGGTGATCGACCAGCTGGAGTCAGGAGTTCGCCTTCCTAAACCGCAGCAATGCCCCGCCCGTCTACGGCCTGCTCACCCGCTGCTGGGCCTACGAGCCGCACCGCCGACCCACCTTCGGACAACTTGTCTGCTCCCTCAGGTGTGCGCCCAATCAAAGTAGAAGGTGTTGAAGAAGTTCTTTCTGCTGTGCAAACTCGGACTGAGTTCATTAAATCAATCTAAACTTAATACTATCTGGAATAATATTCCTGCCTTTTAATTATTCATAATTATGTTAAAAGGTTACGATTTTAAAAATGGACATTCTACTAGCTTTTTTGGACTATTTTGGCATTTACTAAGACTTTTAAGGATATTTTGGAGTTTAGCTAATATTTCAGCTACATGCTAGCTATTTTGGCTAATTTAAGCTTTTCTTTTTTGTTTTTTAGGCTGTATTGGAACTTTGTCTTATTTACACACCAGCTATTTTGGCTAATTTAGGCTTTTTTTTTTAGTTTTTTAGGTTGTTTTGGAGTTTAGCTAATATTTCAGCTACATGCTAGCTATTTTGGCTAATTTAGGCTTTTCTTTTTTTTGTTTTTTAGGCTTTATTGGAACTTTGTCTTATTTACACACCAGCTGTTTTGGCTAATTTAAGCCTTTTTCAGTTTTTTAGGTTGTTTTGTGGTTTAGCTAATATATCATCTACATGCTAGCTATTTTGGCTAATTTAAGCTTTTCTTTTTTTTTGTTTTTTAGGCTGTTTTTGAACTTTGCCTTATTTACACCGTTTTGGCTAATTTAGGATTTTTTTTAAGCTATTTTGGAGATTAGCTAATATTTCAGCTACATGCTAGCTATTTTAGCAAATTTAGTCTTTTTTTTTTTGCATTTTGTTGGCTGTTTTAGAGTTCAGCTAATGTTTTAGCTGCATGTGTTGAGGCATTCTCCTTCCCGAGTTGGTTGATGAGGAATAGAGCAATCAAAAACAGGTCTAAATGACCCTTTAATAGAGGATTAGATTATTGTTGCTCAGAGCTCTGGGTGATGTCAGCATCACTGCAGCGACCACAGCATGTGTTCAAACACAGGTGTAGATGTACGCCGTCCTGGAGAGGCAGAACAATTGTTAGAACTTCTGCATTTGAGAATCCATGTAACACTGTGTGTTATTAACAATCTCATTAATGATACATTTTACAGTTTGTGAATTGGATCTGATCATTATAAGTATATTCAAAACGTATATAGATTATTAATGTATTTCTAAACTGTCTAAATGTGTAAACTCAAAACTGAATAGAATTGAGAGGATCAAGAGAATCGAAAAGCATCAGACTTGATTCTAGATGTTACTGGTGATACCCACCTCTAGTGCAAGCTCTGCAAATGGAAGGACTGATCTATGGGTTGTGTCTGACAGTGACATCCAAAGGATGGAGTCTGAGCAGCAGAACCATGGAGGCCGAGCCAAACCCACCACATCCATGTTTGACCTTAATCGAGCAGATCCTCCACCCAAGGTTTGAGTCTCAATCAAGATGCTAATCGAGATACCATGGAAGCAATTTTAGGAGGTCCCAAAAGCTAAAAAAAATGGATGCAATTCATCTTATGGGCACTAGTTTGTTTTTTCTTCAATGTATATTTTTGAAGGAAGCGGTCACAGCTAAACAAAGGTTTAAGATGCATGTGAAGAGCTGAAGTGTGAAAGTGAAGTGAAATTAAATGAGTCTTAGCCAGGCTAAGGGTAAACGTTGAAGGAAACACAGAAAGCAGAGGTGTTAGCTGCTCTGAACGGAGTCTTCTCTTCAGTTTAATGTCACTGAGGAAAAGACTGAGATGAAACTGACACATCAGAAGTTTCCTTTGACTGTATATGAACTGGACTGAGTGACTCTTCCTTCTGTCGGCTCCAAGAAGCTAAAATCCCATTGAAGTCTAAAGAGAAACACACAGCTGTTACTCCACGCGTGTCAAAGTCAAGGCCCGGGGGCCAAATCCGGCCCTCTGAGTAATTCTATCCGGCCCTCCAGATCATTTTATTTTATTGTTGTTATAAATGGCCCGACGTTATTTTGCGCTTACTTCTAAATCGTATCATTTAAAAAAAAAAATTATGGAGAGTAAAACATTGAAAGTTATTCAAGGTTTAAGTTGATTTGTTCTGTAATAATTTTTATTATTCATAATTATGTTAAAAAGTTACAATTTTAAAAGTTTTAAAAATTGGCATTCTACTAGATTTTTTTTTTTTAGATATTTTGGTATTTACTATGATTTTTTAGGCTATTTGGAGTTTAGCAAATATTTCAGCTACATGCTAGTTGTTTTGGCTAGTTTAAGCTTTTTAAAATGTTTAGCTAATATTTCAGCTACATGATAGTTGTTTTGGCTTATTTTGGCTTTTTTAAAAAGTTTTTGTAGGCTGTTTTGAAGTTAGATTAATATTTAAACGTTAGTGGTTTTTGGTAATTTAGGCTTTTTAAAGTTTTTTTAGGCTATTTTGAAGTTAAGCTAATTTATTCATCTACATGCTAACTATTTTTACTAACCTAAATTTGAGTTAATAGTAACGGTAAAATGTTACGTGTTTAAAGTTTTAAAAATTTAGTTGGAGTGTTTATCGATGACTATATTTAACACAATAAGATGGCGCTTTGAACGGGCTAGAATGGTGTTTTGTACGCAATAGAACTCTGATTTTAACAACCGTCTTTTGACAACTTCAGGCTATGATAGTACAGAATAGTCAGACATTTTCTGACCGTAATTATCACAGTTCTCAGAGTCAGTGAATGCACCAGGACGGAAGTTACCACCCACAATGATTTTGATTGGTTCTTTATGTTAGCCCCGCCCTAACGTGCCACAACGGGGCCCAAGGTTTTGTAGCTGAAATTTTTAGATTACCAATTAAAAAAAAAAAAAAAAGAGTTTAAACTGAAAAAAAAAATGTGAATTTGAAATTTTGAGTTTTGAAACCTAACAAACAGAACATTTAGAGAGGAAAATAATTAATTTTAATTTAGAATAGCAAAAAGTTTTGGACATTTTACATTTTTTTTTTGGGCCAAACACCAATATTGTTTTCAAAATATTTTATTTGGATTTCAAATATTTATGGCCCCAAAATAGCTCCGTGGTGCAGTAATTGTGTTAACAGTTGAAAGCTACATTCGCAATAGGCATACAGTGCACGTTCAAGAACACGCCTAAAGTGCACATTCAGCATTTATTTCACACTGTACTGTTGCTACATGTCTGTCATCTATAGAGGTTTGGTGTGAAATGTCAAAGTGGTGCAAATGTGGTGATTCTTGCTCCAGTGTTTTTGGATGCTGTCCATACTGGCTACCCAATTCCAGTCCCTGACTGGTCAAAGTTCCACTAGAAAAATAGTTAATGAAACTGGCACGAACGTGTTAGTTTTAAATTCGAATCCCGAAAACTTAAGAAGCTGTTTCGCTGTGTTCACTCGAATGCACATAGCCGAGGCAGTGTGAACGTAGCTTTCAATAGTTTACACATTTAATGTATTTAAAAACGTTGAAGGGCTACAGTAATTCAAAAAACATCTGGTGCTAAAGGGTTCAAATGCCTCAGTTCAAACGGCTTTCAATGGTTTCCTGATATTTATTAATACATTTGTCAGTTTTAATAATTTTTAGTTTTGTGTAGAAATATTGGCATAGCGCCCCAGCATCATGCAATGTAAAGGCAAAATATATGTGTAAAAATAAGGGGAAGACCAAAGAAGAGGTCTGACAACAGGCTGCAGATGACTGAAATAAGTCTCCTTCCACAATTGTTGACTCTGGGAGAACAACGAGCCCAGGCCTTAAGGAATGGAGATGCTGTCTAACTTGCAGGTATTTGAAAAAAAAATGGATGGCCAAATGTTCTGCTAATTTGCTCAAATGAGTTCCAAGAACAAATCTTTAAAGTTTTTAATGCCCCTTTTGCCCCACTCCAGGAAGAGCATAGAAAATTTACAAGGGCAAACTCAACAGCTGAGCTGGTCTTCTGGAGACGGGCTTTACTAAGACCGGGACGTTTTCCCAAATAAAAGGACAGAACTGAGTCGACCTGGTTAAAATAGGAGCCAGGGATAAAAAAAAACTGGCCAAGACTGAAATCTTGTAGTTTGAGATATCCAGGTTTGAATTAAAATGCAGAAGGTCATCAGCATACAGTCAGAGTTTATGTTCTGTAGAATTTCGGCAGATACCAGCTCCAACCTGATTTTGCAATGGGCATGCCTGTCTCAACAAAGACTTTTTTTTTATATTAGCCATTAAAATCTAATATAAATAAAAAAAATTAATTGTAAAGTATTTGCCAAGATTGATGTTTAGTCATTTAGAAAAATTTGTACCTCAACTTACTTTATTCTCAGTAACATCGTTTGTCTGAATGTCCTCACATGAACTGACAGATGTCTGTCTGTGTCTCACCAGCCCTCCAGAATACAAGGCCACACCCTCCCTCGGATCAACCACTCAAAGGTGTCCAAACACACCCACCCACACTCGCATACGTTTACGAGAAGCCTCCAAAAAGCAGACGGCGCTTCAACCAAACCAATGTTTTTTTTTAAAAAAAAACGAGTTTGATGAGTCACCTCCAGATCGGTTACCACCCAAATGAACTTCTCAGAAACTTTCCAACTTTAAAAAAGGGTCACGACTTTTCTTTAAACTGTGTGTGTGATCAGGTACCAGAGGCTCAGGTGAACCCCCCGTGGGACAGCAGGAGAGTGGAGGACACGTTACAACGACAGAAGCAGCAGATGCTGATGGACAAACTGTGGCTGGAGCAGGAGGAGAGGCAGCTGGTTAGAAAAGTAAAAACGCTCTCACACCTTTCTGAGTCCACCATCTTTAGTTAGAGATGCTGTGAAAGCCTGACTTCCTGTTTGAAGGGCGTTCAAAAACCAAAACCAAATATAGAAAGTTGCTGTCCGATGCTTAATCACTTTTACAAAAGGCTCCAACTTTGCTAAAACAATTAACATTTTAGAGAAAAAAATATATTTTTACTCTATAAAGTTTATAAACCCTAATTATTATTTAAAATAAACATTAAGAGAAATGGAAGGATTGACGGATCTCAATGAAATGTTCATCAGAGTTAAGAACTGGATCTGATGATGCCTCACAATCTCACGTTCTGTTGTATGGATTCTGGGAATGGATTGATTGATTGACTGATTAATTAATTAACTGGTCGGTCAATCAGTTGGTGGATTGATTGGTTGGTTGACCGGTTGGTTGGTTAATTGGGGATTGAGTTTTGTTGTCATGATTCGTTGCATGTCTTTGGTCAAAATCAGGGGTGGGCAAACTACGGCCCGGGGGCCACATGCGGCCCCTTAAGCTACTTAATGTGGCCCTCCAAATTAAAATACATTGAATCAAAAATCCTAATTATTGTTTTATTTTCATTGTATTTCTGGTTTCTTCCCATGAATGGTGTTGTTTCTCTGACGTTCGTGTGTGTTCCTTTCTGAGTCAGATGGTGATCTTTCGGATTATTCCTACACCACATACATGCAGCATTTCTTTGAGTTCACATTTTCCTCTGAAGAACATCAACCCATTGGATCACCCAAAAGAGAACAAAAATCAAAATTTAGAAATTAAAACTCCCAAATTTTCTGTTTTTAAATTAATATATGTGAATTTGAATCCAAATTAAAGCATGTTTTTCTCTAAATTCCATATTATTTTTTTAGTTCATGAGGTTGATTACCCAATCTCTCCTTCCATCTGCTTCTTGTCCGGCCCTTATGCCAAATTTTAGAACCCTTTGTGGCCCACGAGTCAAAACAATTGCCCACCCCTGGTCAAAATGATCCGATCTGCTGACAAACAAGTGTCCTCGGTTCAGAGTTCATGTCTCAACGTGTCTGTTGTTTTGTGCAGGAATCCATCGTGGGATTAGATTCTCAGACAAAGGTAAGATTTCATTTCCCTGTTGTAGATTTTCGTTTTAACACATACAATTAGCAGTTAATCTGTTATGTCAAAATGAATGTCTACGAAATGTATTGAATCTAAGATAATAAAAATTAAGGCTAATTAGTTTTCCTGATCAACCAAAACCCATTGAACAAACAGATTTGTTTTTTCTCTCTACAGACGCCTAAGGACAACACAGAAAACGGTGAGTCCGGTTCTGTTTGCTCAGCTGTGTGAGGATGTTTGTGTGAAAGCTCATCTTATCTTTGGAGCAAACCAAAACAGAGTCTCTCGAACTGGAAAGCGAACTCTGACATGATTCACTGCAGTCTGAATGCTGACAGAATATTTTTACATTTACAAAGGAAAAATAAGATTGTCTGATTCTCAATGAGTTTGTTACCCTAAATCAGGTCCCATAAATGGCATTTATGTGTTACGTCCCAGTAAAGGGGATGTAAAAGGAGGTCTGCTTGGTTTGCTAATATGTTAGCTTAACTCAAAATTAGTCCAAAAAAACCTCAGAAGTTGCCAAATTAGCCAAAATAGCTAATACATTGCTAATTTGCTATCTTAAATCCAAATTAGCCCAAAAAACTCAAAAGTTGCCAAGTTAGCCAGAAAAGCTAACACGTTGCTAATATGCCAGCTTAACTCAAGATTAGCCCAAAAAATCTGAAGCTGGCAAAATTGGCCAAAAAAAGCTAACACATTGCTAATCAATGTTAGCTTTACTGCAAAATTAGCCAAAAAAACACCTAAAAAGTTACCAAAATTAGCCAAAAAAAGCTAACACGTTGATAATATGTTAGCTTATCTCCCAAAAATAGCCCAAAAGTTGCCAAATTAGCCATAAAAACTAACACGTTGCTAATATGTTATCTTAACTCCAATTAGCACCAAAAAACCCTCAAAAGTTTCCAAATTAGCCCAAAAAACCTCAAAAGTTGCCAAATTAGCCAAAAAAGCTAACATGTTGCTAATATGTTAGTTTAACTCAAAATTAGCCCAAAAAACCTCAAAAGTTGCCAAATTAGCCAAAAAAGCTAACACGTTACTAAAATGCATAGTTTTTAAAGGATTTGAAAAATTCCCATTCCTTTTCAATAGGGCTAGTAATTAGCATAATTTGCGTAAAAAACGTAAATTTTGCGAAAACCAAAAATACAGGCATGAATGTACTAAATTTGCGAAACGTTTTGACACCAATATTGCATGAGTTGCGAAAGTGCACAACGTTTTGAAAAATTACCCCATTGACTTAACACGGGCGAAAAATTGTGCGAAATCGCGAAAACCGTGAAATTTGCGAAAAACAAAAATATAAGCAGTAATGTCCTTAACGAGCCGAACGTTTATGTGTTACGCCCCAGTAAAGGGGATGTAAAAGGAGGTCATTTAAAAGAAAGAAGAATAAATTAAACGACTCAAAACCATCCGGAATGAAAATGCTACACAAAGAAGTCCAATAAACAAATGCGATAACTCCCAAATCTTTTTATCATAAAATGAAGAAAACAGACCGCCAAACCCAATTCATCTCAAAAACTAAATAAATCCCGGACAAACCCGAGTTCTGTTAAGACCAAGTCTAGGATTTTGTAAAAGGACGAAATAAAGACAAATATATTTAACACCTTCAAGACTCAAAAAGGTTTATCATAAAAGAAGAAAACCGACCACTAAACACAGTAGATTTCAAAAACTAAATGCATCCTGGACGAATTTATGTTAAGACCCATTCTAGTGGATTATAAAAGTCTATCATTTAGAGCAGGGGTGTCAAACTCAATCGCACAAGAGGTCAAAATCCAAAACACGTCTTAGTCGCGGGTCGAACAGGATCAACATTTATTAACACTATAAAACTAAATTCTTAAAAATGTAAAACCGTAACTTTTTAATATAATTATGAAATAGAGATATAACAGGGGTGTCAAACTCAAATACACAATTGGCCAAAATGTTAAATTGAACAAATGAACCTTTCAATCTGGTACAAAACAATGAAAATTGTTAAACATTTTAACAATGAATATTGAACAAGCAAGGCTTATAAATTTTAAAGTGCAGGAATGTAAATTCGAGTTTTTAATAATACTACCAGGGTTTTTCCTGTCTTAAAATAAGGTGGTGATGGTGTCTCGTCACCACTTCAGATTTGTAAACCCCCCAATTAAAAAGCTTAAAATTAAACTTTCATTATTTTGTATTAATTGTAGCATTGAAAGTAACTGTGGGGAACATTTAAATATTTCTAATAATTATTATACACAATATACACAATAATTAAACCATAACACTTTTATATTTTTTAATAAGCTATATAACACTTTTGATTTATTTAATCTGACATCAGAACATTCAAGTTCAAGTCTTAAAATCCTCCTAAATCAGTAAATATGTTGTAGTTATTTTTATATTATTCTCTCGTTTAAGAACTTTTCTTCTGAACAGAAACTACATGTACAGCTGTGTCTGCCCCTGTGCGCGGCTGTCACGTGCACGCGCAGGTGACAGCCGCTCCCAGCATGCATCGCGGCAATAGACAGACTGTCTCTTCTTCTTTTTCATAAAGGTCCTCCTCTAAATCAAGTGATTTTTTTTAAAGCGTGTCTTCTCTACCTCACTCACAGCGGGCCTGTCTGTCACAAACAGCGAACCTGCGGAAGTCTAATTCAGTCGGACCGAACCATTGTTAAATATGGGGAGGGGGGGCGCTGACGTTGAAGTTTCCAAAACAAAATATATAAATATTGTTACCTTAACATTAAATATATATTGGTTATTGGTTTACTAGAATTATTTTTTTTATGTTTAATCATTTTGTCATCTTAATCTGGCCCCTGGAATCAGCCACCTCCTCCCCCCCTTTTCGGTGGACGGGAGCTGGTGCCGGGAGCCGCTTGTAAAAACTCTGTACTAATAATAATAATAATAATAAAACATATCGATGGCATATTAAATAAGATTGAAATAAAAATTAAATACCTCCTCTCTGTTTGCAGCCTTTTGAAGTAAAGACGACCGCTGCTGACACAGAGGAGGGGGCGTGTCTGCCTCTGTTGCACCGAAACAACAGTAGAGCATTATGGGATTTGTAGTAAAAGCGGTGAATGCGGTGGTACAGCGCTGCCACTGTAAAATACAAGCGGGCCAGCTCTAATATTAATTAGAAATTCCCTCGCGGGCCAAATATAATTACGTCGGGCCAGAGTTTGACACCTAAGATGAAAAAATTAGACGGCTTAAGGACTCAGAAGCAACCATAGTGAAAATAGTGAACGACGCTGAAGTTGGCTTCCGATTCACAGCTTCCGATTCGCGAGAGTATTCCACTGTGTTTTTTGCACTCTGACCATCTAAGAACAGGTCCTGTTCAAAAACTACAGCACCTAGACAGTTCAAACATGGATTAAAATATGCTTTAGACACTAAAGAATAAATTAAGAATAGTTTCTGATTTGTGAAAGTTTTTACTGATTTGTGAAAATGAGAAATAATGATGATTTTATTGTATTTTTTGCACTATGACCACCTAAGAACAAGTCCTGTTAAAAAACTACAGCACCTAGACAGTTCAAACATGGATTAAATTATGCTTTAGACAATAAAGAATAAGTGAAGAATAGTTTCTGATTTGTGAAAGTTTTTACTGATTTGTGAAAATGTGAAATATTGTGATTTTATTGCATTTTTTGCACTCTGACCACAAATCATCCTATTTCTCATTTTCACAAATCAGCAAAATCTTTCACAAATCAGAAACTATTCTTAATTTATCCTTTAGTGTCTAAAGCATAATTTATTCCATGTTTGAACTGTCTAGGTCAGGGGTGGGCAAACTACGGCCCGGGGGCCACATGCGGCCCCTTAAGCTACTCAATGTGGCCCTCCAAATTAAAATACATTGAATCAAAAATCCTAATTATTGTTTTATTTTCATTGTATTTCTGGTTTCTTCCCATGAATGGTGTTGTTTCTCTGACATTCGTGTGTGTTCCTTTCTGAGTCAGATGGTGATCTTTCGGATTATTCCTACAACACATACTGTAAATGCAGCATTTCTTTGAGTTCACATTTTCCTCTGAAGAACATCAACCCATTGGATCACCCAAAAGAGAACAAAAATCAAAATTTAGAAATTAAAACTCCCAAATTTTCTGTTTTTAAATTAATATATGTGAATTTGAATCCAAATTAAAGCATGTTTTTCTCTAAATTCCATATTATTTTTTAGTTTATGAGGGTCATTACCAAATCTCTCCTTCCATCTGCTCTTTGTCCGGCCCTTATGCCAAATTTTAGAACCCTTTGTGGCCCACGAGTCAAAACAATTGCCCACCCCTGGTCTAGGTGCTGTAGTTTTTGAACAGGACTTGTTTTTAGGTGGTCTGAGTGCAAAAAACACAGTGGAATACTCTGGCGAATCGGGAGCTGTGAATCGGAAGCCAACTTCAGCGTCGTAAATAGTGAACCAAACTACACAACGAAACCCAACAAATAAATGAGTTTGTTTGGAGGCTGAAATATTTAGGAGCATTTGTGGAGACAAACCTATAGAAATAAAGACAGGAGAGTGGAAAAGGAAGCAGAATAAGGTGTTTGTTCAAGAAGAAGCTAATCAGATGGATTCATCTAGAAAGTGGAAAACATGTTTTATAAGGTCTGGAAAAAGTTGATAGTTGGTGTCATTGTGTCCAGGTCCTCCCATCAAACCCCCCATGCCTCCTGCAGTCTCTCAGGTAAAACCCAAACCCCAGCAAACGTTCATCACAACGGCAAACTGCTAAACCTGCTTCTACTTCCCGCCGCTGCAGCCCCGGCCCACTGCTGAGCTGGACCGGTCTGGCGATCGGGTCTACAGCGGCACCATGGAGATGGTGAAGCAGGTGGTGCAGCTGAAGAACGACGTGAAGACGCTGCCCGCCTCCCAGTATCCAAACGCTGTTAAGGTGACGCCATCTCTCTGCACGCTTTCCAAACTTTCTGTTTTTAGTTTCTGGTTTTCAGCTTCATTTTTTTTTTCTGCCTGCGCCTGCAGACAGTGGGCATCTGTCTGCGCAGTCTGATTCAAAATGTGGACGAGGTGCTGCCCTCGCTGCACAGCTCCGTCGCCATCGAGGTGAGAAACATTTAACCTGTGTCAAAATATGGAGATTTCTGGGTCAAATAATGCTTCAAAACAAGTTTTCATTTAGTTTTTCACATTCATTTCATTCATTACATAAAAACAAATCAAAATATTCAAATGAATAAAATAAAAATTAAGTTAAACATTTTAATAAAATGGATCATAAATAAATTGCAGGCAACAATTCATTGAATTTCATATGTTTTTTTTGAAAAATACATAAATTAATATTATAGTTTTATCTGTGCATTATTAAAATAATAAAAACCCCAAAAACTACAAATTTCTTTACTTTACTTTATCATAATTCTTCATTTATTTATTTTGTGTTTTTATCTGTTAGGACATGAAGGGAAATTTGAGATGGAAAATCAATTTTTAGTTCATATTTTTCAACAGTTTAACATATTTTACCCTATTATTATTTTACAAAATTTCTCCAACAAATTATTGAAGCTGCTAGTTTCAGAATGTGGAGGTTTTTTTCACATAAGTCAGTGACAGTTCAATCTGACAAAATGCAATTTTAATCAATTGCATTTTAAATTGTCATGGGTATTTGCTCCCAAATTTGAAAAGAAAATGCATTTTAACATTTTAATATTAAAAAGATAATTTTTAATTCCTTGTTTTAATGAAACTCATTTGAAAGTAACTGTTTTTACTTATAATTATTGTTTTCATGTTAAAGTTACGATAGGATTTTAATCTGTTGTGGTGTTTTTATCAAAATTAAAAATAAATTGCAAAACAGCACCCTCCTCTGGTGGAATTAATTTTTATTTTTGTCCAGTGAATTTTTTTATTTTACATTTTAAAATGTAATTTTTGGTTAAATTGTCATTGGCAAAATGCTTTTTAACGTTGCAAGCCTAAACGGCAACTTAAATAAACAACTTTAACGTTTTATTTAAAGGCTTAGAAATGAGATTTGTCTTATAACGCTTTATATTGGTCAGTCAGGACTTCCTTAAAAAAGAGGTTAAATTAAAGTAAAATATACTCAACAGAACAATAAAAAAGTAGTTTTAGATCAAATGTTACATTAAATTCAGCAACTTAAAAGAAAAAGTAATCCTATAAAATGTTATGTTTTTCACCAATCCTCAAGAAATGTAATGGAATTGATTGATTAGTATATAAAATTAGCAAATGATCCACATTTTTTGTAGTTTTACTTCTTTAATAATCCAATGAACATATAATATTACATTTTTTTTTTTTTGGATTTGATTATATTTTTTCTTGTTTTTCTCCTTCTCATGCATTATTTTTGCAACTAAAACAATAAATCAAACCAAAAGCCAAATACTATTAAGCTAAGATGATCTTAACTATAGAAACATGTTTTAATTCATTTATTTTATCCATTTGTTTCCAGTTTTGACAGTGCTAAAATACTTTTTTGCTGCAAGTGCATGATGATAAATGATAAATTCTGCGCGGAAGTGGTAATGTTTGTCAGAAGTGACTAAATGAGCTCCTTGGTCCGGTCTCAGATCGAGGGCACCAAGAAGCTGCTGAACAAGGACCTGAGCGAGCTGATTGGGAAGATGCGCCTGGCGCAGCAGAACGCCGTCACGTCGCTGAAGGAGGAGTGTCTGCGGCAGATGCTGGCTGCGGCCCACACGCTGGCGCTGGACTCCAAGAACCTGCTGGACGCTGTGGACCAGGCTCGAGTTCGGGCCAATCTGGCCAAACCCAAACCGGACTCACAGGACGAGGACGATGACGAATGAGGAGGAACCTCTACAAACAAATCTGTGTGTGCAGCTGGAAGACGGAGGACAAACATGGACAGAATCGTATAAAGCACATGTTCAAAACAAGATCTGGCCCCCCAGATCGTTTTATTTTCTTGTTATTATTACCTGATGTTATCTTGTATAATTTTGGCAAAATATATTTTTATGGAGAGTAAAATATTGAAAGTTATTTAAGGTTTAAATTGATTTATTCTGGAATAATATTCCTGCCTTTTTATTATTCATGATTATGTGAAAAAGTTGGGTTTTTAGATTTTTAAAAATGGTCATTCTGCATACTTTTTGGACTATTTTGGCATTTACTAAGATTTTTTATGCTATTTTGGGGTTTAGTTAATATTTCAGCTACATGCTAGCTGTTTTGGCTAATTTAGGATTTTTTTAAGAAGTTTTTTCAGGCTATTATGGAGTTTAGCTAATATTTCAGATACATGCTAACTGTTTTGGCTAATTTTTTTTTTAGGATATTGTGGAGTTTAGCTAATATTTCAGATACATGCTAGCTGTTTTAGCTATTTTAGTATTTTTTGTTTTATAAGGCTCTTTTGGAGTTTAGCTAATATTTCAGCTACATGCTAGCTGTTTTGGCTAATTTAGGATTTTTTAAGAAGTTTTTTCAGGCTATTATGGAGTTTAGCTAATATTGCAGATACATGCTAACTGTTTTGGCTAATTTTTTTTTTTTAGGATATTGTGGGAGTTTAGCAAATATTTTAGCTACATGTTAGCTGTTTTGGCTGATTTAGGCTTTTCTTTTAGGTTTTTTAGGCAGTTTGGAATTTTAACTAATATTTCACCTACATGCTAGCTCTTTTGGCTAACTTAGGCTTTTCCTTTAAGGTTTTTAGACTGTTTTGGATTTTAGCTAATATTTTAGCTACATGCTAGCAACTGAGTTTGACACCCTGAGCTAGAGGAATATTTTTTATCACTGGAATCACTTGAAATAAGGAACTTTTGTTGCACCCGGGAGGCAATATTTCCAAGTTCTGGAAGGTCTGAAAGAAAACAAGCAGAGAAACTTTGGTCTTCTTCTGCCACATGTCAAGACTCTGACTTATTTGTCTCCGCTGGCCAAAAGCACGCTTAGAGATGAGCCACAACCGCTGTAAGGAAGTGTGAGAAACCAACGTTCAGCTGTTTCATTTCAATTCTTTTAAATAAAAAATAAATAAATAAAAAGCAGAGTAAAGTTGTGAAATAAAGCAATTAGCCAGATAAAACAGACAGTAGAAGAGGACAAAGGGAAGTTATGACAAAAAATGAAAAACAATCCAGTCTACTTAAATTAAATGAGAATAAATGTGATTTTAGGAAGGAATTCTGCTCCCATTTCAATACTTGGCCATTTTTGTTCTCTATTTATCTTCAAAATCTGGTGAGTTTTTCTTTTGTGTAGCCTAAGCCCCTGTTAGTCTGAACTCAGGTGATCAAATTGGGCAAAAACAAATGCCATTAGCCCATGGTGTTCACACTGGACCAGCAGGGAGGGGCTTCTTCTTCTTCTTCTTTTCTTGTTCTGCTATTTCCTGGCACATGCCCTCCACCTACAGATGGAAAAGTATTGGTGTCATAGTGGTGTAAATCTGGTGAATCTCTTCAAGGTACATAGAGTCTGCAAACGGGCTTTTAAACTTGTGTAGCGATGTGTTAATGTGAGAGTTTTGAATGGGGAAGTCCAAAACGTGCACTTACGCACGTTTACGTAAGCTTGTCATTGGAAGTGTTAGCTTTAAAGTCCCCCTAAGATCATTTGAAAAAAAAAAAAAAAATTTCTCAATAGTGTTTTAATGATGTTTATTAAGTTTTTAAATAAAATTACACAACCTAAATCTCTTAAAAAGCCATTTTTCCTGTTGATCTGAAGCCTCTGTTTGCAAAAATGTCCTCTGAGGGGGCGTGGCTTTTGGAGCTCCGCCCCTGATCCCTCCCTGTCTGATTAAGATAGCTCTGTGCCTCGCTAGCGTAAATCCTCTTAAAAACATCCAGCAATAAGGGTAAAAAAAACTGAAGTTGATAGCTGAAAACGCTGAAGCTGATAGCCAGTTAAAAATGTCAAAATGCCAAAGTAGAAAAGTTAAAAAAAAAAAAAGAAAAAGCTTTAAAAAATTCTAGATTAGCTTCAGCTGCTAGCATTTGGTTGGAATATTAACTGAACTAAAAAAAAAAAAAGAAAAAAAAAAACAGAAAAAAGCATAAATTAGCCTCAACAGCTAGTGTTTAAACATTAGGTACGTTTGAGACCATGAACGCGGGCGAGGCAGGGCAGATCGCCTGCAGCAGTGCATGCTGGTTAGTTTCCTGCACCGACGTCACATGTGCACCGTCATGAAGTATCACGACAAAGGGGCGGGTTCAGGGCGCCTTCCTAAGTCAGTGCAGCCAGAAAATAGGTACTGCGCTGGCTTCAAGCTGCCTAGAGGACTACAAAAAAATGCATTGTGGGAAACCGTGTCCACACAGTTCTTGTAGTTCAACATGATATTACTGGCGCTAAATTAAGGAAATCAGTGTATTTTTTTAAACTCCCCCTGGAAAGTAGTGAATCACTGATAAAAAAATACATATTTCAAATAATCTGTCGTTATATCTATTATTGTTGCCTCTAAAACTTAACGTTGATTTAATTTTATTTATTTATTTGAGGCAGTGCACATGCAATGAATCCTGTGGCTATATATATATAATATATATATATATATATATATATATATATATATATAATATATATATATATATATAATTTTTTTTTAACTGTTGTACTCTGAAATATGTTAAAAAAAATCACATAAAAGACATAACTGCATAACTCATTCTAGGAGGAGTGGCAGGACAACCCCCAACTCCTTGTTCTCCTACAGTCACTGAGTTCACCTTCATCTCCACCCCCTCCAGCAGCGGCTTGGTCTTGCCGACGATGCAGGCGAGGCGCTGGGTCAACTCAAACACACCTGTAAGCCTTACTTTAAAAAAGCCTGAAAAACTGAAATAAGTCTATGAGCCAATTCGGCTAGCATGTGGCTGAAATATTAGCTAAACTCCCAAATAGCCTAAAAAATCTTAGTAAATGCTAAAATAGTCCCAAAAAGCTAGCAGGGTGCCAATTTATAAAACTTTTAACATAATTATGAATAATAAAAGTCAGGAATATTATTGCAGAATAAATCAACTTAAACCTTAAATAAATTTAGATATTTTAATCTCCATAATTCTTTTTTTTTTTTCAAAATTAAACAAGTTAGAAATGAGCGCAAGACAACAATAACTAGAAAAGTGCATTACCTGCGATAATGCTAGTGTGAATGCATTTTGGCTGAATATGCTAGCTATAAATAGCATTAATTGCATTAATTTGCATGAAATGCGTAAATTGTATAAGGTGCATAAAGTGCATAAAGTGCATAAAGTGCTTAAATTGCATTAATATCTAAAATGTTAGCTTGACTCATAATTAGCACGAAAAACTTCAGCAGTTGCCAAATAAGCCAAAAAAAGCTAATACGTTGCTAATATGTTATCTTAACTCAAAATTAGCCCAAAAAAACTCAAAAGTTGTCAAATTAGCCAGAAAAGCTAACATGTTGCTAATATGCTAGCTTAACTTCAAATTAGCCAAAAAAAACCTCAAAAGTTGCCAGATTAGCCAAAAAAGCTAACACGTTGCTAATATGTTAGCTTTACTGCAAATTAACCCAAAAAAACCTAAAAAGTTACCAAATTAGCCAAAAAAGCTAACACGTTGCTAATATGCTAGTTTAACTCAAGATTAGCCCAAAAAAATCTGAGAAGTGGCTAAATTAGCCAAAAAAGCTAACACGTTGATAATATGTTAGCTTTACTGCAAATTAGCCCAAAAAAACCTAAAAAGTTACCAAATTAGCCAAAAAAGCTAACACGTTGATAATATGTTAGCTTATCTCCAAAATAGCCCCAAAAGTTGCTAAATTAGCCATAAAAGCTAACACGTTACTAAAATGCATAGTTTTTAAAGGATTTGAAAAATTCCCATTCCTTTTCAATAGGGCTAGTAATTAGCATAATTTGCGTAAAAAACGTAAATTTTGCGAAAACCAAAAATACAGGCATGAATGTACTAAATTTGCAAAACGTTTTGACACCAATATTGCATAAGTTGCGAAAGTGCACAACGATTTGAAAAATGTCCCCATTGACTTAACAAGGGCTAAAAATTGCGCGAAATTTTTAGGGCTAAAAATTGCGCAAATTCGCGCAAAATTGCGCAAATTCGCGCAAATTCGCGCAAATTCGCGCAATTTTTAGCCCTTGTTAAAATTGCGCGATTTCGCGCAATTTTTAACAAGGGCTAAAAATTGCGCGAAATCGCGAAAACCGTAAAATTTGCGAAAAACAGAAATACAAGCAGTAATGTCCTTAACGAGCCGAACGTTTTGATACCAAGATTGCATAAATTTCATGAAGTGTGCTTGAGTTTTTACGTGTCAAAAAACGTACGGAAGAAAACGTAAATAGGTGAAAAACAATGCATTGAATGCATTCACACTATAAGAATCTGGAGGGTTGGATATGATGATTTTGTGCTTTGGTTTTGTCATGTTCTGTTTTTCCTGTCAGTTTCACCACATTCAGGTTAATCGTCCACAGCTGTCTTCATTTAGTTAATCAACCTCAGTGTATTTAAATAAATATGAGTTTATAACAAGTAGAATTTAGTTTGAAGCATTTCAAAACGTCCTGCAGGAATGTGTTGATGGAGATTTCCACCGCTGTGGGCGGGGCTAACAGGCGCATGCTTTCTTGAAAAAGTTTTCCTTTACGAGTTCAACGTGTCGTTGAGGTCTGTTTTTAATGAGTGCCTTGTGGCGAAGGCGTGCTCAAACGGGTTTAGTGAACCGGCGCCTTTACCTGGAGACGATGCATTCCTTTGAGGTTCTGGATTTCTGTTCATTTCAATTTATGTGCATAAAGAAAACAGACAAAGCATCTTTTTATAAGTCGGCCATGTCAATATTTGCATCACAAAAAACTGCTTTTGCACAGACGGGTGCAAGAACGAAAACCCTCGACTGTTGGGGTCACAGAGGACATAAACACGTCGACCCGGGACAAAGGGGGTGGAGCCTCTGGGGTGCAGTTCTCTCACCTGTTGGACCTAAAACAAGCCAACCCAACATGAATGTTTTTTTTTTTTATATCCTTGTGATTATTTCATTTATTCATGACCACTAGCTGCTTTTGAGGGAAACAATTTTATTGGTTCGTTTTTAGATTTTATTTGATGTACAATATAATTTTTTTGTGATTTAAGTTTAACGCAGAAAACAAAATAGAATTCTATTTGATGTTATTGCGACTAGCTAACTGAATTTTCTACCTTTATATTTTAGTTTCTGCTTCTCCAAAAATCACATTGATGACAGACGGATCTGGTTGTGTAGACTTTCTTGATTTGTGTGGTAAAACGGTTTATTTAAATATAAGTTAATGCACTCCAGATCATTTTTGATTTGATATAAAGAAATCAAAAATATTTTTTGGCTCTTTTATTGCGTCAGTGAAGCTTGAAAACATTCAGTTGCTTTTTTTTTTTTTTCTTTGCTCACAGAAACTCCCACAGGTGGAGTTTAGCACCTGTACTTAAGTGCAGTTGTGTGTTTGTCACTCATCTGTGCAGAACAAAACTTCAACCCTCCAAAAAACCACAGGTAAGACGTTCTTTTTTTTTTTTTTTTTTTTAAGTAAATTTTTCTTGCAATTGAAACATTTTTAATGTTTTAAATATAAATTTCAACTTGAAGTCAAATTCCATTGGCGACATGCTTATTTATTCCCTGGAAATGGGAGGTGGGTTTAAAAACCTTCAAAAAAATGCAATAAAATACAGTAAAAATAAGTTTTAAAACAGCAGCTTAATAGTGTGAATGCATTCACACTATTGTTTTTCACCTATTTACGTTTTCTTCCATACGTTTTTTGACACGTAAAAACTCAAGCACACTTCATGCAATTTATGCAATCTTGGTATCAAAACATTTGTCTCGTTAAGGACATTACTGCTTGTATTTTTGGTTTTCGCAAATTTTACGGTTTTCACGATTTCGCGCAATTTTTAGCCTATGTTAAGTAAATGGGGAAATTTTTCAAATCGTTATAAAACTTTGTGAACTTTTGTAACTTATGCAATATTGGTGTCAAAACGTTCCGCAAATTTAGTACATTCATGCCTGTATTTTTGGTACTCTCAAAATTTACGTTTTTTTACGCAAATTATGCTAATTACTAGCTTCATTGGAAATGAATGGGAATTTTTCAAATCCTTTATGCACTTTTACAACTTATGCAACAGTGGTATCAAAACGTTCAGCTTGTTCAGGACATTCATGCTTGTACTTTTGAAATTCGTACACTTAAGGATTTTAACGCAATCTATGCTAGTTTACTAGCCTCATTGACAATTAATGGACATTTTTCAAATCGTTAAAAAACTTTGTGCACTTTTTACACTTGTGCAATATTGGTATCAAAACGTTCAGATCGTGGAGGACATTATGGCTAGTATTTTTGGTTTTCACAAAATTTACAGTTTTTACGCAAATTATGCTAATTACTAGCCTTATTGAAAAGGAATGGGAATTTTTCAAATCCTTTAAAAACTATGCATTTTAGTAACATGTTAGCTTTTATAGCTAATTTGGCAACTTTTAAGGTTCTTTTGGGCTAAATTGGAGCTAAGCTAGCATACCAGCTCAGTGGCCTTGTGGTAGAGTGTCCGCCCTGAGATTGGAAGGTCATGAGTTCAAGTCCAGGCCGAGTCATACCAAAGACTGTAAAAATGGGACCCAGTGCCTCCCTGCTTGGCACTCAGCATTAAGGGGTTGGATTGGGGGGTTAAACCACCAAATGGTTCCCAAGCGCGGCTGTGTCTGCAGCTCACCGCTCCCTTAGGGGATGGGTCAAATGCGGAGAACAAATTTCACACACCTAGGTGTGTGACAACTAATGGGACTTTAACTTTAGCAACGTGTTAGCTTTTATGGCTAATTTGGCAACTTTTGATGTTTTTTGGGCTAATTTGGAGTCAAACTAACATATTAGCAATGTGTTAGCTTTTTTGGCTCATTTGGCAACTTTTTAGGTTGTTTGGGGCTAATATGGAGTTAAGCTAACATATTAGCAACGTGTTAGCTTTTTTAGATATTAATGCAATTTAAGCATTTTATGCACCTTATACAATTTATGCATTTCATGCAAATTAATGCAATTAATGCAAATTAATTAAATTAATGCAAATTAATGCTATTTATAGCTAGCATATTCAGCAAAAATGCATTCACACATGCATTATCGTAGGTAATGCACTTTTCTAGTTTTTTCTGAAATAGTGAATATTGATCTGAACATTTGACCAAACTTCATGTTTAGCGAGGAAGCAGAATGAAGAAGAAGCTGCTCATTGACTTGGACACCGGGGTCGATGATGCTCAGTCCATCATGCTCGCCCTCGCCTCCCCCGACGTGGATATTTTGGGGATCACCTGTTGCCACGGCAACACCAAGCTGGAGAACGTCCTCCAGAACACCCTGCGGGTCCTGAAAGTCTGCGACCGACTGGACGTAAGAACACACAGGGCGTACTTTGGCATGTGTCCATGTGCTCATTTCTGTGGCGAACAAAAAGTTTAAAGAACCAGGGAAAAAACGCCATAAAAAACTGTTTTTAGGTCATCAAAAATGCAGGTTTTATTCATGCCTCAAAACTAACACATAATTTAGGCCATATTGTGTCGTCCAAAACAGGGGTAAAAAGTGGCGTTTTATCCCGTTCAAAACCATGAGTCCGAATTGCTGTTCTACATTCTGTACACTCAAGAACAAACTTCTGCCTTCTGGCGTGGGGCCCTGTCCTGGGGGGGCTGGGCCTGTTGGCCCCGTCTGGTGGGGGGGGCTGTCCGTGGGGAGCGGGGGTCCAACCAATTAGGCACGGGACTGGGGGGGTCATGGCGGGTTGTGGTCTCTACTGATACCATTTGTGGGGGCCGCAGGTGGTCCGGCCGCCTCGGTCCCGGTGGAGCCTGACCAGTGCACCCACGGGAGAGGCGCTTGGGGGCGGGGCTCGGATTTGTCCCCGGGACTGGCTCCTTCTCAGCTCCTCCCTGCGGGGGGGGGGTTTGGCTCTTGGGGCCCCCGGGCTAGGGGAACATGGACCAAACGCTTGGGGGGGGCACACAGCAGTCCAGCATCGGGGGTCAGTCTGCCAACTGCCTTCAGTCATTAGGGTGAAGGGGAGGGTGGTTGTACTGCAGTGCGCTGCGAGAGGTGGACTACTTGCCAGTGGCCCCCTACCTGTGACTGCTGCATGAATTTGCCCTCTCCTTGGTTTTATTTGCACCTTAGACATGTAGGACCCTTGGTGGGGGGGTACTTGGACATCACTGCCAGCAAGCAGTAGATGTCCTCTCAGTGCCCTACCCGCCAATTTCAACCGCACCATAGATATGTAGGGCCGTTGGTGAGAGGGTGACGGGGCATCACTGTGAGTGACCAGAGGATGTCCTGTCAAGACCCTACTCACCAATTTTAACTGCACCCCTTTGGTGCAAACACCTCTAACACCTTCAAATATACACTCTAACAAACAAACACGCATGCATCACACAAGGAAGGTGGTAGGGGACCTTCTGTCCCCTACCCCATCCCTGGCGGGGAGACGGGGACCCTTGGCGTGGTGGTCTTGCCTCTCTGGTCCCTGTGTTCTGGGCCCGGCGGCCTCCTATCCACGCTGGGAGTGGGATCCCCGATATTTAAGATCAAAAACAGGGGATCAAACTACATCAGAGCCAGGGAGTGTCCAGGTCTCGGTGGTGCGGGTTCTGGTCCTAGCTCTTGAGAACTGGGCCTCTCCAAGAAATCCACCAGTGGATGAATCTGGTCGGACCTTGTTTACATCATTCCTCCGGGACATCCATTTCTCTTGGGTGTGCCTCTCCTGGGCAGCCCCTTCTTTCCTCCCCCCTGGGGGGTGGGCGGTTGTCTGGAGCATGGGGGTGGGTCACTCTTGGGGGGTCCTGGCTCGTACTTTGGGTGGGGTGGAGGGATACTCAGCGCTGCTGGGTGGTGGTAAGTTTCTCTTCTGGAGTTGGGGGGCTCTCTGGGGATGGGGCCTCGCGTTGACCCTCCTGGCGCGGTGGGGGGACTGCTCTTCTGGCTGGGCTGGGGCCTGCACTCTCTGTGTTATTGTGCCTAAAATCTGCCCAACACTAGAGGCACTAAGCCCGCATCTGTTTGCTCAGCTGTTGGACAGGACAAGTTTAAAAAAAAAACAAAAAAAAGTGCTAGAACAAATATGAACATTCAAAAACCTAGAAAATACCATTTAGTTTGTTCAGAGATGTATGTTAAAAATGCTGTTCTAGCACGTTAAAAAACGTACATCAAAAACGCAATTTTCCAATGTGCTATAACAAATGTGCACACTCAAAAACATCGAAAACGCCATTTAGCGCGTTAAAAAACCTGCATCAAAAACACAATTTCCCAATGGGCAACGAAAAATTTTAAAAAACGTCGGAAATGCCGTTTAGGACATTCAAAAACAAGCGTCAAAAATGACATTTTCAATGTGCTAGATCAAATATATACATTCGAAAAGCTGGAAAATGATGTTCTATAGTGTTCAAGAACATACGTCAAAAACGCCGTTGAGCGTGTTCAGAGATGTACATCAAAAACGCAGTTCAGCGTGTTCAGAGAAAACGCTGTTCTAGCACATTCAAAAACGCAAATTTTTCAATGCGCTAGATCAAAAATGCGCGTTCAAAAATGTTTTAACGCACGTGTTTGAACGAACGTTTTTGAACGTGCTAGCACTTACAAAGCGCTGCTTTTTATGCCTGTTTCGCAATTGAACAAATCTATGTCAAATTATCTACTTCGGCCAAAAAGAAGCAGTTGGCGCCGTTTTCTTTGATGATTTATGTTACCTTTCGCTTGTCGGATTGTATCGGCTCAGTTTCTCCATCTCGTAGATCCCGGTCTTCAGAGGCTGTGCGAAGCCCCTGCTGGCCAAAAAGATAAGTGCGGGAGATTACCACGGCGCCGACGGGCTGGGGGAGGTCCCGGATCTAGATGCTCCAGGTCTGGAGCTGCTGCAGAAGAAGAAAGCTGTGAAAGCCATGATCAAAATCGCAAAAGAGAATTCCGGAGAGGTAGATGAACATGTTTTAAACAAATGACTTTATTTTAAAATCATTTGAACTAGTAACTTTGGATTTTTACATTTGAGAATCAAATCTGGAGGTGTTGTGTCGCTGCAGGTGACCCTGGTGGCCACGGCGCCCCTCACCAACCTGGCGGTGGCTGTGGAGTTGGAGCCTTCGTTCCCCAAGCACCTGAAGGCCCTCTACATCATGGGAGGAAACACGGAGTGTGAGTCCTCCTCCTCTTCCTCCTCCTCCCTGTTGACGCTCCTCCATGCTGACAGCCAGTGTCCACAGCCAGAGGCAACACCACCATGTGCGGGGAGTTCAACTTCGTCGCCGACCCCGAGGCAGCCCACATCGTGCTGGACCGCTTCACCTGCCCCATCTACATCGCCTGCTGGGAGTTCTGCTGCCTGCGCAGCCTTCCATGGGTGAGGACTTCAACCTTAACTACAATGCAATAAACTCAAAAAAAGTCCTAAAGCTTAAAGTTCTTCTAACTTGTTGTTTAGTCGTTTGTGGACGAGTGGTTCTCCATTGAAACAGAGAAGGCCAAGTTTATTAAAGAGATTTCTGCGCTGTCCATGAAGGTAAGTTAATATTTTTGATCACTTATTACTCACAAAAATAAAAAAATACATGAGTATAATTATGAATGAGAGCACAGATATTACAGTTTAAAATTGTAAGAGGTAAAAAGATAATATTTAGTTTAATACCTCATATTTTCTTAAGACAAATTCGTATTGACAGAAGAACTTCTTAAGATTATTTGATATTTTACAACCAAAATAAAAAGTTTTATATTAAAAGCAGCTTCAAAAATCAAACTTTAATTTGCTTTTGTATAAATTTCTAAAACTATAATCAATATTTTGTGATTTTTATATGATATTTTTTGTCATTTTTCCATCCCTACCTCTTTATCTCATCGTTATTCCATGAAATCATTCTATTTTTATCCAGATCTGAACTCACCTAATACCCAGTCCAAATCAAATTCGGACATAGTGAACAGCCCCTCCCCAAAACACGATGACATCATAGCAGGAGAAAACATAAAAAAAAGTTATCTCTTATAGAGGTTAAAAGAAAATATTTCAAAATCCACTGATGAAACCAAAACACGTATCAGGAGTATCCAAATGAAGTTCTGAAACTATCATGGGATGGCCACAGAATCTATGGCTTGGTAGCCGTAGATTTTGAAATTTCACAATTTTTCCCATTTTGGCACAACATGGTAAAAACAAAAAAAAAAAAAAAAAAAAAACTTTTGTTTGAACTATCTTCACAAAATTTCACACCACCAGGTTTTGTTGACCTTTGACCTCGTTAGAGGCCGCCTTTGTGAGTTTTAAAAACAAATTTCCACTAGGACCAACTGCAGATTTAAACTCCTCCTTGGGATTTTGATGTATCAC
Source organism: Oryzias javanicus (assembly GCA_003999625.1). NCBI lineage: Eukaryota > Metazoa > Chordata > Actinopteri > Beloniformes > Adrianichthyidae > Oryzias > Oryzias javanicus. The sequence goes on from CM012438.1 coordinate 24,499,301, forward strand.
CTCCTAACTCCTCAAGCATAATTGGAAAGCTACTTGGAAAAAAAAGGTTGGAATTAGAAATTGTGGATGGCCATGGGATCAACCTATGACCTCACAAGAAGCTGCATCTTTGAATTTTAAAAACAAATCTCCTCTGGGACCAACAACAAATTTAAACTCCCCCTAAGGATTTTGGATCCTAGCAAATCTACTTGGGAAAAATGTTGGAATTAGAAGTTGTGGATTTGAAGGGTGTTAGCGTGGCGAGCTTGGAAAAGTGTCATCGGAATGTTGTGAAAACTGAACGCATGAATCCCCGGGTCAAACTGAACAAAATTATATGACATACCTTACCTCTGTTGCTAAGGAAATCCAAAAATGTGCTTTTGTTGATTCTTATAAAATTAATATAGGCCTATCCGGCACCTCAAGGAGACCAAAAATAAAATGGTTGCTATCCACCTTATTCCTATGCCCCATGAGCCTTTGCGTGAATTATGTGTGATACTTCCTGTAGACGCCGGAAGTAGCATTTATTTACATTACAACTGTAGAGCCGACAGCGCAATCCCCCTTGTTTTGGATCTATAACTACATATAAATGTGGAAACACCAGCTGTCATGTCTTTAAAGAGGCGACGTAACAATTCTGGTGCTGTTAAAATTGAAGGATGAGCTTAAAAAATGTCCAAACATAACATATAGTAGCATTTTTAGCTACTTTCTCAGTTCGGTTGCGGCAGATGTTGAAGCTCTGAACAATCTTAAAGCTCCGAGACATATCAATACCTTCATACATGATTATTTCTGCTGGAGTTACCACACAGTGCTGATCAATTGTAACCTTATCGTTTTACGTGCTTGTGTTTACATGATGCGAGAGCCAATGAGGGTTGCATCGCGCGGTGTAGCTTTAGCCCGTTTCATGTTTAAAGTCAGCTGTGGTTTAAACATCAGTAATTTTTTAATAGTTAATACCAGGAGATGCAGCAATTACACAGGAAATATTGTCCCTGTTCTTGTGACGCTGCAGCAAATTCACCGCGCTGTCTGGTCTCTGTAGTACCCGGCGTCTCTTCTTCTCTGGTGGTCTGGAGTAACCCAACCAGAACGTCGGATACGGATTTTCCTCCGGGGTACTTTATCCACAAAATGAAACGAACATACATATAAAGTCTTAAGTGGCTTCTTAAGATTTACATTTGGAGCCAAATCCTTCTGACTTCATCCTCGCCCGATGGACGGTAAAATCTGTACCGAGGAGGGCAGCTGCACTCCCTCTTCGTCAGCGGCCCATGTTCCACACAACGCTCCTTTAAGCCACAAATTTAATTTAGTTTGGGTGTTAGAACAACCACGAGCTGCGTAAAGCTATTTTTGAAACTTTTGAGGGATTAAGTAAAACACGCTTCTAAAGTTTCTATACACCGCTAAAGCTAACAAAATCGCCAACTTTCAATGGAAACAAATAGCGCTGTGTGACTTCCGGTTGCTATACCGGAAGTTGCCCCCATAACCCGTTTTACATCAGAGGCCCCAGGAATAAGGTGGATGGAGATAAAACTAACAGAAAAGCTGCCATTTTGAAAAAATGGTCATGGGGCAAGTATGTAGGGGCCTGTGGGTCAGTGCTGCTAACTTTATTGTGTGAATGCATTCAATGCATTGAATGCATTCACACTATTGTTTTTCACCTATTTACGTTTTCTTCCGTACGTTTTTTGACACGTAAAAACTCAAGCACACTTTATGCAATTTCAGCAATCTTGGTATCAAAACGTTCGGCTCGTTAAGGACATTACTGCTTGTATTTTTGGTTTTCGCAAATTTTACGGTTTTTGCGATTCTGCGCAATTTATGCTAATTTTTTGCCCTATCTTAAGTCAATGGGAACATTTTTAAAATCGTTATAAAACATTCTGCACTTATGCTTTTTCGGCTAATTTGGCACCTTTTGAGGTTTTTTTTGGGCTAATTTGGCACCTTTTGAAGTTTTTTTTGGGCTAATTTGCAGTCAAGCTAACACATTAGCAACGTGTTAGCTTTTTTGGCTAATTTGGCAACTTTTTAGGTTTTTTGGTGCTAATTCAGGGTTAAGCTAGTATATTAGCAACGTGTTAGCTTTTTTGGCTAATTTGGCAACTTTTCCGTTTTTTTTGGGCTAATTTGCAGTCAAGCTAACACATTAGCAACATGTTAGCTTTTTTGACAAATTTGGCAACTTTTGAGGGGTTTTTTGGGCTAATTCTGAGTTAAGCTAACATATTAGCAATGTGTTAGCTTTTTTGGCTAATTTGGCAACTTTTTAGGTTTTTTGGTGCTAATTCAGAGTTAAGCTAGTATATTAGCAATGTGTTAGCTTTTTTGGCTAATTTGGCAACTTTTCCGTTTTTTTGGGCTAATTTGCAGTCAAGCTAACACATTAGCAACGTGTTAGCTTTTTTGGCAAATTTGGTAACTTTTGAGGGGTTTTTTGGGCTAATTCTGAGTTAAGCTAACATATTAGCAATGTGTTAGCTTTTTTGGCAAATTTGGCAACTTTTTAGGTTTTTTGTGCTGATTTTAAGCAAAAATCTTCAGCATTTTCAGCAATCACATTCCGCAAAATGCATTCACACATGCATTATCGGAGGTAATGCACTTTTCTAGTTTTTAATAGTTTTTGGGGAGATTTTTTTTTTTCATTCACACATTTTATATTTTCATGTTTAAGCACTCAAATAACAAAAAAAAACAATAATATAATTTTTTTAATTTTAAGATCCAAACATTTCCAGAGGATTGTTTTCATATTTTTAGAGACAAACGTATTCAATTTAACCTGGGCAATCTACCTGGTGTTCTGTGCCTACAGAAAGCTCGATCCCCCGAGTATGAAAAGGAGATCACGGCGGGAAAAGGGTTCAACCCCTGCGACCTGTTTGCCATGGCTGCCGCCGTGGATGACACCTTCATCACGGAGAGTGAGCGGGTAAGCGCCCGCCCTCCTCACAGGTCTTTGCAGTGAACCGCCGTTCACGCACCGTCTCTGTCAGGTTGCAGTGACGGTGGAGCTGACAGGAGCCCACACCCGAGGGATGATGGTGCTGGACTACATGGAGCTGCTGGGGAAGAAAGACAAGGCCATCATCATCAAAAACGTGGACTCGGAGAAGTTGAAGAAAATGCTGATGGATGCTCTGAAATAGGATCATGTGAGGACGGAAGCCTGACAATAAATGACAGATTTCTTGGTCATCTCTGTTTCTGACTGTTTCATTTGTGTTTGACCTCAACTTTAAACAAACACCTGCAATCATCTTCCATCTGCTACGTTTTAGGGTTTTATCAGATAAATCCGCTCCAGAAGAACAATCATATTGTTTAAAACATTAAAGAATGTTAATCTTATTTACTAAAATCATGAAGCACAAAACAACATTTTGCACATGATGCTCTAATGAAGAGCATTTGGTCCAACAACACTTCTGTTGAGGAATTGAAGAGTTTAGGAGTTTAGGTGACGGGGCATCGCTGTGAGCGATCAGGAGATGTCCTGTCAAGGCCCTACTCACCAATTTTAACAGCACCATAGACATGTAGGGCCATTGGTGAGAGGGTGACGGGGCATCGCTGTGAGGCCCTACTCACCAATTTTAACCGCACCTTGTAGTACACACACCTCTAACACCTCAAAATATACACTCTAACAAACAAACACGCATGAATCACACAAGGAAGGTGGGACCTTCGACCCTCTGTCCCCTACCCCATCCCTGGCGAGGGGGGATGGAAACCCTCGGCCTAGTGGTCTTGTCTCTTGGGTGCCGGTCTCCTGGGCTCTGTGACCTCCTCGCCACGCTGGGAGAGGGATCCCCAAGATCTAACGGGGGATCAAACTACATCGGAGCCATGGGGTGTCCAGGTCTCAGTGGTTCGGGTTCCGGTTCCGGCTCTTGAGAACTGGGCCTCTCCGGGATTCCATCAGTGGGTGTGCCTGGTCAGGCCTTGTTAACATCATTCCCCTGGGACCCGCGTTCCTCTTGGGTGTCTCTCTGCTTGGCGGGGGTGGGCGGCTCCTTCCCGGCTTGCCCCTGGACCTCCCGCGGCGGGCGCGGGCGGACGTCTGGAGCATAGAAGCGGGTCATCCTGGGGGAGTTCTGGCTCGTGCCTGGGGTGGGGCGGGGGGATGCTCGGCGCTGCTGGCTGGTGGTGTGCTGCTCCTCTGGGGTTGGGGGCTCTCGGGTGTGGGCCTTGTGTTGGCCCTCTGGGTGTGGTGGGAGGATTGCTGCTCTGGCTGGGCGGGGGTCCGCGCTCTCTGTGCTCCCGTGCCTTCCGGCTCTCGGGCGTGGGGGCCTCTGCCGCGGTCCCGCGTGCCCTGGTCTGGGTGTCTGGCGGGATTCTGCGGCTGACTGGTTCTCTCCATGGCTCCTTGACGGGTGTTGGGGGGCCCGTGCTGCTGCTGCCGCCCCGGTGGGGGGCCTTGGCGTGGGGATGGTCGGGCTCTCTCTCCTTCTATACATTCCATCAACATTCACATCAGCAAAACATAAACACTCACCTGAGCACAGGTGTCAGCTCACCTCGCACTAACAGAATGTGTGATGGAATGAAAGGCTTTATTTGTGTCAGCTTCTATGATTGTGTGTGAGCTGCAGTGGTATTGTGTACATTTTTGACAACTCTAAAGGTAAAGATTATTCTAGCCAAAAGGTATGTGTGTAACTGAGTGTGTGTGTAGACAGGCCCCGCCCATTCCAGATTGTTATTTAGACCTGGTTGTTATAGGATGTTGCTACTCTGTGTTACCTTCTTTGTTCTCTTAACCCCACTCCCCCCCCCCCCCCCCCCCTTGTTTCCGTCCGGTCCAACAAAAAAAAAGAAAAAGATACAACATAATTAAAATAAAGTTTAGCATGAAATACAACAGGGGTTTATTAAGTATAAACCCCTGTTTGTCAGGATCTGTGGGGTTTTTCCCTCTGAGCTTCCTGTTCCTGCTTCCTCCTGATTGCTGATTCCACACAGCTGAGCTCTGGACTATTTAAGTTTCTCTCCCCCTCATCCTCCTTGCCAGTTCGTTGTGCTTACGCCAAGTTCAGGTCTCCTCAAGTCAGCTCAAGTCAGCTCAAGTCAGCTCAAGTCAGCTCAAGTCAGCTCAAGTCAGCTCAAATCTGCTCCTTCTGGTTTTGACCCTTTTTTTCTGACCCTGGACTCTGATTCAAGTCTGCTCCCCTGGTGTGCTGCTATTCTGGATTGGACTCACGTGTATGACCCTGGCCTGGATTACTCAAGATTCTTCTCTGCCCCTCCCATCTCCATTTGGACACCCACAAAATCTGCTCTCCTGGAGGTCATACCTACGCCTATACTTTATTCCCTCCATTTGACCTCGAATAACTTTCTTGTGCTTTGTTACAGACTCCCCTGTGCATCTGGCAGCAACGAAGTGTCCACACCACCTTGAGCAAAATAAACTGTATTTATCTAACCCTCAGTGTGCTCCTCCTTGGGTGTCCACCTCAGTGAATTCTGACACTGTTGGGACAGTAAAATCTGTCCAACGCAAGAGGCTCTCAGCCCGTATCTGCTTGCTCAGCTGTTGGACAGGACAAGTTAAAATAAAAAAAAAAAAGAGTTTAGGAGGCTTTCTGACAGCTAAACGAGATCTTTGACATTTAAAAGATGGAGGACTGGTTCCATTGTGAAGAAAAAGTGACATTTGTAGAGAATCAATAGAGCACACGTGTCAAAGTCTAAGCCCCGGGGGTATATTATTTAATTGATATTAATGGCCCTATGTTCTCTCGCGCTCAATTCTATTAGTATAATTTTGACAAAATGTAGAGTAAAATACGGAGGTTAAGACATTGAAAGTTATTTAAGGTGTAAATTGATTTATTTTGAAATAATATTCCTGCCTTTTTATTATTCATAATTATTGTAAAAATTTACTGTTTTATAGTTTTAAAAATTGTCACTCTGCTAGCTTTTTGGACTATTTTGGCATTTACTGTGTTTTTTTTTGTTGTTTCGGAGTTTAGCTAATATTTCTTCTCTATGCTAGCAGTGTTGGCTAATTGAAGCTTTATTTTCTTAGGCTATTTTAGAGATTGGCTAATGGAGTTATGGAGTTACGCTACTATTTACACGGTAGCTGTTTGGGCTAGTGAAGGCTTTTTTTGTTTTAGCTTTTTACGATATTTTGAAATTTAACAATGTTTTACAGCTACATGCTAGCATTTTTGACTAAGTTAGGCTTTTCCTCTCAAGTTCTTGGCTGTGTTGGGGTTAGGCTAATAGTTACGTGTTAGCAGCTTTTGCAAATTTAGTTTTTTTTAGGATAGTTTGAAGTTTAGCTATATTTTATACTACATGCTAGCTGTTTTGGCTAACCTACGTCTTTTTTTGTTTTCAACTTTTGCCCTTTCAGCTATCAGCTTCAGCATTTTAAGCTATCAATTTCAGTATTTTAAGCTATAAGCCAAATTCAAATTACAGCATTCACGCTAACCTTATCGCAGGTAATGCTGTATATCTATAGCTACCTGCGCGAGGACGTCCGCTGCAGAAAGAAACCAATTGCGCAAGGAGGCCTGCTGCACAAAGAAGCCACCTGTGCGAGGAGGCCCAGTGCAAGAGGAAGCCACTTGCACGAGGAGGCCCACTGCACAATAAAGCTACCAGTGTCAGGAGGTCAAGTGCAAGAGTAACCCATGTAACGCATGTTGAAGCCACCTGCTTGAGGAGGCCCACTACCTGAGTACGTCACCTGCACAAGGAGGCCCGCTGCACATTAAAGCAACATGCACGAGGAGGCCCGAGCAACATTAAAGTTACCTGCACGAGGAGGCCCACTGCATGGGTAGCCCGCCTGCGCATGGAGACCCAGTGCACATTGAAGCCAACTGTGGAGGGAGGCCCTCTTAACATTAAAGCCACCTGCATGAGAAAGACCACTGCATAAATAAATACCCTGCGCGAGAAGGCCGGTAGCATGTTGAAGCCACCTGCGCGAGGAGGCTCACTGCATGAGTATGCCACCTGCAAAAGGAGACCAGCTGCACATCAAAGCAACCCGCACGAGGAAGCCCTTGAGCGAGGAAGCCCACTGCATGAGAAGCCCACCTGCGCGAGGAGGACAACTGCACATTGAAGCTACTTGTGTGAGGAGGCCCAGTGCATGAGTTACCCACCTACTTGCGGAGGCCCACTGCACATCGTAGCAACCTGCATGATGAGGCCCGAGCAACATTAAAGTTACCTGCGCAATGTGGCCAACTGCATGAGTACGCCACTTGCAAAAGGAGGCCCGCTGCACAAACCGAAGCAACCTGCGCAAGGAGGCCCACTGCGTAAGAAACCCACCTGCGTGAGGAGGCCCACTGCTTATTGAAGACACCTGCGCTAGGAGGCCTGCTGCACAAACCGAAGCAACCTGCACGAGGAGGCTCACAAGACATTAAAGCTACCTGCGCGAGGAGGCCCACTGCGTAAGAAACCCACCTGCGTGAGGAGGCCCACTGCTTATTTAAGCCACCTGCGCGAGGAGGCCCAACCAACATAAAGTTACCTGAAAGGTTGATCTTTCCACATAACTCCTGTTCAAAGTCCATCCATGAGTTACTTTCTGGATTATTTAACTATTTTAAGATGTACTGTAACCTATTAACAATAAAATAATTGTTGAAGTTTGGTGATTCTAAGCCTCCACATCTTTTTGCAGATTTTAAGGTTTTAAGTTTGATTCTCGCAGGTTTATTCTTCCACAGAAAGCAGCATATGGCTGAGTCTAAAGCAGGGGTCACCAACGTGGTGCCCGCGGGCACCAGGTAGCCCTCAAGGCCCCCACAAGGTGCCCTCAGGTCTCTTCTAAAATTAACACACTTGTGAGCAACATCTAAAATTAAATTCTGTTGATATTTTTTTTAATTACACTTGCATTTACTTAGATTTAAAAATGAAAATGTATTACAAATATTTTGATGATTCATGAAATTTAGATAAGTTTAGGTGACCTCTGACCTATTCCGGTTCAAAGATCATTCATTTTGTTAAAAATGCGGCAGATTTGGTCATTAGTTCAAAATGTGATGAGATTTGTTTAAAAATATGTAAGTTGATTACATATTTTTACTAGATTACATATTTTTACTAGATTACATAATTGACTAACATGGTACAACATGGTGAAAATGGGACATTCTTTCCTTGAAATCTAAGTGAACAAATGAAAATGTAACAATTATTGATATTAATAAAGTGCTGAATATTGACATTTGTTTCTTAGCTTGTTGTCATTTTTGATTATTATAGTGAGAAATCAGTGTCTTTACATAGAGGAGTATCATTATTCATTATTAATAATGTTTAACTAACTATAACTAAACAAAATTTGTTATTTAAAAATGGTAGCCCTTTGTATAACTAAATACCCATGAAGTAGCCCTCAGGTTCAAAAAGATTGGTGACCCCTGATCTAAAGCTTTAAACCATGTTATTGGAGGTTGTTTAGGGATCATTGTAAATCGATAATTAACTTTTGGCAAGATGTTCATTTTTATGGTAGCTACTTTGCCCAAGAGCGAAAGGGGCAGGTTGACCCATCGGGTTAAATCATCCTGAATACTTTTCAGTAGTGGGTAATTTAGCTGCACCAGATCTGATAGTTTGGAGGAGAAATGAACACCTAGATATTTTTAATATTGCCTGATTTGATCGGTATTGAGAGTGATTGCTCAGCATTACTGTTTAGTGGTTAAAAAATTGATTTATTCAAATTAATTGAGTAGTCTAAGATGGAGAAGAATTTATTATTGATAGTTATTGTTTCACTTGTTGAACGTGATTTGTGTAAAAAAAGTAATATCAAATCAGCATAAAGACTTATTTTATGATGGTCATGTTGTGTTTTAATTCCTTTAATGTTCTCATTCTGTCTTATTGCTGCAGCTAGAGGCTCGGTGAATGTTGCAAAGAGAGAGGGGGAGAGTGGACAACCCTGTCGATTTCCTCTTCCAAAAAAAAACCTGCCGGACGTCTGTTTGTCCGTTCTGATTGAAGCGTTTGGGATATGATATAATGTTTTAATCCAATTAATGAATGATTCCCCAAACCCAAACTTATGGAGGGCAGTGATGAGAAACTTCCAGTTTACAAATGCTTTTTCAAATGCTTTTTCAGCATCCAACAAGAGTATGCTCATTTCATGCTTTTTAATAGTGGCCTCTGCCTCTATTAGGCCACCTGCGCGAGGAGACCACTGAACTTTTCAGCCACCTGCACGAGGAGGCCCACTGCACTTTTAAGCCACCTGCGCGAGGAGACCACTGCCCCTATTAGGCCATCTGCGCGAGGAGACCACTACACTTTTAGTCCACCTGCGCGAAGAGACCACTGCCTTTATTAGGCCATCTGCGTGAGGAGACCACTGCACTTTTAAGCCACCTGCGCGAGGAGACCACTGCCTTTATTAGGCCACCTGCGCGAGGTGACCACTGCACTTTTAGGCCACCTGCGCAAGGAGACCACTGCCTTTAATAAGACACCTACGCGAGGAGACCACTGCACTTTTAGGCCACCTGCGCGAGGAGGCCCACTGCACTTTTAGGCCACCTGCGCGAGGAAACCAACTGCACTTTTAGGCCACCTGCGCGAGGAAACCACTGCACTTTTAAGCCACCTGCGCAAGGAGACCACTGCACTTTTAGGCCACCTGCGTGAGGAGGCCCACTGTTCCAATTAGGCCACCTGCGCGAGGAGACAACTGCAATTTTACGCAACCTGCGCGAGGAGGCCCACTGCACTTTTAAACCACCTGCGCGAGGAGACCACTGCACTTTTAAGCCACCTGCGCGAGGAGACCACTGCCTTTATTAGGCCACCTGCGCGAGGAGACCACTGCACTTTTAAGCCACCTGCGCGAGGAGACCACTGCACTTTTAAGCCACCTGCGCGAGAAGACCACTGCCTTTATTAGGCCACCTGCGCGAGGAGACCACTGCACTTTTAAGCCACCTGCGCGAGAGACCACTGCCTTTATTAGGCCACCTGCGTGAGGAGACCACTGCACTTTTAGGCCACCTGCGCGAGGAGGTCCACTGCACTTTTAAGCCACCTGCACGAGGAGACCACTGCTACTATTAGGCCACCTGCATGAGGAGACCACTGCACTTTTGGGCCACCTTCGCGAGGAGGCCCACTGCACTTTTAAACCACCTGCGCGAGGAGACCACTGCACTTTTAAGCCACCTGCGCGAGGAGACCACTGCACTTTTAAGCCACCTGCGCGAGGAGACCACTGCCTTTATTAGGCCACCTGCGCGAGGAGACCACTGCTTCTATTAGGCAACCTGCATGAGGAGACCACTGCACTTTTGGGCCACCTGCGCGAGGAGGCCCACTGCACTTTTAAACCACCTGCGCGAGGAGACCACTGCACTTTTAAGCCACCTGCGCGAGGAGACCACTGCCTTTATTAGGCCACCTGCGCGAGGAGACCACTGCACTTTTAAGCCACCTGCGCGAGAAGACCACTGCCTTTATTAGGCCAACTGCGCGAGGAGACCACTGCACTTTTAAGCCACCTGCGCGAGGAGACCACTGCCTTTATTAGGCCACCTGCGTGAGGAGACCACTGCACTTTTAGGCCACCTGCGCGAGGAGGTCCACTGCACTTTTAGTCCACCTGCGCGAGGAGACCACTGTTCCAATTAGGCCACCTGCGCGAGGAGACAAATGCAATTTTAGGCCACAGGCGCGAGGAGGCCCACTGCACTTTTAAGCCACCTGCGCGAGGAGACCACTGCCTTTATTAGGCCAACTGCGCGAGGAGACTACTGCACTTTTTGGCCACCTACGCTAGCAGACCACTGCCCTTATTAGGCCACCGGCGCGAGGAGGCCCACTGCACTTTTAAGCCACCTGCGCGAGGAGACCATTGCCTTTATTAGGCCACCTGCGCGAGGAGACCACTGCACTTTTAGGCCACCTGCGCGAGGAGGTCCACTGCACTTTTAGTCCACCTGCGCGAGGAGGCCCACTGCACTTTTAAACCACCTGCGCGAGGAGACCACTGCACTTTTAAGCCACCTGCGCGAGGAGACCACTGCCTTTATTAGGCCACCTGCGTGAGGAGACCACTGCACTTTTAGGCCACCTGCGCGAGGAGGTCCACTGCACTTTTAAGCCACCTGCACGAGGAGACCACTGCTACTATTAGGCCACCTGCATGAGGAGACCACTGCACTTTTGGGCCACCTTCGCGAGGAGGCCCACTGCACTTTTAAACCACCTGCGCGAGGAGACCACTGCACTTTTAAGCCACCTGCGCGAGGAGACCACTGCACTTTTAAGCCACCTGCGCGAGAGACCACTGCCTTTATTAGGCCACCTGCGCGAGGAGACCACTGCACTTTTAAGCCACTGCGCGAGAAGACCACTGCCTTATTAGGCCACCTGCGCGAGGAGACCACTGCACTTTTAAGCCACCTGCGCGAGGAGACCACTGCCTTTATTAGGCCACCTGCGCGAGGAGACCACTGCTTCTATTAGGCAACCTGCATGAGGAGACCACTGCACTTTTGGGCCACCTGCGCGAGGAGGCCCACTGCACTTTTAAACCACCTGCGCGAGGAGACCACTGCACTTTTAAGCCACCTGCGCGAGGAGACCACTGCCTTTATTAGGCCACCTGCGCGAGGAGACCACTGCACTTTTAAGCCACCTGCGCGAGGAGACCACTGCACTTTTAAGCCACCTGCGCGAGAAGACCACTGCCTTTATTAGGCCAACTGCGCGAGGAGACCACTGCACTTTTAAGCCACCTGCGCGAGGAGACCACTGCCTTTATTAGGCCACCTGCGTGAGGAGACCACTGCACTTTTAGGCCACCTGCAAGAGGAGGTCCACTGCACTTTTAGTCCACCTGCGCGAGGAGACCACTGTTCCAATTAGGCCACCTGCTCGAGGAGACAAATGCAATTTTAGGCCACAGGCGCGAGGAGGCCCACTGCACTTTTAAGCCACCTGCGCGAGGAGACCACTGCCTTTATTAGGCCAACTGCGCGAGGAGACTACTGCACTTTTTGGCCACCTACGCTAGCAGACCACTGCCCTTATTAGGCCACCGGCGCGAGGAGCCCACTGCACTTTTAAGCCACCTGCGCGAGGAGACCATTGCCTTTATTAGGCCACCTGCGCGAGGAGACCACTGCACTTTTAGGCCACCTGCGCGAGGAGGTCCACTGCACTTTTAGTCCACCTGCGCGAGGAGGCCCACTGCACTTTTAAACCACCTGCGCGAGGAGACCACTGCACTTTTAAGCCACCTGCGCGAGGAGACCACTGCCTTTATTAGGCCACCTGCGTGAGGAGACCACTGCACTTTTAGGCCACCTGCGCGAGGAGGTCCACTGCACTTTTAGACCACCTGCGCGAGGAGACCACTGTTCCAATTAGGCCACCTGCGCGAGGAGACAAATGCAATTTTAGGCCCAGGCGCAAGGAGGCCCACTGCACTTTTAAGCCACCTGCGCGAGGAGACCACTGCCTTTATTAGGCCAACTGCGCGAGGAGACTACTGCACTTTTTGGCCACCTACGCTAGCAGACCACTGCCCTTATTAGGCCACCGGCGCGAGGAGGCCCACTGCCACTTTTAAGCCACCTGCGCGAGGAGACCATTGCCTTTATTAGGCCACCTGCGCGAGGAGACCACTGCTTTTTAGGCCACCTGCGCGAGGAGGTCCACTGCACTTTTAGCCACCTGCGCGAGGAGGCCCACTGCACTTTTAAGCCACCTGCGCGAGGAGACCACTGCACTTTTTAAGCCACCTGCGCGAGGAGACCACTGCCTTTACTAGGCCACCTGCGCGAGGAGACCACTGCTTCTATTAGGCCACCTGCATGAGGAGACCACTGCACTTTTGGGCCACCTGCGCGAGGAGGCCCACTGCACTTTTAAACCACCTGCGCGAGGAGACCACTGCACTTTTAAGCCACCTGCGCGAGGAGACCACTGCACTTTTAAGCCACCTGCGCGAGGAGACCACTGCCTTATTAGGCCACCTGCGCGAGGAGACCACTGCACTTTTAAGCCACCTGCGCGAGGAGACCACTGCCTTTATTAGGCCACCTGCGTGAGGAGACCACTGCACTTTTAGGCCACCTGCGCGAGGAGGTCCCACTGCACTTTAGTCCACCTGCGCGAGGAGACCACTGTTCCAATTAGGCCACCTGCGCGAGGAGACCAATGCAATTTAGGCCAGGCGCAAGGAGCCCACTGCACTTTAAGGCCCACCTGCGCGAGGAGACCACTGCACTTTTAGGCCACCTGCGCGAGGAGGACCACTGCACTTGGAGATGAACAAATGCACTTTTAGCCACAGCACAAGGACCACACTGGCACCACTTTTAAGCCACCTGCGCGAGGAGACCACTGCCTTTAATAGGCCAACTGAGACGATGCTTGGAGAAGCTACTGCACTTTTTGTGGCGCACCGTACCGCTAGTCAGACCAACTGACCCTTAAGGCCAGACCGGCGCGAGGGGCCCACTGCACTTTTAAGCCACCTGCACGAGGAGACCATTGCCTTTATTAGGCCACCTGCGCGAGGAGACCACTGCACTTTTAAGCCACCGCGCGAGGAGGTCCACTGCACTTTTTAGGTCCACCTGCGCGAGGAGGCCCACTGCACTTTTAAACCACCTGCGCGAGGAGACCACTGCACTTTTAAGCCACCTGCGCGAGGAGACCACTGCCTTTATTAGGCCACCTGCGCGAGGAGACCACTGCACTTTTAAGCCACCTGCGCGAGGAGACCACTGCCTTTATTAGGCCACCTGCGCAAGAGACCACTGCACTTTTAAGCCACCTGCGCGAGGAGACCACTGTTCCAATTAGGCCACCTGCGCGAGGAGACAAATGCACTTTTTGGCCACCTACGCTAGCAGACCACTGCCCTTATTAGGCCACCGTTGCGAGGAGGCCCACTGCACTTTTAAGCCACCTGCGCGAGGAGACCATTGCCTTTATTAGGCCACCTGCGCGAGGAGACCACTGCACTTTTAGGCCACCTGCGCGAGGAGGTCCACTGCACTTTTAAGCCCACCTGCGCGAGGAGGCCCACTGCAACTTTTAAACCACCTGCGCGAGGAGACCACTGCACTTTTAAGCCACCTGCGCGAGGAGACCACTGCCTTTATTAGGCCACCTGCGCGAGGAGACCACTGCTTCTATTAGGCAACCTGCATGAGGAGACCACTGCACTTTTGGCCACCTGCGCGAGGAGGCCCACTGCACTTTTAAACCACCTGCGCGAGGAGACCACTGCACTTTTAAGCCACCTGCGCGAGGAGACCACTGCCTTTATTAGGCCACCTGCGCGAGGAGACCACTGCTTTTATTAAGCAACCTGCATGAGGAGACCACTGCACTTTTGGGCCACCTGCGCGAGGAGGCCCACTGCACTTTTAAACCACCTGCGCGAGGAGACCACTGCACTTTTAAGCCACCTGCGCGAGAGACCACTGCCTTTATTAGGCCACCTGCGCGAGGAGACCACTGCCTTTATTAGGCCACCTGCGCGAGGAGACCACTGCACTTTTAAGCCACCTGCGCGAGGAGGTCCACTGCACTTTTTAGTCCACCTGCGCGAGGAGGCCCACTGCACTTTAAACCACCTGCGCGAGGAGACCACTGCACTTTTAAGCCACCTGCGCGAGGAGACCACTGCCTTTATTAGGCCACCTGCGCGAGGAGACCACTGCACTTTTAAGCCACCTGCGCGAGGAGACCACTGCCTTTATTAGGCCACCTGCGTGAGGAGACCACTGCACTTTTAGTCCACCTGCGCGAGGAGACCACTGTTCCAATTAGGCCACCTGCGCGAGGAGACAAATGCAATTTTAGGCCACAGGCGCAAGGAGGCCCACTGCACTTTTAAGCCACCTGCGCGAGGAGACCACTGCCTTAATTAGGCCAACTGCGCGAGGAGACTACTGCACTTTTTGGCCACCTACGCTAGCAGACCACTGCCCTTATTAGGCCACCGTTGCGAGGAGGCCCACTGCACTTTTAAGCCACCTGCGCGAGAGACCACGTGCGCACACTGCACTTGCGCTAGATCCACCCTGCGCGAGGAGGCCCACTGCACTTTTAAACCACCTGCGCGAGGAGACCACTGCACTTTTAAGCCACCTGCGCGAGGAGACCACTGCTTATTAGGCCAACCTGCGCGAGGAGAACCACCTGACCACTCTATTAAGCAGACACTCACCTGAGGAGACCACTTCCACTTTTGGCACACCTGCGCGAGAGCCCACTGCACTTTTAAACCACCTGCGCGAGGAGACCACTGCACTTTGAAAGACCACCTGCGCGAGGAACCACTGCCTTCTATCTAGGCCACACTGCGCCACCTGGAGAACCACTGCCCTTATAAGCAACCTGCGATGAGGAGACCACATGCACTTTTGGGCCACCTGCGCGAGGAGGCCCACTGCACTTTCTAACCCACACTGCTGGCGAGGAGGCACCCACTGCACTTTTTAAGCCACCTGCGCGAGGAGACCACTGCCTTATTTAGGCCACCTGCGCGAGAGACCACTGCCCACTTTTAAGCCACCTGCGCGAGTGAGGACCACTGCCTTTATTAGCCCACCTGCGTACCTGCGCGAGACCACTGCACTTTTTAGGCACCTGCCGAGGAGATCCACTGCACTTTTAGGCCACCTGCGTGAGGAGACCACTGTTCCAATTAGGCCACCTGCGCGAGGAGACAACTGCAATTTTAGGCCACCTGTGCATGGAGACCACTGCTTTTATTAGGCCACCTGCACGGGGAGGCCCATTGCACTTTTGGGCCACCTGCGCGAGGAGACCACTGCACTTTTAGGCCACCTGCGCGAGGAGACCACTGCACACTTTGCGGGCCACACTGCCGCGCAGGAGACCACTGCAATTTTAGGCCACAGGCGCGAGGAGGCCCACTGTACTTTTAAGCCACCTGCGCGAGGAGACCACTGCCCTTATTAGGCCACTTGCGCGAGGAGACCACTGCACTTTTGGGCCACCTGCGCGAGGATACCCTGCACTTTTGGGCCACCTGCACGAGGAGACCACTGCACTTTTATGCCACCTGCGTAATGAATCGACTGTGAGACAAGAACAGCCACACCCCTTCTATGTTTCGATTTATCACAAGCTAAGTAAATATATTTAAAGCCTTTTTCAACTTTAAATGGTCAGTTTGATTTAATGTGCGTTTCCTGTAGCAAGGCTGTCTGGGCCTTTTCTTTCTTTCTTTAGTTTAGATAATATCTTATTTCTTTAACCACATTCAGAGCCCCATTTACATTGAAAAAAATTAGTTGTAATGATTCATTTATCATAACGTAGTGTAATTTTATCCCACAGTATAGCCTGATAAACAACAGACTGATTCCCCATAACAACAGATCAAAAGAAAATTAAAGAGAAAAATGAAATTGCAACAAAGAAATCACCAAAAACAAAACCACTGAAGTAGTTGAGCAACACCTGGAACATAAATCCAACTGATATGACCTCAGCAGCGATGGAGCGATGGGGATCTGCTGCTTCCCTCCCAACTTGAAGGCCTGCCCCTCTTGCCGCTCAGGGTGAGGGGGTCTTCCACAATGATGACGTCCTTGGTAAAGCGAGTCCATCACTCCTCCAACCTGACAAGAATCAGTATATAATGTTCATCAATTCGTCCACACAACACAGTATTATTATAATTCCTTTCTTTTCTGTATACTTTCAGCTTCTCCTTGTATCCTGCAGCTCCTTGGTTCTGTTGTGCACTGTAGGTCCCCACTCTCGTTGACAATTCCTGCAGTTTCTCTCTGACAGTAGCGGGAGTTTTGCAAGCCTCCACTTGAAGCCCTCTGTGTAAAAAGGCCGCCGTCACTTCCTCTGTGTTGTTGAAGGTTTTTAATGCCGTCTTCATAGAATACCTTCAGACATGCAGGGAAGACGTTCTGAAATCAAATATTCTTTTCTTTCAGGATCCTCCGGGCTTCTGCATATTCCATCCTCATAACCATGACCTCCGGTGGGTAATCATGATCAAGCTTTATCTTGCTGCCATTCCACAAAAATCCTTTGTTCTGCCATGCAAGCCTGATGACTTCTTTGAGTGTGGAGCTTGAAAATTTACCCAGAATAGATCTGGGTTGGGCAGCCTTCGGTTAAGATTCTCTTGTAGCTACTTCTCCACGAAATGGACCATAGATGGTGATCCCATTCCCCCCTCGTCAGTGTTTAGAAGTTTCTCCTCGTGTTCAGCACTACTGGCTTCAGCTGCGATTAGGCGCTCTTTAGCTTTATCCAAGTTGCTTCTGATATCTTGTAATTGTATCTTCGTGTCTTTTCAAAATTCTTTCACCTCTCTCCTGACGTCTTTCAGTTCTTTTAATATCAACTTTAGGCTCACCGTGTCGTTCTCACTGTCCATTACAACATCAGTATGTATTTATTTTTGAACACTATTTTTTGAAGTAATTCTACTCCTATTTAAGTAAAATTATTTATAAGTTGCACACTTGAAGGCTTTGATTTTTTTGTATTTGACCTATTGTTGTGATCTGATTAGGGCTGCCACAAACGATTATTTTAATAGTCGACTAATCATCGATTAATTTTTCCGATTAGTCGACTAATCGGATCATGGACAAAGTGGATGTAAAGAAAATCTGAAATATGATTAGCTTTAAAACAAAAAAATCCTAAATAAGCTAAAATAGCTAACATATAGCTGAAATATTAGCTAAACTCCAAATTAGCCTAAAAAACTGTAAAAGAAATCCCAAATTAGCTAAAATAGCTAGCATGTAGCTGAAATAATAGCAAAACTCCAAATTAGCCTAATAAACTGTAAAAATCCCAAATTAGCCAAAATAGCTAACATATAGCTGAAATATTAGCTAAATTCCAAATTAGCCTAAAAAACTGTAAAAAAAAATCCCAAATTAGCTAAAATAGCTAGCATGTAGCTGAAATAATAGCAAAACTCCAAATTAGCCTAATAAACTGTAAAAATCCAAATTATAAGCCAATGATAGCAAAATAAATAGCTGAAATATTAGCTAAACACTCAAATTAAGCCTAAAAACTGTAAAAAAAAAATCCCAAATTAGCTAAAATAGCGCATGTAGCTGAAATAAGCAAACTCCAAATTAGCCTAATAAACTGTAAAAATTACCAAATTAGCCAAAATGCTAATATAGCTGAAATTAGCTAAACTCCAAATTAGCCTAAAAAAACTGTAAAATGTCCAAATTAGCTAAAATAATGTAGATGCTAATGCTGAAATAATAGCAAAACTCATTAGCTAATTAACTGTAAACATTTAACAATTAGCAAGCTAACATGTAGCTGAAATATTAGCTAAACTCCAAATTAGCCCTAAAAAAACTGTAAAAATCCAAATTAGCCAAAATAGGTAGCATGTAGCTGGAATAATAGAAAAACTTCAAATTAGCCTAAAAAACTGTAAACATTTAGAATTAGCTAGCTAACATGTAAATGAAATATTAGCTAAACTCCAAATTTGCCTACAAAACTGAAAAAATCCTAAATTAGCCAAAAGAGCTAATATGCAGCTGAAATATTATCTTAATTCCAAATTGGCCTAAAAAAACTGAAAAAGCCTAAATTAGCCAAAATAGCTAGCATGAAGCTAAAATATTAGCTAAACTCCAAAATAGCCTGAAAACCCTTAATAAATGCCAAAATAGTCTAAAAAGCTAGCAGAATGTCATTATAACTTTCAACTTCACTACAGCCTGACTCCATATATTATAAAGTAACGACTAATCGACTATTAAATTAGTTGTCGACTATTTTAATAGTCGATTAGTCATCGATTAGTCGACTAATCGTGGCAGCTCTAGATCTGATTATTTAAATTACAATTACTAAAATATGCAGACCAAACTATATGAAAATGTGGAATTTTAAAGTAACAAAACAGACATTCAAATGATATAGGACACACAGTTTAAATAGAAAACAGAGTAGTAAGTTTTTGGTTTGTTTTTTTAATGAGGAAATAAAATGTACTCCTTCTATTGAGCACATTTGCTAAAAAAAAATACATAAACCAGATGCTGAGGTAATGACCTGAACCTCCACAGGAGCCCTGTTAGCCTTAAGAAAAAATATAAAATTGATCAAAGGAAATTAAATCTAAAATGAGCACATCAAGCCCCTCAAAAGGAGAAAAAAATAATACAAAATAAAAAAGAAATAAATTGAAATTGAAATTCCCCCAAATTACAATTCATCCGCCTCTGAGTTCTACTGTAAGAATTGTTTTTGGAAGAAAAACAGTTTGTTCAAAGTACAAAAGATAAAGTCAAATTATCAAGTTTATTTTCTTTTATAGCATTTAAGTTAAATTTTTTGTACATCAAACCCTATAAGTTGCTGAAAGTAATATTGTCCTATCACCATGTGTTCTTCTAACTTGATTTAAAATGTTTTATTTGCACAAACTGGAAACATTTTGATATAACTTTCCCACAGCAGAACAACTTATCTTTTGGGCTTCAGTTTACTGCTCAGTTGAAAGAAACCCACGTCACAATCTTAAAAACAGCTGAATTGTTTCTGCAGACACGTCAAAGTGAGACGGTTAAAGTAAATAACAGCTTTTATTGAAAGTGCGTTGGAATGTAGACCTAAAGAAAAGGAACAGAAACTGCAGTCTGTCTCTGCCTTCGTTCACTTCAACAGGCGGGATTGGAGATCTTCCTTCGAGTCTTCATCGAGAAAACTGTTTCAGATTTACATTCCACCCGACCCGACAATCTCATACTGAAAGAACATAAGAGCTGTCCGATCCACCAAGACTTAAGAATCCGTGGAGCGGCGGCGCCGAACAGTAGGTGACAAAAGGTCGGCCTGATCAGTCAGTCAGTCAGTCAGTCGGCTCCCCAAAATCCCGTCAGACCAACAGCAGCAGCAAATGGAGTCCCAGACAGAGGCTGAGGACAGCCCTCCTACTGGACTCTGTACTTGTAGAACCAGCAGAGACCTCGCGTGAAGTTCCAGCCCAGAGAGACGGACAGGACGTAGATGAGGCCCAGCAAAGCGAAGGGGTACAACAGCACCACCGTGTTCGACATGAAGGGGAGCGCTACAAAAAAAAAAAAACAGGAATGTTACTGTGACGTGAAAAACAGAGTAAATCGACAGATCGTGGAGTCCAACGTTGTTAGCTTCATGTTCAGGATGAAAAATACACATTTAACCCCATAACACCGAGCGTGTCATTCACAACACATTTGCACAAGCGCTCTTTGAATTACCGTAATTCCTGAATCGCTGAAGCTAATAGCTGAAAATGCAGAAGCTGATAGCCAGCTAAAATATTAGCTAAATGTCACATTAACCTATAAAACAACAAAAAATTAAGGTTAGCCAAAGAAAAGCTAGCATATAGCTGAAATATTAGCTAAACTCCAAATTAGTCTAAAAAACTGTAAAAATTCCAAATTAGCCAAAATAGCTAGCATGTAGCTGAAGACATAGCTAAACTCCAAATTAGCCTAAAAAACTGTAAAAAAAAAAATCCCAAATTAGTTAAAATAGCTAGCATGTAGCTGAAATAATAGCAAAACTCCAAATTAGCCTAATAAACTGTAAACATTTACAATTAGCAAGCTAACATGTAGCTGAAATATTAGCTAAACTCCAAATTAGCCCTTGCGCTCTTTGAATTACCGTAATTCCTGAATCGCTGAAGCTAATAGCTGAAAACGCAGAAGCTGATAGCCAGCTAAAATATTAGCTAAATGTCACATTAGCCTATAAAACAACAAAAAAAACTAAGGTTAGCCAAAAAAAAGCTAGCATGTTGCTGAAATATTAGCTAAACTCCAAAACAGCCAAAAAACTTTTTTTAAAAGCCTAAATGATCCAAAACAGCTAAAAAAAAATTAAAGTTAACAAGATCATAACCGTTTAATATTCTTTAATTATATAAATAATGGATTAGACAGGTCCCTTTAACTACTCTGAAATAATTTTTATAGGTTTTTTTGTAAACTGGATTAGTATACGTTTTATAAGTTGTCCCCCAAATTTCTATACAATAGTTGAGGTACAATCAATGGCATAATCAAGGAGTTTTATAATAGACATAGGGGTTGATTATCTAAAAACCATTTTACTTTGTGCAGTACTGCAATTTCTTTTGCCATTTTGGTTTTGACAGATTTTATTTGTTAGCTTTTCATCTAAAATAACTCCAATTATTTTACTTCTTTTGATATTATTATTATCTATGTTTTATTTTAGGCCATCGAACGAGACTATGAGCAATTTTCTGCAAGATATTGCAAGTTGTTTTACTTGAAGCTAAACTGAAGTTTTATTTTTCCACTCTTGACTCAAATTGATGTGTTATTTCTTTATTTATTATAGTATCAAACTCATTTGACTCTTTGGTTACTATGGAAGTTTTTTTATGTCAAAATTCAAGGTATTCAAAGTAAAGGTCAAACTGCATATTGAATTGTAAATTGCAAAATGCATTGTCATTTGAATTATGACATCAAAAACCCATGGCAATATGCAATGCAATTGATTTAGTTTTTATTGAATATTTTGTTTTTTAAAACTCTAATATTGAATTGTAAATTTTCATATTGAATTGTAAATTGTCATATTGAATTGTAAATTGCAAAATGTATTTTCATATTTAAAGCCTAATTTGAATACTGAATTGTAAATTGCAAAATGCATTGTCATTTGAATTATGACATCAAAAACCCATGGCAATATGCAATGCAATTGATTTTGTTTTTATTCAATATTTTGTTTTAAAAAATTGTGATATTTAATTGTTTTTAGTTAGTTTAGTTTTAACAAGCGTCAGATTTGATGCTTGTCGGTCATCAGAAAGTCTTTCGCTCTGAAGCCCCGCTGAGTGTGGAAGAAGCTTCCATCAAAACTTTTCTGGAACTCTTCATGAAAAACGCGGATACCGAGAGATTGATTTATTTTGAAGAGCTGAATAAAAACATCGGTACACATCTCCGTGTCTGAGTTCAGGAGACCTTCCAGTGAGGAGCGGCCGCTGTCGCACTCCTGCACCCAGCTGGCAAGAGCAGACAGGTAGAGCTATGGCAAGCTGTTAGGGTCAAAACCAGAAACCATAACCAGAAAAAACGTGGGTATGGCAGTGCGTCACCTGGACATGTACTTTGGTTAATAATACTTATTTGAAATATTTAAATGTTGCCACAGTTAATTTCAATACAACAATTAATACCAAAAATAATGAAAGTTTAATTTCAAAATTGCAGTTTAATTTGGTGGGATAGCATATGAAGCATTCCTTTCTCTTAGTTTTTGTCTCCATACATGCAATCAGAAAATACATGTTTTTTTTATGTTCAAAGTTCAAAATGTGTGCGTTAATGCTTTTAAGTACTTTCATTTTAGGCTTTTATCTTCTTTTTTCTTGTTGTTTTTTTACTTGTTACTGATCCAAAAAATGATCCAAACTGTGACCTTAAAGCTGTGACACGATTACACCCCTACTAAATACAACAAAAATAATTTGTAGTACATTAATACATTTTTGTTATGTGAACCCGAAAACATTAGAATTTATTTGTAGACTTAATGTTTTGTTTTTTAATGAGAACTGAAGAAACAGTTTAGTATCTATTTCATAAACTTTTGAAACTTAAAAGCTTTTGCTTTAATTTTCAGCTTAGTTCATTTATATATATCTATATTCTTGGTTATTAAAAAACTAGTTGCATAATTTCATTTGGATCTGTTATGCTTAGTGTGATAGGAAATAAATATTTACATTTAAACAACCTGCTGATGAGTTTACATTTCATTTTTGAGCCACAAAGTGTTCAAATATAGTTATTTGGTTTATATCGTGATCAATATCGTTATCGCGCAATATGTAAAAAGCTATATCGTGATATAAAAAATCCCATATCGCCCAGCCCTAAGGCTACGTAAAGAAATGAAAGTAAAACCAACGCTTCCATGTGTTTCTCTTGTTTTAGAATGTCTGTAGCATTCACTGCGGTGCCACAAACATCACTCCACCTCACGGGTTAAAAACACTGATCATATTTTCCAGAATTTGATAAAGGAAGTAAAAACGTGTGTGCACCAGTTTAGTGTAAAAGACTCACCATTGTATCCCAAGAAGGTGATGTAAAGATAATAACCAATGGCAATCAGCCACAAAGTGTTCCCAACAAAATACCCCAAGAACCAGTCTGAGTTTATCACCACGAGATCTGAAAAAAACAAGAAGCAACAAGGTGCATCAGCTTCTGCTGGTTTAGGCGTTCTACAAACCAAACCTGAGCAAGACGGCCACTCACGGTTGATGAAGAAAAGCTGCAGGAAGTGCAGAATAACAAGGAGCGGGTAGAAAGCGTTAAGGTGAACATCAAAAGCGTAGCCCCACTCAACGTCGAAGTTTCTGCTGGGATGCTTCATTAAGTATTTGTTGCTGATCAACCTGTAAAAAAAAGAGAAAACAAGTTTAAAGATACCCATAAAACATTTTTTATGCATACATAATCATCAAAGGAGGCCTAACTCACCACATAAGTGTTGATATTAGAAGACCAACTCCTATGCAGTCCACGAAGACCACCCACAGCAGAAGTTTGAAGGTCTCCACCACCCCCATGTCCAGAACAAGACCAAAGCCTATCGTTGAGACTGCGGAACAACATCCGTAAAGGGTTCAAACATTCGGTCACACCTTCAGTCAGTTATTTAAAGAGCGAGTTCAGATTTACCGCAGAGCCAGATGCTGAGCAGGACCAAAAAGGCGGGGTCATCTCTGGCCCACTGGTCCTTGGTCTGCTTCCTGTAGTGGAAGTTGCGGTAGACTCTCTGAGGCGACGTAAACAAGTACAGCATCTGCCACAGGGCAAACTCAAAGTCCATCTGTCTGAAGTGAAGCAGTCGTCGGAGGTACTTGTAGCGTTTGGCGCCTGCTGTGTGGCGCGCAGCGTCCCGAGAGCCGGGAGTACCGTTGCTGTTGGGTGTGGTGGTCGGCAACATGCTGCTTAAAAAACATTTGAAATAGAAACGTTATTTTTAGTTGTTTTAAGGTTATTTATAACATAAACAACTGAAATACACCAGAGATTACATCTTTGAAACTTTTAAAATAAACCAAAAAATAAAGAATATTGAACAGGTTTCACATGAAAGTAAGGACGGTTATTCTTTTAAAGATTAAAAAATAAATAAAAACTATAAATTTTCTATAAAGGGCAAAAAAAAAGCTAAATAGAGCAAAAATATACCACTAAAATATCATAATTTAAGACTACTTCTAAGCTAACTGTCAATGTTAGCTTATCACAAATGCTACAAACATAACTAGTTATATTTTGATGATTCAGACCTAAACCTAGTAAAAGTACACACTGAAAACTTATGTTACATGCATTGTAAACAATGCAACAATAAACCATGATCAATTTAGCATTTTTCCTTTAGCTGTTTTCCTATGTTTGCTAACAAACACTGTTAGCTTGACGCTAACGTCAAAAAATTACAGACAAACTGATAAACAGATCAATCAGTAAAAATATTGCTAAGGTAGTTTCATTCAAAAACATTAAAAATAATCAATTTATCAACAATTTACCTTATTTAAATGGTAATATTTCCCACATGTAAAACTAAATCCCGTCTCTGAAGATGTTTGGAAACGCTTCCTGAACTATCGCGAAAATGCACACGTAGGTGCTTCCGGTAAGCACCTGGTGCATCATGGGAGATGTAGGCAGAAAGATGGTGTCGGTAGCGAGAAGAAAAAAAATATTAGCTATCCAAAAATATTTTTTTATATTCAAAAACATATATTAATATTGTCATTATTATGCATATTGTGTCCAATATTTTTATTTTTGAATTAATTTTTTTAAACTTCGTCATTCAACATAGTTAATTTAATGTATTTTATACAAAAATGTGTGTAAAGTCAAGCGTACAATGAATTGACATAAAAAAACAGTTTTAAAATTATAAAAATAATCTTAAAAATTTCAAACATTTGGTTTTATTGTGAAAACAACCGTTCACCCTTTCAAATTAAAACACAACCACGTGACTTCCGCCACTACCAAAGCAGATTTGCTGGTTGCTTTAAGTAACATCACTGCTGTTCTGGTCAAGAAGGCCAAATAGCTGAAGGTAGGAGTTGACAGGATCACTTACATTTCTGGGCAAATTTAAATATTCTTCCCGTTTGCAACATAAATTAGAAAAAAACAACAAACTGTTTGAGCAAACGACTTTAATTAGCTGCTAGCTACATGCGCCGGCCGTGTCCTTGAATAGGACTGTTAGCTAACAGGGTTAGCATGGAAGGTGGAGTGATCATTAATGCCTTTTTGGCTATCGACAGCCCTGCTATTTAGTATTCTACTTGCCTTAATAATCCTGTTTTATAAAGAGATTTTTGTAGTTACGTCGTAAATACGTCGTTGTAGGTCATCAGAGTTTGTTGTTGACAGATTAGCACCTAGTTTAACCCAATTTTAAGTTGACAGTTTTCTTTCTAGTGTCTTCCTTTTAAAATTCAGTAATCATATGTAGTGTAGTTTGGATCAAAATGTTAAAATGTTTGATTTTCTGTCGATTTTTTTGGTACTATCAGTCTTGGTAAAGTAAAAACACTTTAAAAAAATGCTGTTGCCTTGTTTTGGTCTTTCAATTCTAACAAAATAAAAAATATTATTTAATTTAAAAGTTTATAGCAATTGATGATGTTTTTTTCTTCTCTTTTAAACTTGCACTAGAACACAGCCTTCATTTTTCACATTACAGTTGCTCATGAATTATTAAAACAAGATTTTTGAGAATTATACCACATTGTTTTGTTTACATTTTATTTTTTCTAAATTACTTAAGGATTTTTATTAAAAAAAAAAGGTTTTCTGAGTTATTATTTTTCATAAAATGATCAGTGTTGTTAGTTTAAAGCAAATGTTTTTAAATCATAGCATTTTAGCAGCTTTAACAGAAGTGGTTAAGATTTACAGACGGACTTCAAAAATGAATTTTGCTTTGTAAACTGGAGAAAATACTTTAAAAAATGTTTTATTTTAGCTGTTACTTTAATTTATAATATTTTATGTTGAAACTTTTAGGATTAAAGCTACAAATCATAAATGTTTGAGGTAAAATCCAGATTTTTATCAATGATTTCTCATCAAACCCTTTTTTATACATTATATTTATTTTATTTTTTTATTGGAGTAAGCGGTTTAGCCTGATTCTCAAATCACAGATCACTGTTTGCAAATAAACTGCGGTTTATTTGCTTGGCTCGTGTTTTTTTTTTTTGATCCAGGAGGGTCGTGCTGAGTAGGGCTGCCACGATTAGTCGACTAATCGATGACTAATCGACTATTAAAATAGTCGACAACTAATTTAATAGTCGATTAGTCGTTACTTTATAATATATGGAGTCAGACTGTAGTGAAGTTGAAAGTTATAATGACATTCTGCTAGCTTTTTAGACTATTTTGGCATTTATTAAGGGTTTTCAGGCTATTTTGGAGTTTAGCTAATATTTTAGCTTCATGCTAGCTATTTTGGCTAATTTAGGCTTTTTCAGTTTTTAGGCTAATTTGGAATTAAGATAATATTTTGGCTGCATGTTAGCTCTTTTGGCTAATTTAGGATTTTTTTCAGTTTTGTTGGCAAATTTGGAGTTTAGCTAATATTTCATTTACATGTTAGCTAGCTAATTCTAAATGTTTACAGTTTTTTAGGCTAATTTGGAGTTTTTCTATTATTCAGCTACATGCTAGCTATTTTGGCTAATTTGAATTTTTACAGTTTTTTAGGGCTAATTTGGAGTTTAGCTAATATTTCACTATTTTTAGCTAATTGGAGTTTTTCTATTATTCCAGCTACATGCTACCTATTTTGGCTAATTTGGAATTTTTACAGTTTTTTAGGCTAATTTGGAGTTTGCTACGTCTTCAGCTACATGCTAGCTATTTTGGCTAATTTGGAATTTTTTACAGTTTTTTAGGGCTAATTTGGAGTTTAGCTAATATTTCACTATTTTAGCTAATTTGGAGTTTTTCTATTATTCCAGCTACATGCTACCTATTTTGGCTAATTTGGAATTTTTACAGTTTTTTAGGCTAATTTGGAGTTTTGCTACGTCTTCAGCTACATGCTAGCTATTTTGGCTAATTTGGAATTTTTTACAGTTTTTTAGGCTAATTTGGAGTTTAGCTAATATTTTAGCTATATGCTAGCGATTTTAGCTTATTTAGGATTTTTTTGTTTTAAAGCTAATCATATTTCAGATTTTCTTTACATCCACTTTGTCCATGATCCGATTAGTCGACTAATCGGAAAAATTAATCGATGATTAGTCGACTATTAAAATAATCGTTGGTGGCAGCCCTAATGCTGAGTAAAGTAAAGATGGAGTTTGAATGTGTTGTGTTGCAGCGTCATGTTGCGACTGCCGACTGTTGGCCGAGCTCTGACAGGTGCCACCAAGGCCAGCCTGGCTGCTCCCAGTCCTGGTAGGAACTTTCATTTTACTGGAAATGTGAAAAGTTTTTGCGCTTCGGAGGTGTAACGATCACATTGTCTCCACAGTAAAACCAATTGTTTGTTTTTATTCTATTTTAGTATTTTAATTTAAGTTTTGTAAATGATCAGCTCTTTGACATAAATATCCTCCTGTCTGTCAGGACGTTTACATGTAAGCGGTTGGTTTTAACAGGACGTTGCTGTTTGCTTTTTTTCAGTGCGGACTCCTGTGCGTGCGGCCAGCAACATGGTGGAAGTTTTTGTGGACGGGAAACCGGTGGAGGTGGAGCCTGGAACGACAGTGCTGCAGGTAACTCACTTGCTTTTCTATTTATAGTGTTTTTAAGCGTCATTCTTACACAGTTTTGCTTGATGACAAAAGTAACTTAACATCAATGAAGATAGGGCTGCCACGATAAGTCGACTAATCGACGACTAATCGACTATTAACATAATCGACGACTAATTTAATAGTCGATTAATCGTTACTTTATATTGTATGAAGTCAGATTGTAGTAAAGTTAAAAGTTATAATAGCATTCTGCTAGCTTTTTGGAATATTTGGCATTTATTAAGGTTTTTTAGGCTATTTTGGAGTTTAGCTAATATTTAGCAGCATATTTAGCATGCATATTTATCGGCTAACTTTAGCATTTTTACGTTTTTTGGCAACTTTTGAGTTTAACTTATATTTCAGCTATATGCTAGCTGTTTTGGCTAATTTAGGATTTTTCAATTTTTTAAGGCTAATTTGGAGTTTAGCTAATATTTCAGCAGCATGCTAGCTATTTTAGTTAACCTAAGCTTTTTTAAGTTTTTTTAGGCAATTTTTGAGTTTAGCTTATATTTCAGCTATATGCTAGCTGTTTTGGCTAATTTAGGATTTTTCTGTTTTTTTAAGGCTAATTTGGAGTTTAGCTAATATTTCAGCAGCATGCTAGCTATTTGGTTAACTTTGGCTCTTTTTATTTTTTAGCTAATTTGGCATTTAACTAATATTTTAGCTGGTTATCAACTACAGCATCTTTACATCCACTTTGGCCATGAACAGATTAGTCGACTAATCGGAAAAAATAATTGATGATTAGTCGACTATTAAAATAATCGTTTGTGGCAGCCCTAATTGAAGACCACATGTGTCAAAGTCAATTTTATCCGGCCCTCCAGATCATTTTATTTTCTTGTTATTAATGGCCTGATGTTATCTTGTGATTTTTAACTTGTATAATTTTTGACAAAATATATTTTTATGAAGAATAAAATATGGAAAGTTATTTGAGGTTTAAGTTGATTTATTCTGGAATAATATTCCTGCCTTTATATTATTCTTAATTATGGTACAAAGTTACAGTTTTAGAGTTTTAAAAATTCTGATAGCTTTTTGGACTAATATTTTTAGTCCATTCTGTGTTTAGCTAATGTTTCACTACATGCTGGCTGTTTTTGGAAATTTAGGCTTTTAAAAAAAAAATTTTTAAGGCTGTTTTGAAGTTATACCAATATTTACCCGCAAGCTGTTTTGGGTTATTTCTGCTTTTTTCTTTTTTTTTTTTTGGCTAATTTGGCATTTAGCCAACTAGAAAAATAAACTATCAGTTTCAGAATTTTCAGCTATTGTCACTTGCATCTTCAGGGGCCAAACTCAGCTTACTGCATTCACACTAATGCTATATATCTAGTTCATTATTGTTAAAAAGTTACGGTTTTAAAGTTTTGGTTTTAGAGTGATCAATAAATGTTTATCCTGTTCGGCCCGCGACCTAAGACGTGTTTTGGATTTTGGCCCCTAATGCGATTGAGTTTGGCTCTCCTGCTGTAGATTAATCTGGAAAGCTTTTATTTTGGAAGTCTTAAAGGGGAAGCTCTTATTTTGTCCAAACCTTTAGTGATGTTTAGGGCTGCCACGGTTAGTCGACTAATCGATGACTAATCGACTATTAAAATAGTCGACAACTAATTTCATAGTCGATTAGTCGTTACTTTATAATATATGGAGTCAGACTGTAGTGAAGTTGAAAGTTATAATGACATTCTGCTAGCTTTTTAGACTATTTTGGCATTTATTAAGGGTTTTCAGGCTATTTTGGAGTTTAGCTAATATTTTAGCTTCATGCTAGCTATTTTGGCTAATTTAGGCTTTTTCAGTTTTTTAGGCTAATTTGGAATTAAGATAATATTTCAGCTACATGTTAGCTAGCTAATTCTAAATGTTTACAGTTTTTTAGGCTAATTTGGAGTTTAGCTAATATTTCAGCTATATGTTAGCTATTTTGGCTAATTTGGGATTTTTACAGTTTTTTAGGCTAATTTGGAGTTTTGCTATGTCTTTAGCTACATGCTAGCTATTTTGGCTAATTTGGAATTTTTACAGTTTTTTTGGCTAATTTGGAGTTTAGCTAATATTTCAGCTATATGCTAGCGATTTTGGCTAATTTGGAATTTTTACAGTTTTTTTTAGGGCTAATTTGGAGTTTAGCTAATATTTCACTATTTTAGCTAATTTGGGATTTTTTTTTTTTACAGTTTTTTAGGCTAATTTGGAGTTTAGCTAATATTTCAGCTATATGTTAGCTATTTTGGCTAATTTGGAATTTTTACAGTTTTTTAGACTAATTTGGAGTTTAGCTAATATTTCAGCTATATGTTAGCTATTTTGGCTAATTTGGGATTTTTACAGTTTTTTAGGCTAATTTGGAGTTTTGCTATGTCTTTAGCTACATGCTAGCTATTTTGGCTAATTTGGAATTTTTACAGTTTTTTAGGCTAATTTGGAGTTTAGCTAATATTTCAGCTATATGCTAGCGATTTTGGCTAATTTGGAATTTTTACAGTTTTTTAGGGCTAATTTGGAGTTTAGCTAATATTTCACTATTTTAGCTAATTTGGGATTTTTTTTTTACAGTTTTTTAGGCTAATTTGGAGTTTAGCTAATATTTCAGCTATATGCTAGCGATTTTGGCTAATTTGGAATTTTTACAGTTTTTTTTAGGGCTAATTTGGAGTTTAGCTAATATTCACTATTTTAGCTAATTGGGATTTTTTTTTTTACAGTTTTTTAGGCTAATTTGGAGTTTAGCTAATATTTCAGCTATATGCTAGCTATTTTGGCTAATTTGGAATTTTTACAGTTTTTTAGACTAATTTGGAGTTTAGCTAATATTTCAGCTATATGCTAGCGATTTTAGCTTATTTAGGATTTTTTTGTTTTAAAGCTAATCATATTTCAGATTTTCTTTACATCCACTTTGTCCATGATCCGATTAGTCGACTAATCGGAAAAAATAATCGATGATTAGTCGACTATTAAAATAATCGTTTGTGGCAGCCCTAGTGATGTTAACTGAGAACTACATTAAATATCTATCATTTATAGATTTTATGTGTGTCTTTCAGGCTTGTGATAAGGCAGGAATCCAGATCCCGCGCTTCTGCTACCACGAGCGCCTGTCAGTGGCGGGAAACTGCCGCATGTGTCTCGTTGAGATCGAAAAAGCTCCAAAGGTGATTATCCTGGTTCTGTTTAGATTGGACTCTGTCAGAATTAGAATCTGAGTCTCCTACGTGCTCCTGCAGCCTGTCGCCGCCTGCGCCATGCCGGTCATGAAGGGCTGGAACATCCTCACCAACTCTGAGAAGACCCGCAAAGCCAGGTGTGAAGTGCGGCGGTCCCCGCGTTGTCACGGCGATCCCCGCGCGGTCGGCGCGGCTTTGAAGAGAGCCTCACGCTGGATGTGTTTGTCCTCAGGGAGGGCGTGATGGAGTTCCTGCTGGCCAACCACCCGCTGGACTGCCCCATCTGCGATCAAGGAGGGGAGTGCGACCTGCAGGTGGCTGTTCCGGCTCTGAGCCCCGCCCCCACCCGTCGAAGGAAGTCCTTTCTAACGAAGCGGGTTCTGTTCTCAGGATCAGTCCATGCAGTTCGGCTCCGACCGCAGCCGCTTCACGGAGGGCAAGCGAGCGGTGGAGGACAAAAACATCGGGCCTCTCATCAAGACCATCATGACCCGCTGCATCCAGTGCACCCGCTGCGTCCGGTGAGCAGCCCCGCCCCCCTCCACCACAGGAGTTTGACCGATTTTTATACCTCGCCGTTCGTTTTCCCAGGTTTGCCAGCGAGATCGCCGGAGTGGAAGACCTGGGAACGACGGGAAGAGGGAACGACCTGCAGATCGGGACGTACGTGGAGAAGATGTTCATGTCGGAGCTGTCGGGTAACGTCATCGACGTGTGTCCCGTCGGGGCCCTCACCTCCAAACCGTACGCCTTCACGGCGCGGCCGTGGGAGACCAGGTTTACCACTTCCTTCCTTCCTGGCGTCGGCAGTTTTCCGCCCTCTCCAGGCGATCCGGGCTTCATCTGTTTCTGACGTTTGCAGGAAAACGGAGTCGATCGACGTGCTGGATGCCGTGGGGAGCAACATCGTGGTGAGCACCAGAGGTGGGGAGGTGATGAGGGTGATGCCGCGGCTCCACGAAGACATCAACGAAGAGTGGATCTCTGATAAAACCAGGTGACGGACTTTAAGTTTGGCTTCTTCTCCTCATACCGCCTTAAAGGGTTAGTAATGGGGTTGTAGGTCATTTTCGGTGTTAACTGTATTTCGCCTTATATTTACAATTTCCAAATGTTTTGGCGTGTTTTGAGCAAGAAATATTGAAATAAAACGGCTTTTTTGCGGCCAATCCATGTGCAAATTTCCACTTCCGGAAACTCCCGTTTTTGGTCACGTGGTGCGTGTGACGTCACATGGGTAACACAGCAAGACGGCTTCTCCTTTGCGTGTCGGAGCTAGCGATAGCGGCGATATTTCAAGGTCCACAATTCTGTCTTCAGACTCAGATTGTGGAAACATTTGTTCTGAAAGTGACGCTGATTCAGAGGCGCCGGGTGTTTGTGGTTTGAGGACTGTAAAGCCCGATCAATTTGAGCCGGCAGTGCGTAAAGTAAGAGCTCACAACGGGAATGATACTGACGCTGAGAATGCCGATTTAAAGTCGTAATTTAATGAGAAAAGAACCAAAGCTGTCAGTTTATCAGAGCCATGCTGGAAGCTGGAAGACGTGGAGCATCTCGTGAAGCTTTATTTACAGATCGGTTTGAAAAACAAAGAAATTCTGAACCTTTTGGCGACTCGAAATCAAATCATCATCAATGAAGCTGACTATCCGAGTCGGTAATGCAGAGTTTCATATGCAAAATAAAGAGCTTAGAGACATGTTTGCAGGACCGTCCGCCACTTTATTATTCACTTTATTCACATACCCGGAAGCTCTTTCACCACCTTACTGCATGTCTCTGACATGCGCAGAAACCAAAGGAGAATGTAAACAGAGCTCCACGTGAATCGTCCCGTTTCAACAACAACAACAACAGATGACAACAGTCTGTCACGTTAGCTAAGTACACTGAAAATTCCAAAAACGATTCCTCTTCAGATGAAAGCATCACACAGAAATGAATGAGATCTGATCTTTCACGGAGGACGAAATGACTGAAGTGGACAGCTGCGCGTGTTGATGGGTTCATCAACGGATCTGCAGAGATCCTGCAAGCCACCATCAATGATTAATAAACTGCAAATCAAACAAAGAAACTTCCAAACATGTGCAATGTTTTAAACATTCAGTTTATCTGTTGAAATCTGAAGCTTTTCACAGTTTAGTCGATCTGGTTCTGTCACAGTGTTCATTGTAATAGGCTCATTTCTATGGAGAGAAAATAGACTCACTATGATTTGTGCATGCATAATTCTTGATTTGTGCGTAACTTTGGATTTGTGCGTGCGTGATTCTTGATTTGTGCATAAATTAGGATTTGTGCATGCATAATTCTTGATTTGTAACTAATATAATACATTTTTTGCAAAAGTAAAAAAATTACAAAAATTAAAAAAATACAAAATGCAATTTACACATGCACAAATCAAAATTACAACAGCCTGAAACTAATTACTCAAAAATATATTTTTAAAATATGCACGGATCACCTCTTACACACGCACACAGCCGAAGTTACGCACAAATCTACCGTGAGACTCTTTTCACGTCTCACAAATTCGTCCGTGAGGGATGCGTTCAAGTACTACCAGAATGCTCGTTCACCATAGTTTTCTTGTGAGCCGTTTTAAACTTCGATTGTGAATAACATCCGGTAAAACTCGACATTTTCCCACTTTCTTAAAAATATATTCTCAATAATTAATATAAAAAGTCTAAATAAGCGCTTTTAAAACACTTATACTTTTAAAATAAGAATATTTCCAGAAAAGAGGCTTCCAGCTGCAGCGGCTCATCTGACAACGCCTCCAGCACGAGCCTCCATCCCGAGGGCTGGTCACCAGCCACTGGGATAGGAATCGAGCCTTCTAAACTTTTTCAGTTCCAAGCGGGCCGGTACCGCTTGTAATCGCCGCGTTTTCCGACCAGAACTCTGTGCATGTTCTTCATAAACGGCAGCAGAACGCGGCGATTGCACCATGAGACCCTTCTAAACAACCGCCGGGCAGAGGGGCTCGATCAGCCCACCGGGCGGGTTAAGATCACGGGATCACATGGACAGATCTCAATACCGCGTTCCTCCGCCGTTCTCCCCCGCCCAGGATCCGCGGGGCGGGGGGATCAGACCAGAGAAACCCCCCACCACCCCCGCGTTGATGAGGAGCACTGTCAGAGAAGACGCTGCAGCTCGAGGCGCCCTTTTCTAGAAATATTCTTATTTTTAAAAGTATAAGTTCTTTAAAAGCGCTTATTTAAACTTTTTATATTAATTATATTTATTATTGAGAATATATTTTTAAAAAAGTGGGAAAATGTCTAGTTTTGTCGGATGTTATTCACAATCGAAGTTTAAAACGGCTGACAAGAAAACTATGGTGAACGAGCATCCTGATAGTACTTGAACGCATCCCTCACGGACGAATTAGTGAGACGTGAAAAGAGTCTCACGGTAGATTTGTGCGTAACTTCGGCTGCGTGCGTGTGTAAGAGGTGATCCATGCGTATTTTTAAAAGATGTTTTTGTGTAATTAGTTTCAGGCTGTTGTAATTTTGATTTGTGCATGTGTAAATTGCATTTTGTATTTTTTTAATTTTTGTAATTTTTTTACTTTTGCAAAAAATGTATTATATTAGTTACAAATCAAGAATTATGCATGCACAAATCCTAATTTATGCACAAATCAAGAATCACGCACGCACAAATCCAAAGTTATGCACGAATCAAGAATTATGCATGCACCAATCATATATATGCACACACAGATCCTAATTTACGCACAAATCAAGAATTATGCACGCACAAATCATAGTGAGTCTATTTTCTCTCCATACATTTCGATTGTAAATCTCGTACATTTACGACTTTAAAAATCATAATTTTAATTTTTTTTTTTTTTTGTGGCCCTAATACTCCGTCGTACCATAACACCGACGTTTATAGGATTCAACTTTGCCGCAGCGCACACACATACACGTATCTGCAGACACGCTGGGTCCGCCTGCATTCTGCTGCTGGCGCTGTCTTACCCAAATGACGTCAACGCGTCACGTGACCCAAATCGAGCCGTTTCTGAAGCAGGGCGAAATTTGTCGTTGATTTTGTCAAATTTTACAAAAACTTGCGTTTGTCAACGGTAATTATTTGTTATTTTTGATACATTAGAACATATGGAATATATCTGGATACGCATTTTAACTTTGTCCCAGCCCATTACTAGTCCTTTAAGATGCTCCTAACTAAACATACAAGCTTTAGAATTTCTGATATTTCTTTATTTTCTGGTGTCTTCTCTTGAAGCTTGCAGTCGCATCAGCTTGTTAGCTGTCTTGGTTTGAAGAAAATAGATAATTTATTCCTCAAAAATCACCAAAAGCATTCCAATTTCCATGCTGCCTGACAAAATAAAATACAAAAGAATCAGTTCCAAAAGACAAAAACAGAACAGAAAAAAACTTTCTAAAACCACAACTAACCTCTAAGTCAGTCCACATATATACTTTAATGTTTAATCGAAGTGTTTTTATATACTATTTACCGAGTAAACAAATATTTGAAGCAATATAATTAGGGCTGGGAATCGATTAAAAATATTCACTAATCGCAAATCTGGAAGAAATCAGTTGCAATTAATCGCCGTTGTGATTTTTTTAAGAGTATTTGTCAGCCGCTTATTATCTGAAAATAATCACAATAGGAAATCGCACACAAAATTGTACATTTAAAATGTTTATTTTCAATTTTCAACCCGTTGGAACCAATGGTTCTGTATTTTCAATTGACATTACCTTTATTTAGTCATTTTTTCCGTTATTCACACTCTAGACATAAGTCATGCAGAAACGTAATGTTATTTATTTATATAACACATTAGGATGAGTTTGGCTCCTACAAAATAAAAGAATTTCACTTTTTTGCTAAATACATTGAAGTTTTGACAATGTCAATTTATTTGAACTATTTTATAATCATTTTACTGACGTGATTAATTCACTTTTCACCTTTTTGTTCTTCTTATACTTGAGTTTAATTAAGCTGATTTTTTTTACTTATAAAGTTTTATTTGAATCAGTATATCAGAAAGGGCTGAACAGATTGGTGTTTTTTCGTAGGTTTGCATACGATGGTCTGAAGAGACAGCGGCTAACTCAGCCAATGGTGAAGGACGAAGCCGGTCAGCTGACCCCCACCTCCTGGGAGGACGCCCTCACCCGCGTCGCTGGAGCTGTACGTGGATCTGTTTTATTTGGAGTTATTCACACCAGGCCGTTTATAACGTACCCGAGTACACTTGCTCATGTCCTGGTGTGCATCCAAATCCTAACAAACTCCCCAAATAGTGTCAATTTGAGCAACTCTTGAGGCTGTTCTTGAGCTTCTGGGATAAATTTATGGTTAAAGTTCTTAAAAACTAGAAAAATCTAAATTTTTTAGGTTGAAGCTTGAAGAAGCAATAGTTTGTATTAGGGCTGGGCGATAAAACGATAATTATTGATATCGCGATAGAACATTTTTTCGATAGAAGAATGAGACTTTTATTTTGAAGGGTCCGCAAATAACACTTGCTAGCGAACAGTTTCTCCTATTTGACGAGTAAAAGTTAGAGAGTTAGTCTCCACAGGGCGAGTAAGTGTTTGTATCTAATCATTGTGTTTATTAGCTCTCATTTGGGTCATTTTTTGGACTCCACTCCGCGTCCTTCGTCTGCATGAAACTAAACAAACGAGCCGACTTCTACCAGCAACCTCCGCTGCAGCTGCAGACCGCGCGCTTTATTACAATCAATTCTCTGTCCCCGCCGAATGCATTTGGCGTCGAATTAATTTACTGTACACTGTATTAGTTTTAAAAAGCGTCAGATTTGATGCTTTCGATCATCAGAAAGTCTGTTGCTGAGAGTGGGAGAAACTTCCGTCCAAACTTTTCTGGAACTCTTCATGAAGAACGCGGATACCGAGAGATCGATTTATTTTGAAGAGCTGAATAAAAACATCGGTACACATCTCCGTGTCGGAGTTCAGGAGACCTTCCAGTGAGGAGCGGCCGCTGTCGCACTCCTGCACCCAGCTGACAAGAGCCGACAGGGGAAGGTATGGCAAGCCGTTAGGGTCAAAATTAACCAGAAAAAACGCGGATGTGGCAGTGCGTCACCTGGACATGTGCTATGGTTAATAATACTTATTTGACATATTTAAATGTTGCCACAGTTAGTTTCAATACAACAATTAATACCAAAAATAATGAAAGTTTAATTTCAAAATTGCAGTTTAATTTGGTGGGATAGCATATGAAGCATTCCTTTCTCTCTTCAGACATGAACATGTAATCAGAAAATACATGTTTTGTTTATGTTCAAAGTTCAAAATGTTTGAGTTAATGCGTTTAAGTACTTTTTTCTTCCAAACATATATTTTTAACTTTTTAAAAAAGTAATTTTATGCTTTTTTCTTCTTTTTTCTTGTTGTTTTTTTACTTGTTACTGATCTGAAAAATGATCCAAACTGTGAT
The DNA here is from genome assembly GCA_003999625.1 of Oryzias javanicus. Classification (NCBI taxonomy): domain Eukaryota; kingdom Metazoa; phylum Chordata; class Actinopteri; order Beloniformes; family Adrianichthyidae; genus Oryzias; species Oryzias javanicus. The sequence continues at coordinate 24,536,858 of CM012438.1, forward strand.
CTTAAAGCCGTGATACGATCCGAGCCGTGTGTTTTGTGATGTGTTACACCTCTACTAAATACAACAAAAATAATTTGTAGTACATTAATACATTTTTGTTATGTGAATTTATTTGTAGACTTAATGCTTTGTGTTTTAATGGAACTGAAGAAACAGTTTAGTATCTATTTCATAAACTTTTGAAACTTGAAAGCTTTTGCTTTAATTTTCAGCTTAGTTCATTTATATATATTCTTGGTTATTAAAAAACTAGTTGCATAATTTCCATTGGATCTGTTATGCTTAGTGTGATAGGAAATAAATATTTAAACTTAACAACCTGCTGATGAGTTTACATTTCATTTTTGAGCCACAAAGTGTTTAAATATAGTTATTTGGTTTATATCGTGATCAATATCGTTATCGCGCAATATGTAAAAAGCTATATCGTGATATAAAAATCCCATATCGCCCTATAGCCCTAGTTTGTATGTCTCAGTTTGTGTCTTCTCAATATTAATGTAAATTGTCTTTGCAGCTTCAGAGCGTTCAGGGAAACGAGGTCGCCGGCATCGCCGGAGGCCTGGTGGACGCCGAGGCTCTGATCGCCCTCAAAGACCTTCTCAACAGACTCGACTCGGAGAACCTGTGCACCGAGGAGCTCTTCCCCATGGCGGGGGCAGGGTAAGAAGCGGGGAGTAAAAAGGTGGTTCTCGATGCATGTAATAAAGAGGAAACGAGGCAGTTGACCTGTTTCACTAAAACCCCTCCCACTTTAGAGTGTTGAAGGATTATGGGGGTTATCAGACATCTTTGAAACCCTATTGATGTGTTCTGCACAAATACAGATGTTTCTCTGTTTCTCGCACATTTTTCACCAGAATATTGTGAAAATGTAATACATGAATCGCAGGGTCAAACTAAATAAGATGATATGACATTTAAAATGAACGTATTAGGAATGTGGGTGCAGTTAGCTTAAAATAGCTGTTGCCAAGGAAATCCAAAAATTTACTTTTGCAGACTCTTCTAATAATGACATAGATATATTTGTCTGCTCTAGGAGACCAAAAAATGAAATAGTTTCTATGGAGATAAAGCCTAAAGAGAAACTGCAATTTTGAAAAAAGCTTTGTTTTGGCGAATTTGTCCTGTTGAGCTTTAAGTGGGGGAGGGGCAGCCGCTCGGGTGGGGGCGGGGGGCACCTGCAGGCATTACAATGCCACTGGCAACTTTAAATCATTTAAAAAAATAACAATATTTAGGGAGTCATTTGTAGTTTAGCGCCTTACAACCGGGGATTTAAATACTTTTTTTTTTTTTTTTAATTTTAATTTCATTTTTATTCATTAAAAAACATACAATATAAACTTGAGTTGTAAACTCAAGCATGATAGAAAAGGAAGGAAAAAAAAAATGAAAAGGGGACAGAAAGAGGAAAAACTTCTTTTGTCTGCCCCTTTTAACAATCAATAAATCAATCAATCAATAAAAAAAGAAAGATACAGATACACAAGCATTTGGCTGATTCATTACACAGTAAGAGAAAATTGGGAAAAACAAAAAACAAAATCTTATAATTACAACAAATACTCGTGCAGGACGTGTTACCTCGAAGTGACGCAGCACCTCTCTCCTCCTGGTCTCTCCTCAGCACCGACCTGCGCTCCAACTACCTTCTGAACAGCCGCATCGCCGGCATCGAGGAATGTGACCTGCTGCTGCTGGTCGGAACAAACCCCCGCTACGAAGCTCCGCTTTTCAACGCCAGAATCCGCAAAAGGTAATCCAGAAGCTGTAGCGCTCGACCCTCACCCACCTGTGAGGCTGCAGGTCGCGCTCGCCTATTAAAGAGGTCTTTACATTTACTAGAATTTTTCTCTTGGTGCAAATTTCTTCACCAATTCATGCTAAAAGAGAGGATTCGCTTCATTTCTATCGGAGAATACCACCTTGGAAATTATGGAAAATGTGGAAATTCACAATTAAATTAATGAAGTCATATTCAGGCTGGAATGTGTACATTTTATAACATCAGGTGTACCTGTAAACACCTGATTCAGAGGAAAATCTGCAGAAAAAGCTCCTGTCAAATGTGCTGGAAGGTTGCTGTGGCTTCCTTTGACCACTAGAGGTCCTCGTTCTTCCTGAATTCGGATTTAAAGAAGATGCTAAACCGGTTAAAACTGAATACGGTCCTCTGTCTGTCAGCTGGCTCCACAACGATCTGCGAGTCGCCATGGTGGGTCACAACGTGGACCTCACCTACACCTACGATCACCTGGGGGAGGAGACGTCGGTCCTGACCCAGCTGGCCGACGGCACGCACCCCTTCTGCCAGGTGACCGCACTTTCACCAACATTACATTACATTCGTTCTGCTGCGACTCACATCGGGTCCGCAGGTCCTCGCCGCCGCCAAGCGTCCCGTCGTGGTCGTGGGCAGTGGCGCCTTGCAGAGGGAGGACGGCGCCGCCATCTTGAGCGCCGTCTCCGCCGTCGCTCAGAACGCCAGGACCAGCAGCGGGGTGGAGGACGGCTGGAAGGTCCTGAACGTCCTGCACAGGTTTCACTTCGCAGCACTTTTTTAACAGTCCGATGTGATTGAAACACGGACCTGTCGGTTTGACGGTCACCCCTCTGCTCAGAGTGGCCAGCCAGGTGGCTGCGTTGGATCTGGGCTACAAGGCGGGAGTGGACGCCATCAGGAAGAACCCGCCCAAAGTCCTGTTCCTGCTGGGAGCCGATGCGGGCTGCATCACCAGAGCCGACCTGCCTGAAGGAAGCCTCATCGTCTACCAAGGTGCAGATAGTCCCACAAACTGTTACAAATGTTGAATAGTAAATAGTAAAACTCGCCGTCCCCCGTCTTACCTGCCCCCACTGGCTGAGCAGCTGTACCCCTCAATTTCCCCTTCTGCACCTGGTCACAGCAGCACATGACAAATTCATTTAATTCTGCTGTTCATATTATCTCCATAACAATCATTTAATTATTTGGTCGTCTGGCCATGTCGAACAGATCTATGTCCATTTCAGAAGAATCTGCAAAAGTAATTTTCACATTTCCTCAGCAAGTTTTCTTAACCGTTCCTAAGTTTTATTGGTTTTATTGTTTGTAAGCTTCAGCCCATGATTCATGTATTACATTTTTACACAGTTTAGGTAAAAAATGTGCAAGTAACTAGTGCTGCCACGATTAGTCGACTAATCGACTATTAAAATAGTCGACAACTAATTTAATAGTCGATTAGTCGTTACTTTATAATATATGGAGTCAGGCTGGAGTGAAGTTGAAAGTTATAATGACATTCTGCTAGCTTTTTAGACTATTTTGGCATTTATTAAGGGTTTTCAGGCTATTTTGGAGTTTAGCTAATATTTTAGCTTCATGCTAGCTATTTTGGCTAATTTAGGCTTTTTCAGTTTTTTAGGCTAATTTGGAATTAAGATAATATTTCAGCTACATATTAGCTCTTTTGGCTAATTTAGGATTTTTTCAGTTTTGTAGGCAAATTTGGAGTTTAGCTAATATTTCATTTACATGTTAGCTAGCTAATTCTAAATGTTTACAGTTTTTTAGGCTAATTTGGAGTTTAGCTTATATTTCAGCTATATGTTAGCTATTTTGGCTAATTTGGAATTTTTACAGTTTTTTAGACTAATTTGGAGTTAAGCTAATATTTCAGCTATATGCTAGCGATTTTAGCTTATTTAGGATTTTTTAGTTTTAAAGCTAATCATATTTCAGATTTTCTTTACATCCACTTTGTCCATGATCCGATTAGTCGACTAATCGGAAAAATTAATCGATGATTAGTCGACTATTAAAATAATCGTTTGTGGCAGCCCTACAAGTAACAGAGAAATGTCACTTTTGTTAGCTTGCTATCTAGAATTTTATAAACAACATTACCCAGAGTTCTCTGGATATTTGTTCTCTAACACATTTTTTGGTCTATAAAAATCCCTCCTGGTGCTTTTAACATGCCATAAACTTGCATCTGTTTAGGTCACCATGGCGACGTAGGCGCCCCAATGGCCGACATCATCCTGCCCGGCGCCGCGTACACGGAGAAAAGCGGCACCTACGTAAACACAGAGGGGCGGAGCCAGCACACCAAGGTGGCTGTGACGGCTCCCGGGATGGCCCGTGAGGACTGGAAGGTCATCCGAGCCGTGTCAGAGGTCAGCAGGGGCTTTTTTCCGGCGTGGTCGGCGCCGGACTTGCAGCTTGAGTATGAAAATAACGCCACGCGTTTCCCCCCCCCCGCAGCTGGCTGGAGTCACAATCCCCTACGACACACTGGAAGAGGTCCGGTCCAGGCTGGCCGAGGTCTCCCCCAACCTGGTCCGTTACGACGACGTGGAGGGGGCGAACTACTTCAAACAGGCTAACGAGCTCGCGATGGTGCGTTCAAAGACGTCATGAATCATCGGAAACGCCACGCTCTCTCTAATCTGCCCTTTTCTTTATACAGACGGTGAATCAGAACCTCATAGCAGCTCCTCTGGTGCCTCCTCAGGTCTCTGCGAAGGATTTTTACATGACAGGTAAACGTTTATCTACGCAAACAACCACTAACAAACGACCTCCAAATGTTCACCTGCTGCTCTTTGTGTGTCCAGACCCCATCAGCAGAGCGTCCCAGACGATGGCCAAGTGTGTGAAGGCTCTCACGGAGGGAGCCGCCGCCGTCGACGAGCCGTCAGTCTGCTAAAACCTCTTTCTCCTCCCGTCCTGAAACGCACCACGCTCTATAATTTAAAATTTCCATGTTACCTGTGTATACTTTTAAAACCGTTTTCTCCCTGCAAAAACAGCTTTGTTGATTCAATATAAATAAAACATGGTTTAAATGACTGTTGTTGTAGTGGGATATTTTTTTTAATGCTTTCAACCTGAAATACCAAAGTTTTGGTTGTTTACAGCAGGGGTGTCAAACTCAATCCCACAAGGGGCCAAAATCCAAAACCCACTTTAGGTCACGGGAAGAACAGGATTAACTATTATTGAACACACTAAAACGACATTTTTAAAACTTTCAAACCGTAACTTTCTAACATATTTATGAACTAGATATATAAATTTGACTGCTGAAGATGCCGAAATTGATAGCTGAAAACACTGAAGCGCCTAACCAGCTAAAATATTAGATAAATGAAAAATTAGCCTAAAAAACTTAAGCTAGAAATACGTAAAACAACTAGCACGTGGCTGAAATATTAGCTAAACTCCAAAATAGCCTTAAAAAAAAAGCCTAAATTAGCCAAAACAGCTAGCATGTAGCTGAAATATTAGCTAAACTCCAAAATAGCCTTAAAAAAAGCCTAAATTAGCCAAAACAGCTAGCACGTGGCTGAAATATTAGCTAAACTCCAAAATAGCCTTAAAAAAAAAGCCTAAATTAGCCAAAACAACTAGCACGTGGCTGAAATATTAGCTAAACTCCAAAATAGCCTTAAAAAAAAGCCTAAATTAGCCAAAACAACTAGCACGTGGCTGAAATATTAGCTAAACTCCAAAATAGCCTTAAAAAAAAGCCTAAATTAGCCAAAACAGCTAGCATGTAGCTGAAATATTAGCTTAACTTCAAAATAGCCTAAACATTTTTTTAAAAGCCTAAATTACTCCAACAGCTAGCGGCTAACCGGCTCCAGCCCCCGAGCCTTGGCTTTGACACACGTGGTTTACAGGTTTAAACTGAATTAATTCAAGTTTTCTTAAATAAATTCATTAAAATAACATTTGGCCTAAAACGTTCATATCTAAGACAACTAAACCTGTTTAAATGAAAAATGTTTCATGGAGATTTTAGAGCTACAAATACTGAATAAATATCTAAAACAGCAGCTGGAGATGATCGAGTTTTTAAATAAATATTATTTTTTAATAAACGGCTTTATTGATTAATCTTTGATGAAAAATTGTTTACTGTGAAAGGAAAAATGCAAAAAATACATGTTACATTTTTAATCATATTAGTTGTCTTTAAACATCAATCTTATCAAAGTTCAAGTATCACAGTATTTAACTAGAAAAGTGCATTACCTACGATAATGCATGTGTGAATGCATTTTTGCTGAATATGCTAGCTATAAATAGCATAATTTGCATTAATTGCATTAATTTGCATGAAATGCATAAATTGTATAAGGTGCATAAAGTGCTTAAATTGCATTAATATCTAAAAAAGCTAACACGTTGCTAATATGTTAGCTTAACTCCATATTAGCCCCAAACAACCTAAAAAGTTGCCAAATTAGCAAAAAAGCTAACACGTCTAATAAGTTAGCTTAACTCTAAATTAGCCCCAAAAAAACATGAAAATTGTAAAATTAGCCAAAAAAGCTAACACGTTGCTACTATGTTAGCTTAATTCAAATTTGGCCAAAAAAACCTCTAAAGTTGCCAAATGTGCCAAAAAAGCTAACACTTTGCTAATATGTTAGCTTAACTTCAAATTAGCCCAAAAAACTTCAAAAGTTCCCAAATTAGCCAAAAAAGCTAACACATTGCTAATATGTTAGTTTAACTCCAAATTAGCCCAAAAAACCTCAAAAGTTGCCAAATTAGCCATAAAAGCTAACACGTTGCTAACATGCTAGCTTAGCTCCAATTTAGCCCAAAAGAACCTTAAAAGTTGCCAAATTAGCCGTAAAAGCTAACACGTTACTAAAATGCATAGTTTTTAAAGGATTTGAAAAATTCCCATTCCTTTTCAATAGGGCTAGTAATTTGCATAATTTGCATAAAAACCATAAAATTTGCGAAAACCAAAAATACTAGCCATAATGTCCTAAACCAGGGGTCTCAAACTCGCGGCCCGCGGGCAATCTGCGGCCCGCGGGATGATAATTTGCGGCCCTCGTCTTCATATGAAAGATTACTGTTAGTGCGGCCGCAAGGCTGATATGAATGACAGTTGTTGTGTGCTGAGCTGAACGAACCAATCACGGTAAGGTATATGGCTCTGGAGGGCGGGACATCGGCGGGCTGTCCGAACCTCCTCACTCTTTAATTCATTCCTCCAGTCAGCTGGGAGGAGGAGGAGCCATGAAGCTGCTGGAAGTTCTTTCTCACTGAACGGGATTCGCGGGCCCCGCTCCTCTTTCTCCACGTGACAACACGTGAACACAGCCTGCCGCTTGTCAAAAAGCGTGTTCCACGCGACAATCCGCGCGGACAAATCAGACCCTCGCGAGCGCTTTTTCCTCCTCCACGATCAGAAAAAGTCCTCGTGAGAAGACTGACTACTCCGCGTGCGTGAGAGATGCCCGCGAGCGAGCAGAATCTTCAAAGGTGCTTCCACACCGGCCGCATGTCTGCGCGGGTTTATGAACGCACGCTCTGCAGGTGGTATCCACACCGGAGCAGCGCGGTCACGCACGCAGCAGTAGAGGAGATTCTTGTTCTATTGTGTGTGTGTTTTTTTTTTTTTACCGTTCATTAACGCTGCTGCGACTGTGCGTGAAATATTGAACCGGGTTGAAGACTCAGCGCGCGCTCAGTGCGTGCACGATTTGTGCGCAGAGCTTGAGACCAGATTTAAAAACTTGCGTAGCAACGCATTGAGCTTTCAGTGAGCGCGCTGCTCTTAGATCAGAAATGAAGAAGGTTCTGTAAATACAGACGTTTGAAACTGAATAAAAATAGTTTTCTCTTGTCTAGTGTTTCTCAGGTATTTACTCTTAGACACCCCCCCCCCCCCCCTCAGCTGCAAGCATCATTAGTATCAGTTAATTTGCTCAAATTAAACGTAAATCTCCTCAAATATCATACTTTTATCATTAAAGAATAATAATAATAAAAAACTTCTAAATAATCAGTTTTATTAATTGTTCTCTCTCTTTTTTTTTTTTTTTTTTAGAATACCTCCAAAACTTCCAGACAAAGTAAAAACAATCTTTCCATGTTTCTCTCCACAGTAGTGATAGAATTCTGTCTTTTCTCAGAGATTCAATTCTTTCGCACTGGCTAACTGTAAATTGAGTTTTAGGTTGTTTTTGCTATATTGAATTTATTATCAACTACTATGTAGGATTATGCACAATATTCATCTCTAATGTAAACATGTTTTTATTCGCATTCCCCCCAGGGGGGCGCCCCACCATTTGAGAAACACTGATCAGTCAGTCAGTCAATATGTGGTTTCAGTCGTCTGTGTCTGCTGTATGGTCATTGTTATTATTTTAATTATTAATGATTGATTTTCTAAGTCATTTTTTTAAATTAATTAATTTAATTCATTCACTATTTTGTGTTAAAAATAAAGATATTTGAGAACATTGGAATATTTTATCAGCGATTTTCTTGTGGAAATCCTGATGCGGCCCGGCCTCACCCAGACTCTGCCTCCAGCGGCCCCCGGCTCAATTGAGTTTGAGACCCCTGTCCTAAACGATCTGAAGTTTTGATATCAATATTGCACAAGTGTAAAAAGTGCACAAAGTTTTATAACGATTTGAAAAATGTCCATTAATTTTCAATGAGGCTAGTAAACTAGCATAGATTGCGTTAAAATCGTTAAGTGTACGAATTTCAAAAGTACAAGCATGAATGTCCTGAACAAGTTGAACGTTTTGATACCACGGTTGCATAAGTTGTAAAAGTTTCTAAAGGATTTGAAAAATTCCCGTTCATTTCCAATGAGGCTAGTAATTAGCTTAATTTGCGTAAAAAACGTAAATTTTGAGAATACCAAAAATACAGGCATGAATGTACTAAATTTGCGGAATGTTTTGACACCAATATTGCATAAGTTGCAAAAGTGCACAACGATTTGAAAAATTTCCCCATTGACTTAACATGGGCTAAAAATTGCGCGAAATCGCGAAAACCGTAAAATTTGTGAAAACCAAAATACAAGCAGTAATGTCCTTAACGAGCCGAACGTTTTGATACCAGATTGCTGAATTGCATGAAGTGTGCTTGAGTTTTTACGTGTCAAAAAACGTACGGAAGAAAACGTAAATAGGTGAAAAACAATAGTGTGAATGCATTCACACTATAAAACGGATCAATAGTAATTATTGATCGTATTGACTGGATTCAATAACTTGAACTAAAATAACAAGAGCATATGTTCATGGATATACAACTCCAAAGCTCCATCATGGGATTTGAACCTTCAACACCAAACATGATCCTCACAGACGAGGAGGAGGAGGAGGAGGAGGAGGAGGCAGCTCCTCTCTGACCCCCTCCTCTCTCTTTAAAATTGTCCAGACTCCTCCTGGGATCCTCACTGCTGCACCGGCTCTGCCTTTATGTCGCGCCTCCATATTTCTACCTTCATTTTTCAAGATTCCGCCTGCGACTTCCACCAGGTGAGGCGCGGGCCCAGCATGCAGCCAGTGAAAATCCTCGTTCTGGGGGCTGGGAACTCTGGGAAAACAGGTGAGCAAAGCGCTGACAAATGTGGATTTATCTGTCATTTGAAATGTTTTTTTTTAATAGATTTTCACTGTCATTGTTGACCGACATAATGCAGGTTCCATCTTCACTCTTTTGCCTTTTTTAAGAACTTAAAATCAACAAAGATTTGATGTTTTCACATTGTTTCTGTCCTATAGGTTTTTCATTTCATGAAGATTTTTTTCTTGAGTTTTGCTACTAAATTCGTCAGGAGCCACTTTAAGTCTATTTGCTTTAATTGTCAATTTCCTTCAAGTTATCTGAAATGTGAAATATAAGTTTTAGCATCTCTAATTTGTTTTTTCTTATTTAGTGTATTCTGATAATTTGTCATATTAGTGGTAATTTTTTTACTAATGTGATTAAAGAAATCAAACATTTCATAGTTTTCCAACTTTTTCCATTATTATTGTATATATAAATTAGAAAGACTAAAAAACAGAATTAATGGGCTTTTTTAATTGAAAGATGTGTAAAATTAATAAATTGTAATGTTTGAGTTGAATAAAAAGATATTTTTAATAAAGTTTAAAATTTTTGAATATTCTAGCTGGTTGATAGAAAAATGTTGAAAATTTAAAAGGAACAAAAGGACAAACAAACACTTGTTTATTTATGTATTTAATTTTTAGTTAGCAAGCTGTCCTGTTGCTGAGGATAAACCCATTAAGGGTCACATTTTCTTCCCCACTTTTAAACCATGTGGGCCCACTTGCACTTGCTGATAGGGCTGCCACGATTAGTCGACTAATCGATGACTAATCGACTATTAAAATAGTCGACAACTAATTTAATAGTCGATTAGTCGTTACTTTATAATATATGGAGTCAGACTGTAGTGAAGTTGAAAGTTATAATGACATTCTGCTAGCTTTTTAGACTATTTTGGCATTTATTAAGGGTTTTCAGGCTATTTTGGAGTTTAGCTAATATTTTAGCTTCATGCTAGCTATTTTGGCTAATTTAGGCTTTTTCAGTTTTTTAGGCTAATTTGGAATTAAGATAATATTTCAGCTACATATTAGCTCTTTTGACTAATTTAGGATTTTTTCAGTTTTGTAGGCAAATTTGGAGTTTAGCTAATATTTCATTTACATGTTAGCTAGCTAATTCTAAATGTTTACAGTTTTTTAGGCTAATTTGGAGTTTTTCTATTATTCCAGCTACATGCTACCTATTTTGGCTAATTTGGAATTTTTACAGTTTTTTAGGGCTAATTTGGAGTTTAACTAATATTTCACTATTTTAGCTAATTTGGGATTTTTTTTTACAGTTTTTTAGGCTAATTTGGAGTTTAGCTAATATTTCAGCTATATGTTAGCTATTTTGGCTAATTTGGGATTTTTACAGTTTTTAGGCTAATTTGGAGTTTTGCTATGTCTTCAGCTACATGCTAGCTATTTTGGCTAATTTGGAATTTTTACAGTTTTTTAGACTAATTTGGAGTTTAGCTAATATTTCAGCTATATGCTAGCGATTTTAGCTTATTTAGGATTTTTTTGTTTTAAAGCAAATCAAATTTCAGATTTTCTTTACATCCACTTTGTCCATGATCCGATTAGTCGACTAATCGGAAAAATTAATCGATGATTAGTCGACTATTAAAATAATCGTTTGTGGCAGCCCTACTTGCTGGCTGGGGTTTTTCTTTATTTTTAATTTAACATGTTTCGGTTTATTACCGTTTACACATAACCTACATGTTTGTATCATTTATGTCGTGTTTTTCAGGGTGATTTAGTCAAGGCTTTTGATCTCCTTCTACTTGTTCTATTCTATTCTATTCTACGTCGTGTCCGCAGCGCTTTGTGTCCGCTTCATCACCAAACGTTTCATAGGAGAATATGACCACAGAAGAGGTAAGCAAACGGACTCATTTCCCGCCACGCGTCCTCACATCTCCCATAACATGAAGGACGCTCCTGCAGAGATGACGTACAGGTGCAGCCGGACGCTGGACCATGAGGACGTGGATCTGGAGATCCTGGATTTACCTTCTAAGGTAAAAAAAAAAAAAAAAATGTTTTTTTTTAACTCATATGTGTAAGTGATAATCAAGGAACAGAAGCTGTGACACTTTTTACTGTTTATGAAAATGTATTATTTCTAAATAAAGTTTTGTGGATTTTTTTTTTTGGACATAAATACACAAAAACAAGAAAAAAAGAAGATCTGGAATGATTAAAAAAATAAAAGTAACAAGAAATAAATCAATAAAAATTCAATGCAGATGCTTAGGAGTTTTTTTCACTGTAACAATAAACTACTTCCTGCTCTTCAGGTTCTGCTCGTCCAGGAGAGTTTACCTGCGTCTCTGGAGTCCTCCATCTGCTGGGCTGATGGTTTCCTCCTGCTGTACTCCATCACCCAACGCCTCACCTTCATGGAGGTTCCTCGACTCAAGGCGCTTATTGACAAAACCAAACACTCGCTCAGTACGTTGATTCTTCTTTTTTTATTTTTTTTTTTCCATCTGAAAGTTAGTAAAGACTGTAACGTTCCTTCATCTCACGTCAATAACGTTTTAAAAGAAAGAAAATGTTCTGCAAGTCTGGATTTCTGGCGTGTCTTCCAACAGTTTTCCCACTGTGTGTTTGATTCCACTGTCATGTTGTGTCAAAAGTGTTTGATGAATGCATGTGAACTTGGATTGTGTGTCTTCGATGCAGTGTCGAGCATCCCACTCAAAGTGTGTTGCTGAACTGCTGAAACTGGCTGTGTTTGGTATCATCAGATACACACAGAAGGAGCAGAAACACAGGCCTTGGTTGGTATCATAGGTAGAGCGTCCAGGATGAACATCGCCGACTCATGAAGATGCTTTACTGTCACTTCACTGAGTCTGTGTGTTTGTTTGTGTGTGTTTGAATACACTTGTGCATGCCTGTAAATGTGTGTTTGCGCTCATGCATTTCTGTATCTTTGCAAAACTCTATGTGTATGTGCTTTGGTTAGGTCTATCAATATGTGTGTCTATGTGTATTTGTGTGTTCATGTCTGCGTGTGCATGGTTGTGTGTGACTTTGTGCACGTTTGTGTCTGTTAGGGCTGCCACAAACGAATATTTTAATAGTCGACTAATCACCGATTATTTTTTCCGATTAGTCGACTAATCGGGCCATGCACAAACTGGATGTAAAACACACATCTTAACCATTATTAGCTTTAAACAAACTAAAAACTGAATATATCCACACATGCATTATCTGCGAAAATGCTTGTGTGAATGCTGTAAGCTGAATTTTGAAGCTGAAGCGAGTGACGACCGCGAAGATGCTGAAATTGATAGCTAAAAACACTAAAGCCGATAGCCACTAAAATATTAGCTAAATGCCAAATTAGCCTAAAAAATAATTAAAAGCCTCAGCTGGCCAAAACTGCTAGCATGTAGCTGACATGCTAACTTAACTCCAAAATAGCCTTAAAAAACTGAAAGAAATCCTAATTTTTTCCAAAATAGCTAGCATGTAGCTTAAATATTAGCTAATCTCCAAAACACCCTAAAAAACTTTTTTTTTAAAAAAGCTTAAGTTAGTCAAAACCGCTAACATCTAGCTAAAATAATAGCTGAACACTAGTTAGCCTAAAACACTGAAAAAAAGCCCAAATTAACCAGAATAGCTAGCTTGTAGCTGAAATATTAGCTAAACAACAAGTTAGCCTAAAAACCAAAAAAAAGCCTAAATTAACCAGAATACCTAGCTTGTAGCTGCACTATTAGCTAAACTCCAAATTAGCCTAAAAAATAATTTAAAAGCCTCAGCTAGCCAAAACTGCTAGCATGTAGCTGACATATGAAGTTAACTAAAAACTGGAAAAAAATCCTAAAGTTTCCAAAATAGCTAGCATGTAGCTTAAATATTAGCTAATCTCCAAAACACCCTAAAAAACTTTTTTTTAAAAAAAAAAAAGCTTAAGTTAGTCAAAACCGCTAACATCTAGCTAAAATAATAGCTGAACACCAAGTTAGCCTAAAAAACTGAAAAAAAGCCCAAATTAACCAGAATAGCTAGCTTGTCGCTGAAATATTAGCTAAATTCCAAATTAGCCTAAAAAATAATTAAAAGCCTCAGCTGGCCAAAACTGCTAGCATGTAGCTGACATGTTAACTTAACTCCAAAATAGCCTTAAAAAACTGAAAGAAATCCTAAATTTTCCAAAATAGCTAGCATGTAGCTTAAATATTAGCTAAATTCCAAAACGCCCTAAAAAACTTTTTTTTTAAAAAAAGCTAAAGTTAGCCAAAACAGCTAGCATCTAGCTGAAATATTAGCTAAACAACAAGTTAGCCTAAAAACTGAAAAAAGCCTAAATTAACCAGAATAGCTAGCTTGTAGCTGCAATATTAGCTAAACTCCAAATTAGCCTAAAAAATAATTTAAAAGCCTCAGCTAGCCAAAACTGCTAGCATGTAGCTGACATATGAACTTAACTAAAAACTGGAAAAAAATCCTAAAGTTTCCAAAATAGCTAGCATGTAGCTTAAATATTAGCTAATCTCCAAAACACCCTAAAAAACTTTTTTTTTTTTTTAAAAAGCTTAAGTTAGTCAAAACCTCTAACATCTAGCTGAAATATTAGCTGAACACCAAGTTAGCCTAAAAAACTGAAAAAAGCTCAAATTAACCAGAATAGCTAGCTTGTAGCTGAAATATTAGCTAAATTCCAAATTAGCCTAAAAAATAATTAAAAGCCTCAGCTAGCCAAAACTGCTAGTATGTAGCTGACATGTTAACTTAACTCCAAAATAGCCTTAAAAAACTGAAAAAAATCTTAAATTTTCCAAAATAGCCAGCATGTAGCTTAAATTTGAGCTAAATTCCAAAACACCCTAAAAAACTTTTTTTTTAAAAAGCTTAACTTAGCCAAAACAGTTGGCATCTAGCTGAAATATTAGCTAAACACCAAGTTACCCAAAAAAACTGAAAAAAGCCTAAATTAACCAGAATAGCTAGCTTGTAGCTGAAATATTAGCTAAACTCCAAAATAGCTTAAACAAACCTTGATAAATGCCAAAATGGTCTAAAAAGCTAGCAATTTTTTATTATAACTTTCAACTTTACGACACTCTATAACTCCATATATTATAAAGTAACGACTAATCGACTATTAAATTAGTTGTCAACTATTTTAATAGTCGATTAGTCGTCGATTAGTCGACTAATCGTGGCAGCCCTAGTGTCTGTGTGTGCGAGTGCTTACATGTGGGGGTGGGTGTGTCTGTGTGTGTTAGTCCCTCCCACAGTGCTGGTCGCCAACAAGGCCGACCTGGAAGTCGGCAGGGAGGTAACGACAGAGGAAGGACAGACACTCGCTAAAGATTTAAGGTTTGTGGTGCTTTTATTTTGAAGTTCCATACACCGTTTTGAATTTTTCACCCTGGCTGTGAGACGTCACTCCACCGTTTCCATGGGTGTAGATGCAGCTTCAGAGAGCTCTCGGTGGCTGAAGCCGCTTCAGGAGTGGAAGCAGCGGTCCTTCAGCTCATCAGGTTTGTCCACTCTTTAGGGCAGGGATGTCAAACTCATTTTGGTTCGGGGGCCGCATTCAACCCGTCTGATCTCAAGTGGGCCGGGCCAGAAACATAACAGCAAAATAACCTTTGTTTAACGTGTTATTTTTAGCTTTATTTTTGTTTTGTTTATTTCTTAGTTGCAAAAACTGTTTCAAACAACCTACTAGTCTAATCACTTATTATTACATTTTTATTTACTGAGTCCAAAGCATTTCAAATAAAATGGATTTCACAAAAAAAAAAAAAAAGGTTTATTAATTTTATACAGACTGAATTTTACATCTGACATTAAAGCAATCCCAATAGTAAACTAAAGAGGGGGCTACGGGAAAAAATATAAATGTTTTAATCAATGAAAAATCAACTAAATGAACCCTCTGGAACCGACGGACGCCCTCAGACGTCCTGCTGTGCAGCTGTGAGATCAACGAGATAAAATAAAAGTTTTGTTCGGGAACTGATATTTATTGAATTAAAGACAAAAAATGGCCTTTATTTAGTTTTTGGACAAAAACATCATGGAGCTGTGAGGTGTGTCATGTTCCTCTATATATTTGTGGCCCAAATGAGGAACCTGGGAATTTCACCTGAAATTTTCTTTTGCATTTTCAGTCAAAAATATGTGATTAGTTGTTGACTAAATTAGTTTTGTGGTTTTTATGAAATTGCACCCAAAACTATCATTTTATGTTGTAAAAAGTGTTTGTTAAATATTTGGAGGGTTCCACAGCAAAATAAATCCGATGTTAATTCTGGATCTTTTGAGTTTCATTTGCTCCTCCTAGTGGTTAAATTGCGCATTGCATCCACTTCTTTAAAGAACCATAACTCGCCACAGGAATGGGCTAGAAACTTATGGAGTCTCGAAAGAGCCAAAATGAAATAAATATATACACCATTAAATAAATAAATAAATGTGGCAATAAATAAATAAATGTTGAATTAAATAAATAAATGTTGAAATAAATGTGGCATTAAAAGATTAAAAGAGCACATTTAAGTATTTCATGACATATTTATTTATTTCATTGCCCAGTGTGGGTCAAAAGAGCCACATTGAAATAAATATATTTAATATGAAATAAATAAATAAATGTGGCATTAAAGTCATGAAATACTTAAATGTGCTCTTTTAATCTTTTAATGCCACATTTATTTCAACATTTATTTATTTATTGCCACATTTATTTATTTAATGCCACATTTATTTATTTATTTAATGGTGTATATATCTATTTCATTTTGGCTCTTTCGAGACTCCATAGAAACTTGCTTTCTTTTTTGAAAATTCTTATATATTTATTTTTTCATAATTGGGCCGGATTAAATCATCTAGCGGGCCGGATACGGCCCGTGGGCCGTATGTTTTACACCTCTGCTTTAGGAGGTTTATCAAAAGAATTCACATTTTACAAATAAATTGACATTAAAATGTCATGTTTTTCAAATAAAACTGTTCCAAACTGCATCATATTTGTAATTAAACAACAACCCTCCATAGTAAAAAGAATATTTGTGTTTTGTTCCAAACATTGATCTGTTTCTGTGTGAGTTATTCTGCTTTGTGTGTTGTCTGGCGAGTGAACAGGCAGGTGTTGGACCAACAGCGCCCCCTGCCTGACCGTCGCTCCTACATGCTGACAGTCCGCCATGCTCTGACCCGGAAACTAACCCGGTCAAAGACTATGCAGTGGTGACTACTGCCAACAAAAATGTTTTCTGCTTTTTAATGCATAGTGAGGACTGGCATTTGTGTGTGTTCTTGTATTTATTACACTAAGAGGAGATTTTCCTTTCAAGTTGTGCTGTCATGCGACTTACCCTCCACTGGGGGGCACTATAGGCTTTTTAGTTGATGATGCTGAAAGATGAATGATATTTATATTTTCCGAAAGAAAGGTTTTTGGAAAAAAGGATCACTAAAAATCAGAATAGGAAGTTAAAGTCACATTTATGCAGAATCACATTTGAACAGCTCAGCTCCGCTTCATCATTGTAGTAAAATGTGTTCAATAAAAGCACTATAGTTCAATGAAACCTGTCCGTTTGTGATGAACTCACTACAGTGGAGTGAAAATGATCATAGCACTTTAAAGAAGCAAACTTTTACGACTCTATTGGTATCATTTGTCAGTGTTTCTTCACCATCTCCAAAGGTTCTAAACTTTTTGATCATTAAGAAAATTTTAAAAACTGAAAAAAAAGAAAGCTAACAGACAAAAGATGACAAATTAGAAGGAGAGAACTCTGGGGTTTCATTGACAGTCAGACAGTCAGGCAGAAAAAGAGAAAGTTCTGTCGTCACAGTTACACTGAAAACAGCATCTGGAGACACATGGAAACTTTGATGTTTTCTCTTTGCTTTGTTCACCCATAGAACATTTATTATACAATTACTCCACCCTGCTGCCACCAAAGAGCCTCACAGACTTTAAACAAATAAACTCAGAAATAATGACAGATTTTGAAGGAGTGGTTGGAATTGTATAATTTCTTATGTGAAAAATTGCCTTTTTTTCAATTGCTCCAATTGTTTTTTTTCTTTTTTCTGTGTGTGTTCAAGGCTTGTTTTGAAGTTATTGATTTATTTAAAGGAAGGGTTATTGTCAGAAAGACAATTCCTGCTCTTGATTGACTTATTGTAAAGTTGTGTACACTTCAAAAGCAATTTTGGTCCTTCTTACTGCACAAATTCATCCATTGAAATGTATAATAAATGTGTGGGTTCATTTAATGCCAAACAGCATTGGAATTTTGCTTACAGAAACTAGATATAAGAAATACAAAACAATAAATTATATATTTTATTTGTTATTTTTAAAGGGACAGGACAAAAAAAAAAACGTTTCAAATGCAATCAATGCCCACAAGCCATCTAGCTAACAGCTAATTTGCAGACAAGGTATGTGTCTTAAATGCCTCTTTGATTAATTATCTAAAAGGTCAAATTGTTTTTGTTTTTTGTCAATGATTTGGCTGAATTGACAAATTTGTTTGGGTTTTTTTTTTTGCATAGATGGGCCATGGCTAACTGATAAATGTTGTTAGTTCATTAGCTCTGAAGCTATGCACCTAGTAACAGCCTCATAATGGCTAGCAACTAAGCACCTAGCCCCTTAGCCTTGAAATAGCTAACAAAAAAGCAACCAGCCACAGTCTTGAAATAGCTAGCCAATAAGCGTCCAGCCACAGTCTCCTCCCACCTTGCCTTAAAATGGCTGTCAAAAAAGCACCTAGTCAGTTAGCTTCAAAACGACTGGCAACTAATCGCATATTCAATTTGGCCTTGAGATTGCTAGCCGCTAAGAATTGAGATAGCTAGCAACATAGTACCTAGCTGCTTAGCCTTAAAATGACTTCCAACTAAATGCTTAGCCACTTGCCTTCAAAATGACTGTATTGACTGTATAATCCCTAGACATCGCAACCCCTCCCCTTCTGTGTTCCAAACAGGAAGTACCCGCTGGTTCCAACAAGGCCAAAGTCCCATTAGGCGTGTTTGAGATCATGCAGGCGGACGCGGCGCTGCGCAGATCGCCTGGATTGCGGTGCATGCTGGGTAGTTTCTGTCACCGACGTCACATTTGCGACGACATGAAGTATCGCGAGAAAGGGGCGGGTTCAAGGCACCTACCTAAGCCAGCGCAGCCAGAAAATAGGTACTGCGCTGGCTGCGAGCCGCCTTGATGACTACAAAACAATGCATTGTGGGAAACGGTGTCCTGAAAGTTTTTGTAGTTTAATGTGAAATAACTGGCGCTAAATGAAGGAAATATGTGTATTTTCTTACTTTTTCTGGAAGGAAGTGAATTGCTGATGAAAAAACATACAAGATTTTAAATAATCTGTGGTTATGTGTGTCATAGTTGTCTTTAAAATGAACTTTAATTATCATTTTATCTATTTATTTGGGACTGTGTACATGTAATGAATCGCCCGACTATTTTTTTTATCTGTTTTACTCTAAGAGATGTAAAAAAATACTATAAAATACATAACAGCACAGGTCATACTAGGAGGAGTGGAGTATTAAAATTCAGCCGTATGTTGAGGACAACCCCCAACTCCTCGTTCTCGTACAGTCTCGTCGTCCACCTTCATCTTTCTCCGCCCCCTCCTGCAGCAGCTTAGTCTCGCCGACGAAGCAGGCGAGGCGCAAGTCAACTCAAACACGCCTATTGTGACTCAGAGCGACTCGGACCAATCACTGTTGATGGATTTCAAGATGGCGGCTGTCACTGATTTCGCGAGGGCCGCCGGTGCATTCTCTATGAGTGACGTCAACACCTTTGCTTTGTTGTATTAACATATGTCAATGCTAGCAACTAAGCACCTAGCCACTTAGCCTAGCAGCTAGCTAGAATTTTAGTGGCTAATTGCTAGCAAGTTCGAGCCCTTCTAGAAGTTTAGAACATTTCTCATCTACTAAACAATATTTATTTAACGTCACCCACAGAAAGACAAATTTAAGAAATTTATTTGACTTTCCAAAATAAGAGCATTTGTATAACTGACAAATATAACCCACCTTAATTCTCTTGTAGCAAATACTTAGCAATAGTCGCCACTCGAGAGCCGTATTCCTTACCCCTCCTAGCTCATTAAAAAAGTTTAAAGGAAGTGAATCACATTTATGCTAAACATGTGAGCAGAATGCTGAGGAGCGATGAGGGGAAACGAGTTTAAGTGTCTGGTTGTGACGGCGCATCAGGGAGGAAACCCACGGCTGAGTCACCCCTCGCCGTGCGTCCGCCCCATCCCAGCTTTGTTCTAGCGCTCCCCCCCGTCTGTGACGCCAACCCATCCCGGCCTCGCCATCACAGGGAGGATGATGTTGATCCGGCAGGAGTGATGTCGGCAGTCGCCAAGGAGACAAAAGGTCAGGACCCCATGCCGGCTTTTGGCTCAGAATAGAACAAGAGTCATGCTTGCATCATTGCTTCCAACAACCAATTGGAAGCTGGCAGTGGAAAGCGTGCATCAGAGGTGGAGCAGCCAATCACAGGCGTAGTGCATTTAAACAGAGGAAAAGCTTTGGTTGTGGTGCAGTTGCATGTTCATGCATTTCAACAGGATGTTGCTTTAATAAAAACAGACTTTCTTTCTCCTAGAGTCCAAACAGACATTCGATTGTGGCTTATCTGGAAGGTTCTCATCTCCTTTTCTTCAGAAACGAGGTAATTTCATAGCAAACATGGGCGTTAATTTACCACCCACATGATGGTGAATTATTCAAGGCTTCTGGGAAGGATGGGCAGTTGCACAGGTCAATGCCGGGCTGGAAAGTTGATTCACGCAATTAAAGGAAGGACGCCTGCAGAGGCTTTCCCGATGAGAGAAAACACAAAGCAGGAGAAGGGTCAGAAAGAAGAGTTGGAGGCAGTTTGGTAAACCTGCTCTGTACCTGCTGTTATTGCTCCTCAAAGGTCACTCCAGTCATCCAACACCGACGGGGAAGAAAAGGAAAGGAAAGGAGGGACATCATGTCCTTTGGACCATGTTAACTGGTGTAGAAAGAATGTGAGGGATCTTCTGGCAGAGAATGGGAAAGTGACAAATAAGGGAAGGAAAAGAGGGGAAAAAAGTAGGACTGCAATGAGAAACCAGCTGGAGATAAGATGGCGAGTAAAATGACACGATTGCATAATGAAGCATTGTTTGAATTGGAGACTTTCGCAGTGAAGTTACTAGGCACCGCACCCTCTTCAATGACCTTTATGTAAACTAGAAATTAGCAATCTGCTGGTGGCTTATGGATATGACGCCGCACACGCGTGTTCCTAAACAACCGTTGTACTATTTCCAAACTTTACAACCTTTTATATGATTTATTGGAGGAACACGGTTAAAACCGTTTACTTACTGGAACTTAATTTCCGACGTCAACCAGGATTACAGTCAAGTAGGGCTGCCACGATTAGTCGACTAATCGACGACTAATCGACTATTAAAATAATCGACGACTAATTTAATAGTCGATTAATCGTTACTTTATATTGTATGAAGTCAGATTTTAGTAAAGTTGAAAGTTATAATAGCTTTCTGCTAGCTTTTTGGAATATTTTGGCTTTTATTAGGGTTTTTTAGGCTATTTTGGAGTTTAGCTAATATTTCAGCAGCATGCTAGCTATTTCGGCTAACTTTAGCTTTTTTTATGTTTTTTTAGGCAACTTTTGAGTTTAACTTATATTTCAGCTATATGCTAGCTGTTTTGGCTAATATAGTATTTTTCCATTTTTTTATGGCTAATTTGGAGTTTAGCAAATATTTCAGCAGCATGCTAGCTATTTCGGCTAATTTAGGATTTTTCTGTTTTTTTAAGGCTAATTTGGAGTTTAGCTAATATTTCAGCAGCATGCTAGCTATTTCGGCTAACTTTAGCTTTTTTTACGTTTTTTAGGCAACTTTTGAGTTTAACTTATATTTCAGCTATTTGCTAGCCGTTTTGGCTAATATAGTATTTTTCCATTTTTTTTTATGGCTAATTTGGAGTTTAGCTAATATTTCAGCAGCATGCTAGCTATTTTGGTTAACTTAAGCTTTTTTAAGTTTTTTTAGGCAATTTTTGAGTTTAGCTTATATTTCAGCTATATGCTAGCTATTTTGGCTAATTTAGGATTTTTCTGTTTTTTTAAGGCTAATGTGGAATTAAGCTAATATTTCAGCAGCATGCTAGCTATTTTTGGTTAACTTAAGCTTTTTTAAGTTTTTTTAGGCAATTTTTGAGTTAAGCTTTTATTTCAGCTATATGCTAGCTGTTTTGGCTAATATAGTATTTTTCCATTTTTTTAAGGCTAATGTGGAATTTAGCTAATATTTCAGCAGCATGCTAGCTATTTTTGTTAACTTTGGCTCTTTTTATTTTTTAGCTAATTTGGCATTTAACTAATATTTTAGCTGGTTATCAACTTCAGCATCTTTACATCCACTTTGGCCATGAACAGATTAGTCGACTAATCGGAAAAAATAATCGATGATTAGTCGACTATTAAAATAATCGTTTGTGGCAGCCCTACAGTCAAGCCTCAAAAGACTCATTGACTGGACTTTAGTCCTCCCACTGGGACCAAATAAAGTATGGTTCCACCCACTTGCCATTCCAAATCAAAAACCCACAGAAAGCATCAAGTTGAGAAAAGTAGCAGTTTGGTAAAGCCCTCTTTCCATTCATAAATGTAATAATATAACATTGCAGTTCCTCAATGCCACTGAGTGGTCCTGCCCGGCCAGTACATTATTTTTAGTGACCAGTTAGGTCGGACCGATTCGTATTTTTGGTCCCCCGTTTGTCAAAGGTCCATAGAAAACTAAAATGGACTTGTTAGGAGCTCCTGTCGTAACACAATGATATTCATTGATTGGCCGAAAGATATAAAGTGTCCAACCAGCACTTCTCTCAAAACAAGATCCAAGTCGAAAGTTTTGACCACCTTTTCAGCTGTATTAGCCTCCCACAATTTTCTTGCAAAAAATGTTAAATTCTTCGTGATCAGTATTCATCTCTTATTCGTGGGGTAAGGGACCAGAGCCACGCAGATCCACAATTACGTAGAACTGCTATAGTCGCACCGCTATGATGCACATCTACGTCATCGGTCTATCCCTGCATGCCCCTTGATGGTTGAATTGCTCGGACCATTCTAAACCGGCCAGGACCAGACTGGTCCGGTTTGGACCACTCAGTGGAAATGAGGTGAAAGAGACCACTGGAGGCAAATATCAAGGGTGGGCCCTATCTGAGATCTGGACTGTGAGTGTGACGTCCGCCATAAAAAACTTCCAGCTCCAAGCAAATGAAGTCAATTCAGTCGCCATTTTCTCACATCACAGAAGCCGCCATGTTGGAGCCAAACCTTGTCAGTATTCAGTGGGTGTGTCCAAATTTAGGTGCTGTGTCCTTCCAGGGCTGCATTTGTAGGCCGCTAATGTCAAATACATCCAAATTTCACAACTCCTGCAAACATGGCCTTCTTTTTCCCTGATTTCATGGACCGTAACCCAGTTCTGGTGTTTTCTAGGGGAACAGCGTGAATTTAAGTAGGGGTGGGATTATTATGGCCCGCAGCAGCAGTCTACTGACTGCAAGGACCATATTGTTTTTGCTTAGAGTGAAAAAACGTAAAATTTCTGCGCCTTTTAACAAAAATGACACCCCCGCCACATGAACGAAAAGTACCTCAAAATCGGACCACACCTAGGGAAAATTGAAAATGAATTTTTGGCATAGTGCGCGTTACCCCGCCCAAAACGATGACATCACGGGGGGCGTTCCCGCAAAAAAGATGAATAGGCCGATTTTCACTTATGGGACGACAAAAACAATATTTCGGAAAACGCAAAAAACAGCCAATGACAGGTGTTGGGGATAAGCCCTGGAACATTTGAAATCATTATGGGATGGCCAGACGACCCACGCCTTGGCGCCAATCTGGCGGCGAAAACTGAAAAATGGCGTTTTTCACGTTTTTCAACAATATGGGAAAACGACACTTTTGTTCATCCGATTTTCACGAAACTTCACAAACATATCCAAAGCCGGAGTCTACAAACACCCCAGAAGTTTGATTGACCTTTGACCTTGGGAAGTTGCCGCCATCTTGAAATTTACGAAAAAAGCACGTTTGCTACGAGCTACGAAAAAAATACCTCCTAGGGGGTTTTATCAACTGTTATGTGACTTAGTTGGGCATTAATGGGAACCTACAGGGGAAAAATGTTGCAATTAGAAGTTGTAGAATATGAAATGGCGTGCATGTGGTGAGGTCGCGAAAAACACGGTTTTAGCTAGGTCGAACATATTTTGCCCGATTCGCATAAAAGTGGCATCCGCGTGTTTGGAGGCCCAAGCTGAACGAAATTACATAAATTATGAAACCGAAATGCGTACAGTGCGCCTCTGGTACGCAAAAAAACCGTCGCAAAAAAAAGTGCTGACTCAGCAATTTCAATTTTTTATTTTGCATTTCGCAAACGAAACAAACATACCTTTATTGAATATACCCATGGCTATTTTTTACATTATTATGGGATGTCTCCACGACCTACGGTTTGGCAGCCATTTTGTTTTGAAATCTGAAAATTTGGGATTTCAAAAAGGTGAAACGAACGTTTAGTTTGTCCGATTGTCATGAAATTTGACCCACATGCCGCTAGCATGAGTCTTCAACAATCCCTAAAGTTTCGTTGACCTTTGACCTTGGAAAGTGGCCGACATCTTGAATTTACAAAAAACGAGTGTTAGCATTAGCTTCAATCACATTTCACTTGTAGGGATTTTTATCAATCGTTTCCTAACGCTTTTGGCATCAATGGGAAGTCATTGGGAAAAGAAAAATGGTATCACAAGCTATAGATTTTGAACGGCGTGGGCATGGCCAACTTGCAAAAGTGGCGCAGTCTTAATGCACGCTCATATTTCAATGCATTCCTATGGGACTTTAATATGTTGATCCCAGACTTAAGCTGTAACAGGCATAATAACATAGAACATGACCATATAAGGAATGTGGGCGTGGTTAGCAAATCACCTCCGTTACTAAGGTAATCAAAAGTGTACTTTTTCCGATCTTTATGATCTTGACGTCAAACTGCTCGGTGACCTCAGACGAACAAAACAAAAAATGGTTGCTATGGAAATAAAACCAACAGAAAAGCCGCCATTTTGAAAAAAGTGTTTTTTTAATCAATTTCTCACATTCTTCTTAGACCAGCTATACAGAAAGCATAGGGAGGGACTTAGGGTTCCACAGTGAGTGCTAAGCAAGTGAGTTCAGGGTCAAAGGTTGCCGTCAAGGGCGGCTGCGGCCCGTGCGGGGCACGTGCGGAGGCGCGTGCGTGCGGAGGCGCGTGCGTGCGGCGGCGCGTGCGGCGGCGTTGGTGCGGCGGCGTTGGTGCGGCGGCGGTGGGTGCAGTGAGGGAGAGGGCAGGCAGCGGGGGAGAAGGGGGGCCGGGTAGCGACTGCGGGCCATGCTTCTTCCCACTCCTTTTCAAGCAATAAATCAAACTATACTGGCTAGTTTTTAATTACAAAAATTCACAAACCAAATGTGACATATGTGTGTTTTGTTTTACTTTGTTTTCTATTTTCTAATCAATGCATTTAATTATTTCTGTAATGCGTTTGATATAATTGTGTGTTTTGTCCTGTATTTTTCATAATCTATTCTTGAAATAAACCAATCAATCAATTAATCAATTTCTTTCGAACTGCAGTCAAGAACTTCTGGCTAATGATGCTCTGGCACCATTTTGTTGATGTCTGCGGCCAGTGTTGCAGGTTGATCCAGGTTGGTCTGAGTCAACATTTCTATGACAACCACTCTCACCAATCAGGAGAGAGTTTGTTGGAAAACCACGCCCCCACTGCTTGAAATTAAGCTACGTGAACACTGTCAATCAAACGTTTTAAATATAGTATGGCGGCACCACCTACTTTGATTGAGGCTTCTGATTGGTCAGTTTAAAACTTGAATAGCTTCAACCACAGAAAAATATCCAGAAAAAATTACGTATTAAAAAAGGTAGCAGAGCAGGAATGGTTACTCCATAGACAGTAGAAAGAACTGGACTGATCCACCCCTTGCAATCCAAACAGGAAGTATCTGCTGATCCCAGAAAGCCAAACTTCTGTAAAGACATAAACAGCTATTACTCAGTCATTCTGTTTGTCAGAATAAACATTCTTGCGCTGGTGTCTCTTTTTAACACGGCCTATTTTTTTTACACATTGCTTAAATGCTAAACTCCAAAATAACCTAAAATTCATCTGTAAACTAAATGATTAAAAAACATTTTACCAACCAAGAAAAAACAAGACAAAAACAAAGCTACAGATAACAAGTTGAACAAAGGGGATTTAGCTATTATGTCTCTGGTCCGGCCCACTTGAGATCAGACGGGTTGAATGCGGTCCCAGAACCAAAATGAATTTGACCCTCCTGATATACAGTATTCACCATTTTCTTGTGCTGTCTGAATCTACTAATTCAAAAATCAAGTGCAACAGAAATTTCCCAGAAGTCTTTGTGAAAAACTAGTGCGCATAAATGTTTGATTAACGAATATAGACAACAGTGATTTGAGGTCGAACAATTTCAAACAAAAAAGTGTGTTTAAATGTTATTTTTCAACAAACCATTCACATTTTCACTGTCAGAAGACAGTGGAGTCATGAATAAACATCGTAAAATATCCGTATTGATTCCATTTTGAATTAGTGAAATCGGTGATGTCATTGACAAACGAAAGAAAAGTAGTGACCATCGTGTCCGAATTGCCTTTAAAATCCAGGGCACTTGAAAGTATAGTACTATAGTGTTTTTTTTAGGGTTAGAGTTCAACAAAAATAACCCAATTAGTTAACAATTTAGCCAAAAAAGTTAGCATGTTGCTCAAAAAAAGGCTAAACGCTAAATAAGCCAAAAATATTAGCATGTTACTAAAACAGAAGCCAATCTCTAAATAAGTCAAAAATATTAGCATGTTACTAAAATAGAAGCCAATCTCTAAATAAGCCAAAAATATTAGCATGTTACTAAAATAGAAGCCAAACTCTAAAATAGCCGAAAACGTTAGCACGTTGCTAAAATAGAAGCCAAACTAAATTAGCCAAAAACGTTAGCACGTTGCTAAAATAGAAGCCAATCTCTGAAATAGCCAAAACTTTAGCATATTACTAAAATAGAAGCTAAACTATAAATTAGCCAAAAATGTTAGTATGTTGCTAAAATAGAAGCCAAACTCTAAAATAGCCAAAAAATTTAGCACGTTGCTAAAACAGAAGCCAATCTCTGAAATAGCCAGAACTTTAGCATATTACTAAAATAGAAGCCAAACTCTAAAATAGCCAAAAACGTTAGCACGTTGCTAAAACAGAAGCCAATCTCTGAAACAGCCAAAACTTCAGCATATTACTAAAATAGAGGCTAAACTCTAAATTAGCCAAAAACGTTAGCATGTTGCTAAAATAGAAGCTAAACTCTAAATTAGCCAAAAACGTTAGCATGTTGCTAAAACAGAAGCTAAACTCTAAAATAGCCAAAAACGTTAGTACGTTGCTAAAACAGAAGCCAATCTCTGAAATAGACAAAACTTTAGCACGTTGCTAAAATAGAAGCTAAACTCTAAAATAGCCAAAAACGTTAGCACGTTGCTAAAACAGAAGCCAATCTCTGAAATAGCCAAAACTTTAGCATATTACTAAAATAGAAGCTAAACTCTAAATTAGCCACAAACGTTAGCATGTTGCTAAAATAGAAGCTAAACTCTAAAATAGCCAAAAAAGTTAGTACGTTGCTAAAACAGAAGCCAATCTCTGAAATAGCCAAAACTTTAGCATATTACTAAAATAGAAGCTAAACTCTAAATTAGCCAAAAACGTTAGCATGTTGCTAAAACAGAAGCCAATCTCTGAAATAGCCAAAACTTTAGCATATTACTAAAATAGAAGCTAAACTCTAAAATAGCCAAAAACGTTAGCATGTTGCTAAAATAGAAGCCAATCTCTAAAATAGCCAAAAACGTTAGCACGTTGCTAAAACAGAAGCCAATCTCTGAAATAGCCAAAACGTTAGCATATTACTAAAATAGAAGCTAAACTCTAAAATAGCCAAAAACGTTAGCACGTTGCTAAAACAGAAGCCAATCTCGGAAATAGCCAAAACTTTAGCATATTACTAAAATAGAAGCTAAACTCTAAATTAGCCAAAAGCGTTAGCATGTTGCTAAAATAGAAGCCAAACTCTAAAATAGCCAAAAACGTTAGCACGTTGCTAAAACAGAAGCCAATCTCGGAATAGCCAAAACTTTAGCATATTACTAAAATAGAAGCTAAACTCTAAATTAGCCAAAAGCGTTAGCATGTTGCTAAAATAGAAGCCAAACTCTAAAATAGCCAAAAATGTTAGCACGTTGCTAAAACAGAAGCCAATCTCTGAAATAGCCAAAACTTTAGCATATTACTAAAACAGAAGCCAATCTCTGAAATAGCCAAAACTTTAGCATATTACTAAAATAGAGGCTAAACTCTAAATTAGCCAAAAACGTTAGCCTGTTGCTAAAATAGAAGCTAAACTCTAAAATAGCCAAAAACGTTAGCACGTTGCTAAAACTGAAGCCAATCTCTGAAATAGCCAAAACTTTAGCATATTACTAAAATAGAAGCTAAACTCTAAATTAGCCAAAACGTTAGCATGTTGCTAAAATAGAAGCCAAACTCTAAAATAGCCAAAATGTTAGCACGTTGCTAAAACAGAAGCCAATCTCTGAAATAGCCAAAACTTTAGCATATTACTAAAATAGAAGCTAAACTCTAAATTAGCCAAAAGCGTTAGCATGTTGCTAAAATAGAAGCCAAACTCTAAAATAGCCAAAAATGTTAGCACGTTGCTAAAACAGAAGCCAATCTCTGAAATAGCCAAAACTTTAGCATATTACTAAAATAGAAGCTAAACTCTAAATTAGCAAAAAAGGTTAGCATGTTGCTAAAATAGAAGCCAAACTCTAAAATAGCCAAAAACGTTAGCACGTTGCTAAAACAGAAGCCAATCTCGGAAATAGCCAAAACTTTAGCATATTACTAAAATAGAGGCTAAACTCTAAATTAGCCAAAAACGTTAGCCTGTTGCTAAAATAGAAGCTAAACTCTAAAATAGCCAAAAACGTTAGCACGTTGCTAAAACTGAAGCCAATCTCTGAAATAGCCAAAACTTTAGCATATTACTAAAATAGAAGCTAAACTCTAAATTAGCCAAAAACGTTAGCACGTTGCTAAAACAGAAGCCAATCTCTGAAATAGCCAAAACTTTAGCATATTACTAAATTAGAAGCTAAACTCTAAATTAGCCAAAAACGTTAGCATGTTGCTAAAATAGAAGCTAAACTCTAAAATAGCCAAAAACATTAGCACGTTGCTAAAACAGAAGCCAATCTCTGAAATAGCCAAAACTTTAGCATATTACTAAAATAGAAGCTAAACTCTAAATTAGCCAAAAACGTTAGCACGTTGCTAAAATAGAAGCTAAACTCTAAAATAACCAAAAAAGTTAGTACGTTGCTAAAACAGAAGCCAATCTCTGAAATAGCCAAAACTTTAGCATATTACTAAAATAGAAGCTAAACTCTAAATTAGCCAAAAACGTTAGCATGTTGCTAAAATAGAAGCTAAACTCTAAATCTGCCCCCCCAATAAAACATTGGTTAACAAATTAGCCAAAAACGTTAGCATGTAGCTAAAATATTAGTTGAACTACATTTTTTTGTTTTAATAAAATTACTATAAAAGATGAAACCATAGCCCTTGTTGCTAATATACTTAACATTAGAAAACTTTCCAATTCATTTCCTACGGGGCCTATTTTGCTCAATATTTTAAAAACTATCAAGTTTATAAATACCAAAAATACAAGCAGTAATGTCCTGAACAAGCTGAATGTTTTGATAAAAAGATTGCTGAAATCTCTGAAAAAAATAGAGAAAGGAGAAGAATCACATTTAATACAAATATTATTTTTTTAATTCAGCTGAAAATACACATTTTGGAGGAGATGTTTAAAAAAATGACTTCAAAAAAGAGGTGTGTGATTTGGGGGCGTGGTCACTCGATGACGCTACAGGGGGCGGGATGTGTTCATATTCAGTCGCGCGTGGTTGTCAGCAGAAGCGTCTCTGCTGCGTTCAGGAGCACCGAGGATGCGTAACTCCGGGAATTTGAAGTCCTCGCGCTGACAGAAAGCTTCCCGCCGCACCGAGGAGGAGGAGGAGGAGGAGGAGGAGGCGTTCACGGCGGCTGGGTTCCGACAAAGAAATCCAAACTGTCTGATTTAAATGAACTGTTAGAGCCCCCCCACCGCCTCCTCCCATCATCCTATAGAGCTGTCCATCCGTCTGAGGATCCGAGGACGGACGGACGGACGGACGCACGCGCGTGATGGAGTCTATTCTGGACAGTTTGACGGCGGAGAAACTCTACCCGTCCGCCGGCACCAACCTGTTGGACCTGGAGGAGCTCAGCGACGGCGATTTCCTCACGAACGTGGTGAGTTCTGCTGGATCCGCCCGGAGCCGGACCTGGATCCTGATACACATCCGGGGCCTCACAATAACTCCGTTATGTGTGTTTTGACTGCGCGCGAGACCGGAAACGGCACAGGTTACTAGCGAACCGGAGGGCTCACCTGACACCTGTTGATTCCTGCAGCCGTTTTCCTCTTTTCTCCTCATTTTTTTCCCTCCACATTAAGGTCATTTTAACAAAAACTTGGCTGCAGAGATGCGGCGTTAAGGTGCTGCAGGAAATCTCTCCATCAACAGGTGATGGTGGAGGAAAACAAATATATTTGAACTAAACTAAATATATATATTTTTCTTTTTAAAAGTTGCTATAAATTGAATTCTGAGTGAAATTTCTTCAGTTATACCTTAAATTTTGGATTTAAATATATTTTAAAAAAAAACAAACAATCAAATGCATTTAAATATATCAATTCAGAGGTTAGGATTAACCGAGAAGCTGTTCTTATTTTTACGGAAGCAGGTTTTATTTAGACAAGCCTGTGTTCCAGTCAGTGAGTTAGTCAGTCAGTCGGACTGTCTGCTTGTGGTTGAAACCTCCCCTGTCTGCTCTAAATTAAGTAGCCCCTGTGCTATTAGGCTGAGGAAAAAACCACCGAGGACATGTGGGAGAAGCCTACTTGTTAGTATTTTAGGATCGGATGCTGTACTGAAGAAAATTCACTTTATTTATAAGGATTTTCCCTTTAAATTCTGCTAAATTGTTGCCTTTTTTTAGCAGTTTTCCTTTCATAGCAGGTGAAAATACTCCTAATGATCAAGTTTATGTTAGGCTATAAACATGATATTACATCAGTTTTACAAATCATTTTTTGACGTATGCACTGAGAAGTCTATTATTAATCTAGTAATGTTAATAAAAATCCAAAAATAATTGAAGAAATTAAAGATGGAAATGAATTTGTCATTAAGACGCATCAAAAAGTTTATTTTTCTGGTCTGTAAAACCACAGAAAATAAACAATAAGAGGTTAATTCAACACTTTCACTGCCTCCTTAAGTTAAATCAACTTGAGCTTTTATGTTCAGATGAGTTACGACGAGATGATTAACTTGATTTACTTGCAGCGACATCTGCCGCGCAGCTTCAAGCAGTTCTCACCCTTTTTTATTCCAACTCTTCCTCAGTTTGTTCAGATCAGATGAAAACTAAGCGTATTCGTCCTCCGACTTCACCTGCAGAAGCGACAACACTTAATTACAACCTCCATAGTCATTGCAGGATCTCTCCTAAACGGCATTAAGGTTCAGGAAGGACTCAATTATCCCCTGAGGTGCCGTCTGCATGCACATGCATGGAGAATACTTTCATTTATTCACTACAAACCACCTTTTTTTTTTTTTAAAGTTATTTGATGCTTTGCAATTCTAATGTGTGCATGGTTGAAACCGAATGTGATCAACTGCTGGGAGCTCCGTGCATGTCGGGGCAACCTGCAGGAGATCAAAGCTGCCTTCTTACTACCATCCCATCGTTTAACACCTTCGATTCTGTCAGAATAAATGAATAAAAACTGGGATTTAATGAGTGGTAGTTGTTAACAAAATGTGTCTTGTACAAATATTTTTGCTTCTTTTTTTAACAAATGCATCCCTTCTTTTATTTCCAACTTTTCTCTCATCTTTCCTCTCCTTAACTCCATTCTACTCTCCATCCAGCCCCTGTACTCCAGTTATGCGAAGCCACACCCACCGCATTTCCATTGCCGGCAGCCGATTGGCTCCTCGGCCGCGAGATGGAATGTGTGCAGGCATGCATCCGTGTGCATGCGAGCAGGAAAAAAAAAAAAAAAGAAAGCTACTCCTGGTGTTTTATTGGGAGCTGAAACTCTGTTGACGTCTGTCTCGCTGTAACCCCCTATGCTCCGCTCTCTGTGTCAGAGGGAGTAACGCTCAGCCAAACCGCCGCAGCCACAGAAAGCCAAATCCAGGCAAACCGTCGCTTTGTCATCTCAGCTCAGTGATATGATCCCTGTGCTTTATTTTCATAATTTTAATCAGAAATTCCATAAAAAAAACCCCACTAAACTACGTCTTTATTTGACTATATCATCATATTTACTTGTTAAAATACTATTAAAGTGACTTAAATACAATTTTTTCATCTACAAAATGAAAGTTCTGCTGATATTAGAGAATAAAATGAGAAATAACATTTAAAAACATCTGTTTTTTTATTTTAAAAATCATTTCCAGTGTGTGCACAGAGAGTCAGTGTAATGGTAGGGACCTGAGACGGATGCTTTTATACCTCCTGTACTGTAGGTGGCAGTATGCAGTCCAAAAAGATGAATGGAGCGCAGAGTCTTCAACCCATTTTTGGTTCGTTCATGAGTCTTCAACCTTTAACGAGCCATTTGGGCTCGTTTTCTACTGATCAAAACCTAGGATAGTCTTACTTTACCCTTTAAGAAATACTTTTTGCCATAAGTGAGACTTATGGCAAATAAAAATGTTTATTGGCTAATGACAGCAATCTGAACTGAACATACAGCAGCTATAGAACAGAAAAAACCCTGCCATTGTGTGCAGATTGGGCAGTTTCCCATCCTACTCAAATTGGGCGAGTTTTTACTCAAATTGAGCTGTTTTTTGCCCAACCTGGCAACACTGCAGACAGATGGATGCTGCGCTTGCATGAACTCTGTAGGTACATTCAAGCTTTTTACTGTACATAGTACAGTTAGCTACTAAGAGACGCATAGTCTTACAACTAGGGCTGCCACAAACGATTATTTTAATAGTCGACTAATCATCGATTAATTTTTCCGATTAGTCGACTAATCGGATCATGGACAAAGTGGATGTAAAGAAAATCTGAAATATGATTAGCTCTAAAACACAAAAATCCTAAATAAGCTAAAATTGCTAGCATATAGCTGAAATATTAGCAAAACTCCAAATTAGTCTAAAAAACTGTAAAAATTCCAAATTAGCCAAAATGGCTAGCATGTAGCTGAAGACATAGCAAAACTCCCAAATTAGCCTAAAAAACTGTAAAAAATTAGCCAAAATAGCTAGCATATTAGCTGAAATATTAGCTAAACTCCAAATTAGCCTAAAAAAACTGTAAAAATAAAATCCCAAATTAGCTAAAATAGCTAGCATGTAGCTGAAATAATAGCAAAACTCCAAATTAGTCTAATAAACTGTAAACATTTACAATTAGCAAGCTAACATGTAGCTGAAATATTAGCTAAACTCAAAATTAGCCTAAAAATAACTGTAAAAATTCCAAATTAGCCAAAATAGTAGAATGTAGCTGGAATAATAAAAAAAACTCCAAATAGCCTAAAAAACTGTAAACATTTAGAATTAGCTAGCTAACATGTAAATGAAATATTAGCTAAACTCCAAATTTGCCTACAAAACTGAAAAA
This sequence comes from Oryzias javanicus, assembly GCA_003999625.1. Lineage (NCBI taxonomy): Eukaryota > Metazoa > Chordata > Actinopteri > Beloniformes > Adrianichthyidae > Oryzias > Oryzias javanicus. The sequence continues at coordinate 24,570,218 of CM012438.1, forward strand.
ATCCTAAATTAGCCAAAAGAGCTAATATGTAGCTGAAATATTATCTTAATTCCAAATTAGCCTAAAAAACTGAAAAATCCTAAATTAGCCAAAATAGCTAGCATGAAGCTAAAATATTAGCTAAACTCCAAAATAGCCTGAAAACCCTAATAAATGCCAAAATAGTCTAAAAAGCTAGCAAATGTCATTATAACTTTCAACTTCACTACAGCCTGACTCCATATATTATAAAGTAACGACTAATCGACTATTAAATTAGTTGTCGACTATTTTAATAGTCGATTAGTCATCGATTAGTCGACTAATCGTGGAAGCCCTACTTACAACAAACGATAGTATAGTACTAGCTGGTATCAACACTTGGTATCAATATTTGGTATTGATAATAGCGTGATGTCGATTTATGGTATCGATACTAGCTAGTCTTGATACTTGGTATTTAACGTGATATCGATACTTGGTATTGATATTAGCTATACTAATGTGAACTCAAAATTGGATTGAATCAAATTTAGAGAATCAAAAGAATTCGAAAAGAAAAATAATCTGAATCGATCTAGTCTCTGACGAATCGAATCGATTGTGGAATTTTTTGTCGATACCAAGCCTTACTAATTAAGACTTTTATGTTGTTCACCTCTTCCTGTCCCAACACGACAAGCATATTGGGGTACATTTAGGATTAATTAGGGAATCATCTGAAAATTATTGAAGAGAATAAAGAAGGTGCAAGAAAAGAGAGATTAAAGAAAATGTAGAAGTGATGCAGCAGGAGGTGAAACATCCTTTTCAAACAGACAGGAAGTCCCGTGAGATGCGTATCACTTCACTGCTGCAACCAACTGATAAGAACTCATTTCCATTAAGTTATCTTCCGCTGTGAAGTGATGCATGTTTTTTAAAGAAGATGAAATATTTGGTTGAAACCAGAATGTTCCTGGTTACGTCCAGCCTTAAGACAGTTCTTTGTCTTCTCCATCGCAGCAAACTCACAAGGATGTTAAATTACTGCATCCTCGTTCCAATACTCCTCTTCCTCGCTGCTTGTTCCTGGTCACCAAGTCTAGGCCCAGGGGCCGCATCCGGCCCTCCAGATCATCTTATTCTATTGTTATTAATTATTCTATTAGTTATTAACTGATTTTATCTTGCTCACATTTCTAACTTTGATACAAATTGTTTTTATGGGGATTAAAATATTCCAAAATTATTTTATGTTTAAGTTGATGTATTCTGGAATAGGGCTGCCACAAACGATTATTTTAATAGTCGACTAATCATCGATTAATTTTTCCGATTAGTCGACTAATCGGATCATGGACAAAGTGGATGTAAAGAAAATCTGAAATATGATTAGCTTTAAAACAAAAAAATCCTAAATAAGCTAAAATCGCTAACATGTAGCTGAAATATTAGCTAAACTCCAAATTAGTCTCAAAAACTGTAAAAATTCCAAATTAGCCAAAATAGCTAGCATGTAGCTGAAGACATAGCAAAACTCCAAATTAGTCTAAAAAACTGTAAAAATCCCAAATTAGCCAAAATAGCTAACATATAGCTGAAATATTAGCTAAACTCCAAATTAGCCTAAAAAACTGTAAAATAAAATCCCAAATTAGCTAAAATAGCTAGCATGTAGCTGAAATAATAGCAAAACTCCAAATTAGTCTAATAAACTGTAAACATTTACAATTAGCTAGCTAACATGTAGCTGAAATATTAGCTAAACTCAAAATTAGCCTAAAAAACTGTAAAAATTCCAAATTAGCCAAAAGCTAGCATGTAGCTGGATATATAGAAAAACTTAAAAATTAGCCTAAAAGTAAACATTTAGAATTAGCTAGCTAACATGTAAATGAAATATTAGCTAAAACCCAAATTAGCCTACAAAACTGAAAAAATCCTAAATTAGCCAAAAGAGCTAATATGTAGCTGAAATATTATCTTAATTCCAAATTGGCCTAAAAAACTGAAAAAGCCTAAATTAGCCAAAATAGCTAGCATGAAGCTAAAATATTAGCTAAACTCCAAAATAGCCTGAAAACCCTTATAAAATGCCAAATAGTCTAAAAAGCTAGCAGAATGTCATTATAACTTTCAACTTCACTACAGCCTGACTCCATATATTATAAAGTAACGACTAATCGACTATTAAATTAGTTGTCGACTATTTTAATAGTTGATTAGTCATCGATTAGTCGACTAATCGTGGCAGCCCTATTCTGGAATAATATTCCTGCCTTTTTATTATTCAAAATTATGTTAAAAAGTTACGTTTTAAAGTTTTACAATTTTAAAATTTGGCATTCTGTTAGATTTTTGGTCTATTTTGCTATTTACTGAAAAGATTTTAGGCTGTTTTGGAGTGTCGCTAATATTGCAGCTACATGCTAGCTGTTTTGGCTAATTCAGACTTTTTTCAGTTTTTTAGCTACTTTGAATCGTAGCTATTTTTTCATCTCCATGTTTTTTTTTGGCTAACCAAAGGTTTTCTATTTTTTTTTTTTTTTTAGGCTAATTTGGCATTTAGCTAATATTTTAGCTGGCTATCAGCTTCTGTGTTTTTAGCTATCAATTTCAGCATCTTCAGCGACCAAATTCAGCTTACAGCATTCACACTAGCATTATCACAGTCGATGCTATATATCTAGTTTATAAATATGTTAAAAAGTTAAAGTGTGTTTTGGATTTTGTGCGATTGAGTTTGACACTCCTGGTCCAAACCAAACACAGAGATAGACCTCTTTTGTCCTTTCTGTGCCACCAAATCCCCACAACCAGATAAGTGAACAATCACAGACCAGACATTTAGAGGAGAAATGTCTCCTGTAACTCACACCACGGCTGAATATCAGGTGAGGAAGCAGATCGGCATCAGCTGTGGGAAAACAGGACTTGACCTTTTTGTCAGAAAATGGATTGGCGGGACAAAAACACACTGTCTGCATTATTACATTCGATAAGCAACATATTCTTTTGATTATTTTCATTCATCTGCATCTTAAAAAAAGGTTTATTCTCTTATTTTAAGAGACAATCGCCTCATTAAAACCTTTATAAAATAATCCGCTCTGTTGTATTTCTTTCATCGTTTGGGTAGGGCTTTGCTTCTGCCGCGTTAATGACAGGAACCGTGAGCGTCAGATGGTTTTAATCAGCAGCTTGACCCACAGGTTTCCCAAACACAGCCTCTAACAACACCCACAAGGGTTCCAGTGTTCCCGCCGGTTCCTCTGGGCGTCCCAAACCTTCTGACGTCCACCTGGTCTGGAAGCAGTTGAAAAGTGTGTTTAGATATCGATGCCTCACACATTCACAGCAAAAGGTGTATAACACCCGTATGAAGGGCTTTCTGCTTCAGCTTTCCCACTAACAGTCGTTCTACCTTTTCTACAGTCACGATCTCTGCTTTAGTAATAAAACAGCAGGTTTGGTTGACTCTACAATCAAAAGGGGATGTTAAAGTTCCACATTGATTTCTATGATTTCCTGATATTCTCCAGACGTGTTTTTAATGTGAGAACAAAGACTTTTGGACGCAGAAGTTCAGAGAAAGGGTTCAGAAAAATGACTTTAGCAGAAACTCTAAATGACAAAAGAGTTGTTTCTTGTGCCCAAAGGATACAGCAGTGGATGCAGTTTATTCTCCACTGATGGAGATGACTCAGCTTGAAGGCAGAGATGGAGGGTAAAAACTCTGGTTACTTTAGAAATCTATTTAATTTGTGAAAAAAGTGGAAATTTGTTATACTTGTACTTATATATGGACCAGAAAGCCTTCATCAGACAGTGGCTCGGCTGGTTCTCCAGAACCCTGTGACCCTAAAAGGCATTAAGACACGATAAACATTTATTGAACACTCTCAAACTACATTGTTAAAAATGTAAAAACGCAACTTTTAACATAATTATGTACTAGATATATAGCATTACCTGTGATAATGCTGTAAGCTGAATTTAGCCGCTGAAGATGCTAGCGCTGAGAGTTGAAGATGCTAATTGATAGCTAAAAATGCTGAAGCTAATAGCTAAAAGCACTGAAGTTGAAAAGCTGAAACTGATAGCTGAAAAAGCTGAAGTTGATAGTAGGGCTGCCACAAACGATTATTTTAATAGTCGACTAATCACCGATTATTTTTTCCGATTAGTCGACTAATCGGTTCATGGGCAAAGTGGATGTAAAGATGCTGAAGTTGATAATCAGCAAAAATATTAGTTAAATGCCAAATTAGCTAATAAATAAAAAGAGCCAAAGTTAACCAAAAATAGCTAGCATGCTGCTGAAAATTTAGCTAAACTCCAAATTAGCCTTAAAAAAATGGAAAAATCCTATATTAGCCAAACAGCTAGCATATAGCTGAAATATAAGTTAACTCAAAAGTTGCCTAAAAAACGTAAAAAAGCTAAAGTTAGCCGAAATAGCTAGCATGCTGCTGAAATATTAGCTAAACTCCAAAATAGCCAAAAAACCCTAATAAATGCCAAAATAGTCCAAAAAAGCTAGCAGAATGTCATTATAACTTTCAACTTTACTACAATCTGACTTCATACAATATAAAATAACGACTAATCGACTATTAAATTAGTCGTCGACTATTTTAATAGTCGATTAGTCGACTAATCGTGGCAGCCCTAGTTGATAGCCAGCTAAAATATTAGTGAAATGGTGAATTAGCCTGAAAACCACAAACAAAAAATAAAAGACAAGTTACCCAAAGCAGCTAGCATGTAGCTGAAATATAAGATAAACACAAAAATAGCCTTAAAAATCTTAGTAAATGCCAAAAATCTAGCAGAATGACAATTTTTAATATTTTTAAAACTGTAACTTTTTAACATACATAGGAATAATAAAAATGCAGGAATATTATTCCAGAATAAATCAACTTAAAACTTAAATAACTTTCAATATTTTACTATCCAAAAAATATATTTTGTCAAAAGTATACAAGTTTAAAATCAACGCAAGATAACATCGGGTCATTAATACCAATAAAATAAAATGATCTGGAGGGCTGGATCTGGCCCCTGGGCCTTGACTTTGACATGTGCATTAAGCAGTGTAGAGGTTCATCTTTGTTTTTGTTCCTAACCTTCAAATATTATTTATAATCTCTTAAGTATGGACGACAAAAATGTTCACAAGTAGCTGTCTTTATTTTATTTTTATTTGAACATCTTCCATGAATGGGTCTGCGCCGTTCAGTAGGGCTGCCACGATTAGTCGACTAATCGATGACTAATCGACTATTAAAATAGTCGACAACTAATTTAATAGTCGATTAGTCGTTACTTTATAATATATGGAGTCAGGCTGTAGTGAAGTTGAAAGTTATAATGACATTCTGCTAGCTTTAGACTATTTTTGCATTTTTTAAGGTTTTCAGGCTATTTTGGAGTTTAGCTAATATATTTAGCTTCATGCTACTATTTTGTCTAATTTAGGCTTTTTCAGTTTTTTAGGCTAATTTGGAATTAAGATAATATTTCAGCTACATCAGGGGTGTCAAGATCCAGTCCTCAAGGGCCGGTGTCCTACATGTTTTCTAACTACCCTTTCTATGAGAGCTCTTCATTGGCAAACACACCTGATCCAGGTAATCAGCAACAGATGAGGCAGGATTTCTTAAAAACCAGCAGGAGGCCGGCCCTCGAGGACTGCAGTTTGACACCCCTGAGCTTCATATTAGCTCTTTTGGCTAATTTAGGATTTTTTCAGTTTTTTTAGGCAAATTTCAAGTTTAGCTAATATTTCAGCTACATGTTCGCTTGCTAATTCTAAATGTTTACAGTTTTTTTAGGCTAATTTGGAGTTAAAGCTAATGTTTCGGCTAACATGTTAGCTAGTTAATTGTAAATGTTTACAGTTTATTAGACTAATTTGGAGTTTAGCTATTATTTCAGCTACATGTTAGCTATTTTTGGCTAATTTGGGATTTTTACAGATTTTTAGGCTAATTTGGAGTTTAGCTATTATTTCAGCTACATGTTAGCTATTTTAACTAACTTGGAATTTTTATAATTTTTAGGCTAATTTGTAGTTAAGCTAATATTTCGCTACATGTTAGCTAGCTAATTGTAAATGTTTACAGTATTTTGACTAATTTGGAGTTTAGCTATTATTTCAGCTACATGTTAGCTATTTTGGCTAATTTGGGATTTTTACAGTTTTTTAGGCTAATTTTGAGTTTAGCTATTATTTCAGCTACATGTTAGATATTTTAACTAACTTGGAATTTTTACAATTTTTAGGCTAATTTGTAGTTAAGCTAATATTTCAGCTACATGTTAGCTAGCTAATTGTAAATGTTTACAGTTTATTAGACTAATTTGGAGTTTTGCTATTACTTCAGCTACATGCTAGCTATTTAACTAATTTGGAATTTTTACAATTTTTAGGCTAATTTTGGAGTTTAGCTAAAATTTCAGCTTATGTTAGCGATTTTAGCTTATTTAGGATTTTTTTTGTTTTAAAGCTAATCATATTTCAGATTTTCTGTACATCCACTTTGTCCATGATCCGATTAGTCGACTAATCGGAAAAATTAATTGATGATTAGTCGACTATTAAAATAATCGTTTGTGGCAGCCCTACCGTTCAGTGGTCGCTCGTTCAAACAATGGGTCACTAGAATAGGAATTAGTTTATAGAACTTAACAAAACAAATTATATCATTTCAAAAATCATGAAATGACTCTTACAAGTAGTTTTAGGAAATTGATGAATAAATAGAACACAAATGTCAAGCAGGAAAGCTTTCATCCTCCCCCTTTTTTTTTAGAGTCTTTGGTATGACCCAGCTGTGGATTTGAACCCACTTTCTCCCCAAACTGAGGGCGGACACTCTTCCACCGGACCACTGAGTTGTTCATGATACTCAAACAAGACTCAGCATGAAGCTACATTCACTGAAAGCATAGTTTGCACTGGCCAGGAGTCTGCTGAAAATAAACAAAAATTGGTTATTTTTATTTCAGCCGACATTTTCTTTTCAGATTTCTAATCTGAGATAATGAGGCTAATTTTCAGGAAAAATGTGCAATCGTTTGTACACTTGTTGCGAATTAAAGTGACTGGATTTGTTGACGGAGTTCAAGCGGAGTGGATTTGGGCTCCACATGTGTGTGCGCTCTGCTTCTGCATGTTAGCTCAGGACCCGAGTGACTCATGCTGTGAGTGTGTGTGTGTGTGTGTGTGTACCAGAAGACTGCACTTCCAGAATAATATCGTAGCGCAGTGACTCATTCACAGACACTGAGGATTAATCTGTTGATGCTGTTTCCTATTGATTGACTCTAACACGGTCCTGGTTGCCTGGGTTCTGGCTCTGAGAGATATATGAGAATAGTTTGTGCTCCCATTGAAAGACAAAAAAAACTGATCTTTTTTTAGCTTCTCCAACATTTTTAGTAATTATTCCTAATTTTTTTTTTCCTTTTTTTGTCTGTTTTGTCATTTTACTTTTGGGTAGTTATAAATATTGATTGTTTATGAAAACTGGACTGAGTGACTTCAATCAGAAAGTACTCGCTGGCTCCAAGATCCCAAAGACCAGGGGTGTCAAGCTCAATCGCACAACGGGCCAAAATCCAAAACAAACCTCAGGTCGCAGGCCGAACAGGATAAACATTTATTAAACACTCTAAAACTACATTTTTAAAACTTTAAAACTGTAATGTTTTAACATAATGATAAACTAGATACATAGCATTACCTGCAATAATGCTAGTGTGAATGCTGTAAGCTGATTTTGGTTGCTGAAGATGCTAGTGCTGATAGCTGAACATGCTTGAAGTTGATAGCCAAAAAACGCTGAAGCTGATAGCCACCTAAAATATTAGCTAAAAGCCAAATTAGCCTAAAAAAAGTAGGTTAGCCAAAACAGCTAGTATGTAGCTGAAAAATTAGCTAAACTTCAAAAAACGTAGTTAGCGTGTGTCGCATTTAATTGATTTTTACTTCCTTAAACGGAAGTTATTTTTGCTGATTACAAACCCCCCCCAAAAAATGTAGTTGGCATGTGTGGTGTTAATAAGATTTTCACTGTGACATCATATTTGCCAATTATAAAAAAAAAACGTAGTCAGCGTGTGTTGTTTTTATTCGATTTTTACGTCTGCAAACAGGTGATGTCATATTCGCCAATTACAAAAACAGCAAAAACATTGTTAGCATGCGTCACTTTTATTCAATTTTTACGTCCGCAAATGGGTGTTGTCATATTTGCTGATTACAAAAACAGCAAAACGTAGTTAGCATTTGTCATTTTAATTCAAGTTTTACTTCTGCAGATGGTTTGACATCGTATTTGCTGATTACAAAAACCAAAAAACATTGTTAGCATTTGTCGTATTTATTTGATTTTTACTTTGGCAAACGAGGGACGTCATATTTGTTGATTACGAAAAAAAAAAAAAAAACGTAGTTAGCATTTGTCGTATTTATTAGATTTTTACTTCGGTAAACGGGTGACGTCATATGTGCCGATTACAAAAAGATGTAGTTAGCATGTGTCGTATTTACTTGAGTTTTACTTCGATCAAACGGGCAAATTTGTATTTGCTGATTACAAAAACAAAAACATTGTTAGCATGCGTCACTTTTATTAAATTTTTATGTCCGGAAATGGATGATGTCACATTTGCTGATTACAAAAACAGTCAAACGTAGTTCGCATTTGTCATTTTAATTCAAGTTTTACGTCTGCAAATGGGTGACATCGTATTTGCTGATTACAAAAACAAAAAAACGTAGTTAGCATTTGTCGTATTTATTTGATTTTTACTTTGGCAAACGTCATATGTGCCGATTACAAAAAGATGTATTTAGCATGTGTCGTATTTACTTGAGTTTTACTTCAATCAAGCGGACAAAGTTGTATTTGCTGATTACAAAAGGAAAAACGAAAACATTGTTCGGGTGCGTCACTTTTATAAAATTTTTACTTTGACAAACGGGTGGTGTCGTTTTTGCCGATTAAAAACTATAAAGACATTGTTACTATGTCATTTTTATTCTATTTTTACTTCAGCAAACGAGTGACATCATATTTGCAAATGAAAAATCACTTTATTTGTGGTTAGCATGTGTCGTAATTTTTTTTTAAATCCAGGTGACTGAAAAGTCCCCCTCTATGTAGTCTTTTAGGGGGAAGTGAGAGAATTGTGTTACCAACAAAAGGTGTGGCTGATCTGAACGTGGGTTGCTAATAGGGCTGCCACGATTAGTCGACTAATCGATGACTAATCGACTATTAAAATAGTCGACGACTAATTTCATAGTCGATTAGTCGTTACTTTATAATATATGGAGTCAGGCTGTAGTGAAGTTGAAAGTTATAATGACATTCTGCTAGCTTTTTAGACTATTTTGGCATTTATTAAGGGTTTTCAGGCTATTTTGGAGTTTAGCTAATATTTTAGCTTCATGCTAGCTATTTTGGCTAATTTAGGCTTTTTGAGTTTTTTAGGCTAATTTGGAATAAGATAATATTTCAGCTACATATTAGCTCTTTTGGCTAATTTAGGATTTTTTCAGTTTGTATAGCAAATTTGGAGTTTAGCTAATATTTTCATTTACATGTTAGCTAGCTAATTCTAAATGTTTACAGTTTTTTAGGCTAATTTGGAGTTTTCTATTATTCCAGCTACATGCTACCTATTTTGGCTAATTTGGAATTTTTACAGGTTTTTTAGGCTAATTTAGAGTTTAGCTAATATTTCAGCTATATGTTAGCTATTTTAGCTAATTTGGGATTTTTACAGTTTTTTTAGGCTAATTTGAAGTTTTGCTATGTCTTCAGCTACATGCTAGCTATTTTGGCTAATTTGGAATTTTTACAGTTTTTTAGACTAATTTGGAGTTTAGCTTAATATTTCAGCTATATGCTAGCGATTTTAGCTTATTTAGGATTTTTTTGGTTTAAAGCTAATCATATTTCAGATTTTCTTTACATCCACTTTGTCCATGATCCGATTAGTCGACTAATCGGAAAAATTAATCGATGATTAGTCGACTATTAAAATAATCGTTTGTGGCAGCCCTAGTTGCTAAGGATATAAGAACATCCACCTGTGACATCACCATGGTTACCATGGGTTTACCACTCTTAACACTTTCATCCATCTTTGCTCAAAAGTTGATGCTTTTGCGCCTGGGGAGGCGGGTGGAGGCAGCAGGGCTCCTGATGGCGGCGAGGGTCATCTGACGCCACTTCCAGCGCTAATCCCTCTTTTTCTCCTCCCATAATCCTTTGTTTCTCCTGCAGTTTCAGCCACATTAATCAAACTCTCTGAGATTCACCTTTGTGCTCCTGAGGTCTGCTGACAGTTTCCAGCTCGTCGCTAACGCTCTGTTCTGCCCTGAAACCGTCCCTTAAGCTGGGAGAAATTATGGGGTGCATTTTCTGGATGTTGTAATTGGTTCTTGTTTAGTCACAGAAAACAACACCCTGTTATTTTCTACCTTTTGGTGATCGGACTTCTCAGTTTTTCTTCTTTTTTTAAGTCAAATTCAACTTTTTCTTGAATTTTCATTCATTTTATCAAACATTTGCCTTCGGCTGCTCTTTCGCATGTCCCATTTTTATCTTGTAACCCAATCTCCTCTGTAGCGAGACAGAATCCCAGCACGTTGCCATGGTGATTCATCCCTTCATGACATTTAAAAAACCCCTGATATTTATCCTAAGTTTGCCCGAATTGTAAACATTTATCTCTGTAGTTTCCAGGGTTCTGCCGACGCTCTCCAAACCGTCATCTCTGTTTGTGTTTGCAGCCTTTTTCAGGAGAGCAGATGGACGACTTCAGCAGCGAATTATTCAACAGCTTCTTCGACGACCATCTATTAGAGCGCCCCCTGCTGGCGGACAGACCCTCCTTCCTACACCTGGACATGGACAGCAGCCCAGGTGAGGCGCCGTAGGTCTATGGCTGAAGGTTAGAGCATGTGAGAACCAGCGCGCCGTCCTGCAGACGTGCTGCTGCCGTCATCCTTCCCCGCCCATCACTTCAGGTGTTGCCATGGTCACGGAGACAGAAAAATGACAGGAGAGGAGGTTAAAAGGTTCTTGTAAAGCCTCGCCACACCTCGTCGAGGTGGATTTGTCAATAAAGGTTGTATAGATAAAAACAAAAAACAGGCTTCCTCTCTGCTGTGAGTTCAGAAACTGAACCTTCATCACTGTTTCCATCCTTCTGAGAAACACTTTCTAATCACGCAGATATTCAAGCAGAGCACAGCTACTCTTTGAGCGGAGACTCTGCCCCCCAGAGCCCGGCCCTGTCAATCAAAATGGACCAAGAGCCTGGTGGGTCACCAATCTTTTCCTCCTTTCTCGCTTCTTAAGACTGGAGCTCCGTCCGACTCCGGCAGGAAGCCTGGCGCTCATCCTCCCGGCGTGCCGGTGTTTTTTTCTGTTTGTTCGCCTCTCCGTTTGTCCCGGGGATCCTGCTGCCTGAGCAGCGTTCCTCCAGCTAGGCCCTGCCCCCCCGAACACGCACACACACAAAGACCCACACAATGCTGCTGCGACGAGCATATGGTTTTAGGTCTGCAGCCTCAGCCGGAGCCAGCGGAAACTCTGTCTTTCCTCCGTTTAGTTAGCTTATCTGTCCCGCTTTCTGAAAGTCTGTGTTTTTCAAACACAAACTTTCCTCAAAAAAACTATTTTGTGCAAAATTCATTACTTTAGATACACTTTTGACTAAATATAGCATCAGCTACAGCTAAAAGTCCAGTTGAAAGCACTTATTTTCATTCCTGTCCCTTTAAAACGACCTCAGTGACCTCTAGGTTGCCTCAGTTTGCTGCACAAAAGCAAATCCGTTCCTGCCTGGGGGCCTGACTCCACTCTGACTTGTGTTTTTACTTGTAATAACTTAAATTCTTATGATAAAAGCGGCATATCTGACGTTGTTTCTTCTGGATCGTCCACATCTTCTTAAACTCAGCTTTGCTCATAAAAGAGACTGAGTAGACCGCCCTCCCTGGGAGATTCATCCTTTAAATTATGTGTCAATTATAAGTCAAGGCCCAAGGGCCGGATCAAGCTAACCGGGTGATTCTATCCGGCCCTCCAGATCATTATATTATTGTTCTTAATGGCCTGGTGTTATCTTGCGCTCATTTCTAACTTGTATAATTTTGACAAAATATATTTTTATGGGGAGTAAAATCTTAAAAATTATATGTTTTAGAGTTTGGCTAATATTTCAGCTACATGCTAGCTGTTTTAGCTAATTTAGGTGGGTTTATTGCGCTTGTTAGGCTGTTTTGGAGTTTAACTAATATCTACACGCTAGCTGTTTTGGCTAATTTTGGCTATTTTTGTGTGTTTTATGGCATTTTTTTAGTTAAGCTAATATTTTAGCTACATGCTAGCTGTTTTAGCTAATTTTGTCTTTTTTTAGTGTTTTAGGGCATTTTTTTAGTTTAGCTAATATTTTAGCTACATGCTAGCTGTTTTAGCTAATTTAGGTGGGTTTATTATGCTTGTTAGGCTGTTTTGGAGTTTAACTAATATCTACACGCTAGCTGTTTTGGCTAATTTTGGCTCTTTTTGTGTGTTTTATGGCATTTTTTTTAGTTAAGCTAATATTTTAGCTACATGCTAGCTGTTTTAGCTAATTTAGGTGGGTTTATTATGCTTGTTAGGCTGTTTTGGAGTTTGACTAATATCTACATGCTAGCTGTTTTGGCTAATTTCGTCTTTTTTTAGTGTTTTAGGGCATTTTTTTAGTTAAGCTAATATTTAGCTACATGCTAGCTGTTTTTAGCTAATTTAGGTGGTTTATTATGCTTGTTAGGCTTGTTGGAGTTTGACTAATATCTACATGCTAGCTGTTTTGGCTAATTTCGTCTTTTTTTAGTGTTTTAGGGCATTTTTTTTAGTTAAGCTAATATTTTAGCTACATGCTAGCTGCTTTAGCTAATTTAGGTGGGTTTATTACGCTTGTTAGGCTGTTTTGGGGTTTAACTAATATTTACACGCTAGCTGTTTTGGCTAATTTTGGCTCTTTTTGTGTGTTTTATGGCATTTTTTTTAGTTAAGCTAATATTTTAGCTACATGCTAGGTGTTTTAGCTAATTTAGGTGGGTTTATTATGCTTGTTAGGCTGTTTTGGAGTTTAACTAATATCTACACGCTAGCTGTTTTGGCTAATTTTGGCTTTTTTTGTGTGTTTTATGGCATTGTTTTTAGTTAAGCTAATATTTTAGCTACATGCTACCTGTTTTAGCTAATTTAGGTGGGTTTATTATGCTTGTTAGGCTGTTTTGGATAACTAATATCTACACGCTAGCTTGTTTGGCTAATTTTGGCTTTTTTTGTGTGTTTTATGGCATTGTTTTTAGTTAAGCTAATATTTTAGCTACATGCTACCTGTTTTAGCTAATTTAGGTGGGTTTATTATGATTGTTAGGCTGTTTTGGAGTTTAACTAATATTTACACGCTAGCTGTTTTGGCTAATTTTGGCTTTTTTTGTGTGTTTTATGGCATTATTTTTAGTTAAGCTAATATTTTAGCTACATGCTAGCTTTTTGTTACATGTTAGCTGCTCATTTAGGATTTTCTTTTTGTTTTAGGCTGTTTTGGAATCAGGCTAAAATTTACATGCTGCTGTTCAAGCTAAATCAGACTGTTTTAAGCTTTATAAGCTATTTTAAAGTTTAGCTATTTTTTCAGCTAAATGCTAGTAGTTTTGTCTGACCTAAGTTTTTTGGGTTCTTTTCGGCTTTTTCACATTCAGCTAATATTTTAGCTGGCTAACAGCTTCACCGGTCTTAGCTATCAGCTTCAGTGATTTCAGTTATTAGCTTCAGTGTTTTTAGCTATCAATTTCATCATGTTCAGCTATTAGCACTAGCATCTTCAGCGGCCAAATTCAGCTTTCAGCATTCACACTAGCATTATTGCAGGTAATGCTATACATCTAGTTTATCATTATCTTAAAAAATTACGGTTTTAAAGTTTTAAAAATGTAGTTTTAGAGTCTTCCATAAATGTTTATCTTATTTGACCCACCACCGAGGGTGTGTTTTGGATTCTGGCCCTTGTGCGATTGAGTTTGACACTGAAAGGAGTTAATGCAGGTTTTTGCTTTTTTGTTCTCTGCTGCTGCTGCTGGGGTCCCACAGCGAGGCCCCCCCGAACTGTTTACATGTTTGTCTGAATGGTTAATTAGACACCTGCAGATATTGGAAGTTATTGACCTTTTCCGGAGCTCGTTCGGCTCCTGGTCAAGGGCTTTCTGGGTTTCGCTGAGTATAATTGGACAGTGACGTATGACTCACACCAATTAAAGGTCAAGCAACGACTTTTTTACAAGAATAGATCTCCAAAATAATAGTTTTTTAATTTTACACCTTTACAAGAAAAAATTTAACCCTTGAGGATGAATTTAGAGTCCCGGTCTAGTTGACGTAAATGGATCTATTTATCTGTGAGTGGATGGGCCAGCGTCATTTCTATGTCTCAAGTAGCAATTTAAAGAAAGAAAGACTCAAAAATGCTAATTTAGGCTTAATTTACTTTATAAATCTCTTCCATAAAAAACACCTTTAACACCTGAGGCATCGCTTAAACACAAAATCTTTAGCTTTTTCTACATCCCTGTAAGAATCTGGGCAGTTATGACATCATAACTTTCATCTTCAGGTGTTCCAGGTTGATCCAAAATGTGGGAGGAGCCATTTTTTTTAGACTTAAAAAGCTTTATTTTTTTATACTTTTTATTCTACAATTGTTACTATGTATTAAATATTTAGTTCTTCATTATAAGCTTTTATTTTTGTTTTCTATTTAAACCCCCAACCACTAGATGGCAGCGTGGCTCACTTAGCCTCTTTGAGCAGCTCTACACCTATATATTATGTCTATGCTCTACACTCTCCATGACATTCACAACTCGATTTAACTAAGGATGAGTACGGAACCGAAAAGATGTTCAAAGTTGGTGCTGATAGCTTTTCAAAAACACAACCGTGTACCGTGTGGCTCATGGAAGAACGAGTGAGACCAGACGTGCTTTCCTATTCAGCGACCTGATGGATCAGAGTGAACAAGTTGTATGAAATACAGTTGAAGTCCTTAATGTTCTGATCATTAAATTTTATTTTTGTGAAAAATGTATTAGTATTCAAACAAAACTTCAAAAAAAATATATAAAAAAAAGTCAAAATAAAAAAAAAAGTGAAATATCTGGTACTTTCTTGAGATATATCTTGATACGTATTGCATTGCCATGCGGTGTAATCCATAGGAAAATTAAGTAGAATTGTCTATAACACTTTTTAAATGGGTCTACCCACCTGTCAATCAAAAACCCCAACCCTTTTTAATGCTCAAATCCAAATTCCCAAAACATTTCTGTTTTTACTTTTACCTGTGATAATTAGGGCTGCCACAAACGATTATTTTAATAGTCAACTAATCATCGATTAATTTTTCAGATTAGTCGACTAATCGGATCATGGACAAAGTGGATGTAAAGAAAATCTGAAATTTGATTAGCTTTAAAACAAAAAAATCCTAAATAAGCTAAAATCGCTAGCATATAGCTGAAATATTAGCTAAACTCCAAATTAGTCTAAAAAACTGTAAAAATTCCAAATTAGCCAAAATAGCTAACATGTAGCTGAAGACATAGCAAAACTCCAAATTAGCCTAAAAAACTGTAAAAATTCCAAATTAGCCAAAATAGCTAGCATGTAGCTGAAGACATAGCAAAACTCCAAATTAGGCTAAAAAACTGTAAAAATCCCAAATTAGCCAAAATAGCTAGCATGTAGCTGAAGACATAGCAAAAAACTCCAAATTAGCCTAAAAAACTGTAAAAATCCCAAATTAGCCAAAATAGCTAACATATAGCTGAAATATTAGCTAAACTCCAAATTAGTCTAAAAAACTGTAAAAATTCCAAATTAGCCAAAATAGGTAGCATGTAGCTGGAATAATAGAAAAACTCCAAATTAGCCTAAAAAAACTGTAAACATTTAGAATTAGCTAGCTAACATGTAAATGAAATATTAGCTAAACTCAAAATTTGCCTACAAAACTGAAAAAATCCTAAATTAGCCAAAATAGCTAACATATAGCTGAAATATTAGCTAAACTCCAAAATAGCCTAAAAAACTGTAAAAATTCCAAATTAGCCAAAATAGCTAGCATGTAGCTGAAGACATAGCAAAACTCCAAATTAGTCTAAAAAACTGTAAAAATTCCAAATTAGCCAAAATAGCTAGCATGTAGCTGAAATATTAGCTAAACTCCAAATTAGCCTAAAAAAACTGTAAAAAAAAAATCCCAAATTAGCCAAAATAGCTAGCATGTAGCTGAAATATTAGCTAAACTCCAAATTAGCCTAAAAAACTGTAAACATTTAGAATTAGCTAGCTAACATGTAAATGAAATATTAGCTAAACTCCAAATTTGCCTACAAAACTGAAAAAATCCTAAATTAGCCAAAAGAGCTAATATGTAGCTGAAATATTATCTTAATTCAAAATTAGCCTAAAAAACTGAAAAAGCCTAAATTAGCCAAAATAGCTAGCATGAAGCTAAAATATTAGCTAAACTCCAAAATAGCCTGAAAACCCTTAATAAATGCCAAAATAGTCTAAAAAGCTAGCAGAATGTCATTATAACTTTCAACTTCACTACAGCCTGACTCCATATATTATAAAGTAACGATTAATCGACTATTAAATTAGTTGTCGACTATTTTAATAGTCGATTAGTCATCGATTAGTCGACTAATCGTGGCAGCCCTAGTGATAATGCTTGTGTGGATACTGTAAGCTGAATTTGGCTGCAGAAGATGTTGATAGTGCTGATAGAGGAAAACGCTAAAGCTAATGGCTAGGAAAGCTGAAGCTGATAGCCAGCTAAAATATTAGCTAAATGCCAAATTAGTCTACAAAAACTAAGAGAAAAACCTATGTTCTTAGACAGCTAGCATATAGTTAAACTTCAAAATAGCCCATAAAGCTAAAGAAAGTCTAATTCAGCTTAAACAGCAGCGTGTAGATTTTAGCCTAACTCCAAAATAGCCTAAAAAATCGTAGTAAATGCCAAAATAGTCCAAAAAGCGAGCGGAACATGCTCGCTCTTGAAAATCTGACGACTCTGCACGTCGTTTCTCCTCCGTCGCCCTCATGCGTTCAAAGGGAAGCCGCGTTCTTTATGGCCGCTCCCGTTGGGCTGATCAACCTAATGTTTTAATGCGGGGTCCCAGCTGAGATCAAACGCAGCCCCCCGGGACGACGGCCCCGGAGCCCCGCTCATTAACAGGTTTTCTTACCTGCACATGCAGCAGTTTACCCACACAGGAAGACCTGCTCTGACTAACAACATCCCATAAAACAGGCAGAGATGGGGGGTGGGGTGTGGGGGGGACAGACAGGAACATTTGATTTATGAAGAATTTCAGATTCTATCAAGAATCATCTTTGGTGAAGACACCGAAGCCCTCGGAGTTTGTCCTGCCGGAAGCTTCTGGCTTTCATTAGAAAAGTCTCCAATTGGGGCCTTAACGAGGCTCCGGCCTTAACGAGGCTCCGGCCTTAACGAGGCTCCAGGAGCAGCAGGACGGGCCTCATTAGGAGGCGTTTTCGGATAAAGATTACACGCTGGCCCCACACCACAACGTTATGACGGTAGTCAAACGCTGCTACTGATTCTCCAAAAACTTTCAGTCTTCATACTATCAAATCATTACAGAAACGTGTTTCACTTTTCATAGTCGGCACTCTTTCTTAATTGGGTTTTTAGAAAAACTTTTAGTAGAAAAAACTTTCAGAAAGTGTCGGAAAGCCGGAGCCTGATTGTCAAATTGAGCCTAATGTCTGCAGTTTGAATCCTGACGCCTCGTAGAAACGATATAATTCCATCATCAGCTTCAGCGCCACGACACGAGTTTGTCTTTGACCCGACGGAACCTTTTAAAGAAGTTTAGAACTCGCTTCACCGGTTTGTAAAAAAGACACAAACCAGCTGAAGAATGTAAAAAAAAACTGTCATTTTTTAAAGTAAATAGTAATAACTTTTAAGTTTTTCTCAAATATTTTTTGCACAAAAAAAAATAAGAAATGGATAAATGTTCTTGATGAGGATCCTTCAGGTGCTGCGTGATGGGCGGAGCTACATGCCCCGTCTCTTTTGACAAAAAAAAAAGTGCTTGTAAATCTGCTGGCACCATGTATCCACGTTGCTAGGAGACCAGGAAGTGATTAACTAACGCCAAACACGCCAGTGTGTTGTGACATACATCAAAGTGTCCTTCCTGTCTTAAAGGCTTTCTTGACTAAGCACTCTCGTCCCGCCGCTGCACCTGGACTCACCTTTTATTTGCTCTTTTTGAGCAAATTTGCAGAGCTAAAAAAAAAAAAATGTAGACTTTTTGCCCCTAATGAGATGCTTCTGCAGAGCCGGGCCTATAAAGGCTCCTGATGCAAAGCAGATGCTGCTCGCTTCCTGCATCACCTGGACACCAACTCGCCTTCAAACGGATCCTCCTTTACATCTTCTCTGCTCCAAAGTTGAATTCTGTGACGCTCAAAGCCCTAAAAATTAGGGCTGCCACGATTAGTCGACTAATCGATGACTAATCGACTATTAAAATAGTCGACAACTAATTTAATAGTCGATTAGTCGTTACTTTATAATATATGGAGTCAGGCTGTAGTGAAGTTGAAAGTTATAATGACATTCTGCTAGCTTTTTAGACTATTTTGGCATTTATTAAGGGTTTTCAGGCTATTTTGGAGTTTAGCTAATATTTTAGCTTCATGCTAGCTATTTTGACTAATTTAGGCTTTTTCAGTTTTTTAGGCTAATTTTGAATTAAGATAATATTTCAGCTACATATTAGCTCTTTTGGCTAATTTAGGATTTTTTCAGTTTTGTAGGCAAATTTGGAGTTTAGCTAATATTTCATTTACATGTTAGCTAGCTAATTCTAAATGTTTACAGTTTTTTAGGCTAATTTGGAGTTTTTCTATTATTCCAGCTACATGCTAGCTATTTTGGCTAATTTGGAATTTTTACAGTTTTTTAGACTAATTTGGAGTTTAGCTAATATTTCAGCTATATGCTAGCGATTTTAGCTTATTTAGGATTTTTTTGTTTTAAAGCTAATCATATTTCAGATTTTCTTTACATCCACTTTGTCCATGATCCGATTAGTCGACTAATCGGAAAAATTAATCGATGATTAGTCGACTATTAAAATAATCGTTTGTGGCAGCCCTACTAAAAATACTTTCTATGACTCGTGGGCTGAACCGTCAGGTACCTGAGGAGCTCTCAGGTCCCACTTAAACTCCTCTTCCTCCTCCTGCTCCGACATTGGAGACAGAAGTCTGTAATAACCAGCTTTGTCAGGAAGTGCTCTTTCAAAGTGGGATTTATCGGCTACCGGTTGGCAGACCTACAGCAGAGCCTCCCTGAAGGGATGAGCGTTTGCTGGAGACGGCAGGACGCCGGCCTCCGAACGCCTTCAACCCAAATTCACCTTCTGCTCTGTCTTTTCTGCAGACTTTGAGTGGAACTTCAGTCAGGACCTGTCGGCCATGCTGGTCAAGCAGGAGGAAGACGACGGCGCTCACACGATAGACGACCAGCCCTCGGAAGGCCCGCCCCTCATACTGAGCCCGCCTCCGCACAGGGCGTCGCCATGGAAACGCAAGGTCAGTGCCCGCATCCGCGCCTGCATCCGTGCGGCCGAACCAGATCGAGGACGTGGACGCTGACGTTTCCCCGTTCGTCTCCACAGGAAAGCGGCGAGGTCGCCATAAAGGACGAACCCAAAGAGTTTGGACAGTATCTCAGCCTGCCCAGCGGTACGCACCCTAAACACACACGTCTGAAACCAACTCTACAAGAATAAACAGCAACTTTACTTCGTTTTGTTCATTTTTAGAGTAATTTGAAAAGCTATCAAAGATAAAAATGTTGATTTTAGCATTTTCTTGCAGAATTTTTCTGAGATATATAAAGAAAATTTAGAATAAAACAGCATTTCTGACTGTAAAGTAACACTGAGAAGCACTGTGTGCTGTACCACTCCCCCAAAATGGACTAAAATGATATTTAAAGTTTATCTTTTTGGTCATTATTAGAATAAATGACAGATTCTTATACATTTATTTCTATCCAATGTTTTCATTTGATAGTGAAGGGATGAAGACATCAAATTCATAATAGAAAATGTTTTTTTTTTTGTTGCATTTTTAACTTAAGTAAATCTGATCTTTTAATTTGGTCTTTTATTTTGAAAAGAACAGGTATATAGTGTTGTTGAAATGTAAAGTTAAATTAAACAGAAAAACATCATAATTTGGTTGTTTCTTAGTTCAGTGCAACTTTTATATAAATAAATGTCTGCCACAAACGATTATTTTAATAGTCGACTAATCATCGATTAATTTTTCCGATTAGTCGACTAATCGGATCATGGACAAAGTGGATGTAAAGAAAATCTGAAATATGATTAGCTTTAAAACAAAAAAATCCTAAATAAGCTAAAATAGCTAGCATATAGCTGAAATATTAGCTAAACTCCAAATTAGTCTAAAAAACTGTAAAAATTCCAAATTAGCCAAAATAGCTAGCATGTAGCTGAAGACATAGCAAAACTCAAAATTAGCCTAAAAAACTGTAAAAATCCCAAATTAGCCAAAATAGCTAACATATAGCTGAAATATTAGCTAAACTCCAAATTAGCCCTAAAAAAGTGTAAAAATTCCAAATTAGCCAAAATAGCTAGCATGTAGCTGGAATAATAGAAAAACTCCAAATTAGCCTAAAAAACTGTAAATATTTAGAATTAGCTAGCTAACATGTAAATGAAATATTAGCTAAACTCCAAATTTGCCTACAAAACTGAAAAAATCCTAAATTAGCCAAAAGAGCTAATATGTAGCTGAAATATTATCTTAATTCCAAATTAGCCTAAAAAACTGAAAAAGCCTAAATTAGCCAAAATAGCTAGCATGAAGCTAAAATATTAGCTAAACTCCAAAATAGCCTGAAAACCCTTAATAAATGCCAAAATAGTCTAAAAAGCTAGCAGAATGTCATTATAACTTTCAACTTCACTACAGCCTGACTCCATATATTATAAAGTAACGACTAATCGACTGTTAAATTAGTTGTCGACTATTTTAATAGTCGATTAGTCATCGATTAGTCGACTAATCGTGGCAGTCATATTGTGATTAGCAAGAAACGGTTCGAAATGGCTCTTTTTGGTGTTAAAGGTTGCAGCCTCTTGTCCTAAACATAGTTAAAACAACACAGATTTATAGATTTAGTATAGTAAACCGGTTAATTATAACTTAAAAACCACAGCAAAGGATCTGGTTTCTGCAGCTCTGCATAAATAAGCTGCATACTGTTAAATAAAAGCTAAACTTTTCTTACTTTTTCTCATTTTAAAATTAATTTTAAGGGAAAATCTTAAAATCTTTCCAGAAGAAAAACATTAAAAAATGTGGATAAATTAGGAAAAACACATTCAACTACAGAAAAAATGTTCATTTTCTACACACCAGAACAAAAACTGTTCATTTATGTAGGAAAAAATGAGCTCCTTGGAATTCATTCTCAGGGTCAGACGAGTTTTTGTGGGTTCATGTCAGGGCGACTTGGACCTGAAAGCTTTTTAATTAAAGGTTTCAGACTCTTGAAGTCAGCCAAAAGAAAAAGTAGTCCTTAAAAAGTCCGATCATCTCCAACTTTGATCCTGCTTTTTATTTCCATTTTTGTTCACATGTAAACCTGAAAATTCAACCCTTTATTCCCCCCAGACGATGCCCTTCAGCTCCCGCCCACCCCTCCCAGCAGTAACCACGGCGACAGCGACGGCTCGCTGCCGCCCTCCTCCCCACACCTCCCGCTGCTGCCGTCGTCCCCCCAACCACAACAGAGACCAGGAGGTCGAGCCTCCTCCTCGTCCTCCCCCTCCTCGGCCATCTCCTCCTCGCCTCTCCTCACAGCTCCACACGTGAGTTCCTGATTCCTCCTCGTTCCAGCTGCATCCGTGAGGTCAGAAACAACAGGAAGTCCCGCCCCCTTTTGCCTCCTTCATCCTAAAAGTTCTGACGTTTTCCTGAAAGTTTTCGTAGCATTTTAATCCTGAAGCAGATGATTTCTGTTCAAAGCATGACTCCGCAGAACGGAGCAGATGATGACGCGGCAGGAATAGACGGATTGAAGTGGGCCGAGTGGGTGTTGGTTGTAATTCACTCACCTCAAACGAGTCCTTTAATTTTCTGCCAGACTTCAGAACGCTCAGCTTCCATCAACAGCTTTCCTATGATTCAGCCCAACCTGTTTATGGGAGAAGAAAGGTTTCAGGTCGGGTTGGGAAGCACCAGAACCGCATCGATAAGTGGGTCACACGGTCCCGGTCCTTCCGATGGATGGAAGAGTAGAAAAAGCTGAAACATTTCTACAACAAAAAGCAGCAAAAATCTGTTTTTTTAGGCCAAAAAAAAAACCCAACAAATTTTTACCCATAATCCCCCTGTGTTTAATCCTCCCCATTCTGAAGATCAAGCAGCTCCATTCTTCTCATGGATTCTGGTCTGGAACCTTTCCTGCTGCCTTCATTCCTGATGATGCTTGTATTTAGGCGTGTTTTTAAGTTTTTACGAAACCAATTCTTATCAAATGTTTCAGTCAAAGTTCTGAGACCCATCAGAACAACTCTGAAAGCAAGTTTTCAAAATAAGTGTTAATAAAATTAAGCTTTTCGGGTAAAATCAAGAAAACGTACTAAGGTGTAAGTAAATAAGGTGATATATATTTTTTAACAAAATTAACTGATCTGCAACATTTATTTCCGTATTAGACGTCTGAACTCCTGTTTTGTTTGTGAAGAAGCTGCCTTGTTTGACACAGCAGCTCCACCTAATGTCCGGACTAAGAATTGCATTTTACTTTCGAGATTCCTTTGCCTATTTATAAAGGTTTTGACTAAAATCGATCTGAATCCATCTAAGCTTGATAGATCAATAGTTGATTCATAAAAGTGGAGATCAATCTAAGACATGAAGCTAAAGTCTACTAGCTTGATGCTAACGTATAATGGGATTTTCCATTTGATGGCTAATGTTAACGCTCGGTCGAACTAAATCACGTGTCAAAGTCGAGGCGGATGCGGCTCTCCGTGTAATTCTATCCGGCCCTCCAGATCATTTTATTTTATTATTATTAATGACCCGATGTTATCTTGCACTTATTTCTAACTTGTATAATTTTGTCAAAATATATCTTTTTGGAGAGTAAAATATTGAAAGTTATTTAAGGTTTAAGTTGATTTATTCTGGAATAATATTCCTGCATTTTTGTTATTCATAATTAGGTTAAAAAGTTACAGTTTTAAAGTTTTAAAAATTGTTATTCTTCTAGCTTTTTGGACAATTTTGGTATTTACAGAAAATGTTTAGGGTATTTAGGAGTAATATTTCAGCTTTATGGTCGCAGTTTTGGCTAATTTAGGCTTATTTGGTGTTTTGGCTATTTTGGAGTTTAGCTAACATGTCAGCTGCATGCCAGCTGTTTTTAGGGTTTAGCTAATATTTGCACGCTAGCTGTTTCGGCTAATTTAAGCTTTTTTAATTTTTTGGGCTATTTTTACATTTAGCTATTTTTTAAGCTACTCTGTAGCTGTTTTGGCTAACGTAAGTTATTTTTTATTTTATTTTTTTTTAGTTCTCAGCTTTAGCATTTAGCTATCAGCTTCAGCGCTTTCATCTATCAATTTCAGCATCTTCAGCGGCCAAATTCAGTTTCCAGCAGTCACACTAGCTTTATTGCAGGTAATGCTATATATCTAGTTCATAATTATGTTAAAATGTTACGGTTTTAAACTTTAAATATGTAGTTTCAGATAGGGCTGCCACGATTAGTCGACTAATCGATGACTAATCGACTATTAAAATAGTCGACAACTAATTTAATAGTCGATTAGTCGTTACTTTATAATATATGGAGTCAGGCTGTAGTGAAGTTGAAAGTTATAATGACATTCTGCTAGCTTTTTAGACTATTTTGGCATTTATTAAGGGTTTTCAGGCTATTTTGGAGTTTAGCTAATATTTTAGCTTCATGCTAGCTATTTTGGCTAATTTAGGCTTTTTCAGTTTTTTAGGCTAATTTGGAATTAAGATAATATTTCAGCTACATATTAGCTCTTTTGGCTAATTTAGGATTTTTTCAGTTTTGTAGGCAAATTTGGAGTTTAGCTAATATTTCATTTACATGTTAGCTAGCTAATTCTAAATGTTTACAGTTTTAGGCTAATTTGGAGTTTTTCTATTATTCCAGCTACATGCTACCTATTTTGGCTAATTTAGAATTTTTACAGTTTTTTAGGCTAATTTGGAGTTTAGCTAATATTTCAGCTATATGTTAGCTATTTTGGCTAATTTGGGATTTTTACAGTTTTTTAGGCTAATTTGGAGTTTTGCTATGTCTTCAGCTACATGCTAGCTATTTTGGCTAATTTGGAATTTTTACAGTTTTTTAGACTAATTTGGAGTTTAGCTAATATTTCAGCTACATGTTAGCTATTCTGGCTAATTTGGAATTTTTACAGTTTTTTAGGCAAATTTGGAGTTTAGCTAATATTTCAGCTACATGTTAGCTATTTTGGCTAATTTGGGATTTTTACAGTTTTTTAGGCTAATTTGGAGTTTTGCTATGTCTTCAGCTACATGCTAGCTATTTTGGCTAATTTGGAATTTTTACAGTTTTTTAGACTAATTTGGAGTTTAGCTAATATTTCAGCTACATGTTAGCTATTTTGGCTAATTTGGGATTTTTACAGTTTTTTAGGCTAATTTGGAGTTTTGCTATGTCTTCAGCTACATGCTAGCTATTTTGGCTAATTTGGAATTTTTACAGTTTTTTAGACTAATTTGGAGTTTATCTAATATTTCAGCTATATGCTAGCTATTTTGGCTAATTTGGAATTTTTACAGTTTTTTAGACTAATTTGGAGTTTAGCTAATATTTCAGCTATATGCTAGCAATTTTAGCTTATTTAGGATTTTTTGTTTTAAAGCTAATCATATTTCAGATTTTCTTTACATCCACTTTATCCATGATCCGATTAGTCGACTAATCGGAAAAATTAATCGATAATTAGTCGACTATTAAAATAATCGTTTGTGGCAGCCCTAGTTTCAGAGAAATAAATGTTTATGTTTAAATGCTGATTTTGCCTCTTGTGTGATTGAGTTCGACGCCCCTGGTCTAAACATACATTACTGACTAAATGAACATCTTTATGAACTCACAGGAAAGAATTTTACCAACTCTTTTAAGGCAATCTTTTTTTAAAGCAACCATTTGAGGTCTAAATCACCATTTTTTGCTCATTCTTTCTTCTTCTTCTTTTGGAATAAAGTGCAATCTCCATATAGCACAATCTCCACCTAGTGGCCAAACTGAAACTTCCTCCAGGAGAAGCAGAACAATTGTTGGAGCTTTTCAATCTCATTATAATTTCATTAGTACATTTGAAAGTATGTGAACTGTATCAAATTAATGTAAATGTATTCAAAACATATATAGATTATGAATGTATTTCTAAATGTGTAGACTCAAAGTGGAATTGAAGCTAATTTAATTGAGCGGATCGGAAAAAATCTGAATTAAATCAGTTTTGAAAATAAGTCTTGACGCCTGACACTAAAGATTGAAGTGATAAGGAGGTTTAATATGGAAAAATAGATATTTTTTGGTGAGGAAATGATCTAACAAAGCTTTTGCGTTTCTGCTTGGTTCGACAGAAGCTGCAAGGCTCCGGGCCGCTCATGCTAACAGAGGAGGAGAAGAGGACGCTGGTCGCAGAGGGTTACCCCGTCCCCAACAAGCTTCCCCTCACCAAGAGCGAGGAGAAGGCGCTGAAGAGAGTCCGGCGGAAGATTAAAAACAAGGCAAACCTTTTTTTTTTATATCACTTTTGGCTAAAAACCAAAATGCTTTTTGATGACAAATCATTTGTGTTTGTTTAGATTTCAGCTCAGGAAAGTCGGAGGAAGAAGAAGGAGTATGTGGAGTGTCTGGAGAAAAAGTAAGATCCTTTGATTTGTCTGGAGGATTAGAAATCAGAAAGTTTAGAGGAGAAGTTCCTAAAACTCTGTAGGGGCACCCTTTCACACACACCGAGGTTTCCCCTCTCTAGACTTTTTTTTAAAGCTCTCCGCTCACTGTAGAAGATGGAAAAACCTTCAGCAGATCCAGTTGTGTAATGCTGAAGGGGAGCTGGCAGCAGAGACCGGCTTCAGGGCCAGCTTTTGTGTTTGGAGGTTTCCTCGCCGTGGAGCTGAATGACATTACGGCTCTGCTGGGGTCGTGGTCACGAATGTTCGAGCGCCATGACTGAATGAAGATTTCATCATCGTCAGTTACCTCCTTTAGACCTTCCAGACTCATGAAGAGCAAAAAAAACATTTTTAATCCTCCCTTTTTTTTTTTTTTTTTTACTTTGACCTGACTCCAGGAGCCTGCTGAACACATGGAACGGATTCACCGTCGTGAAATCAAAATATGGATTAACATTCCTTTTAGATAACCGCAAGATAAATGGAGGAGAGGTTTCAACACACAAAAATGCCTCTTTAATCTGACTTTCTTTCACTAATAAAAAGAAACCAAAAAAATATATATAATATTTTTCCAAAAATTAGTTTTCAATCATTTGTAAACATTTAAAAAAAAAAAAAATTTAGTGTGTATCCAAGATGAAAGGCATTATTTCCATGCTTTTATTGCTACAATCACTCAGGAAGTTGATGACAAAGTAGGCGAGCTCAAGAAACACACATACGTTGTAAAAATAAAAAATAAAAGAGAAAATTTAACAAAAATATAAACTTTGGACTCGATATATCTTTAAAAATGGCTGCACTTTTGCAAAACCTGTGATTCGTTATTAATATCGGAGAAACGCAGACGTTTTTTTTTTTTTTATATTTATTAACAATTTCAAGGACAATACAATAACATAAAGGTTCAAAAAACAGACGCAAGAGAGATGCGAGCAGAAAAAAAAAAAAAAAAAAAACGGAGAGGAAATTATAAAAAAAAAAATTATAATATACAAAATATAAAATACAAAGAAAACAGTTTTAAGACAAAAATAAGCTAGAGACTTTTTAGAAGTCCAATATTTTCTGCTTCATTGTACATTTTCACAGCAGTTTTGGTTTTGACATATTTAAGGCATGAGAAAAATAAAAGTAGTTCCCTACGAAATACACAAAATTTTGGTGTTGATTTACATTTCTGCCTGGGAGGGTTTACTTCCTTGTCACGTGATCGCTACAGCCAATCTGGTGGCAGAGTGAACGGCGCGCAGTGTCAGGAGGAAAGCGACGCTAACATTAGCAGGTTTATTGAAAAAATGTGTTTAAAAGCGCTTTTCTGTTCAGTAGAATACATTTCAGCTGAGTGCATGTAAAATTTAAACTTTTATCAGTTATTTTACAAGTTATTGAAACTAGAAAATGCTATCTTTGCAGCTTACAGTAGAATTCTCTCAATAAAAGCACGTAAAGGAAATGCTTTGAATTAGCATACATGTATTATTGGCGCAAAAATATTAGCGTAATTTTTACTAAATATGTCTGAAAGTGGATGATAATGTGCCTTAAAATTAAAAAGGTTAAAAGGTCAATGCAATAGAGAACAGAGTGGCCCCTAGTGGCCAACTGCATCCACTGCAACCTCTTAAGAATGAGATGCAACAAATAATGTTCAGCTTTGACATTTAAGCGATTTAACTCAGTTACAATCACTTCAACGTTGAAGTTGGGAATAAAAAAACAAGAGAACCGTGTTAGAATAAAATTAAAGGCAGAGGTTTGTTTTGAAAAAGCTTTATTTAAAAATTAACTCACAACCAAGATTTGTTTCTGCAGCAACTTTGAGTTTGAGGCGGTTTTTATTAAAAAACATTTCATTTTTGTCATTTAAAACTTCCTGTTAGTGATGGATCAGTGGAGAACCAAAAAATAAAAAACGTCTAGACCCGAAAGTCTCTCCAATGGCTTGAAATAAACTTTATTTAAACTAGCAATCCCAACAGTTTTTCCAGTTTGCCATTTTGTAATGTTTTTTAGGGTATTTTGGAGTTTAGCTAAAATTTTAGCAGCATGTTAGCTATTTTGGCCAATTTAGGCTTTTTTGGTTTGTTTTTGGATCATTTCTTAATACGGCTGCCACGATTAGTCGACTAATCGATGACTAATCGACTATTAAAATAGTTGACAACTAATTTAATAGTCGATTAGTCGTTACTTTATAATATATGGAGTCAGCTGTAGTGAAGTTGAAAGTTATAATGACATTCTGCAGCTTTTTAGACTATTTTGGCATTTATTAAGGGTTTTCAGGCTATTTTGGAGTTTAGCTAATATTTTAGCTTCATGCTAGCTATTTTGGCTAATTTAGGCTTTTTCAGTTTTTTAGGCTAATTTGGAATTAAGATAATATTTCAGCTACATATTAGCTCTTTTGGCTAATTTAGGATTTTTTCAGTTTTGTTGGCAAATTTGGAGTTTAGCTAATATTTCATTTACATGTTAGCTAGCTAATTCTAAATGTTTACAGTTTTTTAGGCTAATTTGGAGTTTTTCTATTATTCCAGCTACATGCTACCTATTTTGGCTAATTTGGAATTTTTACAGTTTTTTAGGGCTAATTTGGAGTTTAGCTAATATTTCACTATTTTAGCTAATTTGGGATTTTTTTTTACAGTTTTTTAGGCTAATTTGGAGTTTAGCTAACATTTCAGCTGCATGTTAGCTATTTTGGCTAATTTGGGATTTTTACAGTTTTTTAGGCTAATTTGGAGTTTTGCTATGTCTTCAGCTACATGCTAGCTATTTTGGCTAATTTTGAATTTTTACAGTTTTTTAGACTAATTTGGAGTTTAGCTAATATTTCAGCTATATGCTAGCGATTTTAGCTTATTTAGGATTTTTTTGTTTTAAAGTTAATCATATTTCAGATTTTCTTTACATCCACTTTGTCCAATTAATCGATGATTAGTCGACTATTAAAATCATTGTTTGTGGCAGCCCTATTTCTTAATTTAGCTAATATTCAGCTAGCTGTTTTGGCTTACTTAGGCTTTTTTCAGTTTTTACGGTAATTTGTAATCTAACTAATATTTTAGATTACCATCTGCTTCAGCGTTTTCAGCCATTAGCTTCATCGATTCCATCTATCAGCGTTTTTAGCTATTAATTTCAGCATCTTCAGCGGCCAGATTCAGCTTACAGCATTCACACTAATCGCAGGTAACGCTCTAATCTAGTTTATAATTAGTTTAAAGCTAATGATGGTTAATGCATGACCCGATTAGTCGACTAATCTGAAAAAATAACCTGTGATCAGTTGACTATTTGTGACAGCAGTAATCACAGCGTTGCTGGTCTCCATCCTAACGGTCGTCTGGTCGCCACATTAAAGCTTTTCATAACAAACATCATGAGGATGGATTAGATTTCAGAATATGTAGCTGTTGAGCATCTTTAAGTGATTGAATATCAAGAAAACATCTGATTTCAACATCAGGAAGAAGTTTGTCCATCCTTTTTGTATTTATAAACTTTATTTTGAAATTCCAGTCCGACACAAATCAGTTGAAGAATTTTCCCCTTTAGTTCAGATTTATATAGCGCTCACAGACGACGTATTTGTGGAGATTTTAGTTGTTACCGAATGAGAGGCGTCCTGTAAGAAAAACGGGGTCAAACATTTCCTGTTTACTTGGAGATGCTTCTGTTTGGAAAACCTTTTTTGGTGAAGCGGCAGCAGAGATGTTGAAGGACGTGTCTGCCTCCTTCAGGGTGGAGAGCTACACGTCGGAGAACGGCGACCTGTGGAGAAAAGTGGAAAACCTGGAGACGGCCAACAGGTGAGGGTCAGGCTTCTGGATGTGCCGCCGCAGCTCCTCTGTTATTATAACAGGACGATCTGCTATTATCCTGGGGGGCGCTGGTTAGACGGGTGTGGAGGGGTCGAGGGTCTGAGGCCTGTCATTAAGCCAGCAGCAGCTTTCATCATGATAAATATGTTCAAACCACCTCATAGAGGAACAATAAGCTGAGGGGGGTGAGTCAGAACGCTAAAGTTGAGCGGAGGAAACTAAATTTAACTTAGAAAACGTCTCAAATGTAGCGATTAGTGGTCATTTTGTTCTCTTTCTCAGCAAACCAGCTCAGGTTCTGTCTGGAGGATCATCAGAGATGGCTTAAAAAAAAAGAGTTTTTAGCATGGCTCCTGCTGGCTGTAAAACCCCTGTGGTCTGCCCTCAATGTGGCCTTTTCCTGAAGAGGATTTTTTTTTTTAACTTCTAGAATGAGAGTTTGATCAAGAACCAGATCAGAAAACCTGGTTCTCTGTCTCCACTCAGTGGCGGCAGCGCGTCCTCGCAGCTCATACCATCAGAGCCCTGCTCTCCAGACGAGGGCTGCTACGATTAGTCGACTAATCGACTATTAAAATAGTCGACAACTAATTTAATAGTCGATTAGTCGTTACTTTATAATATATGGAGTTAGAGTGTCGTAAAGTTGAAAGTTATAATAAAAATATACTAGCTTTTTAGACTATTTTGGCATTTATCAAGGTTCGTTTAAGCTATTTTGGAGATTAGCTAATATTTCAGCTACAAGCTAGCTATTCTGGTTAATTTAGGACTTTTTTCAGTTCTTTTGGCTAACTTGGTGTTTAGCTAATATTTCAGCTAGATGCTAGCTGTTTTGGCTAACTTTAGCTTTTAAAAAAAAAAATTTTTTTGGGTGTTTTGGAATTTAGCTAATATTTAAGCTACATGCTAGCTATTTTGGAAAATTTAGGACTTTTTTCAGTTTTTAGGCTAACTTGTTGTTTAGCTAATATTTCAGCTAGATGCTAGCTGTTTTGGCTAACTTTAGCTTTTAAAAAAAAAAAATTTTTTAGGGTGTTTTGGGAATTTAGCTAATATTTAAGCTACATGCTAGCTATTTTGGAAAATTTAGGACTTTTTCAGTTTTTAGGCTAACTTGTTGTTTAGCTAATATTTCAGCTAGATGCTAGCTGTTTTGGCTAACTTTAGCTTTTAAAAAAAAAAAGTTTTTTAGGGTGTTTTGGAATTTAGCTAATATTTAAGCTACATGCTAGCTATTTTGGAAAATTTAGGACTTTTTTCAGTTTTTAGGCTAACTTGTTGTTTAGCTAATATTTCAGCTAGATGCTAGCTGTTTTGGCTAAGTTAAGCTTTTTTTAAAAAAGTTTTTTAGGGTGTTTTGGAATTTAGCTAATATTTAAGCTACATGCTAGCTATTTTGGAAAATTTAGGACTTTTTCAGTTTTTAGGCTAACTTGTTGTTTAGCTAATATTTCAGCTAGATGCTAGCTGTTTTGGCTAACTTTAGCTTTTAAAAAAAAAAGTTTTTTAGGGTGTTTTGGAATTTAGCTAATATTTAAGCTACATGCTAGCTATTTTGGAAAATTTAGGACTTTTTTCAGTTTTTAGGCTAACTTGTTGTTTAGCTAATATTTCAGCTAGATGCTAGCTGTTTTGTGGCAGCCCTACTCCAGACCCACGAGCAGAGGGAGTTCGGAAAAACCAGATCGCGAGGATCGCTGTTTGATTTCCAAACGAACCCTTCTACCTCTCAGATTACCCGGTGTTGTTGTACCGTCTGCAGGTCTCTGCTGCAGCAGCTGCAGAAGCTTCAGTCCCTGATCTCAGGGAAAGTCATCCCTCGCTCCTGTAAGATCGCCTCCACCCAAACAGGGACGTGCCTCATGGTAAAAACCTCTCAAAAAGCCCCAAAATGAAGAAAGCTGTGATTCTTTTCATTCAACTGTTGGTTTCCTCCGTCCAGATGGTGGCGCTGTGCTTCGTCTTGGTGTTGGGCTCCTTCTCCCCCTGCCTCTCCCCCCTCTCCCTGCTGTCCCACAGCTCGTCCGGCTCCCACCCCTCCTCTCCCCCTCCATCCGCAGACCTCTACACCACCAGTCAGGGTATGTCCTACTTCAAAATAAAAGCTTTTTTTTTCAAATCCGCTTTAATTTTAGCTCCTGGGGAAACCCCGGCTGCACCAGACATGACGTTCTAGATGTCCCTCTTTATAGTCTGCAGCCGTCTAAAACGGACCGCACGACTTATTTAGAGCACGTGTGTCAAAGCCAAGGCCCGGAGGGCCGGATTTGGCCCTTTAAGTGTTATTAATGTTTAAGATGATTTATTCTGATCTACTCTATTCTGATTTTTTAGAACATTTTGGAGTTTAGCAAACATTTGAGCTACATGCTAGCTGTTTTGGCTTTTTTAGGGCTTTTAAAAAAAAAAGTTTTCTAGGCTATTTTGGAGTTAAGCTAATAGTTACACACTTAGCTGTTTTGGCTAATTTAGGATTTTCTTTGAAGTTTTTAGGCCATTTTGGAGTAAGGATAATATTTACACACTTAGCTGCTTTGGATAATTTATGCTTCTTTGGAAAACTTTTTTAGGCTATTCTGGCATTTAGCTGTTTTTTCAGCTACATGTTAGCTGTTTGGGCTAATCTGCGTTTTTTTTTTTTTTTAGTTTTTTAGGCTAATTTAGCATTAAGGTAACATTTTAGCTGGTGATCATTTTCAGCGTTTTCAGCCATTAACTTTAGCATTTTCAGCT
Organism: Oryzias javanicus; assembly: GCA_003999625.1. Classification (NCBI taxonomy): domain Eukaryota; kingdom Metazoa; phylum Chordata; class Actinopteri; order Beloniformes; family Adrianichthyidae; genus Oryzias; species Oryzias javanicus. The sequence continues at coordinate 24,602,904 of CM012438.1, forward strand.
ATCAATTTCAGCATTTTCAGCTATCAATTTCAGCATTTTCAGGTATGAATTTCAGCATTTTTAACTATCAATTTCAGCATTTTTAATTATCAATTTCAGCATTTTCAGCTATCAATTTCAGCATTTTTAGGTATCAATTTCAGCATTTTCAGGTATCAATTTCAGCATTTTCAGGTATCAATTTCAGCATTTTTAACTATCAATTTCAGCATTTTTAACTATCAATTTCAGCATTTTCAGCTATCAATTTCAGCATTTTCAGCTATCAATTTCAGCATTTTCAGGTATCAATTTCAGCATTTTTAACTATCAATTTCAGCATTTTTAACTATCAATTTCAGCATTTTTAACTATCAATTTCAGCATTTTTAACTATCAATTTCAGCATTTTTAACTATCAATTTCAGCATTTTCAGGTATCAATTTCAGCATTTTCAGGTATCAATTTCAGCATTTTCAGCTATCAATTTCAGCATTTTTAACTATCAATTTCAGCATTTTTAACTATCAATTTCAGCATTTTTAACTATCAATTTCAGCATTTGTAACTATCAATTTCAGCATCTCTAGCCTTTCAGCGCTAGCATCGTCAGCAGCCAAATTCAGCTTACGGGATTCACATTAGCATTGTTACAAGTTCTAGTTCATAACTATGTTAAATAGTTAAGATTTTAAAATTAAAAAAATGTAGTTTTAGTGTTAATAAATGTTCATCCTGTGGGGTCTGCGACCTAAGTTGTATTTTGGCTAATTGAATTTGACACCCCTGCTCTAGAAGTTTCTAGATTCATGAAAGCAGCTCTAAAAAAGATCTAAAAAAGAAAATCAAACAGAACCTGCTTCAAATGAAAAACGCGGCGCCCTCCTCTCTTTCAGTGCGCTCTCGCAGCCTGCTCTTCTACGATGAGCGGGCTCCTCTGGAGGACAGCTTAGCGCCGCCGGCGGGGGAAATGCTGCACTCTGAAGGCCACACCCGCCAGCACACCGCCAACAACAACAACCACACGGAGGCGGAGCAAAGGTACAGAGCGCTCCACCTGAGCGCTTTCATGCCGCACGATGACGGATTTTAACCTGCAACCTCTCCTCCTCAGAGAACCGGGCAGAGTCTCCGAGTTCTTCTGACACTTGTTGGTTCTCACCGCTGACCCCGCCCCCAACCTGCTGGACCGTCGCCAGTCTTCAGTCCGTCGGTGAAACGCCGACCCCATCTGATCGAACTTCCTTTAGAGACCGTTTTGTTCTCATTTCCTTTCAACCAAAGATCATGTGACGTCATTTTCAAAACAGAAACACGTGGATGGACTGAATGAGGTGATGTCACTTCCTGTTCCACGCCACGCCCCCTTTTTGTTGCCATCTTGGCCCGATTTGTCATCAAATATAATTTCTCAAACTCCATCAAAACACAAACCTGTCAGCAGCTGAAACGCTTTCTAGGGTTGCTGTAATGCAAGGAAATGGAATGGTCACTTGTCAATCAATAAGCCACGCCCACTTCAGTCAGATTTGCCATCAAATTACAAATCTAAAGTCAAAATGAGCTAAAACGAAAACTCGTAATCAGCTGGAACACGCCCACCGAGACTGCTGTATGGCTAAGATTAAAAATGATCACCCGTCAATCAAAAAGCCACGCCCATTTTAGTCATCAAATTGAGACTCAGAAACCAAAACGGAGCCAATTAACCATAAAACTAACCTGTCAGCCTCTGGAACACGCCCACTTAAGTTTCTGAGCGGTCACACGTCAGTCCAAAAGCCACGCCCCTTTTGGGCCAGATTCACCACTCGCTGGAACACGCCCACCAAGGCTGCTGTATGGCTGAGAAATAACCAATCGTTTGTTAATTAAAAAGCCACGCCCACTTTTTTGTATTTCTTAAAATAAAATAAAAAGTTCTGTTCGTGAAAGTTCACCCAAGTACTTTTCACAGATACTGTTAAATACATTTATGACCTAACTGACCCCTAGTGGCCACCTGGTGAACTGACCTGGCTCCACTTACCAGGGTCGATGACATCACAGCTGTGCCAACATTTGTCCCTCCCCGTCTGCCATACACCCGATCCCTTTTAATGAATTCAGATGGAGGTACTTGAGTAACACGCCACCTAGTGGTGAGAAACTGCCCGAAAAATCAGGTCACATGACCACACGCTCTGTCCATACACTTACACACTATCAAATGATCTGCAAGCTAAAAAAATATGTATTTTCATGTCAAATTTTGATCAAAAATGTCAAATCTACAGTTTCAACATACTTCCAAGTCGTTCTCTGCGTTTTCCTGTGCAGCAGAACGCTTATAGAGAGGAGTCAAAGGGCTGCTTTGTGATTTACCTGTTTTATTCTGAAAAGACCCTAAAAAAAAAACATTTCTGCATATCCAAACACATTTAAAGACATTTCACAGTGCCTTTTAAATGCTTTAGTCTCTTAAAATCATGACTTAAAAGTAGATATATTTTTAATTATTTCCTTTTTTTTTTTTTTGCATCAGAATCGAACCATCACTATAGATTTACTTCAGAGCTCAACAGTATTTTTACTACCAAATGTCTAAATTGTGTTTTTTATTTCATATTCTGACCAAACTCTTGTTTTATTTCAGCTTTAAATCATATTTTCATAGGACACAAAGAGGCTGGGAGATGGAACCTAAAGTTATTTTTATGGAAAAACAGATTGTATATGTAATATATTTGCATCATAAAAAGAGCATATTTAATTTATGCAACAAAAAAATACCTTTTTTGTTTATTGTATTGTTCTTTTTTTAAATAATCTTTTTAAAAAATGCAAAAAATACAACTTTTAATATATTTAGAGCATCAGAAAATTGATTTTGGACTTTTTTTTGACATTTCAAATGTTCATTTTACACATTCACGTGATTCGTAGCTGTTTGATATTTGTTTGATTCTTAATCCGAGAAATGACACAAATTTATCACAAAATAAATAACAAAATAAAAAAAAAAGAGAGATGAGTTTGTGGAGGATAAAAAAAGCACTGCTCTTAAATGTGTTGATGTGACAGCAGTGTGTGTTTTTATTTATTCCGTGTTTGTAGAAAGTTTGTAAATATTGATGAAGAAAAGCAGCCGACTGATGTGTCCTTTAAAAACACCACTACCGAGATCGTCATGAAACGTTTGGGAGAAACGTTCCATTAGACCAGGGGTCCCCAAACTACGGCCCGCGGGCCGAATCCGGCCCCCCTCCACATTTGGCCCGGCCCCCCAAACTGTTTTGGCTAAATTAGAGATTTTTTCAGTTTTTTAAGCTAATTCAGCATATAGCTAACACGTCAGCTACATGCTAACTGTTTTGGCTAATTTAGGCTTTTTCAATGTTTTAGGCTAATTTGGACTTTAGCTAATATTTTAGCTTTATGCTAGCTGTTTTGCTTAAATTAGATATTTTCCAGTTTTTTTAAGCTAATTCAGCATATAGCTAACACGTCAGCTACATGCTAGCTGTTTTGGCTAATTTAGGCTTTTTCAATCTTTTAGGCTAATTTGGACTTTAGCTAATATTTTAGCTTTATGCTAGCTGTTTTGCTTAAATTAGACATGTTCCAGTTTTTTTAGGCTAATTTGGCATTTAGCTAATATTTCAGCTACACGCTAGCTGTTTTGGCAAATTTAGGATTTTTCAATGTTTTAGGCTAATTTGGACTTTAGCTAATATTTTAGCTTTATGCTAGCTGTTTTGGCTAATTTAGGCGTTTTCAATGATTTAGGCTAATTTGGACTTTAGCTAATATTTTAGCTTTATGCTAGCTGTTTTGCTTAAATTAGACATGTTCCAGTTTTTTTAGGCTAATTTGACATTTAGGTAATATTTCAGCTACACGCTAGCTGTTTTGGCTTATTTAGGCTTTTTCAATCTTTTAGGCTAATTTGGAGTGTAGATAATATTTTAGCTTTATGCTAGCTGTTTTGCTTAAATTAGACATTTTCCAGTTTTTTTAGGCTAATTTGGCATTTAGCTAATATTTCAGCTACACGCTAGCTGTTTTGGCTTATTGGGAATTGTTCAATGGTTTTTTTGGACTCATTTGGCACTTGGTCAATATTTTAGCTAGCTAATCAGCATCAGTGTTTTCAGTTATCAGTTTCAGTATTTTTAGTTATCAATGTTAGCATCTTCAGCTCTTACTCTACTGCAGGTAATGCTATAGATCAAGTTTTTTAAAATGTTTTTGTATTATTTTTCTATGACGATTACAGAAATGAATTATTTAAAATTTCGTTGTGTGACTTTCTGGAAAACCATAAATCTTTACGATTAGACTGTGATTGTTACACTTTTTCTGTTAGCCTACAAACCAACCAGGCCCTCCCATCAGAGAATAAAACAGTGATGTTTGGGGACCCCTGCATTTGACCACTAGTCCGACCAAAAGACTCCTCCAGAACAAAAAGGAAATAGATTTTCTGATACTCTTTCAAAATAAAACCCAAACTTTTTTCTGTTTGGATCCCTTTTGTTCTATCAACCACGATCCTCCTGACACTGCAGGATTTACTCACCCGTGTACATAAATGTTGACGTGGAGTTCTTGTATATACGGCCTTGTTTTTGTATTGTGACATAAAAGACTTTCACCTGTGGACTGTTTGAGAAGCTGGACTAACCGAGTCTGGAGAAGTTTGATTATTTCTGAGGGAATAGTGAAGCTCCTCCCCCGAGGTCTGCCGTTTGGATCGTGTTGTTGTCTTGTTGTATAGTGTCCTGCATGTTCCTCCATATTCCAGTATTTTATCTTAGTATAGCCAGTAGAGTAGAAACAAGCAAAATATTAAAAAACTGCATCAGCACGCCAGTGTCCGGCTCTTTTGTTGGGCTCAGCCGAAGTGTTTGAGGATGAGCTGCTTCCGGAGCTCCTCCGCCTCGCCGTCCTCCGGTCTCTGATTCAGGTTCCGGTGCTCCTCCAGAGGCTCCGTCCTCTCCAGAGTCCAGGCGTCCAGCCCGGACTGCAGCGACACGTTGTGGAGAACGCAGCACGCCAGCAGGATGGACGAGCTCCTCTCCGGGGAGTACTGCAAACGTCCAGAGCGCAGCCGTCAACAATCCTGACCTCAAGTTTGGCTCATGCGGTGGGCTTCTTTAAACCTAACCAATATATGATTTAACTTTATTTATAAAAGAAACTTAAAGGGCTTTACAGAAAAACTAGATACATAATTATGAGCACGTTGAACAATGAAATCAATACAAAAAAAATATCTAAGAATAAAATCTGAATTTCATAAGAATAAAATTGTAAAATTATTCAATAAATCAAAAGATTCCTCTTTAAATATTACACAAAAAAGTTGCAAAAAATGAATAAAAAGGTCAAATTTGACAAGAATAAAGTCGTAAAATTATGAATAAAAAAAGTCTAAACGTTCATAGGAAAAGACGTATAATTATAAGAAAAAAGTTGAAGTTTTACGAGAAAAAAGTAATTAAATTATGAGGAAAAAAACATTTAGAAGAATAGAGTCGTAAAAAGAGGAAAAAAATTATTTTTACAAGAAAAAAGTTGTAAAATTATAAAGAAAATGTCATAATTTTACAAAAATCAGGTCAGAAAATTAAAAGAAAAAATGTAAAATTTTACAAGAAAATTTCACATTTTATTTTATTGTTATTAATGGCTCAATATTATCTTGTGCTTATTTCTACCTTGTATAAGTTTGACAAAATATATTTCTATGAAGAGTAAAATATTGAAAGTTATTTAAGATTTAAGTTGATTTATTCTGGAATAATATTCCTGCCTTTTTAAAATTCATAATTGTGTTAAAAAGTTATGATTTTAAAGTTTTAAAATGTGGCATTCTGCTAGTTTTTTGGAATGTTTTGATATTTAATATGATTTTTTAGGCAGTTTGGAGTTTGGCTAATATTTACAAACTAGTTAAGTCCATAATTATGTTAAAAAGTTACGGTTTTAAAGTTTCAAACATTTATTTTTAGAGCGTTTAATAAATGTTTATCCTGTTTTGGATTTCAACTCCTTGTGCGATTCTGTTTGACCCCCCCTGATGTAGGAGGTTCTGGGTGTTTCCATCAAAACTCTCCTTATGATTAGAAGTTCCTTCAATGCATGAAAGCATTTGACGTTTTCAGAATTTACTCCTGAATTTTACAGTTTTCTTGCTCATTTCACCGAGAATTGTTTGCACATTTTAAGTTTCATTTCTTTGCATCCCAGAGAACTGAATTTCCCCATGACAGGATCAATAAATGTATCTTATGTTTATGCAAATGTCAGTGTGTCTACCTGCAGATATCCTTTGGTGCCATCCAAGCATCGGAATCGAGTCTGGATGGCTCTGAAGGTTCTGTCCACGATCTCATGGGTGGCCGTGTGGGCGATGTTATAGCGAAACTCTGCGGGGGACACCGGAGCCTCAACTGGAGTCATTAACCATTTCCTCAGAGGGTAGCGGCCGTCACCTTTAAAAGAGAGGAACATTAGTAATATTTAAGCATATTTAATTAATGCAACAAAAAAATACCTTTTTTGTTTATTGTATTGTTCTTTTTTTAAATAATCTTTTTAAAAAAAATGCAAAAAATACAACTTTTAATATATTTAGAGCAGGGCTGCTCATTCCTGGTCCTCGAGATCTACCACCCTGACTGTTTTCCAGATCTCCAAGCCCTGCCACCTGCTGATTGGCTCAGTCAGATGTCTTCACAATCTGATTGAAAGAACACACCTGGTCCAGGTAATCAGCAGCAAGCAGTACATGGAGAGCTGGAAAACAGGCAGGTTGGTAGATCTTGAGGACCAGGAATGAGCAGCCCTGATTTAGAGCATCAGAAAACTGATTTTGGACTTTTTTTTGACATTTCAAATGTTCATTTTACACATTCACGTGATTCGTAGCCGTTTGGTATTAGGGCTGCCACGATTAGTCGACTAATCGATGACTAATCGACTATTAAAATAGTCAACAACTAATTTAATAGTCGATTAGTCGTTACTTTATAATATATGGAGTCAGGCTGTAGTGAAGTTGAAAGTTATAATGACATTCTGCTAGCTTTTTAGACTATTTTGGCATTTATTAAGGGTTTTCAGGCTATTTTGGATTTTAGCTAATATTTTAGCTTCATACTAGCTATTTTGGCTAATTTGGGATTTTTACAGTTTTTTAGGCTAATTTGGAGTTTAGCTAATATTTCAGCTATATGTTAGCTATTTTGGCTAATTTGGGATTTTTACAGTTTTTTAGGCTAATTTGGAGTTTTGCTATGTCTTCAGCTACATGCCAGCTATTTTGGCTAATTTGGAATTTTTACAGTTTTTTAGACTAATTTGGAGTTTAGCTAATATTTCAGCTATATGCTAGCGATTTTAGCTTATTTAGGATTTTTTTGTTTTAAAGCTAATCATATTTCAGATTTTCTTTACATCAACTTTGTCCATGATCCGATTAGTCGACTAATCCGAAAAATTAATCGATGATTAGTCGACTATTAAAATAATCGTTTGTGGCAGCCCTATTTGATATTTGTTTGATTCTTAATCCGAGAAATGACACAAATTTGTCACAAAATAAATAACAAAAAAAAAAAAAAAAAAAAAGATGAGTTTGTGGAGGATAAAAAAAGCACTGCTCTTAAATGTGTTGATGTGACAGCAGTGTGTGTTTTTATTTATTCCGTGTTTGTAGAAAGTTTGTAAATATTGATGAAGAAAAGCAGCCGACTGATGTGTCCTTTACAAACACCACTACCGAGATCGTCATGGAACGTTTGGGAGAAACGTTCCATTAGACCAGGGGTCCCCAAACCACGGCCCGCGGGCCGGATCCGGCCCCCCTCCACATTTGGCCCGGCTTTTTGGCTATTTGGCATTTAGGCTAATTATTTTCAGTACCCTAGCTGTTTTGGCTTTTTAGGCTTTTTCATTTTTAGGCTAATTTGGCTTATATGTTTTGCTTAGCTTTATGCTAGCTGTTTTGCTTAAATAAGACATGTTCCAGTTTTTTTTAGGCTAATTTGGCATTTAGCTAATATTTCAGCTACACGCTAGCTGTTTTGGCTAATTTAGGCTTTTTCAGTGTTTTAGGCTAATTTGGACTCTAGCTAATATTTTAGCTTTATGCTAGCTGTTTTGCTTAAATTAGACATTTTCCAGTTTTTTTAGGCTAATTTGGCATTTAGCTAATATTTCAGCTACATGCTAGCTGTTTTGGCTTATTTAGGCTTTTTCAATGTTTTTAGGCTAATTTGGCTTTAGCTATAATTTAGCTTTAATGTTAGCTGTCTTGCTAAATAAGACTGTTGCCAGTTTTTTTTTAGGCTAATTTGGCATTTAGCTAAATATTTTCAGCTACACGCTAGCTGTTTTGGCTTATTTAGGCTTTTTCAATCTTTTAGGCTAATTTGGACTTTAGCTAATATTTTAGCTTTATGCTAGCTGTTTTGCTTAAATAAGACATGTTCCAGTCTTTTTAGGCTAATTTGGCATTTAGCCAATATTTCAGCTACACGCTAGCTGTTTTGGCTTATTGAGAATTTTTCAAGGTTTTTTTGGACAAATTTGGCACTTTGCCAATATTTTAGTTAGCTAATCAGCATCAGTGTTTTCAGCTATCAGTTTCAGTATTTTTGTTTTATCAAATGTTAGCATCTTCAGCTCTTACTCTACCGCAGGTAATGCTATAGATCAAGTTTTTAAAATGTTTTTGAATTATTTTTCTATGAAGATTACAGAAATGAATTATTTAAAATTTCGCTATTTGTGGCTTTCTGGAAAACCATAAATCTTTACGATTAGGCTGTGATTGTTACACTTCTTCTGTTAGCCTACAAACCAACCAGGCCCTCCCATCAGAGAATAAAACAGTGACGTTTGGGGACCCCTGCATTTGACCACTAGTCCGACCAAAAGACTCCTCCTGAGCTTAATGTCAGGAACATCTAGTTGTTCCTGAAGCCGTGTCTCACCCAGCAGCCAGCCCTCCTCGTTGCTCTGCAGCTGCTCGAAGAGAGCGGATCTTTCCAGAACCTCCGTGTCCTGGAGTCCGCCGGGCCAGTGCGTCTCTGCGCTCAGCAGCAAGCCGCGGGCGTCGCACACCAGCTGACAGGCCACCGAGTGAAAGCCCTTTTTGTTGACGTATGAGGAGTCTTCGCTGTTTGGAGCTTTGATGGCCACCTGGAGAGGGAAATTCAGAATCACATACAAAGAAATGTCAACCCAAAGGTGTTAAAGCAGTTTACCTGAACGCAGTCCAGCACCCCGAGAACACCGGGAATCCCTGCAACCTTCTGAAACTCCTGGAAGGACTGTTCTCGACCGGACGCCTCTCTGTTTAAGACATTTTATGTGCATCAGTGCGGAGAAACTGCAATGAAAACCAAATCTGATCCAACGTTTTACCTGTCGAAGGTGATGAACTGAGGAGCTTTCTCCACCAAGGCTTTGGTCACGTTGGAAACACATCTGGACATGGACGCCTGGCTGATCCCTATGATGTCCCCCATGGAGGTCTGGAACGATCCGGATGTGTAGAAGCCCAGCGCGGCTAAGACCTGCACCTCCGGACTGATGGCTCTGGACCTCTGCGTTCGTCTGCCGAGAGACTGAAACACCGAAAGGTCAGGAAACGCAAGGAAGAGCGGCACCCAGGAAGACGTGACGCCGCCTCACCTCTCGGAGCAGTTCCACCAGGTACAGGATGAAGTCTCTCGGGAAGCTGAAATGCGTGAGGAGGAAGTCGTCCGAGACTGAATCCAGGTCAAAGCGGTCCAGCGTTTTGTGGCCTCTGCCATGGAGGAGAAGGTCACAGTCCAGAACTGCTATGGCGATGGCCATGCTGTGGAGAAGGAAACATTTCTCTCGATTTTATTGCAATACTTTTTTCCCAGTAGTACTAAAAAGAAAAGAAAAAAAGTTAATTAAAAATAAAACTCAATCATATTTTATTAACTTGATAGATACTGCAGCATTTTTATACCATTTCCTTCATAATATATTTTTTTTAACTCCATAACTTGACTACAAACAAAACTATTATCAGATAAAACTGTTTTAACAGACAAACTTGAAAGTCTAAATCAACCAAATCATCTTTAAACGATAGTTAGCAACACTTGCTAACAAGTTACCCTGCTAGCATTTAATGTTTTAACTTTCCCTTATTCTGACTAAACAACCGCGGCAAAATATTAGTCCAGATAGTTACGAACAGTGCATGTGGCTAGCTGTTTCTCTCTGCAAATAATTCATATGTAATTTCCATACCTTTATGTGATGAATGCTAACACATTTTCCATCAAAACAAGCCTGGAAACAGCTCAATTTAATCTGACGTTCCGTAGTCGCACATTCGACATATTTGATTTAAAAAAAAGACAAGGAATAAAAAAGTTATTATATTTTGAAATATATGTTTACATTTTTTTCAATATTTTATCAAAATATTTTTTTGTTTAATCTGCCGTTAATTTACTTATACAAAATGTTTTGACGAAAGAGGCGACGCGAATGCGCAGCTGCAATAACACGTCGACATGGAGAAAATAAACAGAAAAGTGGCACCGTCGTTGTTGACGCCAGAAATAGTCGCTTGAATGTCAGCCTAGCGCGACTCAACGTGCTGTGTTTATCGACAAAAAACACATTTTATTGAAAATCCGTCGATTCGGATGAAACTAATGTAAGTTTCGTTGTGTTTGGACTTGAAGTGAACGATAGTCAGCTGCTAAGCTGTCGTTAGCCACAGGCTAATGCTAACTACCCTGTCAGTGTGTTGGCCCTCTTAAGCTTTCGTTGATGTTTTTTTTTTTTTTTAAACAATTTTTTACTTAACATTTTTATTATTTTCTGTGTTCATTGACAACTAAATATAGTGTTTCATGGAGGTGCGTATTTAATGACAGTTTTATTGAGGAGGCCCCAATTGTTAGCTTAAAACAGCAGCTTTGGGGCTTAATAAACACTGTTCGTAAAACGTTTTGTACTAAAGTTTAAGTTTATCATACATATTTGGAATATTTATAATATTTTAGCCAAATAAATGAACAAGAACAACATCCGGTCCAAATTCCGGTTTTTAGGTCAACGCAAAAGCTAAAACAGTTTTTTTTTAAACAAATCTTTATTGACAATTCAATATTTTGACAACATTTCAACATATAAAAACTTGAACAGCTGTTTTCCTCAAACAAAGACATTATCAGGAATATCCTGTATAGAAATAAACAAAATAAAATAAGCTAATGAAATACATTAAAATCTGCTATTAAAAAGTAAAAGCAAAATGTTTAAGTTCTAAATAATCTTAAATCAAAAATAGTCTGTATTCATGATTTCAATGTATTCATTTTTAATTTTTCTTTACATGTATATAATATGGGGGACATTTTTTTTCTTGGGTGAATATTTTGATCAGATTATTACATGTTTCATGTAAAACATTTTTAGTTATTTTGGACGAGTTGTCCTCTTTGTTTGTGGTGGCAGTAAAAAGTTGAAATGTGACGTAAAAACGCCGTATCTCCTGTCCAATCTGCTGCACTGTCTGGGTTGATTGCAGGGTTGTGGCGACATGGACGGTGACCTGAGTCCGCAGGATAAAAAAGACCTGGACAAGTTCATTAAATTCTTTGCTCTGAAGGTAAAAATAGAAATCTTTGCTCATCCCACAGACACTTTTGCTTCCCCTCACGTCAGATTTTACTGCAGTGATTGTTTATGAGCCTTTGTTGTGGTCGCAGACTGTCCAGGTGATAGTCCAAGCCCGCCTTGGAGAGAAGATTTGCACTCGCTCCTCTTCCTCTCCCACTGGTTCCGATTGGGTAAAACATTTTGTTTTCCTCTTGTATTTTTTAAAATAAATCTTTGCTGATGCCTTTTTTGTTTTTGACATTTTTAATAGTTTAATCTAGCCATCAAGGACATCCCAGAGGTGAGCCATGAAGCGAAGAAGGCTCTGGCCGGCCAGCTCCCGGGCATCGGGCGCTCCATGTGTGTGGAGATCTCCCTGAAGACGTCAGAGGTGACGGCGCTGTCGTTTGGGCCGTTTTGTTTTAGTCAGTCACTGATGAGGTTAAGTTGAAATGTTAAAGTGGGATCTTTTTCCTTCAGGGTGACTCGATGGAATTGGAGACTTGGTGCCTGGAGATGAATGAAAAGTGAGTGACAAAATGATCAGAAACTAAACTAAAAATGACTTTTATCAACATTTAGCAGCAATCAGCTGAACTTTGACTGTATTTCTGTTTTGCTGCAGGTGTGATAAAGACATAAAAGTGTCGTACACGGTCTACAACCGTCTGTCGGTCCTCCTGAAGTCTCTGATGGCCATCACCAGAGTGACGCCGGCTTACAAACTCTCCAGGAAGCAGGGACACGACTACGTCATATTATACAGGTGACTTCATCTGCTGTTCTTGCTGTAGGAATTCGGATTCAGAAATTGTTGACACAGAATTTCTGTCTTTACTTGAAAAAAAAAAAACTTTTTATATGAAATGTCAAACTACAATTTTTCTTTCTATTTTTATAATATCAAATTTTGTTATTAGGACATGAATAAGTTTAATTATGTACAGAAGAAGAAATAAGGTAAAACAAAAAATGTTATTAAAGACCAGAAAAATGAGAGATTTAATGGGTTTTGACATCAAGATTAATTGAAAAATATTCAGTGCTCCAGTTTAACAATAGAACAGTGACATCTAGTGGCCAAATTGAGTCATAGCAAGCTGCAAATGACATTTACATTATTGTTCCTGTCGATTTTTCTGCATGATATTATTCAAGTTTGATTATCTTGAAGCTTTTATTCTAGAATATAAAAATTGAAGTCACAAAAAATCATCAGAAGACTTACCAAAACATTCTCTGACTCTTATGTCTCAGCTAGTAGTTTTTAAATACATTTTCTTATTTTTTTAACTTTAAAAAAATGTTTACCAAAATCTCTTGAAATATCTAGATGCATATTTTAGAAAAGAATGAACAATTGTAGAATAACAAAGATGATTAAAACATTTTGTTATTGCTATAAATGTAAACAAATCAGTAAATAATTTTCAGTCATCATTTATAAGCCTGAATAAAAGCAGTTTCAGTTATCAGTCATCGCTCCAACCACCATCGATCGTGTCTTTATTCAAAACAAGAACAAACTTGTTGTCGATTTTCCTGAATATTATCTTATAGTAAGGTTCTTTATTATCAAAAATATGTAAATGGAGTTGATATCACTTCTACTGTTTGCAAAAGTGGTGATTTGTCTCCATATAAGTCATTATTATAATTGAATTCTATATAAAGTGACAACAACTAAAACTGAAAAGTTCTCCAAGATGAAAAAAAAAACTATGGAATTATTCCAGATTAAAGAAAATAGAAGTCGTCATGACAGAAGGACTTAATTCTTTTTTTTTCTAAAGCTTTATTTATTTTTTTCAAATTCAAGTTTTATTCACAAAGCATATTGACAACAAACACTTTTAGATACAGAAATTGTTGCTTTGCTTCATTTTTTTTCCCCCTCCCTTCTTCTTTCTCCCTCTCTTTTAAATAAGAAAAAAACAAAAAAAAAAAACACCAAAAAAAAAAAAAACCTGGGTGTGCATAGAAGGGTAGCCAAGTTTCTGAAATATACATTAACATATTTTTCTATTCCAGTGTGCAGAAATAAGGACTTTTATCTTTTTTTTCCTTTCTTTTCTTTTCCTTTCTTTCTTCAGTCTTATTTACAAAATAAAAGCATCAACATGTTTTACATATTCCGTCCACTTAGTCCAGATCCTGTAAAACACACGTGTCAAAGTCAAGGCCCGGGGGCCGGATCCGGCCCGCCGGGTAATTCTATCAGGCCCTCCAGATCCTTTTATTTTATCGTTATGTTTTTAACTTGTATAATTTTGACAAAATATACTAATATTGAGAGTAAAATATTCAGTTATTTAAAGTTTAGGTTGATTTATTCTGGAATGTTCCTGCCTTTCTATTATTATTATGTTAAGTTTTGGTTTTTAAAGTTATAAAAATTAGCATTCCGCTAACTTTTTTCAACATTTTGGTATTTACTAAGATTTTTTTGGCTATTTTGGCATTTAGCTATTTTTTCAGCTACATGCTAGCTTTTTTGGCTAACCTAAGTTTTTTTGTTTTTCTGTATTTGTTTTATTTTTTAGGCTAATTTGGCTTGTAGCTGATCAGCTTCAGCTTTTTAGCTATCAATTTCAGCATTTTCCACTAGCATCTCCAGCGACCAAATTCAGCTTACAGCATTCACACTAGCATTATCGCAGGTAATGCAATATATCTAATTCATAACGGTGTTAAAAAGTTACAATTAAAGTTTTAAAAATGTAGTTTTAGAGTTTTCAATAAATATTTATCCTTTTCGGCCCGAGGTCTAAGGTGTGTTTTGTATTTTGGCCCCTTGTACGGTTGAGTTTGACACCCTTGCTGTAAAACGTATCCATATGCAGTTTAACTGAAAAAGACAGTTTTTCCATTTTGTAGATTTCTTGCACAGAATGTATCCAGTCCTTGATTGTTGGTGGGTCAGGGTTAAGCCGTCTCCGTGTTAAAGTTTTCTTACTTGCTGCCAGTAGCATGTAGAAGAGTTTTTTATCCTTTAAGTTCAGTATGTGCTTTATGTTGCCCAGGAACACAGTTTCAAAGTCCAGAGGAAAAGTAAGAGCAAAAACGTTTTGTAAATGTTCGTGTATGGTCGACCAGAAGGGTGTAATAATCCGACAGTCCCAAAAAATGTGGAAATGATCCCCATGGTATTTTTTCTGAACAGGAGTGGTAAAAAATTTGATGTTACACTTCCAGCAAAACTCACGCCCTAAAGCTTTATTTAAAACAAATGAACGCACAAACAGTTCTATTTTTGTTCAGCATCTTAGCCAAAAAAGATGCTCCCAAAAATATTTGTTACCGATTCAAAAGTGTGAATAAAATGAGGATTCACGTTTTCTTCTCCTTCTGTAGGATCTACTTCGGGGAGGTCCAGCTGACTGGATTAGGAGAAGGTAACCACGCTTCGTCACGTTTTAGCTTCACCACAGGAAGCTGATGGAGTTCCGTGTTCCTGCAGGTTTCCAGACGGTGCGCGTCGGGGTGGTGGGCACCCCCGTGGGGACGGTCACCCTCTCCTGCGCTTACCGCACCAACCTGGCCTTCATGTCAAACAGGTGAGGCTCCGGACGACTCTCCCTTCCCCCTCCCCGCCGCCCGCCGCCTCGGCTGAACCTGTGCCGCCTCGCCTCGCAGGCAGTTTGACCGCTCGGCCCCCATCATGGGCATCATCGTGGACCACTTTGTGGACCCCCCCTGCAGCAGCCAGCGCCCCGCAGTCATGGGGCAGCCCTGCAACTACAGGTAGACCGCGCCGCACCTGCAGACATTTCACGTGTGGAACACGCGCGCCCGGTTCCTCCAGCTTCGGATAAATATCTTTCTGCTCCTCAAACCCGTTTGATTTTGACGCAGGGCTCCCGATGAGGAGGACGGGGGCGCCTTCGCTGGAGTTCAGGACTCGCAGGAGGTCTGCACCACCTCCTTCTCCACCTCCCCGCCCTCCCAGGTCAGCTCGCCGCTCGCCGCTTCCCTCCTTTTTTTCCTTTTTCTCCGTTTCCTGAATATTTTCCTTTCTTCTTCTGGGGGTGGGGTTGCTTGCATGGTCTCAGTGTGTCTGTACACTGAGCCCCTCCCCTTCTAAAATGTCCAAGCCCCTCCCTCTGGACAGTCTGCAGCTGCCGTTGGCTCCTGGACTTGTCGCTCACAATGTGAGTCTGTGGACGCTCCACCTGCTGCTCCTCATCCTCAGTCACCATCCGTAAATGATTGACCCGCCCCCCCCCACGCACTCCGTCTATCTCCTGGTTAATGTTTCCTCTGCAGATGTGCCCCTCGAGGTTACTGTACCAGCCCGGCGCCGCCGAGGTCTACCCCCCCGCGGCGAACGCCAACCAGGTGAGCGCAAAAAGAGAAAATGAAGGATTCGTTCCATCGTTTAGAAGACTGTAACCTCAATTATGATGCTTCAGCTGTTGCATGCTGGGAAAGAAGGCGGAGTGGTGGTGGTTCCCTGTCAGCCTCATGGCGTGGATGCCCACCTGACGGTCGAGGCGCCCCTCACCACCCCCGGCAGCAGGTTTGTTTGTTTAACATTTTAGAGACAGCTAGCATGTAGCTGAAATGTTTGCTAAATATAAATATCATATAAAAATGAGCTAAACAGTTGAAAAATAAACAAAAATTAAATTAAATTAGCCAAAAAACAGCTAGCATGTAGCTGAAATGTTTGCTAAATATAAATATCATATAAAAATGAGCTAAACAGTTGAAAAATAAACAAAAATTAAATTAAATTAGCCAAAAACAGCTAGCATGTAGCTGAAATGTTTGCTAAATATAAATATCATATCAAAATGAGCTAAACAGTTGAAAAATAAACAAAAATTAAATTAAATTAGCCAAAAAACAGCTAGCATGTAGCTGAAATGTTTGCTAAATATAAATATCATTAAAAAAAATGAGCTAAACAGTTGAAAAATAAACAAAAATTAAATTTAAATTAGCCAAAAACAGCTAGCATGTAGCTGAAATGTTTGCTAAATATAAATATCATTTAAAAAAATGAGCTAAACAGTTGAAAATAAACAAAAATTAAATTAAATTAGCCAAAAAACAGCTAGCATGTAGCTGAAATGTTTGCTAAATATAAATATCATTAAAAAAATGAGGTAAACAGTTGAAAAATAAACAAAAATTAAATTAAATTAGCCAAAAACAGCTAGCATGTAGCTGAAATGTTTGCTAAATATAAATATCATTAAAAAAATGAGGTAAACAGTTGAAAAATAAACAAAAATTAAATTAAATTAGCCAAAAACAGCTAGCATGTAGCTGAAAATGTTGCTAAATATAAATATCATTAAAAAAAATGAGCTAAACAGTTGAAAAAAAAAAAAAACTAAATTAAATTAGCCCAAAACAGCTAGCATGTAGCTGAAATGTTTGCTAAATATAAATATCATATCAAAAATTAGCTAAACAGTTGAAAAATAAACAAAAACTAAATTAAATTAGCCAAAAACAGCTAGCATGTAGCTGAAATGTTTGCTAAATATAAATATCATTAAAAAAAATGAGGTAAACAGTTGAAAAATAAACAAAAATTAAATTAAATTAGCCAAAAACAGCTAGCATGTAGCTGAAATGTTTGCTAAATATAAATATCATTAAAAAAAATGAGCTAAACAGTTGAAAAATAAACAAAAACTAAATTAAATTAGCCCAAAACAGCTAGCATGTAGCTGAAATGTTTGCTAAATATAAATATCATATCAAAATGAGCTAAACAGTTGAAAAATAAACAAAAACTAAATTAAATTAGCCAAAAACAGCTAGCATGTAGCTGAAATGTTTGCTAAATATAAATATCATATAAAAATGAGCTAAACAGTTGAAAAGTAAACAAAAATTAAATTAAATTGGCCAAAAACAGCTAGCATGTAGCTGAAATGTTTGCTAAATATAAATATTATATAAAAATGAGCTAAACAGTTGAAAAATAAAACAAAATTAAATTAAATTAGCCAAAACAGCTAGCATGTAGCTGAAATGTTTGCTAAATATAAATATCATATCAAATGAGCTAAACAGTTGAAAAATAAACAAAAATTAAATTAAATTAGCCAAAAACAGCTAGCATGTAGCTGAAATGTTTGCTAAATATAAATATCATATAAAAATGAGCTGAACAGTTGAAAAATAAACAAAAATTAAATTAAATTAGCCAAAAACAGCTAGCATGTAGCTGAAATGTTTGCTAAATATAAATATCATATAAAAATGAGCTGAACAGTTGAAAAAAAAACAAAAATTAAATAAATTAGCCAAAAACAGCTAGCATGTAGCTGAAATGTTTGCTAAATATAAATATCGTATAAAAATGAGCTAAACAGTTGAAAAATAAACAAAAATTAAATTAAATTAGCCAAAAACAGCTAGCATGTAGCTGAAATGTTTGCTAAATATAAATATCATATAAAAATGAGCTAAAAAAAATAAAAAAATTAAATTAAATTAGCCCAAAACAGCTAGCATGTAGCTGAAATGTTTGCTAAATATAAATATCGTATAAAAATGAGCTAAACAGTTGAAAAATAAACAAAATTAAATTAAATTAGCCAAAAACAGCTAGCATGTAGCTGAAATGTTTGCTAAATATAAATATCATATAAAAATGAGCTAAACAGTTGAAAAATAAACAAAAATTAAATTAAATTAGCCCAAAACAGCTAGCATGTAGCTGAAATGTTTGCTAAATATAAATATCATATAAAAATGAGCTAAACAGTTGAAAAAGAAACAAAAATTAAATTAAATTAGCCAAAAACAGCTAGCATGTAGCTGAAATGTTTGCTAAATATAAATATCATAAAAAATGAGCTAAACAGTTGAAAAATAAACAAAAATTAAATTAAATTAGCCCAAAACAGCTAGCATGTAGCTGAAATGTTTGCTAAATATAAATATCATATAAAAATGAGCTAAACAGTTGAAAAAGAAACAAAAATTAAATTAAATTAGCCAAAAACAGCTAGCATGTAGCTGAAATGTTTGCTAAATATAAATATCATATCAAAATGAGCTAAACAGTTGAAAAATAAACAAAAATTAAATTAAATTAGCCAAAAACAGCTAGCATGTAGCTGAAATGTTTGCTAAATATAAATATTCATATAAAAATGAGCTAAACAGTTGAAAAAATAAACAAAAATTAAATTAAATTAGCCAAAAACAGCTAGCATGTAGCTGAAATGTTTGCTAAATATAAATATCATATCAAAATGAGCTGAACAGTTGAAAAATAAACAAAAATTAAATTAAATTAGCCAAAAACAGCTAGCATGTAGCTGAAATGTTTGCTAAATATAAATATCATATAAAAATGAGCTGAACAGTTGAAAAATAAACAAAAATTAAATTAAATTAGCCAAAAACAGCTAGCATGTAGCTGAAATGTTTGCTAAATATAAATATCGTATAAAAATGAGCTAAACAGTTGAAAAATAAACAAACATTAAATTAAATTAGCCAAAAAACAGCTAGCATGTAGCTGAAATGTTTGCTAAATATAAATATCATATAAAAATGAGCTAAACAGTTGAAAAATAAACAAAAATTAAATAAATTAGCCCAAAACAGCTAGCATGTAGCTGAAATGTTTGCTAAATATAAATATCGTATAAAAATGAGCTAAACAGTTGAAAAATAAAACAAAAATTAAATTAAATTAGCCAAAAACAGCTAGCATGTAGCTGAAATGTTTGCTAAATATAAATATCATATAAAAATGAGCTAAACAGTTGAAAAATAAACAAAAATTAAATTAAATTAGCCAAAAACAGCTAGCATGTAGCTGAAATGTTTGCTAAATATAAATATCATATAAAAATGAGCTAAACAGTTGAAAAAAAAAAAAATTAAATTAAATTAGCCAAAAAACAGCTAGCATGTAGCTGAAATGTTTGCTAAATATAAATATCGTATAAAAATGAGCTAAACAGTTGAAAAATAAACAAAAATTAAATTAAATTAGCCAAAAACAGCTAGCATGTAGCTGAAATGTTTGCTAAATATAAATATCATATAAAAATGAGCTAAACAGTTGAAAAATAAACAAAAATTAAATTAAATTAGCCCAAAACAGCTAGCATGTAGCTGAAATGTTTGCTAAATATAAATATCGTATAAAAATGAGCTAAACAGTTGAAAAAGAAACAAAAATTAAATTAAATTAGCCAAAAACAGCTAGCATGTAGCTGAAACATTAGATTTTTACGGTATTTTGGAGTTCAGCTAAGTAAATGCCGTTAATACCAATAAAATAAAATGATCTGGAGGGCCGGATCCGGCCCCCAGGCCTCGACTTTGACACATGTGGTTTAGAGGATCAGAGGAAAATTCAAGTTTGATCCCCCTCCCACCCCCAGCGGTGATGACGAGGGTCTGTCGCGCAGCGGCGAAGAGCGGAGGGAGGAAGGGCGCAGCGTCTCCCCGTCCGACCCGGTGGAGTCTCTTAACGCCTTCACCCGGAAAGTCGGCGCTTTCGTGAACAAACCCAGCACACAGGTAAGCCGCCGGAGCCCTCAGAACCCCCGGACCCGCCTTCTGAAGCGCCTGTGTTTGCAGATAACGGCGGCCAACCTGGACCTGCCGTTCGCCGCTTTCGCCGCTCGGGGGCTGGACTCGGAGGGGAGCGATCCCATGGTAACGGCCGCGCAGCTAAGACGCCCCTCCTCCGTCATGGACCGGAGCTGATTGTGTTTTTGTGGGTCCAGGTTCAGCCTCCGGAGTCCCCCCCCAGCCAGTCCCCCCTGCAGGCCAGCCTTCACTCTCAGGGCTCGGAGGGATCCGGGCCGCAGGACGACTTCGTCATGGTCGACTTTGTGAGTTCAGTCCGAGCGCAGGTTTCATGCACAAACTTATTGTGTTTTTGCAGTAGGGCTGCCACGATTAGTCGACTAATCAACTATTAAAATAGTCGACAACTAATTTAATAGTCGATTAGTCGTTACTTTATAATATATGGAGTCAGGCTGTAGTGAAGTTGAAAGTTATAATGACATTCTGCTAGCTTTTTAGACTATTTTGGCATTTATTAAGGGTTTTCAGGCTATTTTGGAGTTTAGCTAATATTTTAGCTTCATGCTAGCTATTTTGGCTAATTTAGGCTTTTTCAGTTTTTAGGCTAATTTGAATTAAGATAATATTTCTACATATTAGCTCTTTTGGCTATTTAGATTTTTTCAGTTTTGTAGGCAAATGGAGTTTAGCTAATATTTCATTTACATGTTAGCTAGTAATTCTAAATGTTTACAGTTTTTTAGGCTAATTTGGAGTTTTTCTATTATTCCAACTACATGCTACCTATTTTGGCTAATTTGGAATTTTTACAGTTTTTTAAGCTAATTTGGAGTTTGATGAGAATTGTCATAAAAATATGAAAACTCAAATCTACTAGATGTGTCACAAAATTGTGAGGGAAAAAAAAATCATAAAAGTATAAGAAAGTAAAAAAAAAAACCTATGAGATAAGTCACGAAAGTAGGAAAAAAACCTCAAAACTTTACAAGAATGAAGTAGGGAAATTGTTTGTTTTAAATTCTACATTTGAATTGAACTTAACTTTCTTCATATCCCAAAGGAATAAATTCATCTGTCATGGCATCCATGCACCTACAAACACACATATCCCTATGAACATAAATATGAATATAAGTAATATACACACCCATCTACAATGACTATATATACATATAAGCTGATTTAAACATTTAAACAGCAGTGTTGTGCAGTCTGATGGCTGTGCAGAGGAATGATCTGCGGTAGCGCTCATTTCTACACTGGGGGTGTCTCAGTCTGCTGCTGAAGGAGCTTTTCAGCCCCATCAGAGTCTGATGCAGAGGGTGAGAGCTGTTGTCCATGATGGATCTGAGTTTGGACAACAGAGTCCAGCGAGCAGCCCAGGACAGAGCTGGCCCTCCTCACCAGCTTGTTGATTTTACAAAAAGTTAAGTTCTAATAAAAAAGTCAAAAATTAATGAGAAAAGTCTAAAATTAGTGATAAAAGTAAAAAATTTACGAGAATAAAGTCGTATAATGATAAGGAAAAATGTACATGTTAAATGAGAAAAATTCAACATTTCAACGAGAATAGATGAGAAAGTATGATAAACGGGTTGTGATTTTATGAAAAAATTAGTAGAATTATGATTTTTTTTTTCAAGAACAGCAAAAAAAAAACGACATTACAAGATTAAGTTGTAGAATTCTTATTAAAAAGTCAAAAATGTGTCAGAAAATAGTCGTACAATTATTTAAAAAAACTTTAAAATTAACTAGAGTTGGTAAATTTTGATCAAAAGAAGTCAAAAAATTTAGTAGAATGAAGCTGTAAAATTCTTATAGAAAAGTAAAAAAATTCACAAAAATGAAGTTTTAAAATTTGAGAAAATAAAATTTTATGTGAATAAATTAAAACGAGAAAGTCAAATGTAGAAGATAAGTTGTAAAATTATAAGAATGAAGTCAACATTTCACCAGGATAAATGTAAATTAGTCGTAAATGTGATTTTACAAGAAAAGTTGTAGAATTCTGATTTTTTTTGTTCAAGAATACATTCCTAAAATAGTAAGTGAGTATAAATACATAAGTAAGTAAATATTTAACTGTATTTTCCAATTAAAATGTATAATTTTAGAATTTATGAGATTTAAAGTCATAAGTTTGAGGCAAAAAGTCTGTTTACTAAGAAAAACAAACAAGAACAAATAGTGTTTCTGCGTGAGAGACATTGTTAGCGGTTACGTCAGGATTGGTTTATAATTAAAATAATCTTTTAGTGAGTCAACATTGTATTACCGTCAGTATTCAGAGTCTGAAAAGGATTTACAAGAAAGTGTTCAGAGGATTCTTGATCAACGAGGACTGGATTTCTGGTTAGATCCAAATGCATTGTGGGTCATAGATTCCTGTGATCATCTGAGCAGTATGTCTTTTTCCTTGTAAAACGGACTCTGTTGCTGTCTTTATTCTCATAATTTTTTAAACTTACGTGTTAAATTTTTTAATTCATGGTCTGGTAAGATTTTTTTTAATATAATTATAACACAAATTTAAACTGATGTGTTTATTCAATTTTTTTTAAATTAAATTTTCAAAATAAAAGTGGGCTTTAAAGATTGATCCCGAGTTAACATGACTCAGCTTTTTCTGGGACTTCTGTGGTTCCAGAACCTAGAAGAACATCTCTGATTTAGTCTTTGAAAATCAGAGCGTTGAAGCTTCCCGTTTCTGGAGAAGCAGCAGACGTATTCTCCATGTTTCCTGAAGACTAAAAAGATCTGAAGTGGACTTAAGAGTTCACAAACCTGTCCTCACCGTGTCTGAGCTTCCATCCATGTCGGTCCTCAGCGTCCGGCCTTCTCCAAGGACGACCTGCTGCCGATGGACCTGGGCACGTTCTACAGAGAGTTCCAGAACCCCCCTCAGCTGACCAGCCTGTCGCTGCACATCAGCTCCCAGTCCATGGCCGACGACCTGGTGAGCGGCGTTCCCCTTCCTCTACTCGGGCAGCAAAGCGTCTTTCACAGTTTGACTGTCGGTCTCCTCACGCAGGACTCGCTCCCGGAGAAACTGCGAGTCTACGAGAAGAACATCGACGAGTTCGACGCGTTTGTGGACATGCTGCAGTAGGAAGAACACTAGAAGAAGAAGCTGAAGCTCTCTCCATCTTCACCCTCTCTGTAAATATCTGTTCCACACGAACATCCCATAGTCGTAGACAGAGCACACATCTGCTGGAGTTGCTTCAGACACGTTCTGAAGGCTCCTCCTCCCAGCTGGTCTGGGACTCCGCCCCCTTCCTTCCACCTTAGCTTCCAGCCTCGGAGGACTCTTGGAGCTGGAGCTCCAACCTCCTGCAGATCTGCTGACTCTCTCCTGGCTGTTGAAAAGCTTTAAGTTAATGTGTTGGTGTCTAAATAAAGCATGGCTGCTCCCGCTCATGCCCCGCCTCTTCCGTCGCGAACAAAAAACGAGAAAACGGGTTTTTAAAATCATCAAAAAAAACTTTTCTCTGATGTGGGCCGGGGTCGGTTTGTAAGCTAATGAAAAAAGTGCAACAATCACAGCCGAAATGTAAACATTTAGTTTTTTAATTCATTTCTGCAATCTTCACAGAAAAATGGCAAAACATTTTTTAAACTAGATATGTAGTATTACCTGCGATTAATTGAATTTGCTTAAATTGATTGCAAAAATATTAGTAAAGCGCCAAATTAGACTCAAAAAAATTCAATTTTAATTTAACCAAAACAGCTAGCATGTAGCTAAAATATTAGCTAAAAGAAAATTAGCATAAAAACTGGAAAAATGTCTAATTTAGCCAAAACAATTTGGGGGGCCGGACCAAATGTGGGGGAGGGCCACATGTGGCCCATGGGCCGTCGTTTGTGGACCCCTGGTTAAAATAAACGGAACTTTTTATTTGAAGTTTATCATTTGGAGGCATTCTGGGAAATGTTGTCCTGCTCTTCATCTCCCTGACATGGATGACCGTCTAATTCCTGGATGAACAGGTAAAAGCTGTCGACTGTATAAGAGCACTATGAGTGACTCCGCCCCCCTGATGTCCCAGACAGGAAGTGCCCATAGAAATAAACGTGTTTCACTTGCCAGAAGAAAACACTCCTTCACATTTGGACTCACACATTCAATTAGGGCTGCCACGATTAGTCGACTAATCGATGACTAATCGACTATTAAAATAGTCGACAACTAATGTAATAGTCGATTAGTCGTTACTTTATAATATATGGAGTCAGGCTGTAGTGAAGTTGAAAGTTATAATGACATTCTGCTAGCTTTTTAGACTATTTTGGCATTTATTAAGGGTTTTCAGGCTATTTTGGAGTTTAGCTAATATTTTAGCTTCAATGCAGCTATTTCGGCTAATTTAGGCTTTTTCAGTTTTTTTAGGCTAATTTGGAATTAAATATATTTTCAGCTACATATTAGCTCTTTTGGCTAATTTAGGATTTTTTCAGTTTTGTAGGCAAATTTGGAGTTTTTCTATTATTCCAGCTACATGCTACCTATTTTGGCTAATTTGGAATTTTTACAGTTTTTAGGGCTAATTTGGAGTTTAGCTAATATTTCAGCTACATGTTAGCTATTTTGGCTAATTTGGAATTTTTACAGTTTTTTAGGCTAATTTTGAGTTTAGCTAATATTTCAGCTACATGTTGGCTAGCTAATTCTAAATGTTTACAGTTTTTTAGGCTAATTTGGAGTTTTGCTATGTCTTCAGCTACATGCTAGCTATTTTGGCTAATTTGGAATTTTTTCAGTTTTTTAGGCTAATTTGGAGTTTAGCTAATATTTCAGCTACATGCTAGCTATTTTAGCTAATTTGGAATTTTTACAGTTTTTTAGACTAATTTGGAGTTTTGCTATGTCTTCTAGGCTATGCTAGCGATTTTGCTTATTTAGGATTTTTTTTTTAAAGCTAATCATATTTCAGATTTTCTTTACATCCACTTTGTCCATGATCCGATTAGTCGACTAATCGGAAAAATTAATCGATGATTAGTCGACTATTAAAATAATCGTTTGTGGCAGCCCTACATTCAATTCTTGTCCTTTCAGAACCGAACCTTATAGTCGGGTCAAATGGACCCACAGCTTTGAAATGACGCTCGGAGTTCTTCTCAAATGGAGTTTATTAGCTTTTGGAATTTCATATCTGCAGGGCTGAACGGGTCATAAAGTCGAGTGAACAGCGGCACTCCTTTACAAATACTCTACAGTTGATGCTCCTCGACGCCTCCAGGCCGGGCGACCTTCAGAGGAGAAGGCTGATCCCTCCAGCTGCTACCTAAGGGGGGGGCGAGAACAGTTAAAAAAAAAAAAAAAAACAAACAGGAGGATTTCCTGTGAACGCGTCCAAAGTCTGGTGGAAATCCATCAGCTGTCCCGCACTACAGAACTCTAATGTTCTAACCGTTAAACATGCCGCTAGCACTGATCGGACGCCCCCCCCGGCAGAGAAAGGCCATTTTCTCCCAAAACGGTAACCATGGGAACAAGAAAATACAAAAAAAAAAAAGTAAATTTCACAGAGACGGGCAGTGATCAGCCCGTCTGCAGCTCGTTTAGCAGCTCAGTCCACGACAAAGTCCATTACCTATGCCCCACCCCCACACCCCCCCAACCCCGAGCCTCACGGTCTGATGGGAGAGTCCCACGCAGACGATGGAGGGGGAGGGATAAAAGTTCAAGTGGAGTCGTCACGCCGACCGATCCTCCGCGGTTGCTCCAAGTGTCTGAATGTACGTCTGTAGGGGGTAAAGATGGGGGGGGGGGGAGCCTTCACTTTAACAGATCAGAGCAGGAGGAAGAAGGGGGGGTGGGGAGGGAGGGGGTTGAGAGTCCAGGAGCTTCTGGGAGAGGAGGGGAGGCGGGCTCAGGCGGCGTTCAGCAGGTCCTGGACGGCTTTCTGCTGCTTCTCGTTCAGGCCGGAGACACACTGCGTCCATAAGCCTGCAGACACCTGCGGGGAGACGCACGCCGTCAGCACGCCGTCAGCTCGCCGTCAGCACGCCGTCAGCACGGGACGCTCCGGAGTTAAATATTTCTAATGTTACTATGCGTACCTGCACTTGGCGGATGACGTTGGCGAGCCGTTTGCTGCACGCGTCTTCGCTCTTGATCGACTCACTTGCGACGCCGTCGGCGATGATGACGAAGATCTTAGGAAGGTTGGCGTTGTCGGGTCCGAGCACGATGGGGTTGTTGCTGCGGAGAGCAGAGGAGTCAGGTGGCGTCCGCGGGTCGGAACCCGGACCGCTCGGGGGTCAAACCCACCTCTCGATGAGGTCACACAGGAAGTCGAAGGTGTGGACCGCCTCCTCCTTGTCCTCGTTGAGCGGCAGCCAGCCCAGCCAATGGGGGAGGACCTCGTTGACGTTGACGCACTCCGGGCGGAACCTCATGAGCTTCCCGACGGCGGAGATGCAGTTTTCCGTGGCGTTGACGTTCTCCTTGGAGCGCGAGTCCGCCGCCTGGATGACCGTGACGAGCAGGGGGAGCGCCTCTGCGGCGAGAAACCACAGTCAGTCGGCGAGCCGCCAGAGAGGAAACGTCCAGCATAAAAGACGCCACGTTCCCAGAATGGTTAAAAAAAATAAGAGTTTTGACTGAATTCAAACAACTGGACCCTCCCGGGTCTTATGGTTATTTTTTTTGTGATTGTAGCCTAAATTTGTGGCTTTTTTTTTTTTCTTTAAATTGCAATATTAAAGTAGGCATTTTATCAAAATCTGGGTTCCCAAACTTAGGGTTGGGCACCGAAGTTCGGTTCCGAGTAGGAACCGTTATGATTTGCGCGGTTCTACCGAAACCGAAAGAAGCGGCTGCAAACGGTGCCGGATTTCGGTTCCAAATTTCATCTAAGTTTCATTTGTCTGTGGACATGTCAATCACTTGTAGTACTCCCTTCTGATTTTTTACGATTCAGCCTATTTACTCTCTTGTTGTTGTGAGATGAGTGTGTGCTCCAACTTCTGCATCTCAGCTTGTTACGAAGCTGGGGGGGGGGCGTGTGCATGTGAGGAGCAGCGCGCTCTGTAGCGCGAGAGAGAGCGAGGCGCGAGAGAGCGAGCGCAGCGAGCGCGAGACAGCGAGAGAGAGAGAGAGAGAGCGAGCGAGAGCGAGAGAGCGAGCGAGAGCGTGAGAGAGCGAGCGAGCGAGAGAGAGCGAGCGAGAGAGCGCGAGCGAGCGAGAGAGCGAGCGAGAGAGCGCGAGAGAGAGCGAGCGAGAGAGAGAGAGCGAGCGCGAGCGAGCGCGAGCGAGCGAGAGAGAGAGAGAGAAGAGAGAGAGCGAGCGAGAGCGAGAGAGCGAGCGAGAGAGAGCGAGCGAGAGAGCGAGCGAGCGAGAGAGAGAGCGAGCGCGAGAGAGCGAGCGCGAGCGAGCGCGAGACAGCGAGAGAGAGAGAGAGAGAGCGAGCGAGAGCGAGAGAGCGAGCGAGAGCGTGAGAGAGCGAGCGAGCGAGAGAGAGCGTGAGAGAGCGAGCGAGCGAGAGAGAGCGAGTGCGAGAGAGAGCGAGCGAGAGAGAGAGAGCGAGCGCGAGAGAGCGAGCGCGAGCGAGCGCGAGACAGCGAGAGAGAGAGAGAGCGAGCGAGAGCGAGAGAGCGAGCGAGAGAGCGAGCGAGAGCGTGAGAGAGCGAGCGAGCGAGCGAGAGAGAGCGAGCGAGAGAGAGCGAGCGAGAGAGCGCGAGCGAGCGAGAGAGAGAGCGCGAGCGAGAGAGCGAGCGCGAGAGCGAGCGAGAGAGAGAGAGAGAACACGAGAGCGAGCGAGAGAGAGCGAGCGAGAGTGAGAGCGAGCGAGAGTGAGCGAGCGAGAGAGCGAGAGTGAGCGAGCGAGAGTGAGAGCGAGCGAGCGAGCGAGAGAGAGCGAGCGAGAGTGAGAGCGAGCGAGAGTGAGCGAGCGAGAGAGCGAGAGTGAGCGAGCGAGAGTGAGCGAGCGAGAGTGAGAGCGAGCGAGCGAGCGAGAGAGAGCGAGCGAGAGTGAGAGCGAGCGAGCGAGCGAGAGAGAGCGAGCGAGAGTGAGAGCGAGCGAGAGTGAGAGCGAGCGAACGAGAGTGAGAGCGAGCGAGAGTGAGCGAGCGAGAGAGCGAGAGAGAGAGAGAAAAAGGAGAGAGAAAGGAAAGGGGAGGGGCGCGCGCGCACGTTAGCGTGCGGAGAGTTGTTCTCGAGTTTGTCTGCGAGTTAAAGTAATAAAGTTCAGTTCCTCTACAATAGCTAAGTGTAATTATTCGGCTTCGCATGATCCAAAGAATCTGATGATCCAAAGAAGGGATGTAAATCCCGGAGGAAAAGCAACCTTCGGCCCTGGAGAAGATCTCCCCTGCTCCTCGACTACGGTTGAGGGGGAAACAGAGCAGGAACGGTTCAACATTGTGTTCGTGGGCGGGCTCATAGAAAACCGCCAACAGCGCAAGCGCGCGCATCTAAAATGCAATTTTTAAACAACGCTGGAGCCCCATCCCAAAATGAAACAATGAATCGTTTCCTCCTTGTTGGGCTGCTAATTGCAGAAAGCTCGGCTCGGCTCCGCCCACCACCACAGCGGGTCGTCATCTGATTGACGTTTATCTTCCGCCTTATTTTATTGAAATAAAATATTGCTTTTGCCCAAAAACAACTGCAAATAAATGCCACATTCCTGATTTAATTTAATAAAATGTCAGGCTAAAATTTCAAGGAAGTTTAAGTTTATTTTTATATTATGCTTTATATTACAGCTGCACGGCAGGAGGGAGTCTGCGCTTGTTTGAAGCCGTTCTGCTTTGGATTTAGGAAGATAAAGGCGTTATTTTTATTACTGAAGTACCGCAATAAGCACCGAAAGGGAACCGAAACCAAAGAACCGCGGTAGCACCGGAACCGCATCAGATCCCATCGGTGCCCAACCCTAACCCAAACTACAGCCCACCCACCTCCTCATTTGGCCCCTAAACAAGATCAGAGACGCACGATTTTTTTTTTTTTCCGCCAACACCGCTAGCAAGATGAAGTTTTTCTAACAGTGATTTCAGAAAATACCGTTAGCATCAACCGCAGACAGAAATGCTAACAGAAAACACTTTCTTTTAGCCTATATGAAGCCTATAACCCAATGAAGCATAAGTTAGGTGTCCCTCATAACAAAAAGTTTGGGGACCCTGATCAAAATGACATTTCCTACCTGAGCAGAACGGGCGGTAGTTCTCCCCGCCAAACTGCGCCATGACGCCCACGCCGTAGGCGGCGGCCTGCCGGACCTCGGGGCTCTTGTCGCACAGCGACTGCAGCATGGGCTGCAGGAAGTACTCGGCGTACTTGAAGGAGGCGGGGCTGCAGTGCTCCACCACGTCGTCGAAGATGCACAGACCCCACTGCCTGTCGG
The DNA here is from genome assembly GCA_003999625.1 of Oryzias javanicus. NCBI lineage: Eukaryota > Metazoa > Chordata > Actinopteri > Beloniformes > Adrianichthyidae > Oryzias > Oryzias javanicus. The sequence continues at coordinate 24,632,418 of CM012438.1, forward strand.
CCCAGGACTGGGTGGAGCTCTGGAGACAGAAGGGGGCGGGGCTTGGTCACGCCTCTGAGGCCGCTTGCGCCCGCGGCTCTGAGAGAACGACTTACTATGAGCTGAACGATGAGCTGCAGCAGCTGCTCAAACCAGGGCAGCACCTTCTCCTTGTAGCTGCTGAACACCGAGTGCAGGATGTCCGACACCTTGGTGAGGATGTAGACGTCGTTCTCGTCCTGAGACACAGACAGACGGCTCACATCTGCAGCCCTCTGGAGGAAGGCTCTTATTGTGAAGGAGCTACCTCGTCCTTTAGCGTCTCCTCCACCTGCTCGTCGTAGTCCTCGTCCTGCCTCTTGGCTGCAAACGCAGACACGTTAGTACACGCACACAGAAGGTCAAAGGTCGTGCCGTGGCGATGCCTCACTCTGCCTCAGCTCCTGGTTCTTGAAGTGTTCCTCCAGCTTCCCCTTCAGGATGCCGCCCAGCTCCTCAAAGTGCTCGTTGTTCAGACAGCCGTCGCCCATCAGCTCGATACACTGGGGGGGAGGAGACGCCGCCGGGGTCAGAACGCCGCCGCGGGGTCAGAACGCCGCCGCGGGGTTCAGCGCGCTCGGACGAGGCCTCACCTTGGCGAAGGAGTGCATGATCTCCGACAGCACGTCCGAGTCCGGCTCGGTGCCGATGGCCTTGATGAGGGCGTCGCACATGAACAGCCACATCTGGGTCAGGTACTCCGGGCCCCTGACCCGAGCGCACTCCAGGAGGAGGGGCATGGACTCGGCCGCCGCCACCCGCACGCGTGACGCGGTCAAGGAGCTTAAAGCCAACAGTCACACCGCCACGCCACGAGAACGAGTCACGAGATTGAAGGATATCATCGTGGAAGTAGAACTTGAGCAGCGGAACCATCAGCTTCACCACCTGCTCCGTGTAGCCCACAAAGCCCTCCTTCAGCTCTTTGGCATAACAAACCTGCACAAGGACAGCACAAACACACAATCACTGACAACTTTACTCACACTAAGGGGAAACATTACTGATCAAGACAGAAAAACTATGTAAAAAGAGCCTAAATGGTTCAAAACGTTTAAATATGACCTAAATAAAAACCTAATTACACAGAAAATGTCTTCAAAACAACAGGAAAATGAATGTTAAATTAATGAAACTAAAGGATTTTCATGAAATAATTGTACCATAGGGATCAATTCAAACTTCCTGTAATCTAACATTTCATTTAACTAAAAAAAAAATGAAGTAATTAAGTTTGTTTTTTTTTTTTTAAGATTGGCAGGAAAAAAAAAAAAGTTCCTTAAAACGTTTTATATCAAATTAAAAAAACCGTCAAAATAAGTGTGGAAAAGTTAAATAATCATTTACTAATTATTAAAAAGAAACAACTTTGCACTTTCACTAAATTATGTTAAAATATTACCAAAATAAAAACATAATTATACAGAAAGTGTACAGAAAATGCAAAAAAGTGACAGGACAGCAGTAAAATGAATGTTAAATTAATGAAACTAAAGGATTTTCATGAGATAGTCTTACATTAGGGATTAATTGTAACTTCCTGTAATCTTACATTTCATTTAACTAAAAAATATGAAGTAAATGAATGCAGATGATAAGAGTTTAAAACATAGAAGCTAATTTTAAAAAGGTAGAATAACTAAATTATTCAAAAGATGAATTTTTTTTTTTTTTTTTTTTAGAGTGGCAGAAAAAATAAAAGTTCCTTAAAACGTTTTATATCAAATTAAAAAAAACGTCAAAATATGCTAAAATGAAGAAAATAAGTGTGGAAAAGTTAAATAATCATTTACTAATTATTAAAAAGAAAAAACTTCACACTTTCACTAAATTATGTTAAAATATTACCAAAATAAAAACATAATTACACAGAAAGTGTTGAAATGAGAAAAAGTGACAGGACAGCAGTAAAATGAATGTTAAATTATTAAAACCAAAGGATTTTCATGAAGTCATTTTACCTAAAGGATTAACTAAAACTTCCTGTTATGTCGCATTTAAAATGCAGCTGAAACATTTAAGCAAAAAACTAAGTTTAAAAAAGCTTCATAATAACTACAGTCATGTGAAAAAATTAGGACACCCTTTGAAAGCATGTGGTTTTTTGCAACATTTTTAGTAAATGGTTATTTCATCTCAATTTCAACAATACACAGAGATTAAAGTAATCAAACTAAACAATGAAAACTGAAGAAAAGTCTTTTCAAGATCTTCTGTAAATGTCATTCTGCAAAAATGCCTATTCTAACTGAGGAAAAAGATAGGACACCCTCACATGTATTCCCTCTTAAAGTGGCTCAGATCTCACACAGGTATATCACACCAGGTGCACATAATTAGTAGATTGTTACTCTGCATGTTGAATGAAGCTTGCCTTATTTAAACCTCAGACATTTAGTTTGGTGTGCTCCTAACTGTTGAAGTGAGAGTGAGCACCATGGTGAGAGCAAAAGAGCTGTCAGAGGACTTCAGAAAAAAGATTGTAGCAGCCTATGAGTCTGGGAAGGGATTTAAAAAGATCTCAAAAGATTTTGAAATCAGCCATTCCACTGTCCGGAAGATAGTCTACAAGTGGAGGGCTTTCAAAACAACTGCCAACATGCCCAGGACTGGTCGCCCCAGCAAGTTCACCCCAAGAGCAGACCGCAAGATGCTAAAAGAGGTCTCCAAAAACCCTAAAGTGTCATCTCGAGAACTACAGCAGGCTCTGGCTACTGTTGATGTAGAAGTACATGCCTCTACAATCAGAAAGAGACTGTACAAGTTTAACTTGCATGGGAGGTGTGCAAGGAGGAAACCTTTGCTTTCCAAGAGAAACATCAAGGCCAGACTGACATTTGCCAGAGATAACGTTGACAAAGACCAGGACTTCTGGAATAATGTTCTTTGGACAGATGAGTCCAAAATTGAATTATTTGGACACAAGAGCAGAGGACATGTTTGGCGTAAACCAAACACAGCATTCCAAGAAAAGAACCTCATACCAACTGTGAAGCATGGAGGTGGAAGTGTCATGGTTTGGGGCTGCTTTGCTGCAGGAGGACCTGGTCAGCTCACCATCATAGAATCCACCATGAATTCTACTGTGTATCAGAAGGTGCTTGAAGAACATGTGAGACCATCAGTTAGAAAATTAAAGCTGAAGCGGAACTGGACCATGCAACATGACAATGACCCAAAACATACTAGTAAATCAACCAAAGATTGGCTGAAAAAGAAGAAATGGAGAGTCCTGGAATGGCCAAGTCAAAGTCCAGATTTGAATCCCATTGAGATGCTGTGGGGTGACTTGAAAAGGGCTGTACATGCAAGAAACCCCTCCAACATCTCACAGCTGAAAACGTTCTGCATTGAGGAGTGGGGTCAAATCTCCTCAGACCGATGTCGGAGACTGGTAGATGGCTACAAGAACCGTCTCACTGCAGTTATTTCAGCCAAAGGAGGCAACACTCGCTATTAGGGGCAAGGGTGTCCTATCTTTTTCCTCAGTTAGAATAGGCATTTTTGTAAAATGACATTTACAGAAGATCTTGAAAAGACTTTTCTTCAGTTTTATTTGTTTAGTTGGATTATTTGAATCTCTCTGTGTTGTTGAAATGGAGATGAAATAACCATTTATTAAAAATGTTGCAAAAAACCACATGCTTTCAAAGGGTGTCCTAATTTTTTCACATGACTGTAAATGATTCAATGGGTGAACATTTTTTTTTTAAATTGGCAGAAAAGTTGTACATTTATGTCCAATAAGCCAAACAAATATAAAATCATCTGACCTCGGGTTCATTTTAACTTCCTTAAAACATTTTACATTAAAATTACATGTAAAAAAAAAAGCCAAAACAAGCTCAAATAAAGAAAATAAGTGTGGAAGAGCGAAATAATCCCTAGTTAATAATTATTAAAAAGAAACTAAACACTTTCACTAAATGTTAAAAATATTACCAAAATAAATTAGGGCTGCCACGATTAGTCGACTAATCGACGACTAATCGACTATTAAAATAGTCGACAACTAATTTAATAGTCGATTAGTCGTTACTTTATAATATATGGAGTCAGACTGTAGTGAAGTTGAAAGTTATAATGACATTCTGCAGCTTTTTAGACTATTTTGGCATTTATTAAGGGTTTTCAGGCTATTTTGGAGTTTAGCTAATATTTTAGCTTCATGCTAGCTATTTTGGCTAATTTAGGATTTTTACAGTTTTTAGGGCTAATTAGGAATTAAGATAATATTTCAGCTACATATTAGCTCTTTTGGCTAATTTAGGATTTTTTCAGTTTTTTAGGCAAATTTGGAGTTTAGCTAATATTTCAGCTACATGTTAGCTAGCTAATTCTAAATGTTTACAGTTTTTTAGGCTAATTTGGAGTTTTTCTATTATTTAAGCTACATGCTAGCTATTTTGGCTAATTTGGAATTTTTACAGTTTTTTAGGGCTAATTTGGAGTTTAGCTAATATTTCACTATTTTAGCTAATTTGGGATTTTTTGTTTTTACAGTTTTTTAGGCTAATTTGGAGTTTAGCTAATATTTCACTATTTTAGCTAATTTAGGATTTTTTTGTTTTTACAGTTTTTTAGGCTAATTAGGAGTTTTGCTATGTCTTCAGCTACATGCTAGCTATTTTGGCTAATTTGGAATTTTTACAGTTTTTTAGACTAATTTGGAGTTTAGCTAATATTTCAGCTATATGCTAGCGATTTTAGCTTATTTTGGATTTTTTTGTTTTAAAGCTAATCATATTTCAGATTTTCTTTACATCCACTTTGTCCATGATCCGATTAGTCGACTAATCGGAAAAATTAATCGATGATTAGTCGACTATTAAAATAATCGTTTGTGGCAGCCCTAAAATAAATACCGGATCAGTCAGAAAATGTGTTAAAATTAGCCAAAAAACAACATGATCACCTAAAGGGTTTGTTTCAACTTTCTGAAAACTAAAAGTAAAGCGTAAATAAAGTAAAAACTTGAATACAATATACTTTAAAAAAATCCGGAAGCTAAATGTCAGAATAAAAGAGTAAAAAACATGAAGATTTGCTTCTAAATGGTAAAATAGAAAGAAAGCAGAATAAACTGTAGATCAATGCTAACATAGAAGCTGAATGAAAAACATGAGAAAACAGAATTTCAAAATAAAACTCCAAATGGGGGATTAACAATAACCTTCAAAATAAAAGGTTTATCTTCCTGCATTCTGTGAGCATTTTCCGGCCGAAGGCGCCCGTCTCACCAGCATCTGGCACGCCGTGGCCTTCTCCTCCAGCCCCGCCGTCTTGATCCCGAAGCTCTGCTGGTCTCCCAGGTTGACGAACTCCCAGCCGTCGTCCTCCGACATGTCCTCCATGTCCTGAGCTGCAGAACACGCGTCAATCCCGCCGCCCTCTCCCCGTGCGTCACTGCGGAAGCGGTCACTTACTGTCCAGGAGCGCCACCTCGGGCTTGATGGAGGCGGTCTTCATGAGCGGGCCCATCACCACGGGCAGGTACTGCTGGAACTCCTTCCCCAGGATCTTACACATGCGGGCCCAGGCCGAGATCATGTAGGAGATCTGAGCAGATCAGAGAGGAGACACTGCAGGAGGACGGCTTCAAACTAGAGCTGCCACAAACGATTATTTTAATAGTCGACTAATTGCCGATTATTTTTTCCGATTAGTCGACTAATCGGGTCATGGATAAAATGGATGTAAAGTGCACAAGTTAGGCATCATTAGCTTTAATCTAACTAAATTACCTGCAATAATGCTAGTGTGAATGCTGTAATCTGTATCTGCCCGCTGACGATGCTAGTGACAATAGCTGAAGATGCTGAAATCGATAGCTAGAAAACATTGAAGTTGACAATTGAAGTTGTTAGACAGCTAAAATATTAGCAAAATGCCAAATTAGCCTAAAACACGGAAAAAAGCCTAAATTAGCCAAAACAACTAGCATGCAGCTAAAATATTAGCTAAACTTCAGATTAGCCTAAAACAATGAAAGAAGCCAAAACTAGCCAAAACAACTAGCATGTAGCTGAAAAATTAGCTAAATACCAAAATAGCCTATAAAGCAGGAAAGCCTAAATTAGCTAAAACAGCTAGTATGTAGCTAAAATATTAGCTAAACTCAAAATGAGCCTAAAAAAATATCAAATTAGCCAAATTAGCTAGCTAGCATGTAGCTGAAATATTAGCTAAATACCAAAATAGCCTATAAAGCAGGAAAGCCTAAATTAGCCAAAACATCTAATATGTAGCTAAAATATTAGCTAAACTCAAAATTAGCCTAAAAAAATAAAAATACTAAATTAGCCAAATTAGCTAGCATGTAGCTGAAATATTAGCTAAACTTCAGATTAGCCTAAAACAATGAAAGAAGCCAAAACTAGCCAAAACAACTAGCATGTAGCTGAAATATTAGCTAAACTTCAGATTAGCCTAAAACAACGAAAGAAGCCAAAACTAGCCAAAACAACTAGCATGTAGCTAAAATATTAGCTAAACTCAAAATTAGCCTAAAAAAATAAAAATACTAAATTAGCCAAATTAGCTAGAATGTAGCTGAAATATTAGCTAAACTTCAGATTAGCCTAAAACAATGAAAGAAGCCAAAACAACTAGCATGTAGCTGAAATATTAGCTAAATACCAAAATAGCCTATAAAGCAGGAAAGCCTAAATTAGCTAAAACAGCTAGTATGTAGCTAAAATATTAGCTAAACTCAAAATGAGCCTAAAAAAATATCAAATTAGCTAGCTAGAATGTAGCTGAAATATTAGCTAAACACCAAAATAGCCTATAAAGCAGCAAAGCCTAAATTAGCTAAAACATCTAATATGTAGCTAAAATATTAGCTAAACTCAAAATTAGCCTAAAAAAATAAAAATACTAAATTAGCCAAATTAGCTAGCATGTAGCTGAAATATTAGCTAAATTCTGAAATAGCCTAAAAAAAACCTTAATGATTGCCAAAATAGTTGAAAAAGCTAGCAGAATGTCATTATAACGTTCAACTTTACTACAGTCTGACACAACATAATATAAAATAACGACTAATCGACTATTAAATTAGTCATCGACTATTTTAATAGTCGATTAGTCGACTAATCGTGGCAGCCCTACTTCAAACGCGCAGAGAGATCCGCCTCCAGCTCCGCCTACCTGAGGGTCGTCGTCCTCCAGGTCGTTGAAGTCCGTCTGGGTCTTGAGGAGCAGCTGCATGACGGCGGACGCGTCCGGCATGAACTGGAGCAGAGGGAAAAGCCGGATGAGCCGGAGGCCAGGTCCCACAGCGTTCCTCCGGACACGAACCCACCTTCTCCTTCCCGACGGCCAGCCCGATCAGGCTGATGCACTCGATGGTCTTGCCCCGCAGGAGGCGGAGCTCTTTCTGCATGGCGTTCTCCACGATGTGTTTGAGGGGGGGCATGAAGAGGTCGTAGTACGGCACGAACTTCTCCTCCGCCGTGTCGGCCACGGAGGCGATGGACGTCACCACCTGCTCCAGGACCAGCTTGTTCCCTTTCTGGATCAGCTGGTGGAGAACGGACCTCATGAAGGGGCGGAGCTCCTAGCGGCGGCGACATTCTCGGAGGGCGCGGCCTTACCTCGTTCAGCTTCCCCACCATGATGACGTGGAGGTGCTGCAGCAGGTTGTCCAGGTACGGGATGAGGATGGATTTGGGACAGTCCTCCGTGAAGTTGATGAGCGCGGCGGCGGCGTGCGCCTGCACCCGGGGGAAGTTCTGGTCCTCCATGGTCTGGAGGAGCGCCGCGATCACCTGCAGGAAACCAGAGGCGGCGTCACATTCCCGCCTGGCCTCCTCGAGAAGGTTCGGTCAGGAAGTGGAGGCGGAGAAGCCACCGACCTTATCGTGGAACTTCTTCTGAAACGTTGGAGCGAAGTCCGTGGCCATCTGTCCGATGGCGTTACAGGCGGCGTACCGCACCCTCGGATGCTGCAGAGAAGGAGGAGCTTAGAACAGCTCCTGCAGACCAAGCCCCTCCCCTTACGTCACACGTGTCAAAGTCAAGCCCCGGGGGCCGGATCCGGCCCTCCAGATCATTTTATTTTATTATTGTATAATTCTGACAAAATATATTTTTATGTGGAGTAAAATAATGAAAGTTATTTAAGGTTTAAGTTGTTTATTCTGGAATAATATTCCTGCCATTTTATTAATGATAATTAAGTTAGAAAGTTACAGTTTTAAAAATTAGCATTCTGTTAGCTTTTTGGACTATTTTGTCATTTACTTAGATTTATTGGGCTTTTTTGGAGTTTAGCTAATATGTCAGTATTTCAGCTACATGCTAGCTGTTTTAGCTAACCTTAGTTTTGTTTAAGGTTTTCAGGATAATTTGGCATTTAGCTAATATTTTAGCTGGCTATCAATATTTTGGCTAATACAATATGTGTCAGAACCCCCACCCACCCCAAAAAAAACTATATAGTGTCCTGGATTTTAAAGGTAATTCAACCATGACTCTCCACTACTCTCCTTTCATTTTTCTGAACACCGGATATGACATCATCGATTTCAGAAAGTGAAAATGTTTATTTATGACTCCACTGTGTTTTGATGGTGAAAATATGGATTGTTTATTCAAAACTTACATTTAAACACATTTTTTTGTTTGAAATTGTTAAGTCGTAATGCATTATTGGTCTATATTCGCTAATCTAGTTAGCATCGATGCTCACGAGTTTCTCGCAAAGACAACTGGGAAGTTTCTAGTGGACTGGATTCTTAATCAGGATCAGAATCAGACATAACAGATGGTGAACAATGTTGATACACTCATTAGGGGACATTCGAACACAACCTTAGGCTTTCGTTTCTAACCCAAGTTTTTTTTTTTTTTTTTTTTAAAGTTTTTAGGCTAATTTGGCATTTAGCTAATATTTTAGCTAGCTATCAGCTTCAGTGTTTTTAGCAAACAATTTCAGCATCTTCAGCGCCAAACTCAGCTTCCAGCATTCACACTAGCACTATCACAGCTAATGCTATATATCTAGTAGGGCTGCCACAAACGATTATTTTAATAGTCGACTAATCATCGATTAATTTTTCCGATTAGTCGACTAATCGGATCATGGACAAAGTGGATGTAAAGAAAATCTGAAATATGATTAGCTTTAAAACAAAAAAATCCTAAATAAGCTAAAATCGCTAGCATATAGCTGAAATATTAGCTAAACTCCAAATTTGCCTACAAAACTGAAAAAATCCTAAATTAGCCAAAAGAGCTAGCATGAAGCTAAAATATTAGCTAAACTCAAAAATAGCCTGAAAACCCTTAATAAATGCCAAAATAGTCTAAAAAGCTAGCAGAATGTCATTATAACTTTCAACTTCACTACAGCCTGACTCCATATATTATAAAGTAACGACTAATCGACTATTAAATTAGTCGTCGACTATTTTAATAGTCGATTAGTCATCGATTAGTCGACTAATCGTGGCAGCCCTAATATCTAGTTTATAAATATGTTAAAAAGTTATGGTTTGAGTTTTACAAATGTGTTTTTAGAGGGTTCAGTAAATGTTTATCCTGTTCGGCCCGCGATCTAATGTGTGTTATGGATTCTGCCCCCCTGTGTGATCGAGTTTGACCCCCCCTTACATAGTCGGAGCAGAAGAGGAGCACGTAGCTGATGATCTCCTGGAGGATGGCCTCCATCTGCTGGTGACAGCCTTCTCCGATGGCGGACAGCGCCATCAGCCCGGCGTGACGGTACTTCCAGTCCGCTGCAGACAGAGGTCAGCGCGTTAGAACCCCAGGACAGTCGGGATTTGAACCCCCCCCCAGAGGTTTCCTCACAGTTCTGCAGCATCTGCATGATGTGCTGCTTGATGATGGGCAGGATGATCTTCCCTCCCAGTCCGCAGGCGATTCTGTCCAGAGCGCTCTCTCCGGCCACGGCGTTGCTGCAGCGGGACCAGAAGACCGCCGCCTTCAGCGGGACGGCGACAACAGAAAGACGGGCAAGCGGGAGGGCGGAGCCTCACCTGTCAAAGTCGTCGTCCTCCAGCTCGTCGGCCATTGCCCACTCGTCATCATCCTCCAGGTCCACCATCATCGCCAACATCTGAGGAACTGGGAGGAAAACGGAGTTAAAGAGATTATTTCTTTTATGAAAATGTTAAAATCTGGAAGAAACATCAGCAGATAAAGTCTGAAACTCCAGGAATTCATGTATTCGATGTAAACAGTAAAGGGAACAACTCCTCACCGGTCTGAGCCACGATGGCCGTGTGTTTCCTCAGCATGGCGGCCGCCGTCTCCGACAGCGTGACGATGACCTCCAGCGCCAGCTGCCTCTGCATGTTGGCCAGGTTTGTGTCGGAGCAGAGCTGGACGGGGAGGCGGGGCACAGGTCAGACCCAGGCGGGTTACCGTGGAAACCGTGGAGGGGGCGTGTCGGAGCGTTACCTTCAGGCAGAGCTGCAGCGTGGCCTCCAGGTTGGGCCTCAGGTATTTGGGCGCCGTGTCAGCGATTTCCACCAGAGACTTGAGCACCGAGTCGTCCCCCTGGTAGCAGGACTCGTTCACCGCCTGATCGGAGAAGAGGCGCGTCAGTGCCGCCCAGCTCCAACCCATAGCTCAGAGGTTCTGGATCGGTTTTTCCATATTCCCGCTCCTGCTTTATGACAGTTCCTCGTTTCTTTCAGGTTCTTTGAAGGTGGAATCAAACAACTTTTTATTCTGCTTTTTTTTTTGATGCATCTAAACACCATCAGTGATTGAGAATCTAATGTGTGAACCGTCAACTTCCAACGTCTTCCCAGCCTGAACCCGGTCCGCTCCACCACAGCACCGTGATACATGGACGTTCATACCTGCAGGATTCCAGGCAGCAGGTCTGAAAAGTGCTTCAGCAGCGCCGTGTTTCCTTCGTTGGACAGAACGAACGAGGCCGCGGCCCGGGCCGCCAGAGTCTGGATCTGCAGAGGAGAAGACGAGACGTTGTGCTGGGCGCTAGTGCTGCCACAAACGATTATTTTAATAGTCGACTAATCACCGATTAATTTTTTCCGATTAGTCGACTAATCTGTTCATGGGCAAAGTGGATGTAAAGATGCTGAAGTTGATAACCAGCTAAAATATTAGTTAAATGCCAAATTAGCCAAAAAATAAAAAGAGCCAAAGTTAGCCTAAATAGCTAGCATGCTGCTGAAATATTAGCTAAATTCTACATTAGCCTTAAAAAAACGGAAAAATCCTATATTAGCCAAAACAGCTAGCATATAGCTGAAATATAAGCTAAACTCAAAAGTTGCCTAAAAAACGTAAAAAAGCTAAAGTTAGCCGAAATAGCTAGCATGCTGCTGAAATATTAGCTAAACTCCAAAATAGCCTAAAAAACCTTAATGAATGCCAAAATATTCCAAAAAGCTAGCAGAATGCTATTATAACTTTCAACTTTACTACAATCTGACTTCATACAATATAAAGTAACGACTAATCGACTATTAAATTAGTTGTCGACTATTTTAATAGTCGATTAGTCGACTAATCGTGGCAGCCCTATTGGGCGCCGACAGCAGGCGGGGCGGGGCGGGGCGCCGCATCTAAGCCCTCACCTGAGGGTGGGCCTGGTCCTGCATGCACTGCACCAGCATGCGCTTGATGACCTCCAGGTAGTGCTGCTGCTGGTTACCGAAGATTCCCGGGAAGTTCCTGGAGAACAGGAAGACCGTGAGCTCCAGAGAAACCGGAGCGGGCGAAGAGCGGCGTCGGCGGCGCTCACCAGAAGATGTGCAGGGCGGCTTCCCGCAGCCCCGCGTCCTCCGAGTTCACCGAGTCGAACAGGAACTTCAGCACCTCGGGCCACTGGTTGTTCCCGTCGTCATCTGAAGGAAGGAGAGGTCAGCGTTTTAGCCCGACGGCAGAGGAACGGACGACGGAGGCGCCGGCGCCGCTCAGCCGTACCCACGAGGTTCCTGCAGAGCTCGGCGGCGATGTCGCAGACCTTCTTGCGGATGTTGGGCGAGGTCTCCTGCTGGATGCTGCTCAGCAGCTCCGTCTTCACGGCCGTCTGCATTTCCAGGGTCAAGCCCGGGTAGATTTCCTCGAAGGAGGACGACAGCAGCCGCCGCAGCAGAACCGCCGCCATCTGTCTGACCTGAGAGCGCAGCGGCGGCACGCGTCATGATCAGTTCCAGAACAACCTCAAGTCTATACATTGAAGAATTCGACTAAATAACAAAAATAAAAAACTCCTGAACACATAATGAACCAAACTCATGGACAGACATGTTTGTGTGGCAGAGTCACTCCTGCTCCAATTTCAGGACTAAAAATATCGCCGCTGAAGTCGGGAGCAGCAAACACGGCGTCCAGAGCAGCTGACGGTTAACTAAAAGCAGCAGGCGGGGCTTTAATGGAAAGATCCGCCCCCTGTGAGCCGACGTTTCTCGGACGCACCTCTTCTGCGGCCGAAGCATCCCTGATGGCGTGCAGCAGGAAGGAGATCTTGCTCTGTCCTGGGATGTTGTCGTACGTTTCCTGCAGGAATCAGGACGGAGGGTGGGGTGGGGTGGGGGGGTGGGGGGGCACAAACCAGAGTAATCAACTACAGCTGCCACAAACGATTATTTTAATAAATCGATTAATCGCTGATTATTTTTGCCGATTAGTCGACTAATCGGGTCAGTCATCAAGTGGATGTAAAACACACGTTAACCTTCATTTAGGGCTGCCCACGATTAGTCTGACGTTAATCGACTAATCGATGACTAATCGACTATTAAAAATATCGACGACTAATTTAATAGTCGATTACTACTTATATTGTATGAAGTCAGATTGTAGTAAAGTTGAAAGTTATAATAGCTTTCTGCTAGCTTTTTGGAATATTTTGGCATTTATTAAGGTTTTTTAGGCTTATTTGGAGTTTAGCTAATATTCAGCAGCATGCTAGCTATTTCGGCTAACTTTAGCTTTTTTAAGTTTTTTTAGGCAACTTTTGAGTTTTCAGCTATATGCTAGCTGTTTTGGCTAATATAGTATTTTTCCGTTTTTTTAAGGCTAATTTGGAGTTTAGCTAATATTTCAGCAGTATGCTAGCTATTTAGGCTAACTTTGGCTCTTTTTATTTTTTGGCTAATATGGCATTTAACTAATATTTTAGCTGGTTATCAACTTCAGCGTCTTTACATCCACTTTGGCCATGATCAGATTAGTCGACTAATCGGAAAAAATAATCGGTGATTAGTCGACTATTAAAATAATCGTTTGTGGCAGCCCTACCTTCATTAACTTTAATTAGAAAATATAAACATAGCATTACCTGCAATAATGCTAGTGTGAATGCTATAAGCTGAAGTTGGCCGCTAAAGATGCTAGTAACGATAGCTGAAACCACTGAAGATGATAGCTAGCTAAAATATTAGCTAAACGGCAAATTAGCCAAAAAAAAAATCCTAATTTGCCAAAACGGCTAGTATGAAAGTGAGATATTAGCTAAATAGCCTAAATAACCTTAATAAATGCTAAAATAGTTCATAAAACTAGCAGAATGCCATTTTAACTTTCAACTTTACAACACTGACTCCATATAACAAAGTAAGGACTAATCGTGGCAGACCTAGAATCCACCAAATGTTGCTTCACAACAACTCGTTTTTTTAAATCCACCTTTCTTTCTGAAAACTAGAAAAGCGAGAAACCCTGAAGGTCTTTGAGATGCGAATGTCGAGCTGATCGTCGAGTAAAGACTGAACCAGGAGAGAAAAAACAACACGAGGTTATCAAAGCAAAGACTGAAGTCTGGGTGGAGATCTTTACGTCACAGAAACAGGACGGGAGGAGAACCGGTGCAGCAGCACCAGGAGGAGTTGGAAAGATGTTGAGGAAGATCTAAAACGTGTCAAAGCCACGGCCCGGGGGCCGGATCCGGCCCTCAGAAATTCTCTCCAGCCCTCCAGATAGTTTTATTTTATTGTTATTAATGGTCTGATGTTATCTTTTGTTTGTTTCTAACTTCTATCCTTTTAACAAAGTATATTTTCATGGAGAGTAAAATATTGAAAGTTATTCTAAAAGATTGCATTCTGCTAGCTTATTGTACTATTTTATCATTTACAAAAGTTTTTTTTTTTTTTTTAGGATATTTTAGCCATTTTTTTCAGCTATATGCTAGCTGTTTTAGCCATCCTAAGTTTTTTCAGGCTCGTTTGCCATTTAGTCAGTATTTTAGCTGGTTATCAGCTTTTGCGTTTTGTTGATTTCAGCCATCAGCTTCAGTGTTTATAGCCAAATTCAGCTTCCAGCATTTACACTAGCATTATTACAGGTAATTCAATATATCTTTTTCATAATTATGTTAAAAGTTACAGTTATAAAGTCTTAAAATTGTAGTTTTAGAGTGTTTAATACATGTTTACAACCTAAGGTGTATTTTGGATTTTGGCTCCTTGTGCAACTGAGTTTAACACCCCTGATCTGAAAGAATAAACTATCATTTAAAATAAAATAGAACATTTTCCATTAAAAATCTTATTAAAGACTGAATCAATAAGACAAAAGGACTCAATTTGTACCTTTTTTATGCCTTGTTATTGTTGAAAAATTTAATAAAAACGAATCTAATATTCCTTTAAATTATAAATTACTTTTAAAAATGATCAACCTGCCCAAGTTTTAAACTTAAACCTTTAAAAAAAAAAAAAAAAAAGCGTATCTATTTATCCTGGGTGAAATATTATACTCGTGACTTATGAGGATGTTTTTATGTATTTCTTGAGAGTATAAATGTAATATTTAATGATCTAAACATGAAGTTTCTTTACAGAAGTCGTCTGAGGGATTCAGGGTGAAAACCTCCTCGTCTTTCCATCACAAGCATCAATATTCGATCAGAGTTTCGGGTGGACGCGAGTTCCGGACTGAATAAAGGAGGGATTCCGGTCAGCTTAGCATCGCGGCGGTCAGTCTGCGCTCTGTAAAGAGAACTGCTGACTGTGAGGAGACAGGACGCTCCACCACAGCACCTGGAACAACGGGGATGTCGGGGGGGTGGACACGCCGGGAAACTCAAACAACCCCCCGGGAGAAGCAGGAGAAAGTCCAGCAACGGAGCAGGACTAACGTTTCTGACGCTGGACTGTCCGGCCGCTCCAAGTTTCTGTTGTCCGCACGTTCCTATACTTCTATGAATCAGTGCTAGCTTTAGATTTTTTTTTTTAGCTAACAAACCTAGCAACATTCGGGGCTACTTAGCTCCACGCTACTTCCTGTGTACATCTTGCTAGAGGACTAGCTTCGGAATCAGCTGGAGATTCAGCTGAAGCCGCGGATAAAAGAGGCATTTCACTTTCTACCGAAGCCCCGGAGGGACAGACGGACACACGCGCTCGCCCGTGTGCCCGGTGTCACGAACGGGCCCCCGATTTAAAGAGCTGCTTTCTGACCGCTAAACTACGCAACATGGTCAGCCACAGTTCGCACATGGGCTCTGACGTGCGCGCGACTACCAGCGGCTAGTGGTTAGCACGGGGCTAATCCCATCGCCCGTTTGTCGGAGGCCTCTCGCTGTCGAGCCCGCTCGGGTCTCCTTACCTCCGCTTGTTTCCTGACGCTGTTGTCAGAGCTCATGAGGTTACCCAGCAAGAGGTAGAACTGCTGCTGCTCCGCCATTGCCGCGAGATCAGAAAGGACCAGCCGGGTGGAGAAACGGCGAAAAGAACCCGGCAGATCTCGCTTCGGTCACACAGCCCGAGCGGAGCGCCATTGGCTGATTAAATCGACGGTAGTCGCCGCTGATTGGACGGCAGGCCCGCGTGCAGCGTATGTCATTGGCTACTATGAGTTCTTCGCGCTAGTTGGTAACGGTCGGTGTAGAAAAGGGAAAGGACGCTTTCTATTGGTCACTAATGAATCAGTAAAGCGCGGGAGTTTGTGACGTCACCACACAAAGATGAACCTTTTGTGGTAAAAAAAAAAAAAAAAAAAAAGTCATAAGCAAAAATGTTTATTTCGAGAGCATTATAAAGTCACTGAACGATAATAATTTTGTAGTGTAATCAGCTTTTTAAAAAAGAGCTACAGGGAATTTTCCTTTTGTGGGATCAATAAAGTTATAATCTGTTAGATAAAATCCAATAAATAAATAAATGATTTATGTTTAGATACTATTTCAATCCTTTCCTCCAACTGTTCCACATTTAATTCGATTAGAATCAGTCATGATTAGACCACCTTCACCCAAAAAGTTGGCTTTTTGATAATAATACTGATAATAATAAAACTCATAAAATTGCTATATATATATATATATATATTTTTTTTAAGTTCATTTGATAAAGATGTTTCATATTTATTTCATAAAGCTGCGTGATAAAATCAAGTTTCAAGCAAAAATTCATAAACAGATGGAAGAAAAAAATACAAGAGTTTTTGCAACGTTTATAAACGTAACGTTTATATATAACATTTATATGTGTGTGTGTGTATATATATATATATATTTATGACCAATATGACATTTTTTACTGGGCTTTTCCTGGCAATTATTAACCGCTTTGGCCTGCCATAATTTGATAATTTGAACATGTCAACCCCATTTCAAGCTTCTGCATGGAGAATGCTCAACACCGCTACACAAGTTTTTTTTTATATATATAATATATATATATATTTAGGGATCCCCGTTAGCCACCGCCAGTATATATTCTTCCTGTAGTCTCATCTTCTTAAATTCACAAATGCAATAAATAAACAAAGAGATATACTGTACGTGTACATGCAATCTTCTCAAGAGTGTAAACAAAATTTATACCGCAATAATTCAATTACCAATAAAACAACAAACAAAATAATACCCCAAAATTTCTGTGGTTCCATTCAGGTTTTTTATTTATAAATCTTGTGAATACATTTGATTAAGAGGTATTTAATTCTGCCTCTCACACATAGCCAGGTCAACTGATGATGCACCTCACTGAAATTTGTTGTCAAACGACAGTTTAGTACAAGCCGAGCTGCTTTGTTTTGAGCTATTTGTAATTTATTTAGATAAATATTGTTGAATTTGACCAAATAGTTCCACAGTAGTTAAAGTGTGACAGAACTTATGATTCAGCCAATATCTTTTTGATACTACCTGGCATGTATTTTTGGCACTGTCTGATGGTAGCCATACTTCTTCCCATTTTACACAATATTTGCTTAAAGTGATTATTCCACATCCACAATAACCCCAAACAGCTCCCATTCACTGACATTTAAGAAAAGATGAATCTTTCAATAAATAATTTGATACCAACATCTTAGATTAAGTGTTTTTTCTCATTAATGACCAACTTAAACCAATTCTCAACTGTATTCAGTTCTTAATTAAGATCTTGACTCAGATGGACTGAAAATAGAGATGTATAGATCGTAAAATGATCTGCATTAAGTGTAATATTGGAATATTTCAAAACAAAAGTTAAGTCATTTGTCAAAATTCAAAATAAAAGTGGCCCTTAGTGGCTGCCTTGTGGTACCCCACATTTTTTGTTTCTCTGAGTAACTTCCATTAAATAAATGATCTGTTATCAAGATAACTTTTAGTCTATTCAGTGTTTCAGGGGAACTCCTCTATTTATTTTGATCAATTGTCTTGTAAATAAAATGCTGCACTTCAATCAAAATAAACAGTCATTTATATCATCTTCCATTCAGTAAATCCAATTATAGTAGATCTATTTAGTAGGTTGATCTCTCTTAACAAGTATACTGTCTATGATATACAATTATTATAAGAAATAAAATATTTTATCTTAACAAAGTTCCTCACAGTTTTTTTTTTAACAAAGCTTCAACTTTTGCTATTTTCCAGCCGACAAGAATATTTTAATATTAAGTAGGATACTGACAAAGCAATCACAAGTTATATTCAGGTGTCTATTTCATCTGTACCTGCTGGTTTTTTGAATATTTTAAGCAGCAGAGATTACACCCAGAGGGACGCCCCGGAGGAGATGATGGCAAGGCCCGACCAGGCTCTACCACTGAGGAGTTTTGGAGGGACTAGAGTGGTGGCTTGTCACTATGGACTATATAGACATGGATCCCCTGGCTTATTTCTCAGGGATCCCTGAGCGACCCAAGCGACAAAGCCACCAGATTGCTTACAGTGATGCCCCGTCACCCTCTCACCAATGGCCCTAACACTAATAGTTTAATAAATGTTTATCCTGTTCGGTCCGCGACCTAAGGTGTGTTTGGGATTTTGGCCCTTTGTGCGCTTGAGTTTGACACTCCTGCCTAAAGCTACTTCTAATTTTCTTCCTCAATCTTTGATATTTCATTGATGTAATTAACACGGCGATCATTCTCAGAGTTATCCAGTATAGATCCAGATTCCAGGTCAAACGAGGAAAACAAAGACTATTTAACAGGAAGTGGATGATCAGAATGCTGCGGAGCGAGCTTGTGGCTTCCCGTTGTCGGTTCTACGTCACACAAACAAGCTTTTACCAATGGCTTTTTTTTCTGTCTACTTCTGATACATCATGATTTGAATAAACAAATATTCAGAAATGCAATTTTAAGATTCATTTTCTTTATTTTTCCTCCATTATCAGAGAAAGCAACACAAACATGTTGAAAACACCAATTCCATTTGAGCGGGTCTTTATATAAACTACTTTTTGTTAAGGTATCCCATTGAGGTAGATGCTGCAAGCATTCTCCATTAGGACAAGCATGAGAAAATAAAGAATTCAGTGGGTCAAATACAAAATAAGGAAACAGGCAACCTTTGGGGAGACAAAACTATTGAAGATGTAGAAAATAACAAACAAACAACAGCAGGGGTGGCTCAAATTCTAGTAGGAATAACTTCCTTGGCACAACACCGGCGGTTTTTGATCGAGTGACAAAACAGGTATGTCCCTTATCAGAACATGCTTTTTTCCATATTCCTTACCTCCCAAGATGAAAGAAATACATTTTAAAACAATCAATAAAATCCATGGAAAGAATTTTTAAGAATAAGATTTGATATGCAAGATAATGTATGTCTGTTATTTAAAAATTATATTTTTTAATAAGATCTTCCATGATTGTTACTCGGTTAATATTTTTTGGAACGATTTATATGACTGGTTTTTAACAAAAATCAAAATTCCTTCATTTAGCTACATTAATATTCAATTTGGTTGCATTAATAAAGACAAAACAATACAGTTTTTGTGGAATTTTTGTCACTCACAAATGTGTGTGTGCGTGTTTTTTAATAAATCGTTACCTTTTGTTTTTAAGAAACGATTCCAAGAATAGAAAATAAAAAAGCTTTGAAACTTTAAGATAATTCATCAGTTTATTTAATCTAGTGCCTTTTTCCTTCTTATTTATTTATAATGTGGGGTTGTTTTAATACAATATAATTATTTGTATTTATTTTTAATAAATAAAATAAAATAAATTAATTTGAATTCCTCGATAATAATAATTATAAAATAAATAATAAAAGAAAGGCTCGGATGACATAAATTGTAGGAACCTTCTTTTTTCACATTTGTTCCCTGGGGAAGAACAATAAAGTTGAACCTCCATAGACGATTGAAACTCAGCGACCTAAAACAGTTATATGTTTGTAATTTAAAGTTTAAGGTTAAAGTATACGGTTAATTTAAAGCATAATGGCAAGCAACTATATACGTTGATATTTATAAATATATTTATATAATATATACGATATATAATAATAAAAGTTCTATTAAGTTCCGCCTTACCAGTAGGTGGCGGTAAGGCGCCGTTTAACCACACGAGAAGAAGAATTCAAAATTACCGCCTGCCACAGACATGAAATCTTTTTCTTTTTTCATTTTGTTCTTTTTATCAAAAGGTGAGAGAAATCCTTTTTTAAATTAAATACTGTTAAAAGATTTTGTCTTATAGATTTCGTCCTCGTTTTATCTAAGAAGTTTCATAGATCGAGTTCTCAGTCATTCACTGAAATGTCATTTTCTGTTGCTTTAACTCTGCATACGAAAGCCAAACGATGGAAAAAGGTGTTTTGATTTAAAAAAAATGTATTTCTTTTATTTATTATGCTTTTTGTGACCTTTTGCGTCTATTTTCTATTTTAGAACGTACTGAAATCCTTTCTTTGTGCGTTCCTGCAGGTGAGTGTGCTGTGGTTCAGACTCAGCAGACTGTGATGGCAGCAGCAGGAGGAGAAGCTCATCTCAGCTGTCAGCTCACACAACCTAAAGACGTCCTTCAAATCACGTGGCAGAAAATAGTATCTGGAAGTGAGGAGAACGTTGCATCGTACACCCAGCAGTTTGGAGAAAGAGTGCTTTCTAAATTCAGAGGAAAAGTCCAGATCAGCAGCTCTGGAATGCACAACAGCTCAATAGTGGTGAGGAACGTTTCAGAGGAGGATGGAGGATGTTTCCTCTGTTTGTTCAACGCAGACCCTGAAGGAGCTCTGAAAGGAAGAACGTGTCTCGTAGTCTACGGTAAGAAGCTGGCAGCACGTCAGCGTGACTCCTTCATGCGTGTTCCTCAGTAGGGCTGCAACGATTAGTCGACTAATCGATGACTAATCGACTATTAAAATAGTCGACAACTAATTTAATAGTCGATTAGTCGTTACTTTATAATATATGGAGTCAGGCTTTAGTGAAGTTGAAAGTTATAATGACATTCTGCTAGCTTTTTAGACTATTTTGGCATTTATTAAGGGTTTTCAGGCTATTTTAGAGTTTAGCTAATATTTTAGCTTCATGCTAGCTATTTCGGCTAATTTAGGCTTTTTCAGTTTTTTAGGCTAATTTGGAATTAAGATAATATTTCAGCTACATATTAGCTCTTTTGGCTAATTTAGGTTTTTTTCAGTTTTGTAGGCAAATTTGGAGTTTAGCTAATATTTCATTTACATGTTAGCTAGCTAATTCTAAATGTTTACAGTTTTTTAGGCTAATTTGGAGTTTTTCTATTATTCCAGCTACATGCTAGCTTTTTGGCTAATTTGGAATTTTTACAGTTTTTTAGGGCTAATTTGGAGTTTAGCTAATATTTCACTATTTTAGCTAATTTGGGATTTTTTTTTTTTTTTTTTACAGTTTTTTTAGGCTAATTTGGAGTTTAGCTAATATTTCAGCTACATGTTAGCTATTTTGGCTAATTTGGAATTTTTTCAGTTTTGTAGGCAAATTTGGAGTTTAGCTAATATTTCATTTACATGTTAGCTAGCTAATTCTAAATGTTTACATTTTTTAGGCTAATTTGGAGTTTTTCTATTATTCCAGCTACATGCTACCTATTTTGGCTAATTTGAATTTTTACAGTTTTTTAGACTAATTTGGAGTTTAGCTAATATTTCAGCTATATGTTAGCTATTTTGGCTAATTTGGGATTTTTACTGTTTTTTAGGCTAATTTGGAGTTTAGCTAATATTTCAGCTATATGTTAGCTATTTTGGCTAATTTGGAATTTTTTCAGTTTTGTAGGGCTAATTTGGAGTTTAGCTAATATTTCAGCTATATGCTAGCGATTTTAGCTTATTTAGGATTTTTGTTTTAAAGCTAATCATATTTCAGATTTTCTTTACATCCACTTTGTCCATGATCCGATTAGTCGACTAATCGGAAAAATGAATCGATGATTAGTCGACTATTAAAATAATCGTTTGTGGCAGCCCTATTCCTCAGACGTGTTTCTCTGCAGAGCTGCATCGACCGCTGCTGCACGTCCGAGCTTCAGCTGCAGAATCCGTCATCAGCTGTTCAGCCACAGGCAGACCCCCCCCCAACGTCACTCTGACGGTGGGACAGCAACCCCTCGACTCCTACAACCGCACCGTCAGCCTGAACGCCAACAACACCGTCACCGTCACCACGGCCGCTGTGCTGCCCGGCGTGGGCTCCTCAAGCACTCAGGTTGGATGTTCGGCTGCTGTCCTCTCCGGTCCTCAGCTGAAGACGTCTGCGCTCATTCCTGGTGAGAAAGAATCTCTGTAAACTTTAGGATCTGGATTCTTTGTGGTTCTGATGTTTGGGTTTCTTCCTTCAGCTTTGAGCGTGGAACCAGCATCTGTTCAGAGTCGTGACAGTAAGTTCAGACTCTGATCATGTTTCTGTTTTTGATCGACATCTGATGAAGTTTCTATTTTCTGAAGGATTGGCTGTAATATTGGCAGTCGTGATGGGATTGGTTTTCATCTCTGCTCTGTTCTTCTTCATCTGGAGACGTAACAAAAGGTATTTCTGTCAACCAGCACAGATGGAAAACTGAATGTGTGTTTCTAAATGTGTTTTTATTGTCTTCTAGATAATTTTCTACAGAATGCTGGACACAAAGTAAGATTCCATCCTCTCCATAATTAGCAACTTTCACATACATTTCTCATTTTTTAGTCTTGAAATGTTTAATAGTTTCCATCTTAACATCAGTTTTATTTTACTCTGTTTTAGGTTTTATTTTGTAGCAGAACTGAACAACATGCAAAGACGGAAGAGAGAACGAGCAAAAACCGTCAAGTCAGGGATTCAAATGAGTTTTGTAAAAACATTAGTGCTGCCATAAATGATTATTTTAATAGTCGACTAATCACCGATTATTTTTTCCGATTAGTCGACTAATCGGGTCATGAACAAACTGGATATAAAGATGCTGAAGTTGATAACCAGCTAAAATGTTAGTTAAATGCCAAATTAGCCTAAAAAATAAAAAAAGCCAAAGTTAGCCAAAATAGCTAGCATCCTGCTGAAAGAATAGCTAAACTCCAAATTAGCGTAAAAAACAAAAAAAAATTAAATAAATTAGCCGAAATAGCTATCATACTCCTGCTAAACAAAAAATTAGCTTTAAGAAAAATCCAAAATTAGCCAAAACAGCTAGCATATAGCCGAAATATTAGTTCAATTCAAAAATAGCCTAAAAAAAAAAAACGCTTAAGTTAGCCAAAAACAGCTAACATGTATATTAAATATTAGCTAAACTCCAAAATAGCCTTAAAAAAACTTGATAAATGCCAAAGTAGTCCAAAAAGCTAGCAAAATGCTATTTTAACTTTCAACTTTACAATATAAAGTAACGATTAATCGACTATTAAATTAGTCGTCGACTATTTTAATAGTCGATTAGTCGACTAATCGTGGCAGCCCTAAAAAACATTGTGTTTTTATTTATTTTTTATACAATCTGTTTGCTTGAAACTTGAAAGTTGAAATAATTGAACAAAATGTGTAAATTATTAAGTGTTTGTGTTCAGTTTTTTCTCCTTCAGTTGTTGACTTTCACATTTTCTTAAATGACCACTAGATGTCACTGTAACACTACAATTCTAAAGTCCTCCTGAAAAATACCAGGAAAAACACAGTGAGACAAAAAATAAGCTCAGCTGTAAAAACTTTTAACTATAACAATAACTTATTTTTTTAAACCTAAGTTTGAATTATTGCTTTTAGTGAGAATTTATTGCTTATATATATAATTGAACCCAGTTTTTTAAAACTTTTCTTTATTTAGAAGAAAAGGAGTTTTAAATTAACTGTAGATTTTACTGACCACAATAATGATTTGGGAAGGAATCATCAAGTAAAACAGATAAACTTTGACTATAGGAGATCGAATGCTCAAACACGATGCTGACTCGATCATAATTTGAATTGCTTAGCCTGAACGCAACACAGAAATGATTCCAGGTTCCTGTTAAAAAAAAAACAACTTTAAATCGGTAATAGAGACAGGGATTTCAGTTCAAAATGTTTTTTATTAATCTTGTTTAAGAATCCAATTAGAAATAAGCTACATCAATGAAGAGAAAACGCTGTATGCACAGATGTATTACTCCAGCAATACTCAAATTTCTAAGTAATTGTAAATTGTTCAAATGTTCAGTTTTTTATCAATTAGGCATGATTATAGATTATATCCTTAACTTTGCAAAATGAAAAGTTAGAAAAAATCTGGCTTTTGGTAGATGAAGTTGAGATAAGAAACAATTTTTTTAGGGACATTGTCTACACTAGCTGTATCCCCAAAATCAAGTTTGCAAATAGAGAGTAGCTGCTACAGGTCCAAGAATTTCAAACTTAAAAAGTGCTAGAGGAGAAACGAAACTGGGCGACAGTTTTTTACTTTGCAAAGAGGAAGAAGAAGATGTAAAAAAAGATTAAAATTAAAATAAAAACAGAATAATAAATAACCATTCAGCATAATAGATACAATAGGATAGACATAAATAGTAAATATCATAGGAAGAATAAGAAAAGAAAGGAAAGCAGAGAACATTAAACCAAGATAAAATTCAAATATAGAAATAACTATTTATTTAACTTAAAAGCTCAGGTTTGATCAGGGCGATCTTGAACCTTCCTGTAAAAAACATGAATTATCTATAAATAAGATCCTTGAGAGAAACAAGCCAATCGACTATTCAAAATACTACTTATATGATTTTCTATAAAGCATACTTGGACAACACAGTTGAACTATAATAATATTAGTTTAATATTTTACAAAACCGTCTAATACACTCCCAAACTCTAAGAAACTGTAAATATAGCAGTATTATCAATGAATATTTTGTAGAGCTGCCACAAACGATTATTTTAATAGTCGACTAATCGCCGATTATTTTTCACGATTAGTCGACTAATCGGATCATGCCCAAAGTGGATGTAAAGCACACATCTTAAACAATAATTAGCTTAGCTAAAAATGAAAAAATACTAAATTAGCTTAACTAGATGGCATGCAGCTGAAATATTAACTAAACTCTAAATTAGCCTAAAAAATTAAAAAAAATTCTAAATTAGCCAAAATGGCTAGCATGCAGCTGAAATATTAACTAAACTCCAAATTAGCCTAAAAACTGAAAAAATACAAAATTACTAATAGCTAGCATGTAGCTGAAATATTAGCTAAACTTTCAAAATAGCCTAAAAAAAACCTTAATATATGCCAAAACAGTCCAAAAAACTAGCATAATATCATTATAATTTTCAACTTTTCTACATTCTGACTCTATTTAATATAAAGCAACGACTAATCGACTATTTTAATAGTCGATTAGTCGTTGATTTGTCGACTAATCGTGGCAGCTCTAATATATTGGTAAACGTGCTTTGTGAGTGAGTGTATGTTTTTATATTATTCATTTATTTATAACATTGGATACATTTCATATCACAGATGTAAATTGTCCTCCAAAAACCTCATTCAGTCTTCTATTAATTAAAATCAAATTAAAAGCTATATTGACTCTGAAACTTTCTTCAGACCCTAAAGCTATTAGGACTTATAATACACAGCTCATAAAAGTGAAAGGAGCATTTTAAAGAAACACATTAGATCCATCAGATCTCAATAAAAAGTTGGATATC
This sequence comes from Oryzias javanicus, assembly GCA_003999625.1. Lineage (NCBI taxonomy): Eukaryota > Metazoa > Chordata > Actinopteri > Beloniformes > Adrianichthyidae > Oryzias > Oryzias javanicus. The sequence continues at coordinate 24,657,761 of CM012438.1, forward strand.
TATACAATTAACAAAGGGCAGTGTTTTAGGAACAACATTGCCAGTCTTTTAATGAAATAAAAGTTTTTCAGTCTACAGAGGCTGAAACTATCAAATCAAAGTGAAATGAAGAGTGCAGGATGTCCATTTTCTCCAAAACTTCATTTTCTGAACTCTAAATGCTTTTCAGTATTTGTGTGCCCCACGAGCTGTATGATGCTTGACAACGTGGCAGTATGCTCCTAATGAGACGACAATGGTGTTTGTGGCATTTCCTCCAGAATCTGCGTGAGGGCATCCTGAGCTGTTGTACAGTTCTGAGGAGCAACCTGGCGGCGCCTATGGACCAAACATGATGTCCAGAGATGTTCTAATTGGGTTTAAGTCAGGGGAATGGTGAAGGCCATTCAATTGTTTCAATTCCTTCATCCTCCAGGTACTGCCTGCAGACTCTTGCACGTGAGGCCCGGCATTGTGGTGCATTAGGAGGAACCAGGACCTACTGCACCAGCGTAGGGTCTGACAATGGGTTGAAGGATTTCATCTGGATACCTTATGGCAGTCAGAGCACCATTTCTAGGCAGTAGAGGTCTGTGCGTCCCTCCATGGATATGCTTCAGACATCACTGACACCACCAACCTGTCATGTTGCCACGTTGCAGGCAGCAGAACGTTCTCCTGGTTCTTCTCTCAGACTCTTTCACGTCTATCACAGGTGCTCAGGGTGAACCTCTTGGTCTGTGAAAAGTAAGGGCGCCAGTAGAGCTCCACGGTGCTGGACAGTGAGCACAGGGCCACTACAGGAGTGGGGCTCAGGCCACCTTCATGAAGTCTGTTCTGATTGTTTGGGTAGAGACATTCACACAAGTGGCTCTGGAGGTCATTCTGTAGGGCACGAGCAGTGCTCAGCCTGTTCTCTTGCACAAGGAGCAGGTTGGTCTGCTGTGAGGGGTTGAGGACCTTCTACGACCTGTCCAGCTCTCCCAGAATAACCAGCAGTCTCCTGAAATCTCCTCCATGTTCTGGAGATTGTGCTGGGAGACACATTAAACCTTTTGATGTTCATCCTGGAGAAGTTGACAACTGTGCAACTTCTGTAGGTTAAGGAATCTCCTCATACTGCAGTAGAGAGAATTACACAAGACAAATCAGTCAAAAAAGATCAAGAGGGAGAAACTTGAAATGACTCACATAGAACCAGTCTGTTTGGAGGGTTTTTAATTGTTGCCACTGAAGTGCCTGTTGTTATTCATGAAACACAATACAGATGAAATTGATGAACGAGGCCCTCAGCTGCTGAACCAACAAGAACATTATCTGACAGGATTAATTTGATTCATGCCAGGCCAAATAAAAAAAAGTGTTCCTTTAATTTTTGTGAGCAGTATACTTTAGAGATATTTGGAAACTTTGATTTATTATTTTTTGTCTACATTGTATTTTTTTCTCACAATGCAGAAGGTATGCCACTGTAACCTCTAGTTTATCCTCTTGGCATTACAGTATTGTTCATTTGATGTAATGTTTGCTTAAATGTTGACAATTAAAAAAAAAAAAAAATACGTGACTTTTTTTTATAATCGAGCCAAAAAGGCTTCCATAGATAGATGGATAGTATTCTAGACTCGTCGTCCAATAGGTGAACAGGATCATAATCAATATATTGGTACACGTACAGTGCCAAGACAACACACCAGATATAAGATGATAATAAATAAATAAATAACTAGAAAATACAATAGTAAAACCCCCCAGAGAATATTAAACATACTTAAGAATACACTTCTTTAAAACACACTAGCTAAAAAAAAACAGTAAAAAATTATTAATGGAAGGATAAAAAGACAGCTCCTCCACTGTTTCCAAATACTGGAACTAAAGCCAATGGCACTAAACCTGATGTTGTGTATGGACAAAATTAGAGAGTTTTGAGTGGAATCCAGCCTACAAATGAACTTTCTGTACTACATAGTTTTTAAATTATTATTTTTTTTTTTAAATAATACATATGTTAAACTAAGAAACAAAATCCAAGCAGAATTTTTTAAAAGTATTTTTTAATTAAATGTTGTGATTCATTTAAATGCGTAATTTGATCCCACAGTCATTCCCGCCCAAACTGCAGGTCGCAGTTTGGCCCTTCCGCCCTCCGCCGGCAGGAGTCGCTGTTTGTTCCTGTTTGCTGGAGGAGGTAAATCAGATTTAGCTTAAAGCCTTAAAGCCTCGTCTGTCGGCGGAGCGGCTTCAGTCTGAAGGAACCTGCAGCTCGGAAACGACCATCTCTGGTGAAATAACTTGTGTTCGGGCTTAAATATCGTCCAACAGGTACGTTTTATGGATTTAAAGTAAAGCAAAAAAAAAAAAAAGTGTGTTAAATGTTGACGTTTTTCTTAATTAGCAAAGCTAGTTTTGGTTAAAATACTTTTATTGTTTAATATTTGTTGTATTTATGAAAAATGTTAGTATATTATGGTTAATGGAAGCACCTGTTTGTATTTTAAATATTTTTCCGGGACACATTTTTTTATTTTAAGGTGTTTTTAAATAAAATGTGACATGTTTCAGCTCATATTTTCTCCACATAATAATAAAAAGCAGCCGCAGACAGATCAAACAAAGCTTTCTATTGGATGCAGACAGATGGAGAAAACTGAAGTTAGCTTCCGATTCACAGCCTCCGATTCGCGAGAGTATTCCACTGTTTTTTTTGCACTCTGACAACCTAAAAACAAGTCCTGTTCAAAACTACAGAACCTAGACGTTCAAACATGGATTAAATTATGCTTTAGACACTAAAGAATAAATTAAGAATAGTTTCTGATTTGTGAAAGTTTTTACTGATTTGTGAAAATGAGAAATAGGATGATATTGTCACATTTTTTGCACTCAGACCACCTAAGAACAGGTCCTGTTCAAAAACTACAGCACCTAGACAGTTCAAACATGGATTAAATTATGCTTTAGACAATAAAGAATAAATTAAGAATAGTTTCTGATTTGTGAAAATGAGAAATATTGTGATTTTATTGCATTTTTTGCACTCTGACCATTCAAAACAGGTCCTTTTCAAAAACTACAGCACCTCACAGTTCAAACATGGGTTATTTGATTGCTTTAGACATTAAAGATAAATATTAAGAATAGTTTCTGATTTGTGGAAAATGAAGAAATAAATTTGTTGATTATTGCATTTTGCACTTGTCTGACCATTCAAAACAGGTCCTTTTCAAAAACTACAGCACCTACATTTTTCAACATGGGTAATTATGCTTTGACATAAAAGAATAAATAGAATAGTTTTCTGATTTGTGAAAGTTTTTACTGATTTGTGAAAATGAGAAATAGGATGATTTTATTGCATTTTTTGGCACTCAGACCACCTAAAAACAAGTCCTGTTCAAAAACTACAGCACCTAAGACAGTTCAAACATGGATTAAATTATGCTTTAGACATTAAAGAATAAGTGAAGAATAGTTTCTGATTTGTGAAAGTTTTTACTGATTTGTGAAAATGTGAAATATTGTGATTTTATTGCATTTTTTGCACTCTGACCATTCAAAAATAGGTCATTTTCAAAAACTACAGCACCTAGACAGTTCAAACATGGATTAAATTATGCTTTAGACACTAAAGAATAAATTAAGAATAGTTTCTGATTTGTGAAAATGTGAAATATTGTGATTTTATTCCAGTTCAAAGATCATTAATTTTGTTGAAAATGTTGCAGATTTGGTCTTTAGTTCAAAATGTGACACGATTTGTTTAAAAATGTGTTGGATGATTTTTCTTTAACAGTTTAAAGCATAATTTAATCCATGTTTGAACTGTCTAGGTGCTGTAGTTTTTGAACAGGACTTGTTTTTAGGTGGTCAGAGTGCAAAAAACACAGTGGAATACTCTCGCGAATCGGAAGCTGTGAATCGGAAGCCAACTTCAGCGTCGTAGCGGGATGCTGGTTTGAAACCACATGTTTGGCACCATAAAAGTGCAGAGAAGACTTTAAACTCTGAGGTCTGGACCCGATCTGTGCTGTTAAAGTCTGATCAAAGCCAAGCTGCCAAACCAAAAACCCGCTTCACGTCCAGGATGTCGAAACCTGATTTAGGAGGTCTTCAACAGTGAGTGAGAGGTTTGAAGCCCAACCTTGGACCTGTTTGCTCTCAGATTATCCTCACCTGAATGACTAACGCCGTCTTTTCCCACCTTGCCTTAGTTCCTTTGACGCATTGGGGTTTGGAAACCTCAGGTTTTGGTTCTGTCTAGACTCTGGAGGTGGCAGCTTGTTTTGCTGCTGGATAATTATGGGCCCCCCCCATGCTGTGCTCTTAAAAGCATTTATTACACCCCAGGTGGTGATGGTGACGCTCGCACATTAGCAGCAGAATGCCTGTTTGGGAAAAGATTTAAATACAACAAAAAGAAAGGAAATCATAAATGTTGATTCCATATATATTTGAGTAAAAAAGAAGTTTGCTGAAGGACAACCGGCTTCATTTGATCCCTTTAAACCTAAAGGAAAACCGGTTTTAAGTGGAATATCAGCCGTATTAATCCAGATTAATGTCAACACACTTTAAAGTTCCACGTTTATTTAGTTGGTTGTATAAATTAAACCTTTAAATAATATTTAGAATCAACCAAAAAGGAATCATGCATATTGAAGCCAATCCAAAAGATGCTTTATCAGGCCCGGGGGCCGGATCTGGCCCTCCAGATCATCTTATTTTACTGTTATTAATGGTCCGATGTTATCTTGCTATTATTTCTAACTTCCATCAAACTATATTTTGAGTTTTTCTAAAGGTTATTTAAAGTTTAAGTTGATTTATTCTGGATTAACATTCCAGCCTTTTTATTATTTATAATAAAAAGTTATGGTTTTTAAAGTTTTAAAAATTGACATTATATATAACATTATTTGCCTTTTATACTTAAAATATTTTTGTCAGTACGGAAATACTTTATAAAGTTATTTTCCAGCTCAAGTCGGTTGAGTTCTTTAATGTTATTTATATAGAGAATATTTTTTGATAAAGCATAAACTTTAGTGAGGAAGCTTGTAAAAATGAAGCAGTTCTGTTTTCTTTTTTTAAATGTTGATTTTGTAAACTCCTATAAAGTACAAATAAATCATGAAACTCCAGTAATTTAAAACAACGAGCCGTTAATGTTGAGTTTTAAATTTTCATTTATTTGTTGTCATTTAAAATTTTAATAATTTGGATAACTAACACAAAATTCATGTGAATGTTGTCTAATTTTACCTAGATTTCAAATAATTAAAGAAAAAATGTATAAATGAAGTTTTTTGTTAAAAGATGAAACTGAATTGAATTTTTAAATGATTTTTTTTCCTTTATTCATTTATTTTCTGTTGACAAAAGTATTAAAATATTCTCTAGACGAGTATTTCCATTTTCAGCTCCCACCAGAACACGTGTGGTCCGTCAGAACCTCTGTGACCTCAGAATGACTCTAAACTTCCACCTTTTCAAGAAACTTTTTGCACTTTAGTTTAAACATTCCCTCTGCAGAAATGCACACTAAACGTCCTCCGTTTGCAGCTCAGAGCGTCGGTAAGATGCGGCGACGGCCGTGCTGACCGCCCGCTCCGGCCCCGGACCGCCGACGACCCCGCGCCGCGGCGCCGCTTGTTATGCGTCCGTGACCTCATTGTTGACGGCGTTTTGTGGACGTCTTGCTTGGATGCGAGCCGGCCTCCGTGTGCGATGAGTGGACGCTCCTCCCAGCCGAGTCTGCAGCTGTGGATCATCGCAGCGGGACTCTCTGCAGCTCTATGTGAGATGGAGACCTTTCTGCTCAACTGTTTTAGTTGAGGTTCATCGAACTCTCAGCTACAATCTGTCAACCTTTACAAAGGAAACAATTTCTCTTTTGCTTTCCAGTTTGACCCCACAAGTCTTGAGAAATGCACTTTTTTTTTTTTTTTTAGGGGTTTTTATAAAGAAAAGCTTGTTGGGTTTTTGGTTCTGGTGTAGACCAAAAATGTTCTGATTCATGAGTCTGTATTTTTATAGAAATATATACATGCATGCCATCTTTTGAAAGAAAAAAGAGCTTTAAAATCAAATCAAATCAACTTTATTTATATAGCACTTTTCCAAAAAGTTCATTTTTTATCAAAGTGCTTAACATAAAATAAATTAATAAAAAATATTAAAATGTTAAAAACAAAGGACAATGCCCTCAAACCCACCCCACCCCTCCACACACTCGCACAAACACACACCGACATATTTCCACACCTTGAAGTTAAAAACAATAAAAATAACTAATTACTAAAAAGCTGGAAAAATAGAAATCTAGAAATCTGGCTTTGTACTGCAGTGAGGAAATGATATTTTAGGGACCTGTCCACACCAGTGAGCCCCCAATCAAGTTCACGGAGTACGCCACTACAGGACCCCCCAGATCCGAGCAAAGAGCCAGACCCGGGAGATCCCACTGCGGCGACCCCACTTACTGAGAAAGGCAATCACTGATGTGGAGGATCCCTCAGAGGAAAACACTGGAGTTAAAAATGTAAAAGGAGTAAAAAAGATAAAAAAAAAAAATAAAAAAAATAAATGAATAAAAGCAGATTTAAATCTCAGAAAAAAAAAGAATATATATACATACACATACACATGCATATAAAAATACACATAATTCAGTAAAAATAAATAAATATAAATTAAGTAAAAAGAGAGGATAAAACAATATATTAGACAACTCTCAAAAGTTTAACTAAAAGCCAGATTAAAAAGGTCGGTCTTGAGCCTTCCTTTAAAAACATGAACAGTCTCTGCAGCCCTGATGCATTCTGGGAGGCTGTTCCACAGGCGAGGTCCATAGTAACTGAATGAGGCCTCGCCGTATGTTTTAGTTCTAACTTTTGGAATAACTAACAGGCCTGTTCCAGAGGACCTCAGGGTCCTCGAGGGCTCATACCTTAAAATCATTTCTGTTAAATAAGAAGGCCCGATGCCATAAAAACATTTATAAACCAATAAAAGAATTTTAAAATCAATTCTGAATTGCACAGGGAGCCAATGCAGCGATTTTAAAATGGGTGTAATGTGTTCCCGCCCCCTGGTCCTCGTCAGCACGCGTGCAGCTGAATTCTGTAGCAGTTGAAGGTTTGAAATCCTTTTCCTGGGAAGACCAGAGAGCAGGGCATTGCAGTCATCTAATCTACTGGAAATAAAAGCATGCATTAGCACCTCTGTGCTGGCAAGAGAGAGAAATGGGCGGACTCTGGCGATGTTTTTAAGATGATAAAATCCTGTCTTTGTTATGTTTTTAATTTGTGGAATAAAATTCAACTCAGAGTCAAAAATCACACCCAGGTTTCTCACACAGTGAGAAGTTTTATAGTTTTTTAGTTTAGATAAAACAAACTCTCTCTTGTCTTCAGAACCGATCACTAAAACCTCTGTATTGTCCTGGTTCAGCTGTAAGAAGTTCTCTGCCATCCATGACTTAATGTCTAAAATACAAACGAACGTAGACTGACTCTTCGTTATCAGGAGACACAGCAATGTAAAGTTGTGTATCATCAGCGTAGCTGTGAAAACTAACGCCGTGTCTCCTGATGACGTCCCCAAGTGGAAACACAAATGTTAGTCTTTATTCATTTTTAAGGCCTAACATGCTTATATTTTATTTGACATTTTTTTGTTTATGTGCTCCAGTCTTAATATTGACTTAAGTTTGATTAAAAAAAAAAACCAATATTATTGATATTATCTAGAATAAATAACTATAATTTGTTGAATCTATGAACTGATTTTTCTTTTTTTTTTTGTGATTCAGTTTTTTTTCCAAACAAAAACCTAATTTGATGTAATTTTTTAGTGTAGAAATCAATGAAAGTTCCACCTAATTGTGATCCTGTGAGGCCTTCACTGACGCCGTCTCTTCCATCAGGTGACGTCAAAACGGCGGGCAGCCTGACGGCCGAGGCGGGGCAACCCGCCGTGCTCCGCTGTGACATCTCCCTGGCGAGCGGGCAGGTCGTCCGCCAGGTGCGTTGGCTCAACAGACACAATGTGGCCGTCCTGGCCTTCGAGCCCCCGGCCCGCGTCAGCCTAAGCCAAGACCACGTGAAGCTCATCCCCTCCCGCCGAAACGCCACCGCCATCACCATCAGCAGGCTGCGGCCCGAGGACGGCGGCTGCTACCGCTGCATCTTCGACGTCTACCCGTCGGGGAGGCAGGAGGGCTCCACCTGCATCACCGTCGTCGGTTGGTTGTGTGTGGGGGGGTTCACGTCCCTTTCTGCTGACTGTTCTCCCTCTAAGCAGGACGTCCGAGGGCGGAGCTGCGATTAAGAAACAGCAGAGCCAGCTTTCCTTCCTGTTACTGTTAAACGTGCTCCCGGGGGTTTTTATCACCCCCATACTCCTCCAGAGCCAGCAGGGCTGCCACCACTAAACGACGACTAACCGACTATTAAAATGGTCGACGACTAATCTAATAGTCGATTAATCGTTTCTTTAAATCTATGGAGTGTAGTAAAGGTGAACAAAGTTGTGAGCGTTAAACACCAAAAATGCTCTTTTTCTACATTTGAGTTTGTGAGATCAAAACATTATCTTGAGTGAAAAACAGTTCAGTTCACCTCATTTAATTATGTGAATGTTTAGTAAACAAGATTAGCAACAAACCTTTAACCATATTCATGGCTGTGTTTGGATCTTTTATAGTAATTTTCAATCAATGTGGAGTTTAGCTCATATTTTAGCAACATGCTAACACTTTTGGCTAATTTGTTATCTACTGGGTTTTTTTAGGCTAATTAGAGTTAGCTCCTATTTTAGCATCAGGCTAACGTTTTTGATTAAATCTGTTTACTGAGGAATTTTAGGATATTTTTGAGTTAAGCTAGTATTTAAGGAATGTTATCTTTGGCTAATTTGTTATCTACTGGGTTTTTTAGGCTAGTTAGAGTTAGCTCCTATTTTAGCATCAGGCTAACGTTTTTGACTAAATCTGTTTACTGAGGAATTTTAGGATATTTTTGAGTTAAGCTAGTATTTATGGCTAATTTGTTATCTTCTGTTTTTTTTAGGCTAGTTAGAGTTAGCTTCTATTTTAGCATCAGGCTAACGTTTTTGATTAAATCCGTTTACTGAGGAATTTTAGGATATTTTTGAGTTAAGCTAGGTTTTATGGCTAATTTGTTATCTACTGTTTTTTTTAGGCTAGTTAGAGTTAGCTTCTATTTTAGCATCAGGCTAACGTTTTTGACTAAATCTGTTTACTGAGGAATTTTAGGATATTTTTGAGTTAAGCTAGTATTTAAGGAATGTTATCTTTGGCTAAATTGTTATCTACTGTTTTTTTAGGCTAATTAGAGTTAGCTCCTATTTTAGCATCAGGCTAACGTTTTTGATTAAATCTGTTTACTGAGGAATTTTAGGATATAGTTAAGCTAGTATTTAAGGAATGTTATCTTTGGCTAATTTGTTATCTACTGGGTTTTTTTAGGCTAATTAGAGTTAGCTCCTATTTTAGCATCAGGCTAACGTTTTTGACTAAATCTGTTTACTGAGGAATTTTAGGATATTTTGGAGTTAAGCTAGTATTTAAGGAATGTTATCTTTGGCTAATTTGTTATATACTGAGGTTTTATAGGCTTATTTAGTGTTTAGCTTAAATTTTAGCTAAAGTTTTTGACTAATTTAGTTTACTGAGGAATTTGAGGCTATTTTGGGGTTTAGCTAATGTTTTAGCAACGAGCTAGCTGTTATAGCTCATTTGAAACCTACTAAAGGTTTTTTGTGGCTAATTTGGAGTTTAGCTCATATTTAAGCGTCACACTTAATATTTTTGCAAAATTGGCTTTTTTATTAGGGATTCTTAAGCAATTCTACTCCAAAATTTACAGAAATTTAGGTCAACTTCAGCGCTCTTTCATGGTTCTTTAACAACATTTCTAATCTTTTAGCAAATTTTGCAAAAAAGCTTTCGCATTTTCAGTTAATTCCTGCAGCATTTAAATTAAATTTTGTCATAATTTTCCACTAAAGCTTCAAAATATTCAACGAATACCTTCAGCAAAAAGCATTTACACTAGCAATATCGCAGAGAATCAATCTGGTTTTATTCCCAGAAACTATGAAGTTTGACGTGATTATTTGAATAATCAGAAAGGACAATCGATGATTATTAAAACAATAATTTATGTCAGCTCTAACGGCCAGTAAAAGCAGCTGAAAGGGGCTCCTGGAATTAAACAGAACTTTGTTTTTCCAGGTAAAGTGCACCTGGAGGGGAACCGGACAGCCATAAGCGGGAAACCCGTTACCCTCTCCTGCTGGTACAGCCTCCCTGAGCGCGTCCGCCAGGTGCTGTGGACGAAGACGACGGAGCAGGGCGACACCGCCGCCGTGGCGTCCTACTCCAAGAGAGCCGCCCACACATCCGAGCAGTTCAAGGGCCGGGTCCGGCTGAGTCCCACGCTGGAGGACAGCCGGCTGACGGTCCTGAGCGTGCGCACGGAGGACGAGGCCTGCTACACCTGCCAGTTTCACACCTACCCGGACGGAGCCCGGAGCTCCACGGCCTGCCTCTCCGTCTATGGTGAGGCGTGGTCACTGCGTCACACGGGAAGTGCTGACTCCTGAACTTCTGCTGTTGGTTGAGTCATTCCTGCCTAAAACTAGAGGTGCAAGTGAACTCTGGTGTGATTCAGTTAGTCAGAATGCAGTGCAAATATTAGCAGATGTGATGACGTAACAAAACTTTCAATTGTTTTTGAGTTTTAGCAACAAAAAACATTTCTTTTTAACATCAAACCCGTTAAAGTCACACTTTGATATTTTCAAAAGTTTTTAGCCAAAATCTCAAAACATTTTGTTGCTTTCTCGGACATACTTTCTGCAGAGCGACAGGAGTTTTATAAAAAATTCACCTCTGAGTTGTGGGCGGGGCTGTTGGTGCAGTGGAGCAACGCCGCCCCCACTTCCCCTCCTCGTCGCTGAGTAGAATCTTTCTTAAACGGCAAACGTCTGCTCCTAATTCATGATTTGAGTTCTCCAAAATGCAGTTTGGATCTTAATTTTCTTCATATATGTCACATGTGTCAAAGTCAAGGCCCGGGGGCCGCATCCGGCCCTCCGGGTAATCCTATCCGGTCCCTAAAGTTAAAAACAAGACAACAAAAGAAAATTTCAAAACATTCTTTTGAAAAAAAAAAAAAAGGCATTATTTTGGAACAATTCTTAATAATTTCATTTTTAATCAAGTTTTATTTTTTATTTCTTTATTTTTTTAAGATTTATTTCAAGAATTCATTTTTTTTTTCAAAATTTTTTAAAAAAGTTTTCAAATGTAAATTTTTTTAATTTGCAGTCTTGTCTCCATTTTTTCCGTTACAATGTCTTTTTTTCAAGTTTTCAATCAGTTTTTTGTGTACTTTACGCTGATCCATACAACAGTTTCCTAATTCATGATTTGAGTTCTCCAAAATGCAGTTTGGATCTTAATTTTCTTCATATATGTCACATGTGTCAAAGTCAAGGCCCGGGGGCCGCATCCGGCCCTCCGGGTAATTCTATCCGGGCCCTAAAGTTTAAAACAAGACAACAAAAGAAAATTTCAAAACATTCTTTTGGAAAATAAAAAAAAGGTATTATTTTGGAACGATTCTTAATAATTTCATTTTTAATCAAGTTTTTTTTTTTTTTTTTTTTTAAGATTTATTTCAAGAATTCTTTTTTTTTTTTTTCAAAATTTTTTTAAAAAGTTTTCAAATGTAAATTTTTTTTAATTTGCAGTCTTGTCTCCATTTTTTCCGTTACAATGTCTTTTTTTTCCACGTTTTCAATCAGTTTTTTGTGTACTTTACAGTTTTACCTCCGCACAGTCGGTGTGTGAAGAGCGTGCACGGACGGAAAGCGTGCACGTGTGTTTCCATTATAGTGCAGGAAAGGGTGGTCCTGGAGTTGGCACTCGCCAGCATTTAGCCCCGTCCCGCGCTAACACAATGTCAGGATGAGGACTTTGGGAGTGTACTGGCCCGTCCCAATAAAGGAGAGGGGGGTGGGGGGTGGGGGGTGATGATTAATTTGGGCTTGAGAGCGTTTGCTGCTCCAATAAGCTTTTCTTCCGCTGCTAGAACCAAAGTTCTGCTCTGTTTAGGTTCATCAACGCTTTGTGTCTCCTCCAGTTCTGCCCAAACCCGAGGTGACCCACGTGGCGTCGTCCCCCGGCGTCACCGAGGCCAACTGCACCGCCCAGTCCCGCCCGCCCGCCGAGATCACCTGGGAGGTCGGCGACGAGAACCGCACGCTGGGGGCGCCCGTTTCCTCTGCCTACGAGCAAGGCGACGGCACGACCACGGTGACCAGCACGCTGCTCTTCCAGTCGGGGCTGCTGGGCGACGCGGCGGTCAAATGCGTGGTCCACCACCGGGGGCTGGAGAAGCCGCTGACGCTGGCGCTCAGCACCAACGGTGAGCAGATGTCCAGACGGCTTTCGTGTGGAACGGTTGCTCGGTCCAGGTGTGGTTTGAGGGAACCGTGTGTTTGTGCCGCAGTGCGCCCGGCCATCATCGTCCTGCTGTCGGTGTGCGGCGTGGCGGCGGTCCTCCTCCTGTGTCTGTGCGTGTGTCTCTGCAAGTGCTTCATCTGCACCCAAGGCAAGTCTGGCGGCTGAAAGGCGGAGGAATCCTTCAAAATAAGAGAATTTGACACGTTTTTCCAGGAAGTCTTGACTGAAATCGAGAGGAACTGTCAGACGTGTCTCATCAGAGTGAAGTTAATGTCAAATATAAATACAAACATGAATCATCTCCTGCTTTAAAAAGCAAAGAAACGCCTACACATAAAAGGTTAAAGTCTGAGCCACTTAAAATATCATGAAAGTTCAAACCAGAACTGAGAAACCTTTTCTCGGTTGATTCAGTCCTGGAACCAAAATCTCTCATAAGTATAGGGCTGCCACGATTAGTCGACTAATCGATGACTAATCGACTATTAAAATAGTCGACAACTAATTTAATAGTCGATTAGTCGTTACTTTATAATATATGGAGTCAGACTGTAGTGAAGTTGAAAGTTATAATGACATTCTGCTAGCTTTTTAGACTATTTTGGCATTTATTAAGGGTTTTCAGGCTATTTTGGAGTTTAGCTAATATTTTAGCTTCATGCTAGCTATTTTGGCTAATTTAGGCTTTTTCAGTTTTTTAGGCTAATTTGGAATTAAGATAATATTTCAGCTACATATTAGCTCTTTTGGCTAATTTAGGATTTTTTCAGTTTTGTAGGCAAATTTGGAGTTTAGCTAATATTTAATTTACATGTTAGCTAGCTAATTCTAAATGTTTACAGTTTTTTAGGCTAATTTGGAGTTTTTCTATTATTCCAGCTACATGCTACCTATTTTGGCTAATTTGGAATTTTTACAGTTTTTTAGGCTAATTTGGAGTTTTGCTAAGTCTTCAGCTACATGCTAGCTATTTTGGCTAATTTGGAATTTTTACAGTTTTTTAGACTAATTTGGAGTTTAGCTAATATTTCAGCTATATGCTAGCGATTTTAGCTAATTTAGGATTTTTTTTTGTTCATATTTCAGATTTTCTTTACATCCACTTTGTCCATGATCCGATTAGTCGACTAATCGGAAAAATTAATCGATGATTAGTCGACTATTAAAATAATCGTTTGTGGCAGCCCTACATAAGTATAAACTTTCTTTTTTTTTTCAAACTCCACCAAAGAGTAAAATTGAGCAGCTTTCACATGTTTTCTTAATATGGGAGAAAAATAAACTTAAGTATGATCCATCTTCATGAAAGTTCACACACAGACGCCAGGTTAAGTCTATAATCACTGAAGTTTTGTTGACCTTTGACCTTAGATTTTTCCCTAAAACAAAATTAACCTTTAGTACCAGCTGCAAATTTTAAACTCCTCCAGGGATTTACATCCGTCAGATCCTAACACCTTGAGCATTATTGGGAGGCTACTTAAAGAGTAAAGCTTGTAGATTTTGCACGGCGTTAGCATGGCGTGCTAACAGAAGTGACGTTCTCCTGTCACTCCCATATATATATATTTTTTTTTGACAGACTATATTAAAATGTAATATATGAATCCCTGCCTCAAGCTGAACGAAACGATACGACATAAGATGGGAACGTTTGAGGAATGTGCGTGTGGCTGGCGATAAACCACCGTTGCTAAGCAAATCCAAAAATGTACTTTTGCGGATTCTTCTAAAAATTACATAGATGTGTTCGTTCCCTTTAGGAGAGCGAAAAGTAAAATGGTTGCCATGGAGATAATTCTAACAGAAAAGCTGCCTCTTGCACCTGAAGGGGAGAGTGAGAGCAGGTCATTTCAACTGTAATTACTGCGTGTGAAAATGTTTTATCTTCCCAACACAATCTATTACAGAAAGAATATTTTATTTATAGGATTTAAAAATTGTTTTTTAAAGATTCTGATTATTTTTAGGAGCCAGGGCTGCCACGATTAGTCGACTAATCGACTTTTAAAATAGTCGACAACTATTTTGGTCGTGGAAGCGTCGTCTTTTGTTTGTTTTTCCTTGTTTTGATATCTAAACTACGGCGTGCGCTTTCTAATGCCGGGTCAGCAATTCTCTTGGTCACGCATGTGCAGTAGTGCTAAACCGGTCAGCAGTGATGTCACAGGAAGTTCTGGGTAGACTTATTATAACACGCTAACGGAGCTGGAAAGTGTGGGAAACAAAACAAAAATAAAGAGGAAAAAGTGTCCAATGTAATTTGGTGATGCATGAACACCTGAAGATGAAGCATGATGTGACTGAGTATGATCACGCTGAACGGAGAGCTTCGTCTAGCTAAGCTAAAACAAGCTAACACAGCTAGCACTGCCGCAGCAGTTTCACGGTTTTAAATGGATCGTGTGCGGCTACAGTCTACAGTTCCTCTCTGTCTGCAGAGTGAACGTTTCATAATCCGCGTTCTTTGCGCGGATTATGAGTTTACACTGGAAATGAACCGCTCAGCCAAGACTTCATTCCTATTCCGCATGTCGTGCGGTTCAAAGAGCGGATTATGAAGCATTCACGGGCAGACAGAGAGGCTGTGTGTCGGTACGGATCTGCAGCAGTTATGGAACGATGTGCGAGTCCCAAAAGTGAAGTAGAGCTAAGATGACAAGCGTAGCATAACATTAGCTGCATTAAGCTACAATTTAATGTAACTTCAAGTCACAAAAACAGAAACAAACAGCAAAATAACCACAACATTAAAGAAGAAATAGAGATTTATGGGTGGTCCCGTTTGGGTCTGCGCATGTGCAGTGATGTATGTAGTAAAGACTGAAAGTACTGTAGTATAGGGCTGCCACAAACGATTATTTTAATAGTCGACTAATCATCGATTAATTTTTCCGATTAGTCGACTAATCGGATCATGGACAAAGTGGATGAAAAGAAAATCTGAAATATGATTAGCTTTAAAACAAAAAAATCCTAAATAAGCTAAAATCGCTAGCATATAGCTGAAATATTAGCTAAACTCCAAATTAGTCTAAAAAACTGTAAAAAAAAATCCCAAATTAGCTAAAATAGCTAGCATGTAGCTGAAATATTAGCTAAACTCCAAATTAGTCTAATAAACTGTAAACATTTACAATTAGCAAGCTAACATGTAGCTGAAATATTAGCTAAACTCCAAATTAGCCTAAAAAACTGTAAAAAAAAATCCCAAATTAGCTAAAATAGCTAGCATGTAGCTGAAATATTAGCTAAACTCCAAATTAGTCTAATAAACTGTAAGCATTTACAATTAGCAAGCTAACATGTAGCTGAAATATTAGCTAAACTCAAAATTAGCCTAAAAAAAACTGTAAAAATTCCTAATTAGCCAAAATAGCTAACAAGTAGCTGAAATATTAGCTAAACTCCAAATTTGCCTACAAAACTGAAAAAATCCTAAATTAGCCAAAAGAGCTAATATGTAGCTGAAATATTATCTTAATTCCAAATTAGCCTAAAAAACTGAAAAAGCCTAAATTAGCCAAAATAGCTAGCATGAAGC
Organism: Oryzias javanicus; assembly: GCA_003999625.1. Lineage (NCBI taxonomy): Eukaryota > Metazoa > Chordata > Actinopteri > Beloniformes > Adrianichthyidae > Oryzias > Oryzias javanicus. The sequence continues at coordinate 24,673,783 of CM012438.1, forward strand.
TAAAATATTAGCTAAACTCCAAAATAGCCTGAAAACCCTTAATAAATGCCAAAATAGTCTAAAAAGCTAGCAGAATGTCATTATAACTTTCAACTTCACTACAGCCTGACTCCATATATTATAAAGTAACGACTAATCGACTATTAAATTAGTTGTCGACTATTTTAATAGTCGATTAGTCATCGATTAGTCGACTAATCGTGGCAGCCCTACTGTAGTACATTCTAACATCTGCGGCTTTTCTCCCTTTTTAAAAATATACATTTCAACTCTTTTTAAAGATGAAACGTCTCAAAACTATTTGTTTATCTGAGGAGTCTGTGTTTCTTTATGTATAGGAATATCTGGAGTTCAAAGATCTCTTTAGTGTTTTGCTTTTATAAATGGGATTCAGTGAGCAAAATATTTTTTTTACTGTGTTTATATCTGCTAATAGCTTTTGAAATATTTTATACACGTTTAATTAAATATATCTTTTAAAGCTTTAAAAATAATTGCAGACTTTTAAGTTTTCTGTCGTTGATTCAGATTACCTTCATTAGACTGAAGTCTCGTTTTAATGGAAGAAACAAATGAAGGAGAAAACCTGAATGATTCATTCAAGGATTAATAAACTGTCGTCTTTATTTTTTTAGCTTAAACACTTCAAGTTTAAAGCTAATTATGGTTAAGATGTTTTACATCCAGTCGCTGCACGAACCATATTAGTCGACTAATCAAAAAAAATAATCAACATGTAGTTAACATGTCAAAGATGCAGTTAAGTTGTTTTTCTGAGATCTGAAGCAAAAGATTTTCCTGAAACTCGCATTTTTTCAGCTAATGAACTAAAAAAAAAAAGAGTAATGGGTTTTGAACATTTTAGGCTCTTTTATGAACCTTTACAGAACCTGATGTTTGTTTTTTTTGTGCTCTGTTATCCAAAAGAAAACAGAGTGTTAACAATGTGAGGCAGAGTTTAAGAGGAAAGCCCAAATGTCAACATGAGGACACCACATTTATCACACCGCCTCGGCTCTGAGGAGTCGCTTTGTTCCTGTCCGGGACGGGGGGGGGTGTCCGGCTGATATGCGGGTCGGCGTTCTTGCCGGCCCCCGCTGTGCCCGCCAAGTTCTCTGGTGACGGTGATGAAGAGCTTCACAAACACTGAAACTATTCAGGGACTTCATGAACCGAAGCAGACTTCAGGCTCTGCTTCAGTGGACTCTATTCCTGTGTTTTCTTTCTTTTTTAAAAAGAAACGTTGGAGAACAGTAAATATTACAATATAAAAGTTCAGAAAACGTCAAATAAATCAAACAGGAAGAGAATGAAGGGATGGAAGATCGACTGAAAGTCACAGAAATGCTTTAATCTGATGTTTTGTCCTGAAATTAACTAATTTATTAAAAAGAAAAAACTAAATTCAGATACTTTCAGATTCAGAACCTTTAAACATATAAATATATTGAATAAAATCGGGATACTTCTGGGTATTTTTTCTAAAAATAAATATTCCATAATTTTAACAAAAAATCTTTTTGACTCTAAATCATTTTAATAAGAAATTTTCTCAAAATATTAAACAATTTATCTGTCTGTGTTTTTGTTAAAAGGTTCACGTTTGTAGAAATGTGTTTAAATATCTTCAATAAATAATATATGTATTAAGGAACAATGCAATCAAATACTCTTAAAATCCAATGTAAGTAAAGATAATTTAATTAAAAGTAACCAAATGGACTAAAAAAAGAAACAAATTAAAAACTAGAACCGATACTGCAGTTCACTGAATTTACAGGTGTCTAAAAAAAACAAAAACAGAAAAATTGAGTTTTTTTTTTTTAATAACTGTGGTGTAGTGGTTATCCCTGGTTTGAATCCCGGTTAGGTCATCTCTGTATGGAGATTGCATGTCCAAAAACAAGTTCGCTGGTGTCTCTAAATTATCCTTTATCTGTGTGTATATTAGTGACGGGCTTCAGGGTGAACCTCACCCAAACAGGAGCTGGGATAGGCTCCAGCAACCCAGCAAATGTGTAGATGTCTAATAAAACTGAAGCCCACTCGAAGTGGGTCAAGATTTATATCTGACAATCACTGTAGTGATTCTCCTGCTGCTGGTTCACATTTTACGTTTTTCTAAAAAAAAAAAAAGGAACTCCGCAAAATATGCCCCATAAGAAATGAATGAGTCTTTAAATTTCTAAATTTTAAGTAGATTAGAGCAACAAACCTTTAAATTTATACATGATCTATGTTTTCATCTTTTAAGGTAATTTTCAAAAAAAAATTGGAGTTTAGCTTCTATTTTAGCAACATGCTAGCATTTATGGCTAATTTAGTTAGCTGAGGAATTTTAGGCTGTTTGACTTTAGCTAGTATTGAAGCAACATTCTAGCTTTTTGGGTGATTTGGTATCTACTGACATTTTTTAGACTAATTTGGAGTTAAGCTAATATTTTGGCAACATGCTAACATTTTTGGCTATTTTGTTATCTACTCGAGTTTTTAGGCTAATTTAGAGTTTAGCATCTATTTTAGCAACAGGCTAATGTTTTTGACTAATTTAGTTCATTCAAGAAATTTAGGCTATTTTGGAGTTACGTTTATATTTTAGCAACAAGCTAGCTTTTTTGGCTAATTTGGCATCTATTGAGGTTTTTTGAGCTAATTTAGAGTTTAGCGTCTATTTTAGCAACAGGCTAATGTTTTCGACTAATTTAGTTCACTCAAGAAATTTAGGCTATTTTGGAAGTTACGCTAATATTTTAGCAACGAGCTAGCTTTTTTGGCTAATTTGGCATCTATTGAGGTTTTTTGAGCTAAAATTTAGAGTTAGCGTCTATTTAGCAACAGGCTATGTCGACCTAATTTAGTTTCACTCAAGAAATTTTAGGCTATTTTGGAGTTATAGCTAATATTTTGGCAATTTGCAACTATTTTTTTTTGGCTATTTTGTTATCTATTCGGTTTTTTCGCTAAATTTAGAAGTTTAGCGTCATTTTAGCAACTAGTTCTACCACAAATTTAGTTTTTAGCCTAGCCAACGACTAATTTTTCACTAAGAATCTTTAGGCTATTTGGAGTTAAGCTAATATTTTGGCAACATGCTAAACTAATCATCCTTTTAGGCTCTATTTAAGCTCCTCACGATAATAGTTCCCCCACTAACCTATACTCAAGTTTTTTAGGCTAATTTAGAGTTTAGCGTCTATTTAGCAACAGGCTAATGTTTTTGACTAATTTAGTTCACTCAAGAAATTTAGGCTATTTTGGAGTTCAGCTAATACTTTAGCAACAAGCTAGCTTTTTTGGCTAATTTGGCATCTATTGAGGTTTTTTGAGCTAATTTAGAGTTTAGTGTCTATTTTAGCAACAGGCTAATGTTTTTGACTAATTTAGTTCACTCAAGAAATGTAGGCTATTTTGGAGTTACGCTAATATTTTGGCAACAAGCTAGCTTTTTTGGCTAATTTGGCATCTATTGAGGTTTTTTGAGCTAATTTAGAGTTTAGTGTCTATTTTAGCAACAGGCTAATGTTTTTGACTAATTTAGTTCACTAAAGAAATTTAGGCTATTTTGGAGTTAAGCTAATATTTTGGCAACATGCTAACATTTTTGGCTATTTTGTTATCTACTCGAGTTTTTAGGCTAATTTAGAGTTTAGCTTCTATTTTAGCAACATGCTAGCATTTATGGCTAATTTAGTTAGCTGAGGAATTGTAGGCTGTTTGACTTTAGCTAGTATTGAAGCAACATTCTAGCTTTTTGGGTGATTTGGCATCTACTGACGTTTTTTAGACTAATTTGGAGTTAAGCTAATATTTTGGCAACATGCTAACATTTTTGGTTATTTTGTTATCTACTCAAGTTTTTAGGCTAATTTAGAGTTTAGCGTCTATTTTAGCAACAGGCTAATGTTTTTGACTAATTTAGTTCACTCAAGAAATTTAGGCTATTTTGGAATTACGCTAATGTTTTAGCAACAAGCTAGCTTTTTTGGCTAATTTGGCATCTATTGAATTTTTTTGAGCTAATTTAGAGTTTAGCGTCTATTTTAGCAACAGGCTAATGTTTTCGACTAACTTAGTTCACTCAAGAAATTTAGGCTATTTTGGAGTTACGCTAATATTTTAGCAACGAGCTAGCTTTTTTGGCTAATTTGGCATCTATTGAGGTTTATTGAGCTAATTTAGAGTTTAGCGTCTATTTTAGCAACAGGCTAATGTTTTCGACTAATTTAGTTCACTCAATTAATTTAGGCTATTTTGGAATTACGCTAATATTTTAGCAACAAGCTAGCTTTTTTGGCTAATTTGGCATCTATTGAGGTTCTTTGAGCTAATTTAGAGTTTAGCGTCTATTTTAGCAACAGGGTAATGTTTTCGACTAACTTAGTTCACTCAAGAAATTTAGGCTATTTTGGAGTTACGCTAATATTTTAGCAACGAGCTAGCTTTTTTGGCTAATTTGGCATCTATTGAGGTTTTTTGAGCTAATTTAGAGTTTAGTGTCTATTTTAGCAACAGGCTCATGTTTTTGACTAATTTAGTTCACTAAAGAAATTTAGGCTATTTTGGAGTTAAGCTAATGTTTTGGCAACATGCTAACATTTTTGGCTATTTTGTTATCTACTCGAGTTTTTAGGCTAATTTAGAGTTTAGCGTCTATTTTAGCATCAGGCTAATGTTTTTGACTAATTTAAATTACTAAAGAAATTTAGGCTATTTTGGAGTTAAGCTAATATTTTAGCAACAAGCTAGCTTTTTTGGCTAATTTGGCATCTATTGAGGTTCTTTGAGCTAATTTAGAGTTTAGCGTCTATTTTAGCAACAGGCTAATGTTTTCGACTAACTTAGTTCACTCAATTAATTTAGGCTATTTTGGAATTACGCTAATATTTTAGCAACAAGCTAGCTTTTTTGGCTAATTTGGCATCTATTGAGGTTCTTTGAGCTAATTTAGAGTTTAGCGTCTATTTTAGCAACAGGGTAATGTTTTCGACTAACTTAGTTCACTCAAGAAATTTAGGCTATTTTGGAGTTCAGCTAATATTTTAGCAACAAGCTAGCTTTTTTGGCTAATTTGGCATCTATTGAGGTTCTTTGAGCTAATTTAGAGTTTAGCGTCTATTTTAGCAACAGGGTAATGTTTTCGACTAACTTAGTTCACTCAAGAAATTTAGGCTATTTTGGAGTTAAGCTAATATTTTAGCAACAAGCTAGCTTTTTTGGCTAATTTGGCATCTATTGAGGTTCTTTGAGCTAATTTAGAGTTTAGCGTCTATTTTAGCAACAGGCTAATGTTTTCGACTAACTTAGTTCACTCAATTAATTTAGGCTATTTTGGAATTACGCTAATATTTTAGCAACAAGCTAGCTTTTTTGGCTAATTTGGCATCTATTGAGGTTCTTTGAGCTAATTTAGAGTTTAGCGTCTATTTTAGCAACAGGGTAATGTTTTCGACTAACTTAGTTCACTCAAGAAATTTAGGCTATTTTGGAGTTACGCTAATATTTTAGCAACGAGCTAGCTTTTTTGGCTAATTTGGCATCTATTGAGGTTTTTTGAGCTAATTTAGAGTTTAGTGTCTATTTTAGCAACAGGCTAATGTTTTTGACCAATTTAGTTCACTCAATTAATTTAGGCTATTTTGGAATTACGCTAATATTTTAGCAACAAGCTAGCTTTTTTGGCTAATTTGGCATCTATTGAGGTTCTTTGAGCTAATTTAGAGTTTAGCGTCTATTTTAGCAACAGGGTAATGTTTTCGACTAACTTAGTTCACTCAAGAAATTTAGGCTATTTTGGAGTTCAGCTAATATTTTAGCAACAAGCTAGCTTTTTTGGCTAATTTGGCATCTATTGAGGTTTTTTGGGCTAATTTAGAGTTTAGCTAATATTTAAGCACACATTAAATATTTCTGTAAAATTCTAATGTATTGGGATTATGAAGTAATTTTACTACAAACTTTACAGACATTTACAGACATCAGCGCTCTTTCATATTTAATGTCATTTCCAGTCTTTTAGCAAACATAACATTTTATCATATAGTTTCTGCTTTTTCAGTAAATCCTTTCAACAGAGTAAATTGCGTCACCATTTCCAGCTAAAGCTTCAGCATCTTCAGAGACTACTTTCAGAAAAAAGGATTACACTAGCATTATCACAGCCAATGCAACTCTTCTAGTTTTTAGATTTTTTGATGATGAAAGTTTCTCTAAATGTTAGCTTTGTCTCTATTTTCTCCAGATTAAAAGATCTGAGTGTGCGTTTTATCTTTTGAAGTGAGGAAATATTGTGAAGGAATCCCTCAGGAACTGTGGTGGAATGAGAGAGAAGCTACTGAAAGCTGTGGTTTGACCAGTGAAAGCAGCTGGAACTACAAAAAATGTTAGGAGTTTTAAATAGAACAAGGTGGTGGGAGGGGTCGGCCTTCCTGAAATTACAGGAAAAGGACTAACCAAACTGTAGAAATCTTATCTTCATCTGGAAGTTCAAGGAATGTTTCAATAGAAAAGCGTATTTATCTGAGGTTTGTTTGGTCTGGAGAAATCCAGACTGAAGTGAAAAGTGATGGTTGAGCTACGCAGAAGGCTTCAGCACATTCATTCAGCAGGTTTTTCTTTTTTTGCGTGTGGTCAGACACGTTTTTTCCTCCAAAGTGTGAAAGTTTGTTGTGTTAGCTGCAGCGTGAAGTAGCTCACATCTTCCAGGAAGCTCGTGGGTGAGAAGGTCAGCATGAATCAACACCTTTCCTCTGGGCTGGGGGGACTGCTTCCCGTTCCCTCGCAGGTAGATGTGCCGTGTTGGAAAAAGTCCACTTTTAAAAGGAAAAACAGAGGAGGAGGAGGAGATGAACGCCTTTGTTTTTATGCGATAAGATGGGAGTTGTTCTCTGACCTTCAGAGTGAGGAGTTTGGAGCTCTGCCAGCAGAAAAGCCTCCATTAGGCTGTATTTTGGTCACAGTTTTGACGCTCTGTCCCTGAGCTCGAATGTTTTTGGACGTCTTAAAGCGCAACGTTTCCTCATTCCTGCACCTGAGCAGAATCTTAAGCAGCTGTGATTGTCCGGAGTTACCCGCCTGGAGAAAGGAGCCTCTTTCTCAGACTAATCCTTTTGGCCTCAGTAGCACCACTGACACCGGGGGGCCCGGCTGAGGGAGGGAGGGGGGGAACAGTTGACAGCTCGCCCGGTTCATAACAACGTCCCCCCTCTGTTCCCGCTGTCATTTCTGCTGGCAGCCCGGGTGGGATCTGCCGGGAACAGGCTTTTATTGTGACGGGATGCAGAAGGACGGACGCTGACGGGCGTTCTGTCTGTCGCGGACAGAGCTGCAGTTTGTTCTGTGACGAATGTTTCACTCTCAGCCTGAATATTCAGGCAAACTGCTGATCATCGAGGAGTTTCTGAAGAAGTTTGAGGGCAGGAAGCGCCGTTTTCCTTCACCACAATCATTTCCTGTTTCATTTTAATCACTGCTTTGCCTTTGTTCTTTAGTGGATACTCCAGTGTTTTTTTTTTTTCTTTCAGTTTTCCTTTCTAAAGTGGTGGATAAATGCAATTAAGTGATTTTGTGTTATTTATTTGTTTAGAGCAGGGGTCCCCAACATTTATAAAACGGAGGGCTACTTCACGGATACTGAGTCATGTGATAGTGCAGCGGATAATTGCATATTTCATAAGAATTGCTCCGTTGGTGACACAATTAGCATAAAAATTGGCATCCATACTCTTCAAAACCATGTCTTTCAGGAAAGCTCGTTGGCCACGCAAAAATTCAAGATGGCGGCTGTTTTTCAAGATGGCCGCCTCGAAACTGACATTTTTCGTCTATTGCGCAATGTTTTAAAATATTCATCTCTTATGTTTTTTTTGCCTTATAAGTTCATTTTGTGTTTATTTCTACTTGTTTTTCCTTAAGGTTTTAGATATCTTTAAGCAAAGAAAGAAATCCTTGAATTTGCATAGCGACATTGTATCATTCTTATGATCTCGGGTGACATCGGAAATATTCTCCTACAAGCGAAGCTTCCTTTTCTTTGTCTGATATTTCCATATTTTAATCAGTTTGGCAACTGGTGGTCATTGTGAATGCCAAATAGACTATGACCATATAAAAAAAAGAAAAAAAAAAAGGGGACATGGTCAAAAAAGTACATCTCTATCTTAATAAGTTGCTGAGTTATTGAATATTTCCTCTTTTGTGGCGGCCATTTTGGACGCCATCTTGGATACACCCCTTGAAACAGTTGCTGTGACTCAAATTACTTTTCCACAAACTATTTTTTATCCAAACTGCTGCGTTTGATGAATAAAAACCACAAACTTCATTCATTATTTCACCTCAACCAACAATCAACAACAACACACGGCGGCCATCTTGAAAAATGGCCGCCATCTTGGATTTTCACGTGGCCAACGAGCTTTTTGAAGAGACTTACTGTGCCAAATTTTATGCTTGTGTCACCATCCGAGCAATTGTTACAGTTATCAGCTTCACTATGAAGGGCTACCATTTTGAAACAACCAATTTAGTTGTTGTTATACATTATTAATAAAGAATAATGATATTTCTCTATGTAAAGACAATGATTTCTCACCATAATTATCAATAATAACAATAAGCTAGGAAACAAAATTCAGCACTTAATTCATCTCAGTAATTGTTATATTTTCAGATTTTCTCTTACATCACAACGTTTCATGGGAAAAGTTTCCCTATTTTCACTACGTTGTTCAATGTTTATCAATTATGTAAGGTTAAAGAAAAATCAACTTAGACATTTTTAAACAAATCTTTTCAAATTATGAACTAATGAGCAAATCTTCAGTATTTTTAACAAAATGAATGATCTTTGAAGTCAACTAAATCTATCTAAAGTTCACGAATCATGAACATATTTTTAAGACCTTTTCATTTTTAAATCTATGTAATTAAAAAAAAAATGCATCAGAATAATATTTAATTTTAGATGCAGCTCACAAGTGAGTTTCACTATTTTTAAAAAAGAGCCCTGAGGGCACCTTGTGGGGTCCTTGAGGGCACCACGTTGGTGACCCCTGGTTTAGAGTATTCGGTTAATTAATTAGCTGTAACAGTGCAATAAAGTTAAAGCTGTCATAAATTTGTTTTTTTTTTTTAAATCAAAACTTCTTTCAGAACTTAAATAGAAGTGTTTTACTAGATTATGCTGATAATTGACTCAAACTGTAGAGTGATCTTTTATTTTCTTATGTTTTTTTGACTTTAAAGCTAAAAAAAAACCCAAATTAATCTGAAATATTTATGTTCTTTCTCTAAAACTGAAGCGCTAAACCCTTTGGATGGATTGAACTTAATTCACTAATTTTCATCCACGATAGTTTACCTGCAGTTTTGAGCTTTTGCCACTAGATGTCACTAAAATCAGCAAGTTGGATCAACCTGGGCGTCTTTAAAACAGGAATGTGAAATGTTAGAAGTCACTAGTGCTGCAACGATTCACTTTTATTGTGAGGGAAAATGGTATCATTCCCATTTGTGCGTAACTTTGGGTTTGTGTGTAACTCTGAATTTGTATGGACCTTTGGGTTTTTGCGTGCGTTATTGTTGTAACTCGTGCAATAAATTTTGTGCATAAGCACAAATATTATGAAACTTAAAAAAAAAAAAATACAATTTAGACTAAAAATTACAACGGTGTGAAACTAACTTCACGCACATATCATACGCACAAACTGTTTGTTACGAACACACAAAACCATTTTTCACGTCTGCATGAAATAAAAATGCTACTCGAATGCTGGGTCATCAGTTTTCTGTTGTAGATGTGTGTAGTTTCAGGCTGTTATTTTAATTTGTCCATGTGTAAATTGTATTTTGTATTTTTTATTAAATTTTTTTTTACTTATCCACAAATGTATTGTATACGTTACAAATCAACAATTTCGCACACACAGATAGGAATCATCCTATTTGATCTCCATACACTTTGGTCCAAACATCGACTTTGGTTTGAAATATGATTTTATATATTGCAAAACGACAACAAAAAACAGAAAAATTCTAAAAATCTTTGTTTTCATTTGCAAATAAACGGCGAACAATGAAGAAAAACAATAAGACATTTAGCATAACTTTAACACAAACCTGGCTAAGTTTGAGGTAAAATTTTCTCTATTCTTCAGTTTTAAGACAAGAATTGAAAAGTTGGCCTCTCTAAATATGTGATTAACTATAATTAACCTTTTTTTAGTTTTGAATTGAACAGAAACTGATTAAAAGCGACTTTTTTTTTTTTTGCCTTTGGATGATCGTATCTAAAATTCTATATTAATTGTGTTAAATAGAAAAAAAATGAGAAAGTTTTGATTGATCTAAAAGAGGCTCGAGCGTGTCCAGAGTGAGGGGATGGACGTCGTTTACCGTCTTTCTGTTGGTTTCAGAGACCGTAATCTGACCTCCGACGTGCCTCTTTATAATCAGAGACCTGCCTCCTTCAAGGCTGGGAAGAGCAGCCGAATCCTGCCAGGAAAACGCCCGCCGCTCTATTTCTGGCGGCACTTACGGCCCGACGGCGGAGCGGCAGAGCAGAAGAGAGGAGCTTTCTGTTTCTCTGATGGCAGATGTTGACGCGGGGAGAGGGAACAGGGTGACACCTGCTGGCCAGACTCAGGAATGACAACATTCAGTGGATCTGCAGTGTTTTAGGCGTGGCAGGTTCAACAGTGTTTCTGTTTCCAGAGTGGCTTTGTGCACGTGGTGTGGAAACGTGCACGAGCTTGTAGAAGGATGTTTACGGCTGTGGCGTTTCAGTGACACCAGCCATTATGTTCTATGTTGGGAAACCTGCATCTATTTTGAGTTTTTCTCTCCTAGCACTTACTGCATGAAGTACAGGAGTTTTAGAAAGCTGCGGTTTGGAACGGGATTTGGTGAATTATCACGGTTACCTGATCAGGAATTCTGTCATTTCTCAGCTCTGAGTCCACAGTTACTCACTACTGAGGGTTGAACACCGTCCCACTTCCACAGCTTTTCACTTTTTGTTTCAAAACCTTTTTTTTTGTCTTCAAACAGTTTAAATGTAAAATTCTCACCTTTATTTTTTCCTCCTGTTGGTGTCCCACTTTTTTTGGGATACAAAAGGCTCAGTAATTACATTTTTTTAGGGATGGAAAAGAATAACTTCCTGTTTGAAGCTCATTTAAAAACAAAACCAACTGGAGCCAGGTTGGTTCACCATGTTACCACTCACTTACAAGCTAAATATATATATATATATAGTTTTTAAATATATTTTTTGCTTAAAATTAACAAATTCCTATCATCATTTACTTTATAAAAACGATTTAAATCACAGGTGGAAGCACTTTTTCAGCATCCAACCATTGACTGTATCTGAGAAGTGGAGTGAGGGAGTGTGACGTCCAAAGAAAGTGGTTTATTTCCAGCTCCAACCAAATGTAGTCCATTTGGTCGCCATTTTCTTGCGTTGCGGGCGCCGCCATGTTGGAGCCAGACGATTGTCATTTGTTTCTACAGCAACCAAACTCTCCAATCAGGAGGGAGCTTGTTGGAAGGCCACACCTCTACCACTTGACATCAAATGTTTTGGATGTTGGGGCGAACAGGCTCCGCCTACTTGTATTGAGGCGTCTAATTGGCCAGTTTATAGCTTGAACTAAAAATGAATCGGCGGAACGAAAAGGAAGTTTTTACATCTCCATTAAAGTTTTTCCATATCAGGCGATAACGATATATATCACAATATAAACTAAATAAATGACGATATTTGTCAAATTTACACCGTGGATTCAAAAACGTTTTTTTAAGAATGTCCTGAATTAATTTAATTGCATTCATCTGCAACGTCTGGTCAGTAAACTGATCCGTGAACGCATGCAGGCAAAACCCGGTTAGCAGCTCGTTAGCATTAGCATCATGCTAATGCTACATTCTGGTCACCAAATCAACACTTTTTTATTTATTAAACTTTCTGTTTCTCCTTTTTAAAACTCACCAGATGTTCATAAATGTTACACGGAGATGACTAGCGGAGGTGTGCTGTCTCGTTTGCGTTTGTTTTCGTGCAAACGAAGGAAGTGGAGAAGTCCTAAAGATGTTCCTAATGAGGGATAATGAGCATTAATAAAATGCAAACATTTACTCTCCGTGTGGCGACTTACTCTCTAACCAAAGAGGAGAAAATGCTCACTACTGGTCAGATTCAATTTCAGACCCTTCAAAATAAAAGTCTGACACAATATCCATCGTTTTATTGCTGCAATTCTGATCAATGGAATGACCGAGTTAGAACCGTTTCTCTCCAGTTCTCAGATACAGTCGATGGTTCCACCAAAGGTGTGGTCCTCTGACTAGCAGCTCCAGCCTCCGTCATGCTTCACCGTCACGTCAAGTTACGCAGTCGTTGGAAATGTCGGATTAGTGAATCACTTCCCCCGTCTGTGACCTTTTGACCTCTCCGACCCGCCTAAACATCTGAAATGTTGCAGCTCGGTTATTAGAACTACTGCTTGTGTTTATTACATGTTTAATTCTTTAAGAAGCGATACGAGCGACTCACCAGTACAATAACAAAGATATTCTATTTATCTAAATTATATTCAAATGATAGTTTTAGGGAATAAATGATGGATTTAAGAAATAGTTTCTAAAAGTATGACTCATTGATGATCAACTTCATCTTGTTTTCTGGTCCTGATCATTTAATTAACTCCAGAATCTTCTATTCCTCCTTCATTTATTAAATTCGAGACTCCTAGATCCCATCAGAAGCTTCCAGACTGACTCTCCTTTTGTTTTCTATCCAGACTGATCGGCGCCGCTTCCACGCAGCTCCAGTGGAGGTGTGACCCTTCCGCTCAGAACCGTCACACGACTGGATAACATTTTAATGCTAGAAATCCCACTGTGTGAATCCAGACACTGTGACATCACTCTGTGAGAGGCGGGGCCAAACCCCTCACAGGTGAGTGGAAATGGTGTAGTTTGTTGAGCAAAGACTCTATGAACGCTTGAAGCGCTGAAGCTCCGTTTGCCGAAAGGTCGATTCACCTGAGAACTCACCTGTCCGCTCGGAGGAGGAAGAATGAAGGAAGAAACCCCGACTGGTTCAGTTCTCTGAGTGGAAACAACAGTTTTTATTCTTGAGTGTTGGATCAGGATGGGTGGGTGGGTGGAGGCGTCTGTGGTTTCCAGCGCTCGTTTTCTACGTGCTGAAAGGAGCATCGAGCGTTTCCAGACCTGCAGCCTCCCCGTCACCGCACTGAAGCCTGACCTTCATGTAACTGCTTCCATCTAATCCTGTTTTATGTGTGTGCGTCAACATGAAAGGACTTTTAAAGTAAGATTATTAATAAATTAGATGTTTATTTTTCAGGTTTATTGTTTTTAGAGCTCTAAAGGTTTATTTATTGCTTCACATGATCACATTTTCTAAACTGACTAATCAGATTAAACTGTTCATTTGATAATTTTTTTTAAAATTGTTTAAAGTTAATAAATTTGTGTTTTCACATTGAAATTCTTTGAATTTTGTGCCTTTTTGGATGATGGAAATCATAAAATTTCCTTTTTTACTCTGATGGACCAAAGGACAGTTTTGTTTTTCTGAGCTTTTAATGTTAATTTGACCATTTTTTTAAAAATATATTTTATTCTTTTTTAGGTAACGGTAATAAATTATGTTGGATATGAGAGCTGGTTTACATTTTTTTTTTTTAAAGTTAGGGGAATTAAATCTTGCCAATTGACAAGAAAGATGTAAGTTTACGAGAAAAAAAATTACAAGATTAAGTCATAAATTTACTAGATTGAAAGTAATACATTTGACTTTTTTTGTAAATTTACAAGATTATATCGCAAATTTACGAGATTTAAAGTCATAAATTTGCTTGGTTTTTATGTACATTTATAAGATTCTAACGCGAAAATGTACAAAGTTATTTTTTTGTGTATTTTTACAAGACTAAATTGTAAATTTACAAGATTAAGTCGTAGATTTACAAGTTTTTTTTAAATTTAAGAAATTAAAACATGTAAATTTACGAGAATTAATGTTAAATTACGAGTTTTTCTTAAAGTGGTAAATTTAGAAAAGTCATAAATATACAACTTTATTTAAATAATTTAACAGACTTTTTATCCATAAATGTACAAGATTTAAAGCCGTAATTATAAAAGAAAGAAGTAAACTGGTCCTAATACTCTGTTGTAGCGTTGTAAATAACAGCAGCCATAAAAATAAAAATAAAATTTCATGCAAATTGTGGACAAATTTGACCCAGTGGGTCCTCCAGGGTTCAATTCTTAAAGATTAGAAAAACAGATTTTTAGCTTTTACCAAATATGCCGTATAATATACTTTTTTGTTGGAGTTTAGTTTATTTTTTATGATTTAATCTAATATTTGGATTTTTATACCCATAAATTATAGATTATGTTTTAACTCTTGAAAACCTAACAACATTTTTATTTTAACATTAAGCAAATTTGGTTTTTGTTAATTGTAAAAAGAAGCAATCAACAACAAACAAAAAATAATAATAAAATTTAAAAAAATGTAAACAAACAAAAACTTCCACCACTAGAGGACAGTTTTAGTTTACCCATCACTGCGCTCATAAATGCACAATTCTCCTTTGATTTGACTAAAACAAAACCAGATTACAGTTGAAGCTGATAATTACGCCCCCATGGATTATAATTTACCATGATGGGGGGGGGGGGGGGGGGGGTCTGGTAGTGGGAGGTGCTGGTGTGGAGTGGAACGTGTCGTTCAGAATGACTCAAACTAGTGAAACCGTCAGACTGCCACGTCCCATGAGCCAGGAAGGATCTGCTCTGGCAGCTTCAAAACTCTTTTAGCAGAGAATTTGACATTTTGGTTTTATTATTTCCCTTTATCGAATACAAGTTTCTTTCTATATTTTTTAGGTTTTTAGATTCTTGTTTTCAGAAGTGACGTGTCGCGGAGGTTCGCTTCAGTTTTTGTTCCTGATATCTCAGGCGGTTTCAGTCTTGACTGAAACATTCTGCTTCCTCAATCGGAGGAGATCTAATCGTCCAATCAGTGCAGAGGAAGGGTTTCTAACCCACAGAAACCCACTTCAGTTCAGCTTAGACATCAAACCGTGACTGAAGTCCAAAACCTCAACCCAGAACCCCCCCTTTTTTCATTTTAGTTTACATAAATATCTGTAGCTTCAGAGGATGATAACTTAATGTCGTATTTTCAGGACAAAACAGGAACTTTCAGCTGATTTGATGAGTCACATGACCCGCGTTTAATTGGGAATATCATTTATGAAAAGGTGTAAAACTTAGATCCATGATTTAAGGAAGAAGATAGTCACATCATTTCTGAGTGAATCCTGAAATTTTAGGCTTTTCTGAGAGTTTTTGATCAAAAATAAAAGAATCTAGAGCACTTCTATCTATAGAAATGGAGGATTTCTGTCAGTCAGGAATAAAAAAATAGATTCTAAAGATTCTAAATTCCACTTTTTTCCTCCTTAAATTCAAAAATTGGAAGCAGTTTGGGAAAGTAAAGGAAATGTCAACTCCTGTGTGGCGGAATAGGAAAGAAAAGCATGAAAAGTGATGTTTTATTTACAACCCTGATCTGTGTTTATGTTGCACACTTTAAATGAACAGCAGGCTCCTGGACATTTTGTGCGGTTTATTCACGGGTTCTGATAGGTACAGCAGCGTATGTAAACACATACAGGTGGTTTTTCTCTCAAATCTAGCTCTCAGCGCTCCTCAAAACTCCTTTCTTTTCTCTCATACACATGCTACTCTGCGCGCTCCAGCATGACGTCATTTCTCTGCGACAGCGCTAGCTCCACCTGCTGGCCATTTATTGTAACTACAAGATTTGTAGGAAACTCACAAAACGAATCAACAGTTTTAAATTAAACAATAATAAAATAACAATAAAATAATTAAACAAGGGGGGTGGCTTGTTTTTCACTGTCCCAACACTTACCAGAAAGATCTCAACTTTACGGGAGATTTGCTTGTTTTAGACGAAACCGGTGCAAACCGCTGTGTTTAAATATATCTGAGTTTGTGAATGTAAATTCGTCCTTGAAGGAAAAGAGAACGGTTGGATTATTTGTATCATTTGCTTCCTGAGGATTAGTGAAGCTGATAACTGTAACAAT
Organism: Oryzias javanicus; assembly: GCA_003999625.1. NCBI lineage: Eukaryota > Metazoa > Chordata > Actinopteri > Beloniformes > Adrianichthyidae > Oryzias > Oryzias javanicus. The sequence goes on from CM012438.1 coordinate 24,689,943, forward strand.
TGCTCGGATGGTGACACAAGCATAAAATTTGGCACAGCAAGTCTCCAAAACCTGCTCTCTTCATAAAGCTCGTTTTGCCCATTGACTGTATATAGGAGAACTGGACTGAGCATGCCCCCTTACTTCCGTGTTCCATATAGGAAGTACCACTGGGTTGCAAAAAGGCCAAAGTCCCATTGACTTACATTGAGAAACAGACAGTTATTTCTCAGTCATTTAAAATGTCAGAATAATCATTCTTCCTCTGGTGCTTTCTGATTAACTTCTTTTTTCTAATCCTAATTTTTTTTAAAGATTTATTTCCATTATCACAAGTTATTCGAGTTATAAATTGACCAATCAGATGGCTCAATAAGCGTTTGTGGGTCTGACGTCGAACGTCTGGGGGGTTTGAGTGACAGATGACGGGTAGCCAATGGGAGCAGACTTCATCAATGCGGTCCGTGAAGACCTTTTAACACCTACTTTACAATTCAACAATGTTCCAATCATTGTCCTTCTATTGTTTTCCTCAATGGAATGCAGCAGTTTAAAACAAGAGGCGCAGGCGGTCAGATGAGGATTTACTCTGTAGAAATAGATTTAGAGGCTCAACGCGGTTAAACCGGGTGTAAAAAACACGCTCGCTTTGCAAACTAAAGAAGTTGAAAGTTAACGCGGACGTGCGTTCAGAAAGACCAGCGTATACAGTCTCTGGTTTCTATATGGAAATAGATGATTAGAACTGAGAATGTTTATGTTTCCGGAATATGTGTGGCGACACATTATTTAGCTCGACAAAAAAGAAAATATGTAAGTAAATACAACATCTGCAGTGTTGCGGGAAAGCTACGGAGAGAGAAAGGGACGGGGCGGCGCGAGTGTGATTGTACGTGCACGCGCGCATGTGAGAGAGAGAGAGAGAGGATGAGAGCGGAAAGAAAAGGAGCGGGCGTTCGGGGAAAGTTGGAGTAAAGCAATGTGCTGTAAAACAAAAGTGAAAATAAATGGTGGATTCCAGCCTCCAACCAGACAGTGAGAGTATCTGCCTGCAGAACCAAACACCCGCGGGTTTAACCGCGAGGACGTTCGTCCGAGGAGCTGCAGCAGCTCCTCTGTTCGCCCCGACCACGGTCAGGACGAGGAAGCAGGAAAGGTTAACAGCAGAATCAAATGTTGGAATGGTTCTCCCTCAAAGGCTTGAACAATGACTTGTACAATTCTCTCGAGCCGCCGTTATTAAAGTGGAAGCTGTTTACATTCCAATGTCTCGTGGTAGAGGCGTGGAAAGAGGCGGAGACTCACAATAAACTCTCTTCAGATTGGTGGAAGGTACTTCCATGACTCACAGAGACTCGGACCAATCGCTGATGATGGTTTGCAAAATGGCGATAGCCGTTTCAGGAAGTGACGGTAAAAGCGGCGGCCTACTTTCGCGAGGAGAGGATGTAATGCATTTCCAATGGGAGACCTTGTTGCTTGTTCTGTCCAGTGTTTTCACAGTCTATGGTTTTGCCACGTGAAAATCCAAGATGGCGGCCATTTTTCAAGATGGCCGCCGTGTGTTGTTGTTGATTATTGGTTGAGGTGAAATAATGAATGAAGTTTGTGGTTTTTTATTCATCAAACGCAGCAGTTTGGATAAAAAATAGTTTGTGGAAAAGTAATTTGAGTCACAGCAACTGTTTCAAGGGGTGTATCCAAGATGGCGTCCAAAATGGCCGCCACAAAAGAGGAAATATTCAATAACTCAGCAACTTATTAAGACAGAGATGTACTTTTTTGACCATGTCCCCTTTTTTTTCCCTTTTTTTTATGGTCATAGTCTATTTGGCATTCACAATGACCACCAGTTGCCAAACTGATTAAAATATGGAAATATCAGACAAAGAAAAGGAAGCTTCGCTTGTAGGAGAATATTTCCGATGCCACCCGAGATCATAAGAATGATATAATGTCGCTATGCAAATTCAAGGACATTGTCTAGTAAAGAAAAAAAATGAAATAAAAGCATAGAATGGTGATTGAGTACACGTATCAAGTGAACACAACCTTGGCTGAATTTAAGAAATTGAAGACGAGCATGTCACATCATTTTTACTACATATGCATAAACTTGCTGGAGATGACAATCAGCATCAATTTCTGGAATGCTAGAATAGTATCTCTACCAGATCTATGAGCCTCAAGTTCTGGAAGTTCAGCTAGCAATTTGTCCTTCAGTCTACTAGAACTTACAGTTGGTGAGTCCACACCAAACTGTGCCAGGCGCTTTTCATACATATTATAGATTTCTTTCTTTGCTTAAAGATATCTAAAACCTTAAGGAAAAACAAGTAGAAATAAACACAAAATGAACTTATAAGGGCAAAAAAATACCATAAGAGATGAATATTTGTGAAAACATTGCGCAATAGACGAAAAATGTCAGTTTCGAGGCGGCCATCTTGAAAAACAGCCGCCATCTTGAATTTTTGCATGGCCAACGAGCTTTCCTGAAAGACATGGTTTTGAAGAGTATGGATGCCAATTTTTATGCTTGTGTCACCAACTGAGCAATTCTTATGAAATATGCAATTATCCGCTGCACTAGATGTTCGGGAGGCGGTGACATCATCACCTGACTCTGCTGGAGACGTTTTAGGTCAGAGGGGTCAAACTCGATCACACGAGGAGCCAAAACACACCTGAGGTCGAACGGGATCAACGTTTAATGATCATTCTTAGAACGACATTTTTAGAACTTTAAAACCGTAACTTTTTAACATAATTATGAATTATATATGTAACATTACCTGTGATAGTGTGAATGCTGAAAGCTGAATTTGGCTAATAAAGATGCTAGTGCTGATAGCTGAAAACACTGAAACTGATAGCCGGATAAAATATTACCTAAATGTCAAATTATCCTGATAAACTAAAAAAAAAAAAAACCTAAATATGCAGAAACTGCTGGCATGTATTCTGCTCTAATATTAGCTAAACTGCAAAATAGCCTAAAAAATCTTAGTAAATGCTAAAATAGTCCAAAAAGCTAGCAGGATGACAGTGTTTAAAAATAACTATTTATTATAATTATGATAAAAAAAACAAACATGAATATTATTCCAAAATAAATCAACATTTTACTCTATAAATATATATTTTGTCAAAATTAGATAACGTAAGGATATTAATAACAACAAAATAAAATGATCTGGAGGGCCGGATCCGGCCCCCGGGCCTTGCCTCTGATGTGTTTTAGAACATTCGGACCCGTTTGACTCTGAAACTGACGGGACGAGACTCCGAAAAGTGACCAACGCCACACAGACGAACATTTTACCAGAAGAAATTTGACCACATATTGAAAGTATTTTAAAGTTCAAGTATGCTGCCTTAGTATACATGTATTACACTTCAATAAACTACTTTTTGTTACAAACATTATAAAAAGGAAAAACTGGATCTGTTGCAGTTCCTCAAATGACCACTAGAGGCTGGTGTCAGAAGTGAGCAATTTCCCATCGACTCCTATGTTAAAAAAAACTCAAACTTAACACCAAAAATAGTAATAGTCATTTTTTTTTAAATTCATAACACTCTAGGGAGTTTAAAAAGTTTTAACTAAATAGAAGCTCAAATTTGTAAATATTTTCTGAACTTTATTTTGAAATCTCTCTAATCAGTGACTGTAACATGGAAGGACATCAGAACAAATCACATCGAAGCTCTTTAGGTAAATCTAAGTCGTGGTTTAGCATCGTTGCATGAGTGAGGATTATCCCAGCGTCTGCAGAGAGGGATCGGTTCTGGTTCTGGTTCTGGATCGTCCTGACACCAAATGAGATCATATCAGAATTCCATTAAAGAAATTGCTGTTTAAGATGTCAGTTAAAACAACACTCACCTTTATAACATCGCTTGGACGTGAAACAAACAGCTGTGAGGACGAGGACGAACACCAGAACCCCCAAGGTTCTGTAGAAAAACTGACGGAAAATGTCTGAACGCGCTGGAAGACAGGAAATGAGATTTTCACAATTAAAGCAGCTCCTGAAATTTTTATAGAAAGAGTTTTGAAAGTGTTTAGTTACCTTGTTCAGTCAAAAGTCCAGTCGTCGCTGTGACCGTAGAAACTTCTGGGTTTCCTGAAAATCAGGAAATGTCAGTTTCAAAATAAGGGCTTTTATATTTCTTCAGGCTGCAACTCAGCAAATTAAAATGAGATCCTCTGTGGATTCTGTGTGAACATGAACCAGAGGTGAAGTTCAGTACATATCGCTCCATGAGCTTTCAGACTACAGTTCCCAGAATGCTTCATCAATACTTCTTTAATAAAGTTGTACTAAAACACTTAAAGCTCTATAAACCACTGAAAATCAATTTAAGGTCAGTAATCACAACCAGAAATCATATTTAAGGCGCCCTGGATTTTAAGGCAGATTTTCTATTTTTGAACAAATATAAGAATTATTATAACCATTATATAAATGTGGTTTGAAAACTGTGGTTAGGAGTCCAGTCATTCATTTTTATTTACACATTTCTGGCTGAGATGCACCACAAATAGTAAAATAAATCATCTTTTCTTTCATTTCTGCTGACAATACTACTAATTTGATGCACTGAGATGATCCTGTATAGTACAGTGTCTTTTATTTTGAAAGGAAGTTACATGAAAGCTATAAACTATTTGAAAAAAAGCTCTTTTATTTATGCCAAAAAGACAACATTTAATTTATCATGAAGCTACCAGTAACAGTGGTTGTTTTAATAAACGTTTTTAAAACCCTTAACCTTAATGTCACAATAAAAGTCCTAAGCAAGTTTCCTAATTACTGTTTCCAGTAATCGAGCGTGAAAGGCTCCAGTTGGGAATTTGCAAACCATCACATTATTGTGCAAACTGATGTGTGAAGTGTGGAACGTCACCTCAAAACATCACATTTCTTCACTTTATTTTGATGTTTTCCTTAAAGATTTGCCCCAAAACTTTGACTTAGAGCTTCAAGTCTTGTAAACGTGCTTCCATATGAAAAGAGGAAAACAGTGAATTTCTTAAAAAAATAATTTAGCAATTACAGTTAAAATACTTTGTGTTATGTACAAAAACAGTTCAGTTTGACAGCTTTATTTTATTTTATTTTAAAGTTGTTTTATGGTGTTTTATTTCATTGTGTGAATGCATTCAATGCATTCACACAATTGTTTTTCACCTATTTACGTTTTCTTCCGTACGTTTTTTGACACGTAAAAACTCAAGCACACTTTATGCAATTTCAGCAATCTTGGTATCAAAACGTTCGGCTCGTTAAGGACATTACTGCTTGTATTTTTGGTTTTCGCAAATTTTACGGTTTTTGCGATTTTGCGCAATTTATGCTATTTTTTTTTTATAACATTTTTCAAATCGTTATAAAACTTTCTGCACTTATGCTTTTTCGGCTAATTTGGCACCTTTTGAGGTTTTTTTGGGCTAATTTGGAGGTAAGCTAACACATTAGCAACGTGTTAGCATTTTTGGCTAATTTGGCAACCTTTTAGGTTTTTTGGTGCTAATTCAGGGTTAAGCTAATATATTAGCAATGTGTTAGCTTTTTTGGCTAATTTGGCACCTTTTGAGGTTTTTTTGGGCTAATTTGCAGTCAAGCTAACACATTAGCAACATGTTAGTTTTTAGGCAAAATTGGCAACTTTTGAGGGGGTTTTTGGGCTAATTCTGAGTTAAGCTAACATATTAGCAACGTGTTAGCTTTTTCGGCTAATTTGGCACCTTTTGAGGTTTTTTTGGGCTAATTTGCAGTCAAGCTAACACATTAGCAGCGTGTTAGCATTTTTGGCTAATTTGGCAACCTTTTAGGTTTTTTGGTGCTAATTCAGGGTTAAGCTAATATATTAGCAACGTGTTAGCTTTTTTGGCTAATTTGGCAACTTTTCAGGTTTTTTTTTGGCTAATTTGCAGTCAAGCTAACACATTAGCAACGTGTTAGTTTTTAGGCAAAATTGGCAACTTTTGAGGGGGTTTTTGGGCTAATTCTGAGTTAAGCTAACATATTAGCAATGTGTTAGCTTTTTTGGCTAATTTGGCACCTTTTGAGGTTTTTTTGGGCTAATTTTCAGTCAAGCTAACACATTAGCAACATGTTAGTTTTTAGGCAAAATTGGCAACTTTTGAGGGGGTTTTTGGGCTAATTCTGAGTTAAGCCAACATGTTAGCAACGTGTTAGCTTTTTCGGCTAATTTGGCACCTTTTAAGGTTTTTTTGGGCTAATTTGCAGTCAAGCTAACACATTAGCAGCATGTTAGCATTTTTGGCTAATTTGGCAACCTTTTAGGTTTTTTGGTGCTAATTCAGGGTTAAGCTAATATATTAGCAACGTGTTAGCTTTTTTGGCTAATTTGGCAACTTTTCAGGTTTTTTTTGGCTAATTTGCAGTCAAGCTAACACATTAGCAACGTGTTAGTTTTTAGGCAAAATTGGCAACTTTTGAGGGGGTTTTTGGGCTAATTCTGAGTTAAGCTAACATATTAGCAATGTGTTAGCATTTTTGGCTAATTTGGCAACTTTTTAGGTTTTTTGTGTTGATTTTAAGCAAAAATCTTCAGCATTTTCAGCAATCACATTCCGCAAAATGCATTCACACATGCATTATCGGAGGTAATGCACTTTTCTAGTTTATGTTTGACTTCCGTCTGTGTTCTGGACTCACGCTGACTCTACAAACTTCAACACTAACTACAACCCAGGAGGAGCTTCAGTCTGTTTTCACTCTTTAGAAAAATAAAATACTTATTTATATGTATTTATGCTATTTTTACTGCTGTCATACATATAAATGAACTATTGTTTTTGGTATAAATCAAACTCAAAGAGAAATTGTGTTTTTTCAAAATATGGAAGGGTTCATACCTTATGTAATATGGTCACATGACTACCTTTCAAAACACACGCGATCATCTGGATGTAGAAAATTAATCGAGAAGTGTCATATAAGGAGTAATGTTAGCTAATTCTTTGTTTGTTTTTTTGTGGGCAGACACAAATTTGTAAATCTAACTAAATAAAATTAAATCAAAGCCAATTAAGTGACCCGGATTTTTCAAACTGAGTTAAAATGACTTAAAATCCTTCTATTATTTATTTTTAAAAATAGAAAATCTGCCCGGTGCGTCTTAAAGTAGGATTTCTGGTTGTGATTACTGACTTCCAATAGATTTTTAGTGGTTTTTAGATCTTAAAAATCTTTTTTTTGCACAACTTTGGTAAAGCGTGAAGGATTGTTGGGGCATTATGGGTAACGTAGTCAGGAAGTTCACGGAGTGATTCAACTGTTCGTGAATACGTTTCTTTATTCATCTTTCTGTTACTTTTTAAAGCAAAAGTTTTCCTTTAATGAAAGAGTAAAACAAAGACACAATGCAAACTAGATGTTCATCCTGGTCATTCTGTTGTCTATTTATTTTTTTTAAAAGGTTTTATGAGTAAAATATAAAGAAACACATACAAACTTTTTCCTGGAACTCATCAGAGTTTCAGAGTAAAAGCTTCATCTGGTCTGAAATCTTCTGTGGATTCTTTGAACTCTTAACCGTATTTTTTAATTTACAGATTGATTTGATTGGAGTCTGTTGGATTTTTGGTAAACAAACTTGTTTCTTTAAGATTTCCCTCAAACTCCAGTAACTTCTAAGAATGTTCTCAAAGATTTATTATGGAAATCTATTGTTCAGATAAAAGATTTGTTCCTTTTTGCTGCTGACATTGATACAAAAATGAGTTTTCTCAGCTTTAAAGAGATGTTACCTGTAGATGAGGGATTTGTGGTTTTTGTCTTGATGATTTCGTTTCGACCTGTAAAACAGTAAGAGTTCAACCTCAGTAGCTCAAAGGCTAAATGACAAAAACATCTGTGAACTTCTGATCTACTCACCATGGACTCGAACGCTGATTCTATGTCCAATAGTGCCTCTCATGGCACATTGATACAGACCTGAATCATTTCTATGGATCATTTCAAAAACCAAGATAGATATTCCATTTAATTTGGTCTGTTCCCAAACTATTTTAATTCCCCTGCTGCTGCTGCTGCTGCTGCTGATCTGAATCTGAGTTTGATCAACTTTATACCAGACGACTGTTGGAGGTTGAAGGCTGCAGAAAGCAACAGGACATCGAATCCTGACTTCTTCTCCTTGGAAAACGTCATATTTTGTATTCCGGCGAACTTTAACTTCAATGGAACAATTATCTTTATCTACAGAAAGAGAGAAGACAAACACAGACATATAAATGAAATAATGTTTAGAATAAAACCTCTTTCTCAATGTACATTTTTACCAATAAAATAAAAAAAATGTAATCTATATGCATCATTAAAAGTCACTGAAGAAATAGTTTACTTCATTTAGAAACAAAAAAAAACTAATTTCAAAGAAAATAAATTAGAAATGTCTTTAATTTTGATCAACTTGAATCAGAAACCAATAGAATATATTTTCTGTTGTTGTTGGTATTTTTAATTAAAAAAATATATGTGTATAAATATTCTCAAACTGGATCTCTTCTACCATGACCAAAGAGCTGTCGAAGTACACCAGTGTAAAGGCGAACGTGACTGGCTTGAACCGGTAAGCACAAACATAAGCTCCACGCAAGAGGAAGAATCATGAAGAACACCATACCCTCTGTGAAGCATGGGGGGGGGGAGCATTATGATTTGGGGCTACAGGGGAACAGGATGACAGAAGGAAAGGATGAATGGATCCATGGATGGTGAGAGTTTGAACAAAAACCTCCTTCGGATCTTCAGGCTGGACAGTTATCCCAAACACATCACCATGGCAACCAAGGAGCGGCTATTCAGAAACAAGCATTTCTAGATTCTGGCGTAATCTAGCCGGTCTCTGGACCTCAACCCAGTAGACAATCTGTGGAGGGAGTTGAAAGTCCTAAAACATCACAGCTCTAGAGAAGATCTGCGAGGAGGAATGGACCAAAAATAGCAGCTGCAGTGTTTGAGAACCTGATGAAGATCTACAGGAAACCTTAGACCCAACAGGGTTACAGTATAGAGTCTTGAAGTGAACTTTAGTTGTTATTTTGGTCCAATATACAAATGAAACTTTAAAAATCAAACAATGGAATTTCCAGACTTTCTTTTTCCCCACTTTGATTCTCTGATGAACCTGACAGACCAAACTCAGGGTTTTAACTCTCAGAATCTACGACAAATACTTTTTCATCTCTGTATCCATACTAGGGCTGCCACAAACGATTATTTTAATAGTCGACTAATCATCGATTATTTTTTCCGATTAGTCGACTAATCTGTTCATGGCCAAAGTGGATGTAAAGATGCTGAAGTTGATAACCAGCTAAAATATTAGTTAAATGCCAAACTTGCCAAAAAATAAAAAGAGCCAAAGTTAGCCTAAATAGCTAGCATGCTGCTGAAATATTAGCTAAATTCCATATTAGCCTTAAAAAAACGGAAAAATCCTATATTAGCCAAAACAGCTAGCATATAGCTGAAATTTAAGATAAACTCAAAAATTGCCTAAAAAACGTAAAAAAGCTAAAGTTAGCCTAAATAGCTAGCATGCTGCTGAAATATTAGCTAAACTCCAAATTAGCCTTAAAAAAACGGAAAAATCCTATATTAGCCAAAACAGCTAGCATATAGCTGAAATATAAGATAAACTCAAAAGTTGCCTAAAAAACGTAAAAAAGTTAAAGTTAGCCGAAATAGCTAGCATGCTGCTGAAATATTAGCTAAATTCCAAATTAGCCTTAAAAAAATGGAAAAATCCTAAATTAGCCAAAACAGCTAGCATATAGCTGAAATATAAGATAAACTCAAAAATTGCCTAAAAAAACTTAAAAAAAAGCTTAAGTTAACCAAAATAGCTAGCATGCTGCTGAAATATTAGCTAAATTCCAAATTAGCCTTAAAAAAACGGAAAATTCCTATATTAGCCAAAACAGCTAGCATATAGCTGAAATATAAGATAAACTTAAAAGTTGCCTAAAAAACGTAAAAAAGCTAAAGTTAGCCGAAATAGCTAGCATGCTGCTGAAATATTAGCTAAATTCCAAATTAGCCTTACAAAAACGGAAAAATCCTATATTAGCCAAAACAGCTAGCATATAGCTGAAATATAAGATAAACTCAAAAATTGCCTAAAAAAACTTAAAAAAAGCTTAAGTTAACCAAAATAGCTAGCATGCTGCTGAAATATTAGCTAAATTCCAAATTAGCCTTAAAAAAACGGAAAAATCCTATATTAGCCAAAACAGCTAGCATATAGCTGAAATATAAGCTAAACTCAAAAATTGCCTAAAAAAACTTAAAAAAGCTTAAGTTAACCAAAATAGCTAGCATGCTGCTGAAATATTAGCTAAATTCCATATTAGCCTTAAAAAAACGGAAAAATCCTATATTAGCCAAAACAGCTAGCATATAGCTGAAATTTAAGATAAACTTAAAAGTTGCCTAAAAAACGTAAAAAAGCTAAAGTTAGCCGAAATAGCTAGCATGCTGCTGAAATATTAGCTAAATTCCAAATTAGCCTTACAAAAACGGAAAAATCCTATATTAGCCAAAACAGCTAGCATATAGCTGAAATATAAGATAAACTCAAAAATTGCCTAAAAAAACTTAAAAAAAGCTTAAGTTAACCAAAATAGCTAGCATGCTGCTGAAATATTAGCTAAATTCCAAATTAGCCTTAAAAAAACTGAAAAATCCTATATTAGCCAAAACAGCTAGCATATAGCTGAAATATAAGCTAAACTCAAAAATTGCCTAAAAAAACTTAAAAAAGCTTAAGTTAACCAAATAGCTAGCATGCTGCTGAAATATTAGCTAAATTCCATATTAGCCTTAAAAAACGGAAAAATCCTATATTAGCCAAAACAGCTAGCATATAGCTGAAATTTAAGATAAACTCAAAAATTGCCTAAAAAACGTAAAAAAGCTAAAGTTAGCCTAAATAGCTAGCATGCTGCTGAAATATTAGCTAAATTCCAAATTAGCCTTAAAAAAACGGAAAAATCCTAAATTAGCCAAAACAGCTAGCATATAGCTGAAATATAAGATAAACTCAAAAGTTGCCTAAAAAACGTAAAAAAGTTAAAGTTAGCCGAAATAGCTAGCATGCTGCTGAAATATTAGCTAAATTCCAAATTAGCCTTAAAAAAACGGAAAAATCCTAAATTAGCCAAAACAGCTAGCATATAGCTGAAATATAAGATAAACTCAAAAATTGCCTAAAAAAACTTAAAAAAAAGCTTAAGTTAACCAAAATAGCTAGCATGCTGCTGAAATATTAGCTAAATTCCAAATTAGCCTTAAAAAAACAGAAAAATCCTATATTAGCCAAAACAGCTAGCATATAGCTGAAATATAAGTTAAACTCAAAAGTTGCCTAAAAAACGTAAAAAAGCTAAAGTTAGCCGAAATAGCTAGCATGCTGCTGAAATATTAGCTAAACTCCAAAATAGCCTAAAAAACCCTAATAAAAGCCAAAATATTCCAAAAAGCTAGCAGAATGCTATTATAACTTTCAACTTTACTACAATCTGACTTCATACAATATAAAGTAACGACTAATCGACTATTAAATTAGTCGTCGATTATTTTAATAGTCGATTAGTCGTCGATTAGTCGACTAATCGTGGCAGCCCTAATCCATACAAACATTTTTTTTGATAGAATGTGATTAAATCAAAATTTATAGACATTTAAAATACTTTTTTAGCTTATTTTATTACAAATATGAAGTCAGAACATGCAGGGAACCTCATTGGTTTGTTGGTGAGAACAGACGAGTGGATCTGGAGCCGCTCAAAGTCACTTCACTAACCATCAAGTAACTTTAATGTTTAAAACATGACATAAAAACAATTTTTTTTTCCCATTAAATCCTCTTTTTTAATCATCAGAGTTGATCCTGAGCCGTTGGTTCATCAGGTTCTCGTTTAGGTTAAAATGTTTAAATGAATTTAACTTTATTATACATCAGTAAAGCAGATTTTTACAGAATCTTCTCGACATAAAGCTCTCCTGGATGTTCAATACAGGAAGTAGCTGTAGTACAGTATAGCACAAATGTATTCTAGTACTGTAAATAACTCACCGTCTGCATTCAGAGTGAGGAGGAGCACTGCAGAAACCAGAAGGTGGACCGCGGCTCGGTTCATGCAGAACTTCATGTTGGAGCTGGAGTGATGGTTTAGTGAAGTGAGCTCTCCGCTCTTCTGTCGGTTTCTGTGGTCAGCGTCACTTCCTGCTATTTGACCCTCCCTTCTTCACCCCGTAATACAGAGAGACGGAAATGTTTGGTAGAGAACCTCTTCGGTTCTGTAGGAGTTTGTGAGTTTTGATCTTCTGATGTTGATGGATTGAAGTTTATAGAAATCGGACATATTTGAGAAGCAGAAGCCTCTCCTGGAGGAAGTTCACACCTTCATGAAGGTCTGGGACCTCCTCTTGAGGAAGTCCTGCACATGTTGAGGCTCTCAGGTGATGCTGTCGTTACCATGACAACACAACAAGGCTTGAATTTTCTTCACGGTAACTCTCAGATGTTATTGTGAAAATCAGAACAGGTGTGTGGTCCTCACATAAACGTTTTTGACTTTCGTCTAGCTGTTTCTCGGTGGGTTTCCTCATGTTCTGGTTGATTTATTAGACGGGTGAGTTTCTGTCCTTCAGGTTGGGTCCAGTACCTCCAGTTTCTGGCAGAAAGAAGTTTGGTGTAAAACGTCAAAGCGTGTCTTGCTCCTGGCTTCGTCTTTCACAGATCTATTCTGATATATAGAATACTCACCCTTACCAAAAATAAGTACACTTCAAGTATATACTTAAGTATAGAAAAGTATATTTTCAGAAGTGTACCAAGTACACTTAAAAAGTATACTGTCAGTTTACTAACAAGTATACTTCTTGGGACTAAATTGACCCACTTTTAGTTTAAAAACTATACTTAAAGTAACATTTCTAGCATAGTATTAGCTTATTGGCGATAAACTTTAAGCTAATGAAAGTACACTTTGAAGTATATCTGGTGTGGCCTTTAACGTTTGCTTTTAGCTTGCAAATTTATTTGTACTGATTAGTGTATTAAAATAAAGTTTTAATATACTGTCATGATTCAGTGCTTAGGTTTTGTCTTGTTCTGTTTTTCCTGTCAGTCTCACCACATTCAGGTTAATTGTCCACAGCTGTCTTCATTTAGTTAATCAACCTCAGTGTATTTAAGTGTCTGGTTTTCAGTTTCTCATTGTCACGTCATCTGCTCTTCTACGTTCTGTTGCCTCACTGGTTTGTTCTCCTGGGTTTTTGTCATGTTTATGTTTCTGCCACCAAGTCCGGTCTCCTGCATTTGGGTCCTCCACCACAATCCCTGACATATAAAACAAAATATTCCAGGAAAATGTTTATGGACAGTGACAAATATAGCCAAATATATTTAAACTTGTATGATTCTAAGTATAACCCAAGTATACCTGAAATGAACTTGTAGAGTTTCTAAGTACCAAAAAAGTAAATTTAAAGTATACTATCTTAATTTTAGTTATAAGAAATAAACTTATTTCTGGTAAAGGTATTGTAATAGAATTCCAGCTGGACACAAACCGTCTCCTTTATCGGTTTACAAACGGTTGGTGCTTCTGTTTTTTTAAAAAAGGACGCCGTCCAAACACCCCAACCAGATCCGAGTCCCTGATTGATCAAAGTTCAACTGCTTTAACTTTTAATGCGCTTTCAACAGACCCAAGAACTGACATAAAAGCTTGTGTAGCCACGCATGAACACAAGAGTATATATGTAATTACTTCAACTTTTCATTATAACACGCGTTTCTGAGGGCGGTGTGAGCGCAGTATCAGAAATGAGTGTAGTTTGTGTGGTCATCCTGTGAGTGTTGTAGAGGCTACATGTCATTTGCTCTGTCAGGACGGAGCCAGAACTCATGTCTTACCAATGGCTAGAGTAGAGTTGCTCGTTCCTGGTTTTTGAGATCTACCACCCTTCTAGATCTCCACATCCCCCCTACACTGGTTGTTCAATCTGGTCCAGGAGTGTTCATTCAGTCAGGATGTGGAGAAACCTGACTGAGATGTGACAGTCTGAGTGGTAGATGTCAAAGACCAGGACTGTCAGGATAGCATCACCCATACATCTGTAACTTCCTGAATACTTCACGATTGCAACACACACGACAATGGTACGCTCCATTTTCATGACGTCCCTTGAGGTTCAAGAGAACAGAGACACACCTGCTCCGTCCATAACCCTTGTTCTATCTTATGAGGTCCAGATGACCCCACTCCAAACATCAACATACCTAAGATGGGGTTACAGTGCAGTCGTTCCTCTCTTTGAGCCTCCATGAACGTCCCAAAAACCTGCAGCACTCAAAGAGGTGCACGCGACCAACAATACTGAATCCCGCATTGCTCCTGGTGGTTATAGATTACTGTGTGAGTGTGTTTGCATGGATGAATAGGACTGTAAAGCACCATGGGTCTTCATTAAGGTGGAAAAAGTCATATATTAGAAAACGCCATTTTGAGTCAATAATTGCTAAATATGACTGTTAAGATAACTGTTATTGTCTCTAAGGCACATGTGTCAAAATCAAGGCCAAAAAAGAGCCAAAGTTAGCCTAAATAGCTAACATGCTGCTGAAATATTAGCTAAATTCCAAATTAGCCTTAAAAAAACGGAAAAATCCTATATTAGCCAAAACAGCTAGCATATAGCTGAAATATAAGATAAACTCAAAAGTTGCCTAAAAAACGTAAAAAAGCTAAAGTTAGCCTAAATAGCTAACATGCTGCTGAAATATTAGCTAAATTCCAAATTAGCCTTAAAAAAACGGAAAAATCCTATATTAGCCAAAACAGCTAGCATATAGCTGAAATATAAGATAAACTCAAAAGTTGCCTAAAAAACGTAAAAAAGCTAAAGTTAGCCGAAATAGCTAGGATGCTGCTGAAATATTAGCTAAATTCCAAATTAGCCTTAAAAAAACGGAAAAATCCTATATTAGCCAAAACAGCTAGCATATAGCTGAAATATAAGTTAAACTCAAAAGTTGCCTAAAAAAACTTAAAAAAGCTTAAGTTAACCAAAATAGCTAGCATGCTGCTGAAATATTAGCTAAATTCCAAATTAGCCTTAAAAAAATGGAAAAATCCTATATTAGCCAAAACAGCTAGCATATAGCTGAAATATAAGATAAACTCAAAAGTTGCCTAAAAAACGTAAAAAAGCTAAAGTTAGCCGAAATAGCTAGCATGCTGCTGAAATATTAGCTAAATTCCAAATTAGCCTTAAAAAAACGGAAAAATCCTATATTAGCCAAAACAGCTAGCATATTGCTGAAATATAAGTTAAACTCAAAAGTTGCCTAAAAAAAAACTTAAAAAAGCTTAAGTTAACCAAAATAGCTAGCATGCTGCTGAAATATTAGCTAAATTCCAAATTAGCCTTAAAAAAATGGAAAAATCCTATATTAGCCAAAACAGCTAGCATATAGCTGAAATATAAGATAAACTCAAAAATTGCCTAAAAAAACTTTTAAAAAAAGCTTAAGTTAACCAAAATAGCTAGCATGCTGCTGAAATATTAGCTACATTCCAAATAAGCCTTAAAAAACGGAAAAATCCTAAATTAGCCAAAACAGCTAGCATATAGCTGAAATATAAGATAAACTCAAAAGTTGCCTAAAAAACGTAAAAAAGCTAAAGTTAGCCAAAATAGCTAGCATGTAGCTGAAATATTAGCTAAACTCCAAAATAGCCTAAAAAACCTTAATAAATGCCAAAATATTCCAAAAAGCTAGCAGAATGTCATTATAACTTTCAACTTTACTACAATCTGACTTCATACAATATAAAGTAACGACTAATCGACTATTAAATTAGTCGTCGATTATTTTAATAGTCGATTAGTCATCGATTAGTCGACTAATCGTGGCAGCCCTATTTCTAACCTGCATAATTTTGACAAAATATTTTATGGAGAGTAAAATATTGAAAGTTATTTAAGGTTTAAGTTTTTTTATTCTGGAATAATATTCCTGCTTTCAAACAAACAACTAAACAAGCCTCATAACTTTGTCAGAAAATAAGTGTCAAAAATGTCAAACATCTACTGTTTTTAATAATCAAAGATCAAACTTTATTCAAATGAAATGAGGGAAATCCAGAGTCTGGAGAAAGTGATTCACTTTTGAAAAGTGTCTTCACACAGGAAGTGTGCAGAGGTGTCATCTGTGCTCCAGAACACAGTTCTTACCTGACTGTGATTCTTTAACATGATTCCTGTGTTTTATTTCATTAATGTACAGACGTCAAAATGCAAAAAACCCTAAAATATTTTTAGAAAACATCATAAAATGAAGCCATACTCTTGGTCTAAACTCTAAAACCAACAAGTTTGGCCTTCCAAGAAATGGAAAAAGACAAAAACATTTAATATTAGTGATTTATCATTTATTATTCAGCAGCTTTATGGTATATTCTTCCACAGATGTAATACTGTCTTCTGTTTAAGATCCAGAGGATCATGGAACAAAAACATCACTAGTTGGAGACGGTCCAACAAATAGGACAGATAAGAGCTTTGAACTGCAAGGGATCCTGGGAAAAAAGGTGGAGGGAAGTTTATCTTTAACATTTTAACCCTGATCGGATCAAAAACAAGATCCCATCAGTTTTAAATGTGAGACAGAAGAGGGGGTACTATCATGATGTGGGATGTCTTCTGTTGATCTTTAAGGTTATTTTTCCCATTTCTTCCTTTTGGATTTAAAATTTTAGATTTGATTTTGATCCGTATATTTTATAAAAGTATTTTAAATGCAAATAATTACATAAAAATGTCAGAAAATACATTCGGAACGGTTATTGTCGCACACAAAAAGAACTACAGAGGTGGAGCATGACTTCATCGAGGAGCGTAAACCCAAAGGTTGTCAAAAGTCTGGAAGGTTTGCATCAACATAGAAGAGAGTCTACAGGATTGTTGAAGGCTTCAGGCTGGGAAAACATCGTTAATATCTTCAGATGAACGTTTCCTCTCAGTCGTAGAAACATGAAGTCCTGAAGTGTCACTATAATCTCTCGAGAGCATCTCTGAGGATTCAGGAATCCTTTGGAGATTCACTCCAACGCAGTAAACAATAAATAATAAGAAAAATCTATTTCAGCTGTTTTCATGTGAAAAAAAAAACAGATTAATCTTTCACAATTGTTCAATGACTTAAACGGACGTTCCAGCTTGGGGCTCTGTTTCATATTTTCACACGTTTGGAGCTGAAAACATCGGAAAAATTATTCCGCTCTGGATCAAAAAGCTGCAGGACTTTTACAGGTTCACGTTCGGTGAGCTCAGGTACTCGATGCGTTTCGAGTGTGGTTGGCTTTATTTCCTGTTTTCGACGAGGGGGGGGGTCTGGGGTTTATGAAAGAAGATCAAACTGCGTAAGAAAAAGCCCCTCAGTGAAGGTGTCGTTTCTGCTTTCACATTTTCAAACTTTGTTTCACTTCAAGGAAAACAAGAGGCAGTTTAATTTAATAAATCAACTTTAGATATTCGATTGCACAAAAAAACGAATCATACAGTTTCTATTTAACATTAAAAATACAAAGACAATTACAGCAACTGTTCATTAATGTTGTAAAAAATGCTGTTTCTGCATATTCAAGTCAGAGAAAACTAAAAATCACTAAAGGAAAATAAATCATCACCAGTTTCCAAAGATTCATCAGCTTAATATTCAAATTTTAAACCTGATTTCACAGTTTTTCCACTTGTGCAAGTGTGAAGCGTCTGGAAACAGTGAGTTCTCAGGGTTCTGTCCGTGCCTCTCTGAACTCACAGGTTGACACTTCACTGCAGGTGACTCACGCAGGAAAGTATAAGAAGTGTCGCTCCAAACGTCAGCGTGGTTTCACTGAAAAAAAAACAATCGTCTCAATTCCTGTTTGTAGGACTGAAAGGTAAAAGTGAAGTATGAAGGAATGACTCAAATATTGATCAGTTTCTCACAGGAGTGTCTGATTTACAGAAACATTCAAGTGGCGTCCATTTCATCTTTATCGTTCAGGTTCACATTTGAATCTCTTTTTGAGTTTGTGGTAAAAATCATGACAGATTTGGAAAAAGTTGATCTCGTGTTCTCAGAGGATAGAATTAAAATTAAAATCATTTGGATCAGAAATCAAGTCTAAAAAAGGTCATTATATTGGTCATTTGTACTGATTAGAAAGAACTTATGTTGGGACTGTATGAAAGGAAATGTGAGTCTAGAGCACAGCTAAATAAGTGAAACATAAATATGAACTTGTGGGACATTCTAGTCAAAAACGAAGATACTTTTGTAGAAAAACTGTTTGTCTACTAACATTTTACAGTATCGGTTCACTTCAGGACCGTCTGTCCTCAGCTGTGTCTGGTTCTTGTTCATCTGGACGGTCCTTTTATTTGGTGGGTGTCAGAGAGCTCAGAGGAACTCTGGAAAGGACCAAACCAGCTGATTGAGATCTGTCGGGAATTCAGGGTTTGGTTTGCTTGCAAGTGAACTCTGGTGTGGCTCGATTGCAGTAGGACTGTTGCCAGACTAAAGGAGAGAACTAGCTTAGCGGTAAAGTGAGATGATAGCATTAGGTTCATGAGTATCATGAAGAACAGAAAGATTGTGAGTAATGAGAAGATCATGATGCTAATGAGGATTGTGAGAATCATGAGGATCACGAGGATCATCAAGGTCGTGATTGTTGTGAGGGTCATGGGGGTTGTGAGGTTCGTAAGGTTTGTGAGGGTTGTGAGGTTCATGGGGGTTGTGACGTTTGTGTATGTCGTGAGGTTTGTGGGGTTTGTGAAGTCCGTGGGGGTTTTGAGGATCATGAGGGTTGTGAGGATCGTGGGCGTTGTGAGGATTAGGAGGATCGTGAGGTTCGTGGCAGTTGTGAGGATCATGAAGGTCGAGAGGTTCGTGGGGATTGTGAGAATCAAGAGAATTGTGAGGTTCGTGAGGGTTGTAAGGTTCGTGGGCGTTGTGAGGATTAGGAGGATCGTGAGGTTCGTGAGAATTGCTAAAAATTGTGAGGGTCTTGAGGATCGTGAGGTTGAGAAAGATCATGAGGATCGTTAGGATCTTAAGGGTCATTATGCTTCATAAGGTTGTAAGGTTTAAGAAGATTGTGAGGATCATCAGAGTCATAAGGTTTGTTAAGATTGTGAGGATTATTGTAGTAAAGATCATGAGGATCGTGAGAATTGTTAAGGATCATGAGGGTCTTGATTATCATGAGGTTGAGGTAGATCATGAGAATTGTTAGAATCTTGAGGGTCATTAAGGGTTGTGAAGATTGTGAGGAATATTGTCGTCATGAGGATCACAAGGATTGAGTGGATCATGAGGGACTTGATTATCATGAGGTTTGGGAAGATCATGAGGATCATGCATTCATCAATCAAGCCCCTCAGTTAAGGTGCATTTCTGCAACAGTGAACTCTGGGATTTTTTTTTAAGGTGTCACTTTTGCTTTCATCTTTTGAAAATTTGCTTTAAGAGACAATTTAATTTAATAAATCAACTTTAGATCTTTGATTGCACAAAATGACTGATCATACATTCTTTATTTAATATAAAAATAAGGGAAACATGACAGCAACTATTCATTAATGTTGTTAAAAAAAAGATGTTTCTGCATATTCAAGTCAGGGATGTGCAAAAACTAAAAATCACTAAAGGAAAATAAAAGTTTAAAATAAGGTTTGGGAAGATTGTGAGGATTATTGTTGTCAGGAGGATCAAGAGGATTCTGAAGGATCATTTGGGTCTTGATTAGCATGAAGTTCGGGAAGATCGTGAGGATCATGCATTCATTTTTCTTC
The DNA here is from genome assembly GCA_003999625.1 of Oryzias javanicus. Lineage (NCBI taxonomy): Eukaryota > Metazoa > Chordata > Actinopteri > Beloniformes > Adrianichthyidae > Oryzias > Oryzias javanicus. The sequence continues at coordinate 24,709,820 of CM012438.1, forward strand.
GTCCACTTGGACACTTGTACTCTTGTTTCCTGTTATTTGTGCTTGAAAATGTCCAGGACCTCTAGTCCACTCTCAAAAGTGCATTGTGAAACCACTAGGGCTGCCACGATTAGTCGACTAATCGATGACTAATCGACTATTAAAATAGTCGACGACTAATTTAATAGTCGATTAGTCGTTACTTTATAATATATGGAGTCAGACTGTAGTGAAGTTGAAAGTTATAATGACATTCTGCTAGCTTTTTAGACTATTTTGGCATTTATTAAGGGTTTTCAGGCTATTTTGGAGTTTAACTAATATTTTAGCTTCATGCTAGCTATTTTGGCTAATTTAGGCTTTTTCAGTTTTTAGGCTAATTTGGAATTAAGATAATATTTCAGCTACATATTAGCTCTTTTGGCTAATTTAGGATTTTTTCAGTTTTGTAGGCAAATTTGGAGTTTAGCTAATATTTCATTTACATGTTAGCTAGCTAATTCTAAATGTTTACAGTTTTTCAGGCTAATTTGGAGTTTTTCTATTATTCCAGCTACATGCTACCTATTTTGGCTAATTTGAAATTTTTAAAGTTTTTTAGGGCTAATTTGGAGTTTAGCTAATATTTCACTATTTTAGCTAATTTGGGATTTTTTTTTTTTACAGTTTTTTAGGCTAATTTGGAGTTTTGCTATGTCTTCAGCTACATGCTAGCTATTTTGGCTAATTTGGAATTTTTACAGTTTTTTAGACTAATTTGAAGTTTAGCTAATATTTCAGCTATATGTTAGCTATTTTGGCTAATTTGGGATTTTTACAGTTTTTTAGGCTAATTTGGAGTTTTGCTATGTATTTTCAGGCTAATGCTACGTATTTTGTAATGGTTGAATTTTGTAAGCAGTTTTTAGCTAATTTGGACTTAGCTAATATTTCATATTTACATGTTACACTGCTTTGTCTAAGTTTTTACAGGAGTTTTTTTCTGAGGGCTAATTGTGGAGTTTTTCTATTATATTTCCAGCTACATGCTACATATTTTGGCTAATTTGGAATTTTTTACAGTTTTTTATTTAGGGCTATATTGGAGTTTAGCTAATATTTCAGCTATATGTTAGCTATTTTGGCTAATTTGGGATTTTTTTTTACAGTTTTTTAGGCTAATTTGGAGTTTTTCTATTATTCCAGCTACATGCTACCTATTTTGGCTTAATTTGGAATTTTTACAGTTTTTTAGGGCTAATTTGGAGTTTAGCTAATATTTCACTATTTTAGCTAATTTGGGATTTTTTTTTTTTACAGTTTTTTAGGCTAATTTGGAGTTTTGCTATGTCTTCAGCTACATGCTAGCTATTTTGGCTAATTTGGAATTTTTACAGTTTTTTAGACTAATTTGAAGTTTAGCTAATATTTCAGCTATATGCTAGCGATTTTAGTTTATTTAGGATTTTTTTGTTTTAAAGCTAATCATATTTCAGATTTTCTTTACATCCACTTTGTCCATGATCCGATTAGTCGACTAATCGGAAAAATTAATCGATGATTAGTCGACTATTAAAATAATCGTTTGTGGCAGCTCTAGAAACCACACTGAAGGCAGGTGGGAAAAGTGTTTGCATTCTCGCCCCGTTGAAACAAGCTGATCTGTTATAGAAGCACCACAATCTGCCATTACTACATGCTGACCACAACAACATCCCAACCTCAAACCCAAAATATGATCACCGACTTTGACTTCAATCATAAAAAACCTTTTTGTTTTTTTTTAAGCTCTCAGTGGTTTACTATGTCTCCTGTTGTGGTCTGAAGAGGACTTCCTGTCAGCTAATTTTGATATTATATGAGGTAACACACTCTGCTGATTCGTTTATCCTCTTTTAATCCGCGGTTTTGGATCCTAAAGCTCAGAAAATCTCGTCCATGTTGCACCGTAAGGACTTTCCGTATCCCTGCAGTCTTCCGGAACAATCCCTCATTTCACTCGGATAGCTGCGTATTCCGACGGAGGCTCTCTCTCCTCTGTCCTCGCCGTGCGAGCTGCAGGCCTGTGCTGCAGGTTGAGAGTAACGTAAAGGACGGAGGAGCCGTCGTCTGCTGGCGCCACGGCCCTCTGTCGGTTCCTGTCCTGACCCGTGGAGGGATGCTCCTCGCCTCCTGGTGTCGTGGACTTCCTCTTCGTCGACCTCCGACTCGGCGGCGCGGCGGGGCTTCCTCTCGGCGAGGGCTGGAGGCGTCCGCGTGGGACGGGCTGTTCCACCATTGGGATGGCTACGTACTGAGAGAACTCAATGTTAATAGAAAACCATGAAAGAAGATCATCAGGTTTGAGTGTTTGTCGTCTCACCTGGTTTTCAGTTTGAGTCTCCTTTGGTTTGGCTGCAGCAACAACAACAGGAACATTAACAAACGCAGACGAAGACGGTTTTAAAATCCAAAAGAAAGGGAAAGGTCTCACCTCTACAGCTTCTCATAGAGACGATGGATATAACCAAGACCATGATGACAAACAGAGCAATCCCAGGAACAAAGTATAGATACACCAAGAAAGAATTCTGGTCATTTGGAGGTTCTTCTGCAAAAACAAATTCAAGAAGAATGAAACAGGAAAAAATAAAAAAGATCAAATCTGCTTCAAGATTAAGTGATACCTGTAGATGAGGGATTTGTGGTTTTTGTTGTGATGGTTTCGTTTTGACCTGTAATAAATGAGAGTTCAGCCTCAGCAGAACAAAGACAGAATGACAAAAACATCGGTGAACTTCTGATCTACTCACCATGGACTTGAACGCTGATTTTATGTCCAATAGTGTCTTTCATGACACATTGATATAGACCTGAATCATTTCTATGGATATTTTCAAAAACCAATGTAGATGTTCCATTTAATTTATGAGTCTTCTCCCAAACTAGTTTAATTCCCCTGCTGCTGCTGCTGTTGATCTGAATCTGAGGTTCATCAACTTTATACCAAACAACTGTTGGAGGTTGAAGGCTGCAGAAAGCAACAGGACATCGAATCCTGACTTCTTCTCCTTGGAAAACGTCATATTTTGTTTTCCGGCGAACTTTAACCTCAGTGGAACAATTGTCTTTATCTACAGAAAGAGAGAAGACAAACATTCATAGTTATTTACTTATATTCAGTATCAAACCTTTATGAAAAACAAATGTCATCAGTATACATGTGTAGAATCTCCTTTTTCTGCACTAGAACCAAGGATGCATAATAGACCGAGGGTATGACTTCAGAACTACAAGGAGGAACGAGTCAATGACCTGAAGAGAGCGGGGACCACAGTAACTGTCATGATTTTGTGCTTAGGTTTTGTCATGTTCTGTCAGATTCACCATGTTCAGGTTAACGTCCACAGCTGTATTCATTTAGTTAATCAACCTCAGTGTATTTAAGTGTCTGGTTTTCAGTTTCTCATTGTCAGGTCATCTGCTCGTCTATGTTCTGTCACCTCACTGGTTTGTGCCCTTGTTTTTTTCATGTTTAAGTTATTTTAGTAAATGTTTGTTTCTGCCACCAAGTCTGGTCTCCTGCATTTGGGTCCTCCACCACAATCCCTGACAGTATGACCTGACCACCTTTGACCCAGCAGGAGAACCTTGTCCATGCCAAGCCACACCACGCCATGCCAGATGGGGTTCCTGTAGCCGTCTTCATGCCACTTCTGGTCTTCATCCACCCGTTCCTGAGGGTGGACTGTTGGGGCCATCCATTCTGTTCCTGTGAAGGGTCGCCGGGGCCGCTCCTCTTCATGTTCCTGTTCCTGAGGAGGGTCACCAGGACCGCTCCTTCCTGTCCCTGAGGATGGTCGCCACTCGTCCCCCTGGCTGTTTCTGGTTCTGGAGGAGGGTTGCTGGGACTGCTCCCCTTGTCTCCTGTCCCTGGGGAGAGTCACCAGGACTGCTCCTCTCCACGTCTGTTCCTGGAGGGGTTTCAATACCCCTCACATCAGTCTGGCTGCAGGATCCCTGTTTTCTGGACTTATGTTTTTGTTCCAGGTCCCCTCCTCACAGGTGTTAGGGCATCTGGGATCTGCCCTTTTGGGGAGGGGTACTGTCATGATTCAATGCTTAGGTTTTGTCATGTTCTGTTTTCTGTCAGTTTCACCATGTTCAGGTTAACATCCACAGCTGTCTTCATTTAATCAACCTCAGTGTATTGAAGTGTCTGGTTTTCAGTTTCTCATTGTCAGGTCATCTGCTCGTCTATGCTCTGTCACATCACTGGTTTGTGTCCTTGTTTTGGTCATGTTTAAGTTATTTTAGTAAATGTTTGTTTCTGCCACCAAGTGTGGTCTCCTGCATTTGGGTCCTCCATCACAATCCCTGACAGTAACAAAGGTTACTATGGTAACGCATCATCACCGTCATGGATTCCAAACCTTGCAGAGTTTCAAAAGTCCTCCAGTACATGACCGGGTCTGTCTAAAGTTCTCCAGAACCATCTGGAGGAGGATTTGGAGACGGTCTTGTGGAACTCTTTGGCATAAATGCCACTCGCAACATTTGGAGGAAGAGGAATGTTGAACGTCAAACCCACGGAGGTGGAAGAATCAGGCTTTGGAGTTACTTATAAGGGACTGGTCCGTATGAAGGAAAAACAAAAACCTCCCCAAAACATGGCCATGGCAACCGAGGAGCGGCTATAAGTGTTTCCAAAGTTCTGAAGTGTCTTATCCAGTTTCTGGACCTCAGTCCAATAAAGAATATATGCAGAGCGTTAACAATCACTAAACATGACAGATGAGAAGATCTGCATGGATGATTGGACTAAAATAGCATGAAGATGAAGACCTATGAGAAGCCTTTGACCCTCACTACTGGATCCAGAGTTGCATCACTAAGTGTTGAGGTAAACTTTTATTGAGCGCCATTACACAAATCCTTTTTTTGTTTTTTTAATAAAACAATGTGATTTGTAGGTTTACAGTTTAAGACACTTAGAAGAAAAATCATTAAACAATAGGAGAAATGTGTCATCTTGAGCTACAAATTTGGATAAACTGTTCAAATGAGCAGATTGAGGAACTGAAAAACTCACTGAATGTCCTTCTCCAGGAGCCACTCAGTCTGTCTTGTATCTGTACATTGAAACATAACTCACTCTTGTTTTTCTGGATGCGCTCAAACCATCTGTCAAGCAAAGTCTATGTTTCTATTTCAACCAGCTACCCAGTACGTTGACCTGAAAATCTCAGGAACAAAACTTTTTCTCATTTTTGGGATTTAAAGCCTCAACTTTTTCTAAAAGAGCGGTTTTGCTGTGTGGGCTCATATATTTTTAACTTCCTCTTTCATAAACCATCATATCTTAAAGATAACAGATAAAGAAAAGATCAGAACAAAAGAATTAAATATCTTTATGACTTTAACCTCTTTAACACTTGAGGCGTCACCGGTGACGCTTGAAAACAAAATCTTTTCAACCTTTAACACAATAATCTACTGGAATTATCATGTTAACGGTTAAAAAGCTTCAATATTAAGCAGTTAAAAAGACAAAAAAAAAGGCAAATAATATATTTTAAAATTGTATTTATGGTTTCAAAAAAATCAATTTTCATCACAACACTAACCTTAAAGATCATTAAAAATAGTGTAATACATTCTCCTGTTAAATCATTTGATTTTTTTACATTTAAAATACATCAGTTGACAGAATTTATTGTTCAGCTCTTAATTTTTTTTCTATTTTAAGTGTAAAAAGCATAAAAAATTGACAGTTGGAGCTCATTTTTAAATGTATCAAGATATTTTACGTCTAATCATTTTAAATAATCTGGTTAAATCAGATTAGATGTAGCAGAGATTTCTGGAATATTTCTGATTTGTTGTTTTTTGTTTTTTTATTTCAAATCCCGAAAACGGAACAACTAAGAGGTTGAGGTCTGATGCGCAACAACCAAAGATTTCGCAAACATCACTGAACAAACACGAAATAATTTATTGTGGCTGTCACTCACAAAAATCAGGTTAAAATGTATTTAATCAAATGCAAAAATGTTCTTTTTCTGAAAGTTTTCCGTGATCTGGTTGATCATGTGACTCCGGTAGGTCATCTAACTTGGTAAGATTTTTCAAAATGACTTAGGTTTCATTTTTTTTATACTTTTTGAAGTTTTTTTTTACAACTTAATCAAGGATTTCATTCTATTTTGCATTTAAAAGCATCTATATATTTTTTTAATTTAAAATAGTTTGATATCATTGCTTGAGAATAAAAAAAAAGATTAATATCATATTGGGCTTTAGGAAAAGTACATATTTTAAGGGATGTAAACAGACATAAATGCTTTTAAGTTAAACGTTTGATTGGACTGATTTTTTACTTTAGAAACAATTATTTCCATCAACTACCCCCAAACATGACAGAAAACATTCACGTTGTGGAAAATAGCATCTGCAGAAGCCACGATTGTCCGTTTTTGTTCACATTTTACAGATTTCGTCGAAATTTTTAAAGCTGTACTTGTGTAAGAAAGACCCACATAAGTGATCAACATCCCTGAAAGCGTTTTTTGCTTAAAAACGTGAAAGAAATTTGTATTTTTTTTGAGTTCCTGACCTTTATCTAGATCAAAAGTTTTACCTTTTCGTTTTACCTACGAGTGCCTGCAAAGCAAAGAGAGCAATCACCTTACAAAGACTGAATGAGAACAAGGGTTGACTTACTGTCAGCTCTGAGGGGCAGAAGGAGCCCTGCCAGAATGAAGCCCCCCAGGACAGTCAGGCAGGGATCAGACCTCATGATACCACCGTCCAGTCTCAGTCAGCTCCGCTGAGAAATGCTCCATCAAACTTGTTTTAGGTTAAACGGCACAAAAAAGCAAAGGAGAAGTTCCTGCTTCCTCTTTCAGGTGTGAACTCTCGTTAAAGAACATTACTACCCCCTTTAAAGTGGAGGGAGGGGGCGACAGCAGCACAGGTGAGCAGGTGGGTGGTCGTCTCTCGCACTAATTTTTCCTACTCAAACCTGCTCCCCAGTTGGGGGGGTCCCGTATGAAGCAGCAGTTGCAGACATCTTAAGACGCTCTGAAATCCTCCATCACTTCTTGGCAGGGTCTGTGGTTCTTCTACATGACTTCCTCTGCTCTCTTCCTTTCATCTTCATCGCCTGCAGCTCCTGCAGAGCTGAGCGACCTCGTGCAAAGCACTGTGGTTTCTGCCGTAGAGGACCTGCGCTTATCTGATGAGAAGATGAAGAGGCTGTGGCCTTATTACGGCTGAAATTACCATCCCTTCCTGTGCGGTTGTCGTCAGAGCCACTGCTTTTTCTGCCCAGGAAATGCCTTCATTCATTTTTTTTTTTTGCATTCATTTTCTTACCCTTTTTATTTAGAATAAAACATAAAGATATTTAACTAGTTTAAATGCCTTGAAAAGCCTATTTTTCCACTATGAGTCAAAGATGTGATAATTTCAATAACAGCTCTTAATTACAATTTTTAATTAAATAAATGAATCAATGTCTTGATTTTTTGTACAATATATTTTTAATGCAAAAATTTTAAAGTGTTTGCATTCTAAAATTGAAACCACATCTGTCAAAGTCAAGGCCCGGGGGCCGGATCCGGCCCTCAAGGTAATTCTATCCTTCCTTCCCGATCATTTCATTTTATTGTTATTAATGACCCGATGTTATCTTGCGCTCATTATTAACTTGTATAATTTTGATAAAATATATTTTTATGGAGTGTAAAAATTTTTAGGTTTTTATGTATTAAGTTCATTTAGTCTGGAATATTATTCTGTCTTTTTTTATTATCCATAATTATGTAAAAAAGTTAAAGTTTTCTAAATTAATGTTCTTCTAGCTTTTGGACCATTTTGGCATTTACTTAGATTTTATTTTGCCGTTTTGGTGTTCAGATAATATTTCAGCTACATGCTAGCTGTTTTGGATAATTTAAGCTTTTTTTAAAAAAAATTAGGCTGTTTTTGAGTTTAGCTTATGTTTGTACACTAGCAGTTTTGGCTAATTTAGGCATTTTTCAGTTTTTTAGGATATTTAGAAGTTTAGCGATTCTCCAGATACATGCTAGCTGTTTTGCTTAACCTAACTCGTTTTTTTCTTTGTTAGTTTTTGTTGTTTTTTTTTTGCTAATTTGGCATTTAGCTAATATTTTAGCTGGCTATCAGCTTCGGCGTTTTCAGCTATTAGCTTCAGTGTTTTCAACTATCAGCTTCAGTGTTTTTAGCTATCAGTTTCAGGGTCCTCATCTATCAGCACTAGCATTTTCAGCAGCCAAATTCAGTGTACGGCATTCATACTTTATTTAGTTCATAATTATGTTAAAAAGTTACGGTTTAAAAGTTTCTAAAATATAGCTTCAGTGTTACATAAATGTTGATCCTGTTCGGCCCACGACCTAAGGTGCGTTTTGGATTTTGGCACCTTTGAGTTTGACACCCCTGCCCAAAACAAACTTCTTTAAATTATATTATTATATTATTTTGAAATCTTGTTAGTTTGTGTTTGTTTTAAAAGTTTTGATTACATATTTTTATTTAAAAATTATTTTTAAATACGACAACTTTATTGTTAAAGAAAATATTTTTTTATACGAAAAAAGAATTTAAAAAACAAAACACTATTTTAAAGAGATAATCAAAATTTCTGGAACAACAGCCCCCTCGTGCGGATTTCACATTAACTGCAAGGCGGGAGAATGAGACTATCAGTGCGCCTGCGTGCAATGAAAACTTTCAACTCTACGTTATGACGTAACTGAAAGCGTCCACGACTGGGCGAAAATGGCGGAGTATCTGGCATCCATTTTCGGCACAGAGAAAGACAAGTAAGTTTTATTCCGCATTTTTCTCTTTTAGCGGCGGAACTGTGAACTTTATGAAAACCTTTCTTGCAGCGGCTGTTTTTGTATCATCGGTCGAAGCTGATTCTCTTTCGCCCCGGCTCTTTTTAACGCCCCGAGCGAGGGTGCGTTAGCAGAAAGAAGCTAACATGCAGCTAACACATTGAATGAAACTCGTGAAGTGTTCGAGCACACACGAAGACGCCGTTCGTGGCCCATTAGTGCTTAGAAAATTAAACTAGCATTCAAGAGAATTATATTTCGACTGCATTTATTCATTAGCTCGTACGTCAAATATACATTTGTGGAGGAATATGGGGTTGGGAAACATGCAGCCGATGATACTGTTAGCATTGTGTGTTAGCTAAAGGCGCTGTTAGCATTGTAGCCTTTTAGCACAGGCGGAGTGTTTTGTTCCGTTTCACCGGTGGGGAGCAGCAGTATCCATCCTTCACTTTCCGCCAAGAAAACTACTCGCATCTTAGCTCGACTATCAAAATTAGAAATCTGAAATAAGAAGGTAGAAGTGTTCGTCAAAATGACTGGATGAGGTCTACTTTAAAAAAAAAAAATACTGTTTTTTTCCGCCAACCTCACTGTTACTTATACTTTAAATTAAAAAATGTTAATATCTGGGGTTAATTACTCATACTTATGATTTGTATTGGTTTTTTTTTTTTAGTTCTTGTTAACACGAAATAGACATAAAACGTGCTAAATTAAAAAAAAAAAAAAAAAAAAAACTGCTTTTCTATCAAAAAAAAAAATAATTTTTGATGCTCTGGGTCAATAACATGACTCAGTATTTAATAATTTTGTACCAACATAATACACTATTTTCTTTTTAAATTATTATTAATTGATGCTTGATTATTTTTAACACATTCTGTTGTATTACTGGTTTTTATTTGTTGCAAAAAGAAATCTTATTTATAGAAATATATATTTATATTTGGATAAGATGCAGATTAAACATCTTGGTAGATGTTGACCAGCTAACTTCTGAAGAAATTGATTTAAATATATATTTATCAGATAATCCCCCTGTATAAAAAAAATTACTAACACTCTCACAATGCAGAATCAATTCCAATTTGACTTAAATAAGTTTATTTTCCCCAATTTCTTATTCCAAAGCCAGTTTTAATAGGCTAAGTTTTCACATAGATACTGTTTTTAAAATTAATTTAGGTGCAACTTTTTTCTTTTAAAATAGTTAATTTCTTCTATAAAAGCAAAAGGGAACATTATTGGTTTTAAACTAAGTGCTTACATTTGTAATTATGTTCGATTTATTTATCAAAGTTTTAACCAAAGACATGCAGTTTTACTCAATAATGGTGTTTTGTGTAGATATTTTGAACATCGCTAAATAGTTTTTATTAAAACTGTAATTAAAAAGTGTTTAATTACAGCTCGTTTTTGGTCAAAAACACTTTTTAGCAGACATTAAGAAATGTTTTTACCGTTTAAATGTTGTGGCTGAGAAGAGAAGGAAACTGCAACAATTTACTGTAAGAAAACATCTCAGTTCTTTAATTTATAAATGTTTAATTTGGTTCAAGCCTTCCTGTCAACTGATTTAAGAAGCTTAACCACTAAATAAATTATCTAACTGAGAGTTTTTAGTTTTTGTTACTCATTTTTTTTATTTAACAGCAGCTGATGAGCTTGTTTATTTGAAGACTATACCAAATCTGTCATGATATTGATTGTAAAAGTTCTGCTTGTTAAAATCTTTTAATCACATGAACCAAATGTCATAAATGTTCATCTTAATGTAACTAGGGCTGCCACAAACGATTATTTTAATAGTCGACTAATCATCGATTAATTTTTCCGATTAGTCGACTAATCGGATCATGACAAAGTGATGTAAAAAAATCGAAATATGATTAGCTTTTAAAACAAGAAAATCCTAAATAAACTAAAATAGCTAGCATATAGCTGAAATATTAGCTAAACTCCAAATTAGTCTAAAAAACTGTAAAAATTCCAAATGAGCCAAAATAGCTAACATATAGCTGAAATATTAGCTAAACTCCAAATTAGCCTAAAAAACTGTAAAAAAAATCCCAAATTAGCTAAAATAGTAAAATATTAGCTAAACTCCAAATTAGCCCTAAAAAACTGTAAAAATTCCAAATAAGCTAAAATCGCTAGCATATATCTGAAATATTAGCTAAACTCCAAATTAGCCTAAAAAAAAAACTGTAAAAATCCCAAATTAGCTGAAACAGCTAACATGTAGCTGAAGACATAGCAAAACTCCAAATTAGCCTAAAAAACTGTAAAAAAAAAAATCCCAAATTAGCTAAAATAGGTAGCATGTAGCTGGAAAAATAGCTAAACTCCAAATTAGCCCTAAAAAACTGTAAACATTCCAGATTAGCCAAAATAGGTAGCATGTAGCTGGAATAATAGAAAAACTCCAAATTAGCCTAAAAAACTGTAAACATTTAGAATTAGCTAGCTAACATGTAAATGAAATATTAGCTAAACTCCAAATTAGTCTAAAAAACTGTAAAAATCCCAAATTAGCCAAAATAGCTAGCATGTAGCTGAAGACATAGCAAAACTCCAAATTAGCCTAAAAAACTGTAAAAATCCCAAATTAGCCAAAATAGGTAGCATGTAGCTGAAGACATAGAAAAACTCCAAATTAGCCTAAAAAACTTAAACATTTAGAATTAGCTAGCTAACATGTAAATGAAATATTAGCTAAACTCCAAATTGCCTACAAAACTGAAAAAATCCTAAATTAGCCAAAAAGCTAATATGTAGCTGAAATATTATCTTAATTCCAAATTAGCTAAAAAACTGAAAAGCCTAAATAACCAAAATAGCTAGCATGAAGCTAAATATTAGCTAAACTCCAAAATAGCCTGAAAACCCTTAATAAATGCCCAAATATTCCAAAAAGCTAGCAGAATGTCATTTAACTTTCAACTTCACTACAGCCTGACTCCATATATTATAAAGTAACGACTAATCGACTATTAAATTAGTTGTCGACTATTTTAATAGTCGATTAGTCATCGATTAGTCGACTAATCGTGGCAGCCCTAAATGTAACAAATCATTTGTACTATTTCTGTTCTTCTGTTTAGGGTCAACTGTTCCTTCTATTTCAAAATTGGAGCTTGCAGACATGGAGACCGCTGCTCGAGATTGCATAACAAACCGACCTTTAGTCAGGTGAGAATCTCCTCCACACAAACAAACACACCCAGCTGTTTATTCTCACCATGGGATCTTTTCTTTTGCTCATTTCGAGTTTATAAAATCAGCATCAGCAGATTCTAGAATTCAGGAATCGTTGGATGTGTTGTCTGCAGAGTGATTTCAGGAATCTGCAGGTTTAGTTTATTGTCAGAGTTTCATCTCCTTTTAGTTTTACTGTTATTTAGCTTTTCTTAATTTGATGCTTAAAGCAGATTGAGTCTTTTCCAGAACTATTGTGGAATTTGATGTCCAGTTTTTTTATTTCTAAAGCTTCTGCGTTAGATGCTGTACCGCCCATGACTTCAGCAGTACGGGTGCAGATGTTGACCGTTGTCTGTCTGTCTCTGGTTTCCTCCACAGACCATCCTGATCCAGAACATCTACCGTAATCCTCAAAACAGCGCTCAAACGGCTGATGCTTCTCGTTGTAAGCTGAAGACTTGTCAGAGGGCCTCTCTGATTTTCTGGAACCACTTTTTCTTTTTTCTGAGCTCCTATTTCTCATCTCTAAATCGGATTATTATTGTAAAAACGAAATATTCTCGCTAAAATGTTAAAAACACACAGCTGGCTTAGTAATGCTGGAGCTAGCAGGCGTACAGGTTAGGGCTGCCACGATTATTCGACTAATCGAGTATTAAAATAGTCCATAAGTCATTATTACTTAATATTTTATGGAGTCAGGGTGTCATAAACACCACAAAGCTATGAGCATTACTGTAGTGATTCTCCTGCTCCTTCCTGTACTTTTTTCAGCACATAAAAACTCAATCACACTTTCAGCGATTTCAGCTTGTTGAGGACATTACTGCTTGTATTTTTGGGTATTTTTTGAAATATTGAACAAAATATGCCCCATAGGAAATGAATGAGAAAGTCTTCAAATGTGAACATTTGAAGTAGATTAGCAACAAGCCTTTAAATATAGGTTTTAGTCTTTTATAGTCATTAAAAAAAAAAATTACAGTTTATTTTCCATTTTAGCAACAAGCTAACGTTTTTAGCTAATATAGTTTACTGAGAAATTTTTGGCTATTTTGGAGTTTAGCTAGTATTTAAGCAATGTGTTAGTTTTTTTGGCTAATTAGCATCCACTGAAGCTTTTAATGCTAATTTAAAGTTTAGCTAATATTTTAGCAACAAGCTAACATTTTTGGGTCATTTCTTATCTACTGGGATTTTTTTAAGGCTAATTAAGAGTTTAACTTCTATTTTAGCAACAAGCTAACGTTTTTGGCTAATATAGTTTATTGAGAAATTTTTGGCTATTTTGGAGTTTAGCTAGTATTTAAGCAGTGTGTTAGTTTTTTTTTTGGCTAATTAGCATCCACTGAGGCTTTTAATGCTAATTTAAAGTTTAGCTAATATTTTAGCAACAAGCTAACATTTTTGGGTAATTTTTTTATCTACTGGGATTTTTTTTAAGGCTAATTAAGAGTTTAGCTTCTATTTTAGCAATGGTTTTGTGTAATTTAGTTTACTGGAAACTTTTAGGATATTATGGAGTTTAGCTCATATTTAAACAACCTAAATATTTTTTGAAAAACTGGCATTTATTGGCAATTTTTAAACAATTTTACTACTAAATATTATGAAATTTTGGTCAACTAATAGACTAATTTGGAGTTTAGCTAATATTTCAGCTATATGCTAGCTATTTTGGCTAATTTGGAATTTTTACAGTTTTTTTAGGCTAATTTGGAGTTTAGCTAATATTTCAGCTATATGCTAGCGATTTTAGCTTATTTAGGATTTTTTGGTTTTAAAGCTAATCATATTTCAGATTTTCTTTACATCCACTTTGTCCATGATCCGATTAGTCGACTAATCGGAAAAATTAATCGATGATTAGTCGACTATTAAAATAATCGTTTGTGGCAGCCCTAGTGTTAACAATAGGATCCAATTTGTTTTAGGAATAGCATTTATGCGACTAGAAGCCAATTGTATCTTTTTAAAATCTTCATGTAGTTTATTGTCTTTATGTATTTCCTCATCCTATTATGCATATTTAGCTTTAAAAAATAAGATTTCTGCAGGGAATTACACTAGTTTTTATTTGGATCTTAAAAGAAAGAATCATGTTTTTATAATTTTAAGTTGATAGAATTGTTTTCTTTTTTTGCACATACCTCATAGGGATGTCCCAGACAGGTTGTTGGGTTTTTTTTTTTTTTTGACTCTGATCCAATATTAAGAGAATCTGCCAGTACCCAGTCCCGATCCAATACTTTAGTAACACATTTATACAAATGAAGAATCGCTTTTACTATTTAACACTTGAGCAGAGAAATTCTGTGAAGTAGCTTGAACAGAAAATGTAAATTAATAAAAAATGATCAATTATTAAGAGGTGACACTAGTCATGTAATAAAGTTTAGTGTCTGTCAGTTGAGGATTTTCAGAACCATTGAACATTTTTGATCAAACAGGATTAGGCCTGCTATGAAGAATCAACTATTAAAATAGTCCACGACTAATTTAATAGTCAATTAGTCGTTACTTTATATTATATGGAGTCAGAGTATTAAATTTGAAAGTTATTTATTTATTGACAATTTTTAAACAATTTTACTACTAAATATTATGAAATTTTGGTCAACTTCAACGCTATTTCATAGTTTTTTATTAAAACTTTTAGTCTTTTAGCAAATTAAACATTTAGCAAATAGTTTTTCAGTGACTACTTTAACCCTTTAAAAGATACAGTAAATACAATAACATAAAGCTTGAAACTTCTGTGTTAAAGGGTTAATAAACTTTCATCTTCAGTGTCTTTATTTTTAGTTAGTTTAAAGTTAATGATGGTTAAGATGTGTGCTTTATATCCACTTTTCTCATGACCCGATTAGTCAAGTAATCAGAAAAAAATCATCTGTGATGAGTCGACCATTAAAATAATAGTTTGTGGCAGCTCTAGTACAGGCTTTGCTACTTGCTGTAATGACCTACTCTGATAAAAATTGTTTTCAACATGCTCTTGTAGCTTTTTTCTGATGGAAAAAATACGTTTCTGCTTAATTTTTTCATGCAAATTGTAAATTGGGAGCAGATAGTGATTGGATTGAGACTTTATAAATACAGTTAAAACAGGTCAGATCCTCTAAATTTGCTGCATTCTTATTGAAAAAGCAAATCCAGGACTAAAATTAGGAAAAATTCCTGAAGTTTTGGTTTTACTTTGTTGCTTGAGTGGCACAAAGTTCTCAAAATATATTGGAGAAATGTATCGCTCTGTGTCACAGGAGGTTGTTTTTGTTCTTTAGAGCATATTTCTTCAGTGTTTATCTTTAAAAAAGAGCGACGCGATGGTTTATCCTTCACCATCACCTGCACCGTCTGTCAGAGGTGGAGCGGCCTTCACTGGCGCCTCATGAAGACTCCAGGCAGTCAAAACATGCTCTCCTTTTCTCTGTGTTGTTCTACTTGACATTTCTGTGGAATTATTTACGCTCAAGTCTTCAAAACAAACATTTTCCCAATCTTCTGTTAGGAACACCATTCTGGTTGGAGTGGGTCTTTAAAAGAGTTTCACCTTTTGACTAAATTCCTAAAATATTTTTAGGAGTCTGTGTGACCGTGCGACACGACCTGATGTCCGTTTCTGGTCGTCTGCGCAGCTTTGCATCAACTTCTGTCCTCTGGTGTCGTTTCTCTTTGCAGGTGCCGTCAGCGATGTGGAAATGCAGGAACATTACGATGAGTTCTTTGAGGTGAGTGACCCGGTCGTCCTATCTGCCTTCAGAGGCCGAACGCCGGCGCCTTTGAACCCTCCGATTACACCACAATGAGAGCGTGATGACGTCTGTACTCTGTTTTTGGATCAGGAACAATATTTATTTTTAGTTTCAGAAGTACATTTCTGTGTAACTCTCAAGCTTTCCATCCCATATAGGGCTGCCACAAACGATTATTTTAATAGTCGACTAATCACCGATTATTTTTTCCGATTAGTCGACTGATCTGTTCATGGCCAAAGTGGATGTAGAGATGCTAAAGTTGATAACCAGCTAAAATATTAGTTAAATGCCAAATTTACCAAAAAATAAAAAGAGCCAAAGTTAGCCTAAATAGCTAGCATGCTGCTGAAATATTAGCTAAATTCCACATTAGCCTTAAAAAACGGAAAAATCCTATATTAGCCAAAACAGCTAGCATATAGCTGAAATATAAGATAAACTCAAAAATTGCCTAAAAAAAACGTGAAAAAGCTAAAGTTAGCCGAAATAGCTAGCATGCTGCTGAAATATTAGCTAAACTCCAAATTAGCCTTAAAAAAATGGAAAATACTATATTAGCCAAAACAGCTAGCATATAGCTGAAATATAAGATAAACTCAAAAATTGTCAAAAAAAACGTAAAAAAGCTAAAGTTAGCCGAAATAGCTAGCATGCTGCTGAAATATTAGCTAAACTCCAAAATAGCCTAAAAAACCTTAATAAATGCCAAAATATTCCAAAAAGCTAGCAGAATGCTATTATAACTTTCAACTTTACTACAATCTGACTTCATACAATATAAAATAACGATTAATCGACTATTAAATTAGTCGTAGATTATTTTAATAGTCGATTTGTCATCGATTAGTCGACTAATCGTGGCAGCCCTAATCCCATAATAATCTCACATGTGAAACAGCTAAATGGGATCATTTCTGCACAGGAAGTGACACGATCACCGTTCTATTTCAGGAAGTCTTCACAGAGATGGAGGAGAAGTACGGAGAGGTGGAGGAGATGAACGTGTGCGATAACTTGGGCGACCACCTCGTCGGCAACGTCTACGTGAAGGTGGGTGACCCGTTTGGATCCGGCGCCGAGCCCCGCTGGCGCCGCCGTCGAGTAACGCGGCGTCTGTCGCGCAGTTCCGCCGCGAGGAGGACGCGGAGAAGGCGGTCATGGACCTGAACAACCGCTGGTTCAACGGCCAGCCCATCCATGCAGAGCTGTCGCCCGTCACCGACTTCAGGGAAGCCTGCTGCCGTCAGTATGAAATGGGGTGAGTGAGTCCGGCCGCCAACGGTTCTCTGGAGTTTAAATACATTTATCTATAAAAGTTAACTCACATGTAAGTGTCTGTGAACGCAGCGCTGCCCTCTAGTGGTTTTAAGTGTGCAGGCTTTGGATTAACCACGTTTGAAACTACAGAAAAAAGTTTTTAAAAAGTTAAGTTACTGCACATACTTTCAGCCATTCAACACTTTAAAGTGGTTGCCGTATTTCACTATGTAATTATTTTTATTAAATAACTTCATTAGTGTTAACTAGGGCTGCCACGATTAGTCGACTAATCGACTATTAAAATAGTCGACAACTAATGTAATAGTCGATTAGTCGTTACTTTATAATAGATGGAGTCAGACTGTAGTGAAGTTGAAAGTTATGACATTCTGCTAGCTTTTTAGACTATTTTGGCATTTATTAAGGGTTTTCAGGCTATTTTGGAGTTTAGCTAATATTTTAGCTTCATGCTAGCTATTTTGGCTAATTTAGGCTTTTTCAGTTTTTTAGGCTAATTTGGAATTAAGATAATATTTCAGCTACATATTAGCTCTTTTGGCTAATTTAGGATTTTTCAGTTTTGTAGGTAAATTTGGAGTTTAGCTAATATTTCATTTACATGTTAGCTAGCTAATTCTAAATGTTTACAGTTTTTTAGGCTAATTTGGAGTTTTTCTATTATTCCAGCTACATGCTATCTATTTTGGCTTATTTGGAATTTTTACAGTTTTTTAGGCTAATTTGGAGTTTAGCTAATATTTCAGCTATATGCTAGCAATTTTGGCTAATTTGGAATTTTTGCAGTTTTTTAGGGCTAATTTGGAGTTTAGCTAATATTTCAGCTATATGCTAGCGATTTTGGCTAATTTGGAATTTTTGCAGTTTTTTAGGGCTAATTTTGAGTTTAGCTAATATTTCAGCTATATGTTAGCTATTTTGGCTAATTTGGGAATTTTTTTTACAGTTTTTTAGGCTAATTTGGAGTTTAGCTAATATTTCAGCTATATGTTAGCTATTTTGGCTAATTTGGGATTTTTACAGTTTTTTAGGCTAATTTGGAGTTTTGCTATGTCTTCAGCTACATGCTAGCTATTTTGGCTAATTTGGAATTTTTACAGTTTTTTAGAGTAATTTGGAGTTTAGCTAATATTTCAGCTATATGCTAGCGATTTTAGCTTATTTAGGATTTTTTGGTTTTAAAGCTAATCATATTTCAGATTTTCTTTACATCCACTTTGTCCATGATCCGATTAGTCGACTAATCGGAAAAATTAATCGATGATTAGTCGACTATTAAAATAATCGTTTGTGGCAGCCCTAGTGTTAACAATAGGATCCAATTTGTTTTAGGAATAGCATTTATGCGATCAGAAGTCAATTGTATCTGTTAAAATCTTCATATAGTTTATTGTCTTTATGTATTTCCTCATCTTATGATTCATATTTAGCTTTAAAAAACAAGATTTCTGCAGGGAATTACACTAGTTTTTATTTGGATCTTAAAAGAAAGAATCATGTTTTTATAATTTTAAGTTGATAGAATTGTTGTTGTTTTTTTTGCACATACCTCATAGGGATGTCCCGGACAGGTTGTTGTTTTGGTTTTTTTTTTTGACTCTGATCCAATACTAAGAGAATCTGCCAGTACCCAGTCCCGATCCGATACTTTAGTAACACATTTATACAAATGAAGAATCGCTTTTACTATTTAACACTTGAGCAGAGAAATTCTGTGAAGTAGCTTGAACAATGAAACAGAAAATGTCAATTAATAAAAAATGATCAATTATTAAGAGGTGACACTAGTCTTGTAATAAAGTTTAGTGTCTGTCAGTTTAGGATTTTCAGAACCATTGAACATTTTTGATCAAACAGGATTAGGCCTGCTATGAAGAATCAACTATTAAAATAGTCCACGACTATTTTAATAGTCGATTAGTCGTTACTTTATATTATATGGAGTCAGAGTATTAAATTTGAAAGTTATGATGATATCCTGCTAGCTTTTTGGATTATTTTGGCATTTATTAATATTTTTTTTAGGATATTTTGCAAATATTTAAGCTATAAACTAGCTGTTTTAGCTAAATTAGTCTTTTTTAAAACATTTTTAGGCTAATTAAGCATTTAACTAATATTTTAGCTGGCTATCAACTTCACCTGTTTCAGCTATTATCACAGGTAATTATATATAACTAGTTTTTAGTTAGCTTAAAGCTAATGATACTTAAGATGTGTGTTTTACATCCAGTTTGAGCATGACCCGATTAGTCGACTAATCTGGAAAAATAATCTGTGATTACTCGACTATCAAACGGGATTCAGATCTCCCATATAAACTCCTAATTTTTTTATTGTTTTTAAGACAATATTCATTTATTTGTGGATCACGTTTTCTCTCAGAGTTTGCACTTTGTTGACGGTCTCTTAGCAGCCGTCTCACTGCTGTTTAATTATTTTTAATTTAAAATGATCTTTTTTTTCTGTTGAAATTCTTTTATTATGTCGTTGTTTGTGTAAAGACGAACCGATACGCAGGTTCTGTTAGTTTTAAAGGTTTATTAAAAGTCTTTCTGGAAGTCTGAACTAGAGCTGCCACAAACGATTATTTTAATAGTCGACTAATCATCGATTAATTTTTCCGATTAGTCGACTAATCGGATCATGGACAAAGTGGATGTAAAGAAAATCTGAAATATGATTAGCTTTAAAACAAAAAAATCCTAAATAAGCTAAAATCGCTAGCATATAGCTGAAATATTAGCTAAACTCCAAATTAGTCTAAAAAACTGTAAAAATCCCAAATTAGCCAAAATAGCTAGCATGTAGCTGGAATAATAGAAAAACTCCAAATTAGCCTAAAAAACTGTAAACATTTAGAATTAGCTAGCTAACATGTAAATGAAATATTAGCTAAACTCCAAATTTGCCTACAAAACTGAAAAAATCCTAAATTAGCCAAAATAGCTAATATGTAGCTGAAATATTATCTTAATTCCAAATTAGCCTAAAAACTGAAAAAGCCTAAATTAGCCAAAATAGCTAGCATGAAGCTAAAATATTAGCTAAACTCCAAAATAGCCTGAAAACCCTTAATAAATGCCAAAATAGTCTAAAAAGCTAGCAGAATGCTATTATAACTTTCAACTTCACTACAGTCTGACTCCATATATTATAAAGTAACGACTAATCGACTATTAAATGCGCTTTACAGCAATAAAATGATCTTCAGATGATGCAGATTTCTACTAGAGAGTTTATCTATGATGTTCAGCTTGAATCATATTGCGCTGAGAATGAAATACGTTTGTGATTCTGGTTTTGTTCTCGTCTGAGACTTCGTGAGACTTTCTTGTAATGAAGAATAGATGTTTGATTATGAAAAATGGTGAGCATTTATTAGTATTAACGAGCACGCACTGTGAGTAAAGTAGAAGTCATAAATCTAGTGTTTAACTAGATCATATTTGTGTAATTATAGATGATTGGTGAAGCTGTGTGGTGTTTGTGCAGGTGACCTCACCTGCACTCGTTTCACCATGAACCTGTTCTCGTAAAGCCTGCTGGTCTTAAAACTAATTAAGTTTGAGTTAAACCGGCCTTAGATGACACTAGTTAATGTGAAAAGTGTGCAGACGCATCAGAGGAACCTGGACGCGTGTCCTTAACTTTCACTAAACCGGTGTTTTTCCACTGTTACATCACAAGGAAAAAAAAAGATAAAACCAGGATTTTCTGTCAAATGTTTTTTTGGATCAAGGCTGCAGCCGATTTAACCCCTTCCCGCTCTGCTTCCCCCCAGAGAGTGCACCCGCGGGGGCTTCTGCAACTTCATGCATCTGAAACCCATATCCAGGGAACTTCGGAGGGAGCTGTACGGCCGCCGCAGGAAAAGGTGCCGCAGCGCTGCAGGCGCCGCCGCCGCCGCCGCCGCTCTCCGTCACAACGATAACCGCTCTCCTTTCTCTCCCACCGCCAGGCACCGCTCTCGCTCACGCTCCCGCGAACGGCGCTCCCGCTCCAGGGATCGACGACGGGAACGCGAGAGGCGGAGGTCGAGGGACCGAGAACGCTCCGGACGCTTCTAGAGGAAGGCCGGATAGATCCACCGAACCCCTCCCTCCTAACACGACAGTGACAACGTTTTCATTTGTTTTTCTTGGTGAATTGTTGGACGTGTTTGTTTCTTTTATTCCCTTTTTTAAGACAAGCTTGTGTCGCTTTCTCAATAAAACAGATTTGCAACTCTGCATTGAGCGTGGAAGTCATTCAAAGTGGTTTCAGACAACAACACTTAGGTTTAAAGCTCCACTCAGACCAACTTTTGATCTATTTTTAAAGTCTTCCTACAAGTTAAATACTCAGAAATGTTGTTTTCTAACCTGAATTTTCTTCATATCATCAGAAAAATGCCACAAGAACAAGTTAAAAATACAAAATTTCATTAGAAATGAACATTTCAGCAACTTAAATCTATTGTTTTTAACTTTTTAAAACTCCTCTTTTTTCTTTGTTTTCCAGTTATGGTTTACATACGTGGAGCAAAACAACAGAAGCACAAAGATGAAATGTTCTTTCTCTTATCTTTTCATCGCTGAGATTGTTTAGTTTTTAGAGCGGCAGCAAGTTTTTCATTTGACTTTTTTTTTTTTAAACTTGAAACAGGAAAAACAAATGGATGCATAAACTAAATGTAACCTTTAATGTCAAAAAGGTAAAAAATTGAAATAAATGAGAAAACATGTTTTAAATTGGCTTTTAAAAATAAAATAACATCGCAAAGATTATTAAATAAGACAAACTATAAATTTATCTAGATTAATCTTACAAGATACACCTCAATTTAAATATGAATGTGAATTGTAAAATAACTTTAAATCATTAATAGACATATTTGCACTTAAACATACAATATATAACACAATTAATCCATTAAATGTCTAATTTGTCAGAAATTACCGCTTAAAACTTGAGAAACATGCTTTTATTTTGAAGGGATTGAGACAAAGTATTGATTTCCGTGGACATAAATCCGTCATTTTCAGAGTTTGAATGCTGCATCATCATTATAAAGGTACCGGGAGGTCACATGCACTCACGTCCGCGCGCTGCGTGTTCGCTCGGTAAAAGATAAACAGCTGCACCTTCCAAATACCCCATCTGGAGAAATCTGCGCTCTGATTGGCGGAGCGCTCCAAACAGACGCCCTCGCTGCAGCCAATCACGAGGCGCCGGTCCGTTCGTCCTCTCCGAGTGGCACACGTGGGTTGTACGAAAACCACTCGTTTTCCGAAGCTGCTCATTCCTCCGCGAGCGCCGTCCTCCGCGACCCCCGACCGCAAAGTCCCTCAAGGTTTCTGGGTGTTTTTGAATCCACAGGTGAGTACAGAAAAATTAGCATTAAATATGAATTAAATAAAAAAAATATTTAGGAAATAAACATTTTATGGTGGAATTAGCTTAATGAAAGCCGCTTCCAGGACAGTGAAGCTGATGCAACACCTGAACGCTGAGTCCAGCTTTTGGTTGCAGTCACTCATTAGATGCTCAGAAATATTTATAAAAATATATTAACGTTTATGTTTCATTCATTGTTTTCTTTATATTTACTGTCATCACAAATATTTCTAGAGTTTATGAAAAAATGAAAAAAAAAAACACGCTGTTTGTATCTCATTAAAATAACCTTAAATTATCTAATTTTTTTGTATTTTATCATTTATTTGTGTGTGTTTGTGTTTTTTTTAACGCTTTATTTAGGTGAAAATCGAATTATGTAACGGAACTCTCACGTTTGGCAGCTTGGTGCATTCAAAGACCGTTGGGAAATCCTCCATCCAGCCGCTTTTTTACGGCCTGCATTCCTCACTATGCTTCACTGAACCGCTTTTTTTATTGTTTTAAAACCGATCTCAAACCTGACATTCCCACTTTTTTTTTTTTTTTTTTAAAATTCTAATCCCTTTCATTAAACATACCATTGAGGATTATGAATAATCAGATTAATTTTGCTAAGATAATCTTTTTCTAATGCTAGAATGAATGTGCCTCTTGATTGTGTTTCTTAGAGGACTTTGATGCTTTAAAATTTGCTGATTTAGAGTGACTCCGCCCCCTTTCCCCTGCTCCTGGGGGTCACGTTGCCTCGCTGACCCCTGAAAGGCCACAGCACGGTCTTTTCCCACATTCAGAGCGGTAACCCAAAGCGGCGGTGTGTAAATAGCATCCTATGCGGAGGCGACGCCTTTCCGTGGACCCTTATGGACAGCAGCACATGTTTGCGGCGGCGGCCGCCGTGCGTCCTCGCCTGCTGTTGGCTTTAGAGTCCGCGCTGAGGCGTGTGAACATCAGCTCCGCCGTGGGGCCCGGGATCCGCATTAGTGAAGCCAAACAGATCCATTTGCACCGCTGCCAAACAACTTTCGCTCCGCGCTGATTAAGCAAATCAGTACAAAGTACATGTGTTTGAAATTTCCGCTCACGTCGGGAAACAAAAACACCTTTCTGTGAATGAAGTCAGATTAAAGGAGAGAAATCGCCAGAAAATCAAGAGATTAAATTGCAAATCATTAACGGACGTCCAATAAAACAGGATACAACTGATGAATCAGTTAATAGAGTTTATCTGTAAATCCACGTAGATCAATAATAATAGATCAGTCAGACTGTTACATAATAACTGACTTTTACAGTCACTTCCTGTCAACAAACACCGTTGATAGCGTTTGGTTGTAAACAGCCTGGATAACAGACTTTACATTCCCCCTTTTCCTGGAAAGTCCTTCAGAGTTTTGGATCCGTCTCCTGGATCTCCTTTGTTCGGCGCCAGACTTTCCCTCGGGTTCCCATGAAGGTGTTACGCAACCAGAACTTTATTCACCTGAAACTTGTCAGCACACGATGACCAAATGAATGTGAGGATGAATAGATGGAAACCGCGTGGGAGGACCAGACTCGATGGCAGGTCTCCGTAGAAACAACGGATTTGCATTTTTTTCTTAATGCTGACATGACTCAGCATTATTAGGGAACAAGCTGGCTGTTTAGTCATGCTAAACCACGTGTCAAAGCTGAGGCCCGGGGGCCGGATCTGGCCCTCCGGGTAATTCTATCTGACCCTCTAGAACAGGGGTCTCAAACTCGCGGCCCGCGGGCAATCTGCGGCCCGCAGGATGATAATTTGCGGCCCCCGCCTTCATATGAAAGATTACTGTTAGTGCGGCCCGCAAGGCTGATATGAATGACAGTTGTTGTGTGCAGAGCTGAACGAACCAATCACGATAAGGTATATGGTTCTTGAGGGCGGGACATTGGCGGGCTGTCCAGAGCCTCCTCACTCTTTAATTAATTCCTCCAGTCAGCTGGACGGAGGAGGAGCCATGAAGCTGCTGGAAGTGATTTCTCACTGAACGGGATTCGCGGGCCCCGCTCCTCTTTCACCACGTGACAACACGTGAACACAGCCTGCCGCTTGTCAAAAAGCGTGTTCCTGACGCCGCGCGACTATTCCGCGCACGCATCAAATATTCCGCGCGGACAAATCAGACCCTCGCGAGCGCTTTTTCCTCCTCCACGATCAGAAAAAGTCCTCGCGAAAGAGACTGACCACTTCCGCGTGCGTGAGTGATGCCCGCGAGCGAGCAGAATCACCGGAGCAGCGCGGTCACGCACGCAGTAGCTGGTGTTTTTACCGTTCATTAGCGCTGCTGCGACTGTGCGTGAAATATGGAACCGGGTTGAAGACTCAGCGCGCGCTCAGTGCGTGTCTGATTTGTGCGTAGAGCTTGAGACCAGATTTAAAAACTTGCGTAGCAACGCGCGCTCCAGACGCGGAGGCCAGGAATTCTGGTGTGCGGCGTTTTTATTGAGCTTTCAGTGAGCGCGCTGCTCTCAGCTCAGAAATGAAGGAGGTTCTGTAAATACAGACGTTTGAAACTGAATAAAAATAGTTTTCTCTTGTCCAGTGTTTGTCAGGTATTTTCTCTTAGGTACCCCCCCCCCCCCCCTTCAGCTAAAAACATCAATAGTATCAGTTAATTTGCTCAAGTTAAAGGTATATTTCCTCAAAATATTGTACTTTTATTATCATTAAAGAATTATAATAATAATAAAAAAACTTCTAAATAATCGGTTTTATTAATTGTTCTCTTTCTTTTTTTTAGAATACTTCCAAAACTTCCAGACAAAGTAAAAAACAATCTTTCCTTGTTTCCCTCCACAGTAGTGATGGAATTCTGTCTTTTCTCAGAGATTCAATTCTTTTACATTGGTTCACTGTAAATTGAGTTTTAGGTTTATTTTGCTATATTGAATTTATTATCAACTACTATGTAGGATTATGCACAATATTCATCTCTAATGTAAACATGTTTTTATTTGCATTCCCTCCAGGGGGGCGCGCCCCACCATTTGAGAAACTGATCAGTCAGTCAGTCAATATGTGGTTTCTGTAGTTGTCTGTGTCTGCTGTATGGTCATTGTTATTATTTTAATTATTAATGATTGATTATCTAATTCATTTTTTAAAATTAATTAATTTAATTCATTCATCATTTCGTGTTAAAAATAAAGATATTTGAGAACATTGGAATGTTTTATCAGCGATTTTCTTGTGGAAATCCTGATGCGGCCCGGCCTCACCCAGACTCTGCCTCCAGCGGCCCCCGACTGAATTGAGTTTGAGACCCCTGCTCTAGATTATTTTATTTTATTCTTATTAATGGCCTGATGTTCTCTTGCCCTTGATTTTAGCTTGTATAATTTTGACTAAATATATTTTATGGAGAGTAAAATATTAAAAGTTATTTAATTTTTAAGTTGATTTACTCTGGAATAATATTCCTGCCTTTTTATTATTCATAATAAAGTTAAAAAATTAAAGTTTTAAAGTTTTAAAAATTGGCATTCTGCTAGCTTTTTGGACTATTCTGGATTTTTTAAGCTACTTTGGAATTTAGCTAATATTTCAGCTACATGCTAGCTGCTTTGGCTAATTTAAACTTTTTCTTTTACATTTTTTTAGTTTGTTTTGAAGTTTAGCTAATACTTCTGCTACCTAGCTATTTTTGCTAATTTAGTAATTAAAAAAAAAAATTCGAAGCGTTTTTGAAGTTTAGCTAATATTTCAGTAACATTCTAGCTTTTTTGGCTAATTAAGTCTTTTTTTTTAAGCTTTTTTTAGGCTATCTGGAGTTTAGCTAATATTTCAGCTACATGCTAGGTGTTTTGGCTAATTGAGTTTTTTCAGTTTTTAGGACATTTTGAAACTTTTGCTATTTTTTTCAGCTATGCTAGCTGTTTTTTAGGCTAATTTGAATCAGTATTTTAGCTAGCTATCAGCGTTTTTAGCTGTCAGCTTCAGTGTTTTTAGCAATCAATTTCAGCATTCAGAACTTCTTCAGTGGCCAAATTCACGCTAGCATTATCCGGGGGCCGGATCTGGCCCTCCGGCATTCTGCTAGCTTTCTGGACTATTTTGGATTTTTTAAGCTACTTTGGAACTTAGCTAATACTTCAGCTACAAGCTAGCTGCTTTGGCTAATTTAGATTTTTTCTTTTACATTTTTTTAGTTTGTTTTGAAGTTTAGCTAATACTTCTGCTACATCCTAGCTATTTTTGCTAATTTAGTAATAAAAAAAAAATTCTAAGCGTTTTTGAAGTTTAGCTAATATTTCAGTAACATTCTAGCTGTTTTGGCTAATTAAGTCTTTTTTTATATTTTTTTTAGGCTATTTGGAGTTTAGCTAATATTTCAGCTACATGCTAGGTGTTTTGGCTAATTGAGTTTTTTTCAGTTTTTAGGACATTTTGAAACTTTTGCTATTTTTTTCCGCTATGCTAGCTGTTTTTTAGGCTAATTTGAATCAGTATTTTAGCTAGCTATCAGCGTTTTTAGCTGTCAGCTTCAGTGTTTTTAGCAATCAATTTCAGCATTCAGAACTTCTTCAGTGGCCAAATTCACGCTAGCATTATCCGGGGGCCGGATCTGGCCCTCCGGCATTCTGCTAGCTTTCTGGACTATTTTGGATTTTTTAAGCTACTTTGGAACTTAGCTAATACTTCAGCTACAAGCTAGCTGCTTTGGCTAATTTAGACTTTTTCTTTTACATTTTTTTAGTTTGTTTTGAAGTTCTAATACTTCTGCTACATCCTAGCTGTTTTTGCTAATTTAGTAATTAAAAAAAAAATTCTAAGCGTTTTTGAAGTTTAGCTAATATTTCAGTAACATTCTAGCTGTTTTGGCTAAATAAGTCTTTTTTTTAAGTTTTTTTTTTAGGCTATTTGGAGTTTAGCTAATATTTCAGCTACATGCTAGGTGTTTTGGCTAATTGAGTTTTTTTCAGTTTTTAGGACATTTTGAAACTTTTGCTATTTTTTTCAGCTATGCTAGCTGTTTTTTAGGCTAATTTGAATCAGTATTTTAGCTAGCTATCAGCGTTTTTAGCTGTCAGCTTCAGTGTTTTTAACAATCAATTTCAGCATTCAGAACTTCTTCAGTGGCCAAATTCACGGTAGCATTATCCGGGGGCCGGATCTGGCCCTCCGGCATTCTGTTAGCTTTTTGAACTATTTTGGATTTTTTAGGCTATTTTGGATCTTAGCTAATACTTCAACTACAAGCTAGCTGCTTTGGCTAATTTAGACTTTTTCTTTTACATTTTTTTAGTTTGTTTTGAAGTTTAGCTAATACTTCTGCTACATCCTAGCTATTTTTGCTAATTTAGTAATTAAAAAAAAAATTCTAAGCGTTTTTGAAGTTTAGCTAATATTTCAGTAACATTCTAGCTGTTTTGACTAATTAAGTCTTTTTTTATAAAGTTTTTTTTAGGCTATTTGGAGTTTAGCTAATATTTCAGCTACATGCTAGGTGTTTTGGCTAATTGAGTTTTTTTCAGTTTTTAGGACATTTTGAAACTTTTGCTATTTTTTTCCGCTATGCTAGCTGTTTTTTAGGCTAATTTGAATCAGTATTTTCGCTAGCTATCAGCGTTTTTAGCTGTCAGCTTCAGTGTTTTTAACAATCAGTTTCAGCATTCAGAACTTCTTCAGTGGCCAAATTCACGCTAGCATTATCACAGGTATATCTAGTTCCTAAACATGTTAAAAAGTAACATTTTTAAAGTTTTAAAAAAATGTCGTTTTCGAGTGTCCAATAAATGTCTATACTGTTCGGGCCGCAACCTAAGGTGTTTTAGATTTTGGTCCCTTATGCGATTGAGTTTTATATCCCTGTTCTAGACTGAAGGACCAGACTGTTTTGGATTTTTTGTTTCTTACTGCACTTTTGAGAAAATATGTTGCCACCACCACATGCTCCAAAACTCCTAGAAGTTTCTTATAGGATTAAAAAAAAATCCCATCAAAGAAATCCAAAATATGTTTTTTAATTATTATGGTATGGCCTCAGGACCTACGATTTATCGGCCATCTTGAGGCAATGTGTGAAACTCTGCGATTTTCAAATTTTTTCACAATATGGAAAAAGACGAATTTCACTGACCTTTGACCTCAGTCACCATCTTGAATCTCCTCCCACATTTTTTTTTACTGGAATATTGTGACATTTTGAGACATGAATCACTGTCTCTAGCTGAATAAAATAATATGATATACAATATGAACGTATTAGGAATGTAGGCATGGTTGATACAATTTTTTTTTATTTTTTAATTCTCTGTTGCTAAGGAAATTACTTTTGCGGATCCTTCTAAAAATTACGCAAACCTGTTTGTCACGTCAAAGTGACTAAAAAATAAAATGGTTGCCATGGAGATAAAACTAAGAAAAGTTGCAATTTGGTAAAAGAAAAAACTATTTCAGGAATTTATCTGACTAGGGGGAAAGGGGGCGGGTCTAAAGAGAGCAGCGGGGGTTGGAAGTGCATGCTTGCAGCTTTAATGTTTTTTATCTTTCGAGCCACTAAGTGACTTTTTCAACCCCTTTACAGAGAACAGTTGTGCCTCTAGCAATTTTATTTCACAACAAAATAGTTAGTTTCTGCATCTAAGAACGCGTCCCTCTGCGGGGTAGATTACTCTGTTACATAATACATTTGTGTTTTGCAGGCTGAACCATGCCGTCAGTTCCCTCCACCAAAGAAAAGGCCCCCGTGTGCCCGCACGCTGGCAAGCTGCTGGGCCACGCCAACGGAGACGCCAAGCTCCGCGACGCCTCCTTTCAGCTGAACGTCGTGGAGAAGCTGAGCGACCCGGAGGAGTCCGGCAGAACCATACAAATCAACACAAAGAACGGCGCCCCGGAGAGGAAATGGATCCGGCCCGACCTCCCCAGCCGCTGCAAGTGGAGCCTGGGGGCCTCCAAGGCCGACTCTCCTCATCTGCAAATTCCAAGGTAGGTCTGGAGTTTAGCTTTTCTGAACCTGCTTCATCTTTTAATAAACCTCTCTTTCTCCTGCCAGGACGCTCCCTCCAACCATCCTTCCAAACATCCTGCACAGGATCGGCGACACCCCCATGGTGCGCATCAACCACATCCCCAAAGCCTTTGGACTCAAGTGTGAACTATGTGAGTCAGGCTCAGACCGGGTCTTGGGTTCCCTCTCCCGTTGAAGCTGAAACACTCATCCTGTTTGATTTGAAGTGGCCAAATGCGAGTTCTTCAACGCCGGCGGCAGCGTGAAGGACAGGATCAGCCTGCGCATGG
The DNA here is from genome assembly GCA_003999625.1 of Oryzias javanicus. NCBI lineage: Eukaryota > Metazoa > Chordata > Actinopteri > Beloniformes > Adrianichthyidae > Oryzias > Oryzias javanicus. The sequence goes on from CM012438.1 coordinate 24,739,510, forward strand.
TGGAGGACGCCGAGCGAGCCGGGATCCTCAAACCCGGAGACACCATCATCGAGCCCACGTCCGGAAACACCGGTGAGTCTGCAGTCCCTAAACAAAATCATGAGCTCTCTGAAAGCTGAGACTGAAAGGTCCGGTCCGTGTTTTTAGGGATCGGACTGGCTCTGGCTGCTGCCGTCAAGGGATACCGCTGCATCATAGTCATGCCGGAGAAGATGAGCATGGAGAAGGTACGTTTTACCACAATTCTGGCTGTGTAGAGCCATCTGGCTGTTTTACGACACGCTCCAGCTGGTTTTTCCGGTTTGAATTCCCTGTAGTCAAATGTTATGACAGGAAACAGAAAAACCTATAATTTCAATGGTTAAAGCTGGAATTCCTTTTTTAATGTTAACCCTTTGACACTGGATCTGCAGCTCCGCCGTCAATGCTCCTTGAGTTACCATAACTGGGGATCTACAAAGACTCTTTCTTCATCAAACCTTCAGTAACGTGCTTCTCTATGCAGATGATGCAGGATTCTTTGAGAGATCGTAAATGATGGAAGTTTGCGAAATATCAAATAATTTTTTGCCCCCTAGTGGAGAGTGAAGGTAACACATGAAGCCATCTAAAACAGGGGTCCCCAAACTACGTCCCACGAGCCGGATCAGCCCCGCCTCCACAACGCAGATTAAGACCCTCATAGAACCTGACCTTTAATTCCACTCTTCTGCAGTCTGAACTATGGCGGGAAAAGATAGAATATTGGTCTAACAGTGATTCACTTGTCTTTATTTTTATTAGTTTTCATCCGTATGTATTTTGGATGTCTATAGCTCTTCAGCTCTTTCAACTTTTAAATATTCACCTCTTTATGCTAGCTTTTTCAACTGTTTTGGCAGTTATTAAAGATGTCTTGGCTATTTTGGGGTTTAGCTAATATTTAAGCTACACGCTAGCTGTTCTGACTAATTTCTGATTTGATCAAGTTTTTAGGCTAATTTGGAGCTTAGCTAATATTTTAGCTGTTTTGGCTAAATTAGACATTTCACCATTTTTTTTAGGGATAATTTGGCGTTTAGCAAATACATCAGCTACATGCTAGCTATTTTGGCTAATTTGGACTTTTTCTTAATTTTTTTAGGCTATTTTGGAGTTTAGCTAATATTTTCGCAACATGCTAGCTGTTTTGGCTAATTTCGGATTTAATTAAGTTTTTTGGCTAATTTGGAGCTTAGCTAATATTTTAGCTGTTTTGGCTAAATTAGACATTTCACCATTTTTTTTAGGGATAATTTGGCGTTTAGCAAATACATCAGCTACATGCTAGCTATTTTGGCTAATTTGGACTTTTTCTCAATTTTTTTAGGCTATTTTGGAGTTTAGCTAATATTTTCGCAACATGCTAGCTGTTTTGGCTAATTTCGGATTTAATTAAGTTTTTAGGCTAATTTGGAGCTTAGCTAATATTTTAGCTGTTTTGGCTAAATTAAACATTTCACCTGTTTTTTTAGGCTAATTTGATGTTTAGCAAATACATCAGCTACATGCTAGCTGTTTTGGCTAATTTGGACTTTTTCTCATTTTTTTAGGCTATTTTGGAGTTTAGCTAATATTTTTATCTAAATGTTTGCTGTTTTGGCTAATTTTGAATTTATTTTGGTTTTTAGGCTAATTGGAGTTTAGCTTATATTTTAGGAAGCTATCAGCTTCAGTATTTTCAGCTATTAGATTCAGCCTTTTTAGTTATTAATTTCAGCATCTTCAGCTATCAGCACTACCACATTCTGTTTACAGCATTCTTTATCACAGGTAATGCTATATATATTGTTTTTAAAATGTTTTGGTATTATTTTTTCATGAAAATTACAGAAATTAATTATTTTAAATGTGACTATGTTTGACTTTCTGGAAAACTATAAATGACTATGTTTAGGATGTGATTGGTGCACATTTTTTGTTAGCCTAACAACCGATCCCGGCCCCACATCAAAGAAGAAAACAGTTATGAGGCCCTTACAAGAAAAATTTTGGGGACCTCCTGATCCAAAAGTTGTCCCTTTTCCAACTTTCCCAAATTTCCAATCTAACTGGTTGTGGTTCCTGCAGGTGGATGTCCTCCGAGCTCTCGGAGCCGAGATCGTCCGCACTCCCACCAGTGCTCGATTTGATTCGCCAGAGTCCCACGTGGGTGTGGCTTGGCGCCTCAAGAACGAGATCCCCAACTCGCACATCCTGGATCAGTACCGCAACCCGAGCAACCCCCTGGCCCACTACGACTCCACCGCTGAGGAGATCCTGGAGCAGTGTGACGGTACGACGGGCGGCGTGAACGCCCCTGAGCCGTAGAGCCGGTCACAGAGCTCTCCTGTGTTCTTCCTGACAGGTAAAATAGACATGCTGGTGGCTGGTGCAGGTACCGGCGGCACCATCACGGGCATCGCTCGCAAGCTGAAGGAGAAATGCCCAAACATCAAGGTTTGCTGCTGTTTTAATCAAAGGTAATCATTCTGAAGGTTTGTCGTCTGATCTGTAGAACTTTGTGCAGATTGTGGGCGTGGACCCGGAGGGCTCCATCTTGGCTCAGCCTGAACACCTGAACAAAACCGACAAGACTCAGTATGAGGTGGAGGGCATCGGCTATGATTTCGTTCCCACGGTGCTTGACAGATCGGTGAGTTCAGAGCTGGAGATGGAGTTTCTTCTTCTTAGACCACATGTGTCAAAGTCAAGGCCCAGGGGCCGGATCCGGCCCTCCGGGTAATTCTATCCGGCCCTCCAGATCATTTTATTTTATCGCTATCGGGCCATTACAAACAGATGTACCAAATCAGCTGTTATGGTTAATTTTTTTAGGCTGTTTTGGAATGTAGCTAATATTTAAGCTACAAGCTAGCTGTTTTAGTCTAATTTAGGCTTTTTTTTTTAAGTTTTAAGCTGTTTTGGAGTTTAGCTAACATTTAGGCTACATCCTAGCTATTTTTTACTAATTTATGCTATTTTTCTTTATTTTTTTAGCTATATGGAACTCATGTAGCTACATGCTAGCTGTTTTGGCTAATTAAGGCTATTTTTAAGTTTTTTTGGCTATATGGAACTTAGAAATCATTTAGCTACATGCTAGCTGCTTTGGCTAACCTGAGTATTTTTATTTATTTTAGTTTTTTAGGCTAATTTGACACTTTGCTAATATTTTAGCGGGTCATCTGCTTCAGCGTTTTTACCTGACAATTTCAGCATCTTTTGCAGCATAATTCAGCATTCATGCTCGTATTATTGTAGGTAATGCTACATGTTTAGTTTGTAAATATGTTAAAAAGTTATGATTTTAAAGTATCAAAAATGTAGTTTTTGGGTGTTCAATAACTGTTTATCCTGTTCAGCCGCGATCTAAGGTGTGTTTTGGATTTTGGCCTCTTGTGTGATTGACTTTGACACCCCTGTGTTAGAAAGTAAAATGATCCGGATAGAATTACCCAGGGGCCGGATCCGGCCCTCCGGGTAATTCTATCCGGCCCTCCGGATCAATTTATTTTATCGCTATCGGGGCATTACTAACAGAAGTACCAAATTAAGTTAAATAAGTTAATTTTTTTAGGCTGTTTTGGAATGTAGCTAATATTTAAGCTACAAGCTAGCTGTTTTAGTCTAATTTAGGCTTTTTTTTTTTAAGTTTTAAGCTGTTTTGGAGTTTAGCTAACATTTAGGCTACATCCTAGCTATTTTGGCTAATTTATGCTATTTTTAAGTTTTTTTGGCTATATGGAACTTAGAAATCATTTAGCTACATGCTAGCTGCTTTGGCTAACTTGAGTATTTTTATTTATTTTAGTTTTTTAGGCTAATTTGGCAGTTTGCTAATATTTTAGCTGGCTATCCGCTTCAGCGTTTTTACCTGACAATTTCAGCATCTTTTGCAGCATAATTCAGCATTCATGCTCGCATTATTGTAGGTAATGCTACATGTTTAGTTTGTAAATATGTTAAAAAGTTATGATTTTAAAGTATCAAAAATGTAGTTTTTGGGTGTTCAATAACTGTTTATCCTGTTCAGCCGCGATCTAAGGTGTGTTTTGGATTTTGGCCTCTTTTGTGATTGACTTTGACACCCCTGTGTTAGAAAGTAAAATGATCCGGATAGAATTACCCAGGGGCCGGATCCGGCCCTCCGGGTAATTCTATCCGGCCCTCCGGATCAATTTATTTTATCGCTATCGGGGCATTACTAACAGAAGTACCAAATTAAGTTAAATAAGTTAATTTTTTTAGGCTGTTTTGGAATGTAGCTAATATTTAAGCGACAAGCTAGCTGTTTTAGTCTAATTTAGGCTTTTTTTTTAAGTTTTAAGCTGTTTTGGAGTTTAGCTAACATTTAGGCTACATCCTAGCTATTTTGGCTAATTAAGGCTATTTTTCTTTTTTTTGGCAATATGGAACTCATTTAGCTACATGCTAGCTGTTTTGGCTAACCTGAGTATTTTTATTTATTTTAGTATTTTAGGCTAATTTGGCAGTTTGCTAATATTTTAGCTGGCTATCCGCTTCAGCTACATGTTTAGTTTGTAAATATGTTAAAAAGTTACGATTTTAAAGTATCAGAAATGTAGTTTTTGGGTGTTCAATAACTGTTTATGCCTGTTCAGTCCGCGATTCTATAGGGTGTTTGGATTTTGGCCTCTTGTGTGATTGACTTTTGACACCCCTGTGTTAGAAAGTAATAATTTGATCCGGATAGAATACCGCAGGGGCCGGATCCGGCCCTTCCGGGTAATTCTAATCCGGCCCTCCGGATAATTTATTTTATCGCTATTCGGGGCATATTACTAACAGAAGTACCAAATTAAGTTAATAAGTTAATTTTTTAAGGCTGTTTTGGAATGTAGCTAATATTAAGCTACAAGCTAGCTGTTTTAGTCTAATTTAGGGCTTTTTTTTAAGTTTTAAGCTGTTTTTGGAGTTTAGCTAAATTTAGGCTACATCCTAGCTATTTTGGCTAATTAGGGCTATTTTTTTTTTTTTTTGGCAATATGGAACTCATTTAGCTACATGCTAGCTGTTTTGGCTAACCTGAGTATTTTTATTTATTTTAGTATTTTAGGCTAATTTGGCAGTTTGCTAATATTTTAGCTGGCTATCCGCTTCAGCTACATGTTTAGTTTGTAAATATGTTAAAAAGTTACGATTTTAAAGTATCAGAAATGTAGTTTTCGGGTGTTCAATAACTGTTTATCCTGTTCAGCCGCGATCTAAGGTGTGTTTTGGATTTTGGCCTCTTGTGTGATTGAGTTTGACACCCCTGTGTTAGTTCCTTTTCTGAATCCTCGTGGTTTGATTTTGTTTCCTTCAGGTCGTTGATTCTTGGTACAAGTCCAACGACGAGGAATCCTTCAACATGTCCCGAATGCTCATTAGAGAAGAAGGCCTGCTGTGCGGTTAGTTTGGAGTCAAACATCAGAGTCGTGACGTTCGAGCTCGGGTTTAAAATGGCCGCTCTCTCTGTAACAGGAGGCAGCTCCGGGACCGCCATGGCCGCTGCCGTCGCGGTCGCCAAAGAGCTGAAGGAGGGCCAGCGCTGCGTGGTCGTCCTGCCAGACTCCATCCGCAACTACATGTGAGAAGCCGTCCATTCCAGCCGATCCTCTTCGCGCTGCTGGAGTTTGATTCAATGTTTTATGGCTTTCAGGTCTAAGTTCTTGAGCGACAAGTGGATGTTTGAGAAAGGCTTCCTGAGCGAGGAGGTTCTGATGGTGAAGAAGCCGTGGTACGTGTCGTTCCGGGACGGGGTTCGCCGGTTCTGTTCTGTTCCAAACACCCGTTTGTCCCTCCCAGGTGGTGGAACTTGAAGCTGCAGGGTTTGAACCTGTCGGCCCCCCTGACCGTCCTTCCAACCGTCAGCTGCCAGAACACCATCAAAATCCTGAAGGAGAAGGGATTCGACCAGGCGCCGGTGGTGGACGACGCGGGGTGAGGCCTTCCCTCCCGGAGCAGAGTCCTGTTTGGGAAGGAGGACGTGCTGACTCTTCCCGCCTGGTTGCAGGTTGATCCTGGGCATGGTGACTCTTGGGAACATGTTGTCGTCCATTCTGGCAGGAAAGATCAAGCTGTCCGACCCCGTCAGTAAAGTCCTCTACAAGCAGTTCAGACAGGTAAGGATGCTAACGCTACATCTTTACTCTTCTATGTAATCCAATTGCCGTAGCGATCTGGTGTGAGGGTGACCTCACACCCTCAGACTGAATAGCTAAAACCACATTTAGATTACCCAGGAAGTGTCACTTTTTATTTTTATGACCTGATCTTCTGGACTTTTTTGGTCTGAGGTGGTAAAAATATCAATAAAACACCAGGGGCCCGTTTCAAGAAGCAGGTTCAACAAATTTAGAGTTGAAACCTGAACTTAGAGTCACTGGACTCAAAATTTCCGAACTTTTTCGGTTTCAGAACAGCTGAAAATGTTTGATTCAATCAACTTGAAGTTGTTAGAACCAGAATCAGGTGCGAGCGTCGCGAGCATTAAAAGCCCTGATCAATGGAGCAAAGACAGCACGATTCACCATGGCAACGGGAACAAACTTCCGAGTTTTGTAGGCTACTTCCGGCGACGGAAATTGATAAGTTCCTAAAGCATATGAGACTACAAGAACATTTTCAGCAAGAAAAGAAACCCAGCTGCAGCGATAAAACAGAGAGAAAACATCTGCAGCATTAATACATACGTCTACATTTGAATCATTTCAAATAACGAATAAATAATAATATCAGGAAGGTTATTTTGTCCCTTGTTAAGTAAGGAATGGTTCTTGATCTGTTAATAATTTAACCAGTCATCTCAGTAATGCATGAATGACCGTTTTCCTTACCCCCCCACCCCCACCACCACGTACACACACGGATATCACTGCACGCTAAAAAGAAACACTGTAGCTGCCTGGAACATGTTAAAATAAGCTTTAATTTAAATTTAATTCTCAATATTTAAAAAATATTTGCTTAAAGGGTTTTTTTTTTTTTTTTTTTTTTTACATAAATGTGATTTGCCGGGGTCGGGATTTGAACTTGAACGCCAGGGTTGGAGGCAGCGTCGCTGACAACCGAGCTAATTCTTGTCACATGGTTGATGTTGTATACAAGTTGAAAACCCTACTGGTTTTTGAGCTTTAATGATTTCGATTTTTAAGGGTTTCAAATGAGTAAAATAAAACTCCTTATTATTAATAGCAAATCCCTGGAATTACTCACTATTTATAATGTCGCTCAAATAAAACTGAATCGTAGAAACTGCATCAATAGACTCGTGTCCTCAAATCCTCTCCAGACATAAATAACATTTCCTCTGGATTAATCCAGCCTCCTCTCTACATGATCCTCTATGAATGGACATGTCATTTTGGTTTCTGCTGGTGGAAACGTGACGTCTCTAATGTGAATGTTCTCTAAATATTAATGAAGAACTCAGATTTGAACATCTTTCACTTTAAAAAGGGGCGGAGACCGCAGAGAACTCTAAGTTTCCTGAAGAAAACCTGCTCCAGACCAGGTTTCGTTCACAGACTCAGTTTCCACAGTGATTGATTCTGAGTTCAGCTTAACCCGCTGCTTGAAACGGGCTTGGTTTCACCCACTTTCACGGTTTAAGTTATCTCTCTTTCTGAAACCGAAAACTCTGAGTTTTGCTGAATTTGGAGTTCAGGAACTCAGAGTTCCAACAAAACCTGCTTCTTGAAACGGGCCCCAGTACTCCTTTAAATGTGTGGATCATGAACGGAGGGTCATGGGCATTTTTGTATCACATTTCCCTCTTTAGCACCATCTAGTGGGAGAAAATGTTTCACTCAAAATGTGTTCTCTCTATTTAAAATGTAAAAAAATAAATATTTAGTTCATATAGTAGTAGGACTCATTTCCTGTAGTTTTCTTTTCTTACTTTTTGACTCTTTTTTCCTGTTTTAGATTCGTCTGACCGACAACTTAGGAAAGCTTTCTCGGATCCTGGAGACGGATCACTTTGCTCTGGTCGTTCACGAACAGATACAGTGTAAGTCTGCACACACGTACACACCTGCATGAACCCGTACACCTGAGCACACGTGTTTACACACATTTGTACCCCTGAATTAATCGCACCTGTACGAACCTGCAAACAACCGTACACACCTTTACGTCTGCATTCACCTGTACATTCCTTCATTTACCTGTACACATTTGAACACACCTGATTGCATCTGTTTACACTTGAGCTGTCACAAACGATTATTTTAATAGTCGACTAATCACCGATTATTTTTTCCGATTAGTCGACTAATCGGTTCATGGCCAAAGTGGATGTAAAGATGCTGAAGTTGATAACCAGCTAAAATATTAGTTAAATGCCAAATTAGCCAAAAAATAAAAAGAGCCAAAGTTAGCCTAAATAGCTAGCATGCTGCTGAAATATTAGCTAAATTCCAAATTAGCCTTAAAAAAACGGAAAAATCCTATACTAGCCAAAACAGCTAGCATATAGCTGAAATATAAGCTAAACTCAAAAATTGCCTAAAAAACTTAAAAAAGCTAAAGTTAGCCGAAATAGCTAGCATGCTGCTGAAATATTAGCTAAACTCCAAATTAGCCTTAAAAAAATGGAAAAATCCTATATTAGCCAAAACAGCTAGCATATAGCTGAAATATAAGATAAACTCAAAAATTACCTAAAAAACTTAAAAAAGCTAAAGTTAGCCTAAATAGCTAGCATGCTGCTGAAATATTAGCTAAACTCCAAATTAGCCTTAAAAAAATGGAAAAATCCTATATTAGCCAAAACAGCTAGCATATAGCTGAAATATAAGTTAAACTCAAAAGTTGCCTAAAAAACGTAAAAAAGCTAAAGTTAGCCGAAATAGCTAGCATGCTGCAGAAATATTAGCTAAATTCCAAATTAGCCTTAAAAAAACGGAAAAATCCTATATTAGCCAAAACAGCTAGCATCTAGCTGAAATATAATTTTTAAAATTTAAATTTTTTCCGATTAGTCGACTAATCGGATCATGCGCAAACTGGATGTAAAGCTCATATCTTCAACATCATTGGTGTTAAATTTGAAGTGTTGAAGCTTTATTCAAACTAGAAATAAAGACGACAGTTTATTAAACCTTCAATGAATCATGCAGCTTCTTTACTTCATTAGTTTATGGTCGACATGGTCACTATTTGTGGCAGCCCAGCTTAACCATCATTAGCTTTAACCTAACCAGAACCAGATAGTGCTAGTGTGAACGCTGTAAGCTGAATTCGGTAGCAAGAGACGCAAGTGCTTATAGCTGAAAACGCTAAAATTAATACCTAAAAACGCTGAAGTTGATAGCTGAAATCACTGAAGCTAATAGCTGAAAACGCTAAAACTGATAGCTAGCTAAAATATTAGTTAAATGCCAAATTAGCCTAAAAAACTGGAAAAAAAAGCCCAAGTCAGCCAAAACATCTAACACACAGCTGAAATATTAGCTAAACTCCAAATTAGCCTAAAAAACTGTAAAAAAAAATCCCAAATTAGCTAAAATAGTGAAATATTAGCTAAACTCAAAATTAGCCCTAAAAAACTGCAAAAATTCCAAATTAGCCAAAATAGGTAGCATATAGCTGAAATATTAGCTAAACTCCAAATTAGCCCTAAAAAACTGTAAAAGAAAATCCCAAATTAGCTAAAATAGTGAAATATTAGCTAAACTCAAAATTAGCCCTAAAAAACTGCAAAAATTCCAAATTAGCCAAAATTGCTAGCATATTGCTGAAATATTAGCTAAATTCCAAATTAGCCCTAAAAAATTGTAAAAATTCCAAATTAGCCAAAATAGGTAGCATGTAGCTGGAATAATAGAAAAACTCCAAATTAGCCTAAATAACTGTAAACATTTAGAATTAGCTAGCTAACATGTAAATGAAATATTAGCTAAACTCCAAATTTGCCTACAAAACTGAAAAAATCCTAAATTAGCCAAAATAGTTAGCATGTAGCTGAAATTTTGGCTAAACTTCAAAATAGCCAAAAATACTTTTTACTAAATGCCAAAATAGTCTAAAAAGCTAGCATAATACCATTATAACTTTCAACTTTACTAAACTCTGACTCCATATAATATAAAGTAAAGACTAATCGACTATTAAATTAGTCGTCGATTATTTTAATAGTCGATTAGTCGTCGATTAGTCGACTAATCGTGGCAGCCCTAGTTTACACTTTTACAAACTGTACGACTGAACACATAGGTATACATTTGTAAGCACCTGAACACATTTTTACACTTAAATGCATCTTTACGCACCTGTACACACATAACACACCTGAACACACATGCACACGTCTACACACACCTGTACACCTTTACGTCTGCATTCACCTGTACATTCCTTCATGCACCTGTACGCACACACCTGTATACACCTGTTCTATATGACTTTCTAAGCTTTCTTTTCCTCCATTTTAGTGTCAGAAATCCTGACGTAGACGTTTTACCTCACAAATGTCGTCATGCAGCTTTTTCATGATCACCACACCTCCATTTTACTCATCATTGGAGTTTTATTGGTCAACTAACAGATAATTATTACTTAAAAGCACCTAAATCCACTCACCTGGCGAGTAAATATGATCAGAAGACCTTAATCTAAACTGATCAAACACCTGGTTTCTGTTAACATTTTCTCATAATTCTGAAAGAGTGAAATCTGTTTTATCGGAGACCTAACTGTGACCTTTTCCCTCCGTCAGATCTGACAGACGGATCCGCCGTCCTGAAGCAGATGGTTTTCGGCGTGGTGACCGCCGTCGACCTGCTCAACTTCGTCACGGGCCGAGAGAGGAGGGAGCGCTCCATGTCTGAGTCCACGGATGAACTGTGATCCGCGGACTCAAACGCAGCGCTCGGTCGCGCATTTTTCCTGAAAGATTAGCTTTTTTAGGGGTTAATTCCTTTTTTTCCAGCTTGCTGAAAATGGTTGAATGAGCAGACGAGATCGGGCCACAAATGCCTTCTTGTAGAGTTGCATTTTTTTGTTTTTTTGCTTCAGGTGTTGATTTCTTATTTGTTTTTGTAGAGTAAGAAAAATCTCTTGTACGCTTGTAATTTATGAGCAGCTTTTTGTTTCAGACGCTCCTCTTATAAATGATTGTTTCAAATATAAGAAATGAAACTGTGGAGGTTGTTGCTGTATATAGACTTATCATCTGTGTTTTTTTTCTGTTCTAGCCTGAAACTTGAGATGGAACTGTAAAAAGTTTGGAGTATTTTATCCTAGCGATGGCTGGAAAAAAATATTTTGTACTTTTTTTTTTCTTGAATAAATGTATAAGATTAAAGAAAACTTTCTGGGAAAAAGTTTTACTTTCTGTCTTCAAATATCTATTATTATAACATTTAGATTTAAAACCTCTTTTTCAAGGGAGCCCTAGTGTCGTCATTGGTTGATTTTGGAGATAAAATTTTTTAATTTAAAAATAACATCTGGTCAAGTAAAAAGAGATAAAACAGTAGAAGAGATAAATAAAATGAGAATTATTAAAAAATGTCATCTTCAGTTACTTCCCAAGTATATTGCAGGAAAAATATTTTATTTCTGCTTTTGTTCAAGACTATTTTCTGAATATATTCAAGGTGTTGAAATGATTTACAAGCATTAAAAATATTTTCCCAGCTATGAATGGTTGCCATGCCGGGAAAATTTTGGTATCGCGAAAATGTTTTTTTACAGCCAATTTTATTTGTCAGTCCCTGTTAACTTGTTGACTTCATACAGGGAGCATGTGACACATGTAGTTATACAAACTTTTTATGATGTCAAACATGTTAAAAAGTCAATTCTAAATGTTTTCTTTTAAATAAAAATCTTACCTTGCAGAGAACCCACTGGCATGCACAAACCAAAAATGATTGTGTTTATAAAAGAACATCATTTTATCTGACACCACAATCAAAAATGATTATTGCTTTCATTGTATTCTAATAAAAAGGGTCAAATCTGCCTTCCTGATGCAATGCCTGGAACAGGAGCCAACATCTCTGTGATCCTCCAGGAATAAGTAGTTGAAGATTTATAGACGTTTACCATGAAATACTTGATTATTGGATTATTGACTTAATACATGTAATACTTATTTTGTTGAGTGCTTATTTCATTATGATGTGATAGCATATGTCATATATTAAGACATCATGGCTGTGTCTGAATTCCCTCTCTAATCCCTAACTACTAAAAATCTATATAGTGCGGGACTGCGCTGGATTTTACAGGTAATTCAGACACGATGCTCACTACTTTTGATAAATAAATGGTTTTGTATAATAAAAATATTGAATTCTGAACCAATGCAAAAGCTGTTAAGACAGTAGAAAAACAAAAAACAAAAAATAAAAAACAATAGTGTAACTTCCGGTTGCTGTACCGGAAGTTGCACCCCTAACCCTTTGTTTACATCAGCAAACCGAGGAATAAGGTTGATATTAAGACATCATGGCTGTGTAGAATTCTCTCCCTAATCCCTTACTACTAAAAAACTATATAGTGCGGGACTGCGCTGGATTTTACAGGTAACTGCTCACTAATTTAAGTTCGTTTATCTAAAAACCGGATATGACGTCATCGATTTCACGAAGTTAAAAATCTAATAAAAACGAACATTTTACGGCGTTTATTTATGGCTCCACTGTGTTCTGAAGGAGAAAATATTGATGATTTATTCAAATATTGCATTTGAACACGTTTTTTTGATCGAAATTGTTCAACCGCAATGCATTGTGGTCTATATCCGCTAATCTAGTTTCCATCAGTAGGCGTGTTTGAGATCATGCAGGCGGACGCGGCGCTGCGCAGATCGCCTGGATTGCGGTGCATGCTGGTTAGTTTCTGTCACCGACGTCACATTTGCGACGACATGAAGTATCGCGACAAATGGGCGGGTTCAAGGCGCCTTCCTAAGCCAGCGCAGCCAGAAAATAGGTACTGCGCTGGCTGCGAGCCGCCTTGATGACTACAAAACAATGCATTGTGGGAAACGGTGTCCCGAAAGTTTTTGTAGTTTAATGTGAAATAACTGGCGCTAAATGAAGGAAATATGTGTATGTTCTTACTTTTTCTGGAAGGTAGTGAATCGCTGATGAAAAAATATATAAGATTTTAAATAATCTGTGGTTATTTGTGTCATAGTTGTCTTGAAAATGAACTTTAATTATTTTTTTATCTATTTATTTGGGACTGTGTACATGTAATGGATCCCCCGACTATTTTTTTTATCTGTTTTACACTAAGAGTTGTAAAAAAATACTATAAAAGACATAACAGCACAGATCATACTAGGAGGAGTGGCGTATTAAAATTTAGCCGAATGTTGAGGACAGCCCCCAACTCCTCGTTCTCGTGCAGTCTCGTCGTCCACCTTCATCTCAGGCGCCTTTCTCCGCCCCCTCCTGCAGCAGCTTAGTCTCGTCGACGAAGCAGGCGAGGCGCAAGTCAACTCAAACACGCCTAATGTACGCTAGTTTTTCGCAGAGACTTCTGGGAAATTTCGAGTGCACTCGATTTGGAATTAGTAGATTTGGACAGCACTAGAAAATTGGAAAAGCACAATATAATGCCAACAGCCCACACAAACTTTTTTTTTTTTTTTTTTTTTTTTTTTTGCCCACGTGACCTGCTCTCACTTCATGGGGGAACTTTTTTTTTTTTTTTTTTATTGAACACATCAAAGGGAAAACTCCTTTGATGTTGATGATGTCATTTGACATCATCATTACATATGTATATAAGGAGCACATGATGCACCTTAGTCCTCATTTATACCTTGACCGTCAAACCGTCAAACGGCACTCGGTTCACAAGCCGCACTTGATCAAGCCACTTCACCGAAGCACTTCATCAAGACATTTGGAACGCGTTTCCTGGAAAGAGAATAGAACTTCAGTTTCAGAAACTTTCTGTAAACTCTGTTATTTCACGGTTATTTTGCACCTAACAACTGGTAAAAATGTCTGGTGTAAATAAGCCTAGAAATCCCAAACCAAAACTGTGTGACGTTCTGGAGGAAATCGATACGCTGAAAAAGGCCCACGAGGACCTCATCCAGAAGAAAAGTAGCGAGGTTCTTGCTACGAAGATCCAAGCTCTTGAGCGTGAAAATGCTCGATTAAGGAAAGAGCTCTCAACTGAAACCAAAGAGTTGAGAGAGAAAGTTCAGAGCGATGACGAACTGACCCGGAAACAGGCCAGACTGGGCCAGCTCTGGGAACTTGAAGAATGCAAAGCCTTGCTGGTCAAGCAATTTGACATCAATGACAAAAACAAAACTCAGATAAAAAAGCTGAAACAGGAGGTGAACGATTTGAAAGAGAAGAAGGCTGGAAAAGGAGGCAAACGACCCAAACCAGAAGACCATGAAGCCTTTGAGGACCTCAAAAGCAAATACAAGGAGTCTCAAGAGGAAAATGAAGAGCTGAAGGCAGAATTTCAAGCTCTGGTCTATGAAGTTGAAGATTTTGAGAAGGAAATTGCTGACCTGAAGAACAAACTGGAAGTCTCTGCCCAGCAGGAAACCACCATCATGGAACTCAGACAACAACTGAAACAACATGAAGAGGAGAAAAAGGCACTGAGGGAATTGAACAAACTCAAGGAGAAAGAAACAGAAGATGCCAAACAGGAGCTGGAAGAACTGAAGGCAAACTTTAAGAAAACACCACTAGTGTCTAATTCTAAAGACACTGTGAGGAACTTAAAATGTAGACAAGAAGACGTTCTGGAGGAAATCGACACGCTGAAAAAGGCCCACGAGGACCTCATCCAGAAGAAAAGTAGCGAGGTTCTTGCTACGAAGATCCAAGCTCTTGAGCGTGAAAATGCTCGATTAAGGAAAGAGCTCTCAACTGAAACCAAAGAGTTGAGAGAGAAAGGTCAGACCGATGACGAACTGACCCGGAAACAGGCCAAACTGGGCCAGCTCTGGGAACTTGAAGAATGCAAAGCCTTGCTGGTCAAGCAATTTGACATCATTGACAAAAACAAAACTCAGATAAAAAAGCTGAAACAGGAGGTGAACGATTTGAAAGAGAAGAAGGCTGGAAAAGGAGGCAAACGACCCAAACCAGAAGACCATGAAGCCTTTGAGGACCTCAAAAGCAAATACAAGGAGTCTCAAGAGGAAAATGAAGACCTGAAGGCAGAATTTCAAGCTCTGGTCTATGAAGTTGAAGATTTTGAGAAGGAAATTGCTGACCTGAAGAAGAAACTGGAAGTCTCTGCCCAGCAGGAAACCACCATCATAGAACTCAGACAACAACTGAAACAACATGAAGTGGAGAAACAGGAGCTGGAAGAACTGAAGGCAAACATTAAGAAAACACCACAAGTGTCTAAGTTGAAAGACACTGTGAGGAACTTAAAATGTAGACAAAAAGAAATGATGGAAGAGATCACAAATCTGGAAAACATCCTGGAAGAGATGGAAACGACCAAGAACTCTGGTGATAAAGAGATGAAAACAGTCTCTGTGCAGACCGACTCGGATGTTAAAGAGATGGAAACAGTCTCTGTGCAGACCGACTCGGATGTTACAGAGATGAAAACAGTCTCTGTGCAGACCGACTCGGATGTTAAAGAGATGGAAACAGTCTCTGTGCAGACCGACTCGGATGTTAAAGAGATGGAAACAGTCTCTGTGCAGACCGACTCGGATGTTACAGAGATGGAAACAGTCTCTGTGCAGACCGACTCGGATGTTAAAGAGATGGAAACAGTCTCTGTGCAGACCGACTCGGTGAGTCAGGAAGGAATCACCAAAAAAGAAGAAGAGGTTGTAGTCGGAGTGAAACAAAAGAAAGGAAAAAAGGTCAAGAAGTTTTCTTTCACCATATTTTTACTTGGACATCCTCACTAACACACATCAACACATTCTCATCCTGAAGTTGTGAATATGTGACGACTTAGGGATGAGAGTGTTGCAAACACACACACACACACCCCCCCCCACACACACACACACACACACACACACAATAACTCCTGGAATTTGTGAGACAATAACTTCAAAAACGGGCTGCTTGGTTAAGTTGACATTTTCTTACCATGCATGCGTGGGGTTTTCTCTGGGTGCTCCAGTTTCCCCCCACCAACACATCTAATAGATTCAAGATTCAAGGACTTCCACATCTTCTACATCTTATTCTATGACAAATATCTTGACTTAAACAGCAACAAAGAAAATAAAAAAGTCAAGTTTCCTCTTACACACAAAGACTGATGTTGTTTACCTCTGGTAATTCTTTAAATAACTGTATTCTGTTTTTTTTTAACATGTATTCATTAAAAAGTATTGTAGTGATTGTAATAGTTTTATATTGTTTTCTTGCTTGTAAAAAATTGTATTTAAAAAAAAAAAAAAACAACAAAAAAAAAACAACAAAAAAAAAAAACATATATATAATCTAGCCTCAGAGAGTCACAAATCTGTGTACTATCTGTGGTGGTCCCAAGCCCACATGAATGGAGAGGGTATATATGTAGCATATTTCTCTTTTTTCCTACTTTCATTCCAGGACTTGTCTGCATGGGAGACTCGACCAGGAGCAAAAGACCCGACAGCTCAGCTTCTAGGATCACTTGAGTTTAGGGCTGCCACAAACGATTATTTTAATAGTCGACTAATCATCGATTATTTTTTCCGATTAGTCGACTAATCGGTTCATGGACAAAGTGGATGTAAAGATGCTGAAGTTGATAACCAGCTAAAATATTAGTTAAATGCCAAATTAGCTAAAAAATAAAAAGAGCCAAAGTTAACCAAAATAGCTAGCATGCTGCTGAAATATTAGCTAAACTCCAAATTAGCCTTAAAAAAACAGAAAAATCCTAAATTAGCCAAAACAGCTAGCATATAGCTGAAATATAAGCTAAACTCAAAAGTTGTCTAAAAAACGTAAAAAAGCTAAAGTTAGCCAAAATAGCTAGCATGCTGCTGAAATATTAGCTAAACTCCAAATTAGCCTTAAAAAACAGAAAAATCCTAAATTAGCCAAAACAGCTAGCATGCTGCTGAAATATTAGCTAAACTCCAAATTAGCCATAAAAAAATGGAAAAATCCTATATTAGCCAAAACAGCTAGCATATAGCTGAAATATAAGTTAAACTCAAAAGTTGCCTAAAAAACGTAAAAAAGCTTAAGTTAAGCAAAATAGCTAGCATGCTGCTGAAATATTAGCTAAACTCCAAAATAGCCTAAAAAACCTTAATAAATGCCAAAATATTCCAAAAAGCTAGCAGAATGCTATTATAACTTTCAACTTTACTACAATCTGACTTCATACAATATAAAGTAACGACTAATCAACTATTAAATTAGTCGTCGATTATTTTAATAGTCGATTAGTCGTCGATTAGTCGACTAATCGTGGCAGCCCTACTTGAGTTCTCAAATCCCGTCACCACGTTAAGTTGGTTGACAGAGTTTGTCCTCTCTTGGTTGGTGAGTGCTCCTGCCCCAGGTGGAGGAGTTCAAGGATCTTTGGGTCTTCTTCACCATTGAGGGAAGATTGGAGCATGAGACTGACAGGCGGAGTGGTGCGTTTTCTGCTGTTACACGGTTGATGTTTCAGTCTGTTGTGGTGAAGCTGAGCCAGAAAGCAAAGCTCTCAATTTACCGCTCCATCTTAATTCCAACACTCACATGTGGTCATGATCTACAGATCATGACCTGAAAGAATAAGGTCACATAACAAAATTCACTTAATAACCTGTCCACATATTTAGTTTTTTTTTTTTTCTGATTGTTTTTGAATAATTTAATTCTATTGAGTTCTCTTAGGTCTGATGTGGACGGGGGTGGAGCTGCACAGCTCCTGATGATGTGGCTTAAGTTACATTTTGTTAAGTTGACCTCATTTTTATTTGGGTCCGTGGCCTTTTTTGGTGTTGGATGAAATAAACATCCTTTTTTTTTGAAGATCTTGTGGCTCAATCCCCACCGAGCGGTCCGTGACACCCCCACAGACCACCAGAGGGAGCCATCACCTGATTTCTGACTGTCTCCTGAGTCTCTTCTTTACTCCATTTCCCATCAGCCTCTGCCTGCTCCCTGCCTAGACCTCACCAGCTGTTTCTCATCCAAACAATCAGTAAAAGCATTTATAAGGAGGCTTCAGGCTTCGCTCAGGTGTGAAGTCTTGTTCTGGTTTCATCCTTCAAGTATGAGCATTATCTCCTACTGGCCTGTTTCTGTCTAAGCCTGCCTCAATCCCAGACTGTCTTTGACCACGGATCTGCCTCAGCCTGTGACAAACTGCCTGACCCTCGCCTGCTCATCACCACCGCTCGGCCTCGGCCTCTGCCAAACCCTTCACCGTTCCTAGCTCACCATGTTTTATCCAAGCTCCCTAAATAAAAAACTGCATTTGGATCCATCTGACTCATTGTTACAGATTTGGACAGCTCTAGAAAATAACGGACACTCTATATACTTGGTGATGGTACAGTTGTTAAGGGGAACATCTTGAATTGGCACTTTAAGTCATAAGCGTTGGTCACCCTAATTTATATTAGTGTAAGTTTAAAAACACTTTCAATTTAAACACAATTTATCTCTTCCCAAGAAATGAGTGGTGGACATTTCATTAAAAACATTTAACAATATAAATGTAGAAAATCTCTTTGTATTGTGGTGTTAGAATATTGGATAATTTGACTATCGTTTTTCCTTTTTTATTTAAACTTTCATTGGCATAAATTGTGAGAAAAGCTGTTATTTTAATGATAACGATGTAACTAATTATTAGGGCTGTAACGAGTATCCGGGTGCTCGGGTACTCGCGATCTGCTCCCGAAAATCCGAGTATGAATATTCGCGACATCCAAGATCGCTGATTTGCGATCTTTATAAATATAATAAATTGTAGTAAAATATGATCAGAATATTATGTGTCAATGATGTATTTTTCTTCTGGCATCCAGATTAATGTATTATTTTAAGTTAACGAACTAAAACAAAGCCGAAAGAGCCGCGTTTGTAACCGAAAGTAAACAATTTTTAGTTGCGGAGAAACTTCCGGTTTTCAAAGTAAAACTAGCGAGACATGTTTTTCCGTTCAAAAACAGAGACTGAAGTTCTGTTCACTGACATAACTTCTGAAAAAATGAATTAGCTTTAACATCTGAGCTTTATCTCAGTGTTTACATTCTTTTGATTATGATAACTCTTCAACAGTTGAAGCAATTAACGAAACTTCATCTTATTCTGAAGAACGCAGCCTCGTGCTGCTGAAAGGAGGAATGAATCAACGTGAATCAGATGATTCTGCTGCAGAAAAAAAATAGTTTTTTCACACGGGCTCTGCACCGAAACATATTGAAGAACTTTGAGGATAAAAAAAATGTTCGAAACATTTTTAAGTTTTGTTGTTAAATGATCCAAAACGGCAGTAATTTTTATCCTCTTTATGTTGTTTATGTTACTGCTGAACTTAACCAGAAGGCTGACAAAAAAAAGTTTAAAATGACAAACAAAATTTATTTCTATCTGAATCTTTTTGGGGGTTTTTTTAAATCAGTTTTGTTGATTCTGATCTATTGCTCTAAATAAATGTATAAATGTTGGTGATTTTATACAAATAATTTAAATTCTCCTCCATCTAGTAAATATTCTCATAGCAATAAACATTATATTAAAAAGTAAGAATCGTGGTTCAACTCGTGAATCGTTGAGCTTGATTCGTGAATCGTATCGGATCGCCACCTGAGCAACGATCCACAGCCCTACTAATTATTAGCTCGTTAAAGCGCTGTGTTTGTGTCTGCCATGTGGTTTGAGGCGCATGCGATGAACTTCTCTGAACACCGATGTCAGCGGTTCTTCAGTGGAAAACGGCATTTTATGCAACCGCCCTCCTGTCAGCTCTAAGCGGAGCGCCTAGGTGAGGTAAAGAAGCGCACCCCATGGTCCGTGAAGCAGCCAATCAGCGCCTCCGATGGTGAGGATGTATGTGTTGTGCGGTAGCGGCTACGAGCGAGCCTCGGTGGGCAGTATGGCGGAGGAGAGCACCGTGTGCGACTTAAAGGGGCTAAAAAACCAACTGGAGGGTCTGTTGAGTCGCTATTCTCGCGACGAGCTCTGCTCCGACACTGAACGGTTCTGTTCGGACTTTTGCACGGTAAGGAGCCGCCGCAGGAGTCCGCACTGGGGCTTGTTGTCGACGGCGAGAGCGGAGATGTTAGCCCACTCCCCTCCCCCAGAACTTCCACGGCTAGCTAGCTGCGGAGCTCGTTAGCATCTAGCCAGCCGCTTGCAGGCGCTTTACAGTCAACTGCTCCAGACGTATATTTACTTAATAGTTCCAGTAGTGACACCGAACCACACCCAGGCCGTGACATCGACATATTCGACTTAAAAATGACGCCGTAACTTGTCAAAAATGGCTAACGGCTAAAGTGGCTAGTCGGTTAACCATGTAGCCCAGGATGTAGCTTTAAAGTTTACTCTGTTTACCAAACTGAACTCAAGCTTACATGTTTCCACCAACGAAAAATTACTGCTATAACTAATTAGCATATAGTTATCTAACATATCGGTGCTTGTTGTGTTTTTTTGTCATAAAAAACAGAGTTTCGATATTGTTTATTTCGGTTTCAAGATGTTTGTCACCACACGAAAAAAACATCTACACGAAGGTTCAACCTTTAGCATATTTACATTGTTTTCAGGGAAATTAGAACAGCGACATAACTTCAGAATGTACACATTCAACCAGCTTGATCTAAAATAATATCGTTTAATTTTAGCAGTTCGAATTTTTGTCATTTTTTATTTTAAATCGTTTGTAGAATAGATGACTGTCTCATTTTATTTTGAAGTCTTTACTTGTTTCAACATTTTGTCTCAATTTTTTCCTCTTAGTTTGATTCTGTAAAATGTCAACCAAAATACATCAAAAATCCACTTTATTTTGAAAGATTTTGAGCAAATCACAGCTGACTGGTTGGTTTGTAATAATTAGCTGGAGTTTTTTTTCCCTGAAGCATTATTTTTTTTATTTGTTGTAAGTCAATCATTAAGGTCTCTTAAATACATATTATAATTATGTTAAAAATATTATATTTAAATATATTAATCAGTTTTATGTGGAAGCCTACAGCTATAATAAACTCAATAGATTCACACACATGATGAAAGTTGGTTTCATTAAAAAAATTAATTTGGAAAAAAAACTTTTTAGGATAACTGTTGCAAATTCAGGATTTTAAAGATTGTTGTGTCATAAAGTCTTCATTTACTACAGCTTTCTTAAAAAAATGATACTTTTCAACTATAAATTTTAACTAATAAATCCAGGAAGTTATTGTTAATACTTTAAAGTGTTTTTTTTCTGCTATTGAATATAACATTTATGAAATTCATTATTAAACAGTGATTAATTCCATAATAAAGCAATTTTCTCATGTTTTCTGTGAGAGCAACTGTAGACCTGAATGATGATATAATAACAGCAGCATGCTTAGTCAATTTTTACACAAAATAACCAACTTTATATTCATGTTGAAAAGTAATTTATAACTAAAGGAAAACAATAGAAATTTAAAAAAGTTGTAGTAGTGTCTCTTATTAAAATTGGCTTTAAAAATGCTTCAGTTTCAGAAAAAAAATTTATATATTTTTTTGGTTTGTTAAATGTGTCTGTTGGTTACCTGCTCTTAATTTTTTTTTTTTTTTTGATTTCATTTTTATTCATTAAAAAACATACAATATAAAGTTGTAAACTCAAGCATGATAGAAAAGGAAGGAGAAAATAAAACGAAAAGGGGACAGAAAGAAGAAAAACTTATTTTGTCTGCCCCTTTTTAACAATCAATACATTAATCTATCAATAAAAAAAGAAAGATACAGATACACAAGGATTCGGCTGATTCATTACACAGTAAGAGAAAATTGGGAAAGAAAAAGAAAAAAAAAAAACAATCTTATAATTACAACATCAACCAGTGTGAAGGGAAAATAATACCTCTGGGATGAGTCATTATTTGGTTTAGATAGTTTTATAGTCATTGATAATACTGTTTTTAAAACTTGATATTGTTGTAGCATTTTTAATTTCTAAACTCAATTTATTCCATTTATTAATTCCATATACTGATACACATCGTTCTTTTTTTTTATTACTATTTCATTTTAACTTCCGTTTATCTCTAAAGGGCTTTAACTAAAACTAAATGTATCATTAACACAGACGTCATTAGAAAAAATCTGTTTCATTTAAAAAGATTAAACACTAAAAGCATCACTTGGACAGATTATAATAATATAAATTGTAGATTTAGTGTTGATGTTTCTATATTTTTATCAACAGATCATTAAGTCTTCCTCCCAGTTGATTCAGTGTGAATTTAAATGAGCTCATATTTCCCTCAAACAACCTGAACACCAGATTTTTTTTTTTAAATTGTGCCCGGCCCTCTCCTTTCAGAATCGTATGTTGCATCCGGATCAGATATCTCATTTTGATCAATGCTACACTTTTCAGGCTCATTACCCCAGATAAATACTCCATTAGAAGTCTGCACATCATGACCACATCACGTCATTTAACATTAGTTTAAGCTCGAAGTGCACAAAAACAGTTCAGTCAAGTTAGCCAGATATTCACCGATTCAGACTCCCAGGATCAATAACTCTCAATAAAATAATTGACCTTTTAACTGGCAGCAATTGTCTCTATTGGTTTGCCTTAATGGAAACAATAAGGTTCAAATCTGTTTAAAAAAAGGGTCAGATTTAGTTTCCCTTTAATGAGAATGGCTTTCAAGGGACCGTCTACAAAGTGGAAGCTCCAGGAAAAAATATTTAAAAATTTAGTTCAAAAAAACAATCTAAATGAATAAATGGTTCCACTGATGTGATGAAAACTCATCATATTTATGTTAATACAATGATTTTGAAAAGAAGTGTTCAATAGTTTCGAAGATTCTGAAGCTGAAGTCACCAAACCTTCTCACATGAATAATTATCACGTTCTTTTTACCAGTTATTAGTTAAAAATGTTTCTAGTTGATAGTTTTTGTTTGATTGTTGTTTGATGTCACAGAAGTTCTCAGTTTAAGTGTTAAATGATAAATAAACTAAAAATATCCGATCAGGATTCGGTATCAGCAGATCCTCAAAATCAATTGAATTTCCTCAGGGCCAACAAAAAACTCGATCACACACGCGTGATAAATTCACACACGTGAAAGTCATCCATACGCCTGCATGTTTGGGACAGAACTTTCGTTTGTTTCAATGTTTTATTTGTCCAACATATGAATGTATTTCAAACTGTCAAAAGCTGTGATTTTTGTTGGCATCAGCGTGGCGCTCATCAGGAAATGAAGACGTCTGATTGGTTAAACTGATGATATTTAGGTTTGAGCCTCTAAACTCGATTGGTGGAGACATTTTGATGGTGAAATGTAGGGCTGCCACGATTAGTCGACTAATCGATGACTAATCGACTATTAAAATAGTCGACAACTAATTTAATAGTCGATTAGTCGTTACTTTATAATATATGGAGTCAGGCTGTAGTGAAGTTGAAAGTTATAATGACATTCTGCTAGCTTTTTAGACTATTTTGGCATTTATTAAGGGTTTTTTTGGGCTAATTTGGGATTTTACATTTTTTTTAGGCTAATTTGGAGTTTTGCCTATGTCTTCAGCTACATGCTAGCTATTTTGGCTAATTTGGGAATTTTACAGTTTTTTAGACTAATTTGGAGTTTAGCTAATATTTCATTTACATGTTAGCTAGCTAATTCTAAATGTTTACAGTTTTTTTAGGCTATTTTGGAGTTTTTCTATTATTCCAGCTACATGCTAGCTATTTTGGGCTAATTTGGAGTTTAGCTATTATTTCAGCTACATGTTAGCTATTTTGGCTGATTTGGAATTTTTACAGGTTTTTTTTTAGGCTAATTTTGAGTTTAGCTAATATTTCAGCTACATGTTAGCTTGCTAATTGTAAATGTTTACAGTTTATTAGGCTAATTTGGAGTTTAGCTAATATTTCAGCTACATGCTAGCTATTTTAGCTAATCTGGGATTTTTTTTTTTTTTACAGTTTTTTAGGCTAATTTGGAGTTTAGCTAATATTTCAGCTGCATGTTAGCTTGCTAATTGTAAATGTTTACAGTTTATTAGGCTAATTTGGAGTTTTGCTATTATTTCAGCTACATGCTAGCTATTTTGGCTAATTTGGGATTTTTACAGTTTTTTAGGCTAATTTGGAGTTTAGCTAATATTTCAGCTATATGCTAGCGATTTTAGCTTATTTAGGATTTTTTTGTTTTAAAGCTAATCATATTTCAGATTTTCTTTACATCCACTTTGTCCATGATCCGATTAGTCGACTAATCGGAAAAATTAATCGATGATTAGTCGACTATTAAAATAATCGTTTGTGGCAGAACTAGTGAAATGAGAGCTTTGCTGGGAAAAAAAAAGCTGAAGTGTGTGCAAGAATTACAAAATCCTGGAGGGATTGGTGTTTGTTTCATCATCTCCAAGTATGGAGATTATGTATATTTATAAATACTTTGTCACTCACAGGTGGAAAAAACACTCAAATGTTACTTATTCAGTTGTTTTATTTTATGGATGTCAAATTTTAAACTACAGGTTTCAATTTAGGGGGAAAAATGAATAAAAAATGTGATTTGATGTAAAAAGTTAAAGCAAGGATAGTTAAATATGTTTAGATTTTTTAAAGATTTTGTTCAAACTGGGTTACATTGATTCAAACGTTGCCTTCAAGTTAGTCCTGGGCGATATGGAAAAAAATCTATATCACGATATATAAATATTTTATATCATGAAATACGACAAAGCATATTTTCAGCAATTCTCTAAAAAATGTCTTAGCTTTTTTTTTTTTTTTTTTTTTTTTTTAACTATTTTAAGTTCCAGAGACCGGAATTGTCCCAATTGAGAAACAAACATTTTAGTGCAGCAAAACAAATCAAATGAGAACAGACGTGTCTGATATGCAGCAGCCTTCACATTTGTTCCAAAACTCAAAAGGATTTAAACAGAATTTGTAAAAAAAATACTTTTTATGAAAAACATTCTTAAATTGCACAACACTTTTACGTTTCTGAGTAGAAAACACATTTTTGCACAAAAATCTGCTAGAATTCCATCAACTTTTGAAGAGTAACTAAAACAATATAAACACTTTAGCTTAAGATGTTAAAGCTTTTTTTTTCTCAGAGCTTAAGTCAATGAGCAGAACTTCTGTCTAGTTTTACCGTTATTATATTTGGAAGATTTGTTTATTTCTGGTGACGGTCGTGCAGCACATTTGGCTTTAAAATCCAACATTATTCTGTATTCCAAAGCAATATATGTTTTATGACACTCTATTATATTTATAAAGATCATGAATCAGTGATTTGAACGTCGCAAATTTTTTGGGCTTGAATTTTTGGTAGCAGATCACAAGAATCCGAGTGTTTGGATACTTGTTTCAGCTCTATTCCACAACTTTGGTTTATCTCTTATTTTTGTAATCTCGTATGTTTATTTTCGTGGACTCTCCTTGAATGATAGACGGTTGGTTGTGTTAGCATCGGTGCGGGAATAGCATCCTAGCTTGTTTACATACTGCGTCTTGAATCCAAAATGCAACCAAATCAGACGTCTCTCTCTTTTGCTGACTGTGCTTCTTCTTGACTGCCTGCATCGGTGTTTCTGTCTGTTTCTACTCGGGGAAACAACTTCATGCTGTTCCACGTCCTTCGTTCTGCACTTGTGTGAAGGTGTATAAAGTATGTCGTAAAACCTGCCTGAGTGAGAGAGAATCAAAGAACATAAAGCAGTTTTACGTTACAAAACCACAACGGAGTTTCTTTATGAAGAATATCTTTTTAATTTGTCTTTATTTTCACTTTTATACTTTTTTTTGCGTACACACTGACGAGGCAACACCTGCACTATTGTGTTTGGCTATTTAATGATGTATTTGGTGTAATAAATGATCAAATTAGCTTAGAGTCGATGTAAACGATGGAGGAAAAACGCCACGATTGACACTTTTCTATCGCCCACACGACATATGTAGACCGTTATTTTGCGCTCATTTGTAACTTGCATAACTTTGACAAAATATATATTTTTATGGTGAATAAAATATTGAAAGTTATTTAAGGTTTAAGTTGATTTATTCTGGAATAATATTCCAGCCTTTTCATGATTATGTAAAAAAAAAAAAAAAAAAAAAAGTGGTTTTAAAAATTGGTGTTCTGCTTGATTTTTTTTTTTAATATTTTGGCATCTACTAAGAGTTTATAAGCTTTGGCTTCTGTCTACTCCCTTTCAGACTTTTCCATGATTTCATGTTTTGTTTGCTTTTGTTATTGTTGAATTGAAACTGTTACATAATGCCTGGAAATGTCTGGAAATAAACTATTCATTCATTCATTTATTCATTTTAGCTAATATTTCATTTATTTTAAAACTGTTTTGGATAACTTAGGTTTTTTTTTTAACGTTTTTAAGGATGTTTTGGATTTGTGCTTGCTTTTTTGGCTAATTTAGGCTTATTTTCCGTTTTTAAGGTTATTTAGAAGTTTAGCTATTTTTCAGCTACATGCTAGCTGTTTTGACTAACATAAGTTGTTTGTGTTTGTAGTTTAATTTGGCATTTAGCTAATATTTTAGCTCGCTATCAGCTTCAACAATTTCATCTATCAGCTTCAGCGTTTATATCAATTTCAGCATCTTCAGCAGCAGAATTCAGCTCACAGCATTCACACTAGCGTTATCACAGGTAATGCTAAGAATGTAGAATGTAGTTTTAGAGTGTTCAATAAATGTTTATCCTGTTCAGCCGTGACCTCAGGTGTGTTTTGGATTTTTGTGTGACAGCCCTGAGGTGTGTAGGTAATCATATTTTGAGGAATGTAGAAATTGATTCATCATTGAAAAATAAACGTATTATCAAATCCAGACTGAGTTTCTGCAAAAATGTTAAATTAAATTTATAAGCTAATAAATGGAATGAGAAGTTAAACGTCTCTATAAGACTAGTTGCTGGTGATATTGATCTAATCTGTAAATAGTTTTGTATAGTTTGTGTTATTTCGACCCTTTCTTCTCGTTTGTGTAAAACGGCGCGCCCATCAACTTCTCTCTCGACGTCGTCCGGGTCCTGGAGTGTTTGTTTGCGTCTGCAGTTGGTGGAGGAGCACGCCGCTCGCTGGCGGCTGCCGCTGCCGCAGCTCAGGGTCCTGGAGATCGCTCTTTGCTACTTCACCCGAGCCTCCAGCTGCTTCCCGGCCAACTGTGATCCCGCTCTCCAAACAATCAGCAGTCTGGCCTTGTAAGTACACCGAGCCCAACTCTCTGGTTCTGTTAGTTATTGAAGGGATCATTTAGATCAGGGATGTCAAACTCATTTTGGTTCAGGGCCGCATTCAACCCGTCTGATCTCAAGTGGGCCGGGCCAGAAACATAACAGCAAAATAACCTTTGTTTAACGTGTTTCAAACAACCTAGTAGTCTAATCACTTATTATTACATTTTTATTTACTGAGTCCAAAGCATTTCAAATAAAATGGATTTCACTAAAAAAAAAGGTTTATTTAATTTTATACAGACTGAATGTTTTACATCTGACATTAAAGCAATCCCAATAGTAAACTAAAAAGGGGCTACGGGAAAAAATAAAATGTTTTAATCAATGAAATCAAACTAAATGAACCCTCTGGAACCGACGGACGCCCTCAGACGTCCTGCTGTGTAGCTGTGAGATCAACGTGATAAAATAAAAGTTTTTATGTTCTGGAACTGATATTTTATTGAATTAAAGGCAAAATATGGCCTTTATTTTTAGTTTTTGGACAAAAACATCACGGAGCTGTGAGGTGTGTCATGTTCTCTACCACACAACTCTTCATATTTGTGGCCCAAATGAGGAATCTGGGAATTTCACCTGAAATTTTCTTTTGCATTTTCAGTCAAAAATATGTTGATTAGTTTGTTGACTAAATTTAGTTTAGTGGTTTTTATGAAATTACACCCAAAACTATCATTTTATGTTGTAAAAACAGTTTGTTAAATATTTTGGGGGTTTCCACAGCAAAATGAATCCGATGTTAATTTCTGGATCTTTTGAGTTTCATTTGCTCCCCCTAGTGGTTAAATTGCGCATTGCATCCACTTCTTTAAAGAACCATAACTCGCCACAGGAATGGGCTAGAAACTTGCTTTCTTTTTTGAAAATTCTTATATATTTTTTTCTTCATAATTGGGCCGGATTAAATCATCTAGCGGGCCGGATACGGCCCGCGGGCCGTATGTTTGACACCCCTGATTTAGATCAAACGTTTCAGGACTCTTCTAACTCTGACTTCAGTGTGTGCTGAATAATATCATTTCAGTGAAAACTTGATTTATTTTTGATTGTATTTTTATTTTTTTTCCACAAAGGAGTGTTTTCGAATTGCTGCTGTTTTTCGACCAGAATGACTTTAGTAAAGAGCCGCTGGAACGCTTCACCGCCACATTCCAGGTGAGAGTTACGAACTGTGACTGACCCCTGATTGACCTCCGACTGACCCGTGACCAAAAACATAATAATCACAATAATCTTTAGATTTTGTTCATTTATAATTCAAATCTTTCATGGATGAAGGTGTAAAGATGAAATTAAGTTTTTACAGTTTATTCAGAGCCTGAATTGTGTTAAAAAGTTGCATCACATTCATTCATGCATTCTGGTCCTAAATCATGACAAGAGGTCTGTAAGAACTCTAATGGTAAATATTTGAATGTGAATAATTACAGAAACGATTAAACTAGAGCAGGGGTCACCAACCTTTTTGAACCTGAGGGCTACTTCCTGGATACAGAGTCATACGAAGGGCTACCATTTAGGGCTGCCACAAACGATTATTTTAATAGTCGACTAATCATCGATTAATTTTTCCGATTATTCGACTAATCGGATCATGGACAAAGTGGATGTAAAGAAAATCTGAAATATGATTAGCTTTAAAACTAAAAAATCCTAAATAAGCTAAAATCGCTAGCATATAGCTGAAATATTAGCTAAACTCCAAATTACTCTTAAAAAACTGTAAAAATCCCAAATTAGCCAAAATAGCTAGCATGTAGCTGAAGACATAGCAAACTCCAATTAGTCTAATAAACTGTAAACAAATAGCAAGCTAACTAGTAGTGAAATTAGCTAAATTGAAATTAGCCTAAAAACTGAAGAAAACTGCTAAAATTAGCCAAAAGAGCTAATATGTAACTGAAAATTTTATCTTAATTCCAAATTAGCCTAAAAAACTGAAAAAGCCTAAATTAGCCAAAATAGCTAGCATGTAGCTAAAATATTAGCTAAACTCCAAATTTGCCCTAAAAAACTGTAAAAATTCCAAATTAGCCAAAATAGGTAGCATGTAGCTGGAATATAGAAAACTCCAAATTAGCCTAAAAAACTGTAAACATTTAGAATTAGCTAGCTAACATGTAAATGAAATATTAGCTAAACTCCAAATTTGCCTACAAAACTGAAAAAATCCTAAATTAGCCAAAAGAGCTAATATGTAGCTGAAATATTATCTTAATTCCAAATTAGCCTAAAAAACTGAAAAAGCCTAAATTAGCCAAAATAGCTAGCATGAAGCTAAAATATTAGCTAAACTCCAAAATAGCCTGAAAACCCTTAATAAATGCCAAAATAGTCTAAAAAGCTAGCAGAATGTCATTATAACTTTCAACTTCACTACAGCCTGACTCCATATATTATAAAGTAACGACTAATCGACTATTAAATTAGTTGTCGACTATTTTAATAGTCGATTAGTCATCGATTAGTCGACTAATCGTGGCAGCCCTACTACCATTTTAAATAACAAATTTTGAATAGTTATAGTGAGCTTTACATGATCAATTATGAATATTGATACTCCTCTATGTAAAGACACGGAGTTCTCATAAGAATTATCAACAACAACAACAAGCTAGGAAACAGGTATCAATGTTGAGCATTTTATTCATCTCAGTAATTGTTAAATTTTCCGACGATCACTTGCATTTCATGGAAAAACGTCCCATTTCCACTCTGTTGTTTCATGTTTATCAATAATTTAATGTTAAAAAAAAAATCAACTTATACATTTTTAAACAAATCTCGTCACATTTTGAACAAATCACGGTATTTAAACAAATTGAATGATCTTTGAACAGGAGTAGGTCACCCAAACTTCTGTTCACTGAATTGCTTCTCCTCCTCCTTCAGGAATGTCACCTGGTCCTAGCGAAGCACCAGAACCTCCACCTCCTCCAGGTGCAGCGTTTGGTCGGGGGTGGGGGGCCGTGGGCCAGCCCGGCTCTACAGGGAATCCTCAGCCAGTCCAGTTTACCTCAGCATGAAGGTCAGAGTTCACGGGTGGAAGATCTTCTCCAGACTGATTTTAGTGTCAGACTAAATCTTCTTCCTCCCTCAGTGGACGCGTACATCGGCTCCGAGCTGCCCATATTCTTTGAGCTCCGGGTTCGCTTCCTCCTGTCCCGCTCTCGCCTCGGCGAGGCGGCGGCTCTGGCTAAGCGCTGCGCCCGGCATCCCGGCGCTGGTCAGCACCTGTTCTTTCTGCAGGTCTACCTCACACGGCTTCACAAAACCTCCCAGCAGGACCGCCTGCACACAGAGGTGGGCCTCCTCCTTCAGTCTTTGGCGGCGTTTGGGGGTTTGGTGTGAACAGGAAGTGATTGTCCCTTCAGGTGGCGGAGGTCAGCGGTAAAGACGCCGTTCACATCCTGTGCAGTCTGGAGTCGGAGGAGGAGGACGAGCTGCTGCTGGGCCTCAGCTCCGCCTTCCTGTCCCAGCAGCTCCGCAGGGGGGACATGTATTACCTGGGGTAAGTTCCTGACCCCCCCCGGAGTCTAACCCGTCCTCTGAAATGATTCCTAAAGTCCTCTTGGTTTTCAGCGACCTCGTCCTGGTGTGGACCAACCTGCACAGCCGCCTCAAAACGCCCCCGCAGGTCCTGCTGGCAGAATGCCGACAGCTGATGAAGTCTGCCACCAACGTCAAGTCCATCTTCCCCTTCATCAGAGCCGTGCTGCAGAACGTGAGTCGGGAACGCCGCGGTTCAGTTCCCAGCGTCCCATGAAGACTCTGAAGTAGGGCTATAGGGCGATATGGGATTTTTTATATCACGATGTAGCTTTCTACATATTGCGCGATAACGATATTGATCACGATATAAACCAAATAACTATATTTGAACACTTTGTGGCTCAAAAATGAAATGTAAACTCATCAGCAGGTTGTTTACATTTAAATATTTATTTCCTATCACACTAAACATAACAGATCCAATGGAAATTATGCAACTAGTTTTTTAATAACCAAGAATATAGATATATATAAATGAAGCTGAAAATTAAAGCAAAAGCTTTCAAGTTTCAAAAGTTTATGAAATAGATACTAAACTGTTTCTTCAGTTCCATTAAAACACAAAGCATTAAGTCTACAAATAAATTCACATAACAAAAATGTATTAATGTACTACAAATTATTTTTGTTGTATTTAGTAGGGGTGTAACGGATCACAAAACACACGGCTCGGATCGTGTCACGGCTTTAAGGTCACAGTTTGGATCATTTTTCAGATCAGTAACAAGTAAAAAAAACAACAAGAAAAAAGAAGAAAAAAGCATAAAATTACTTTTTTAAAAAGTTAAAAATATGTGTTTGAAAACAAAAAGTACTTAAAAGCATCAACGCACAAATTTTGAACTTTGAACATAAACAAAACATGTATTTTCTGATTACATGTACATGTCTGGAGAGAGAAAGGAATGCTTCATATGCTATCCCACCAAATTAAACTGCAATTTTGAAATTAAACTTTCATTATTTTTGGTATTAATTGTTGTATTGAAACTAACTGTGGCAACATTTAAATATGTCAAATAAATATTATTAACCATAGCACATGTCCAGGTGACGCACTGCCATACTAGTGTTTTTTCTGGTGATTTTTGACCCAAACGGCTTGCCATAGCTTCCCCTGTTGACTCTTGCCAGCTGGGTGCAGGAGTGTGACAGCGGCCGCTCCTCACTGGAAGGTCTCCTGAACTCCGACACGGAGATGTGTACCGATGTTTTTATTCAGCTCTTCAAAATAAATCAATCTATCTTCTGGTATCCGCGTTCTTCATGAGGAGTTCCAGAAAAGTTTTGACAGAAGTTTCTTCCACACTCAGCAACAGACTTTCTGATGACCGAAAGCATCAAATCTGACGCTTTTTAAAACTAATACAGTGTACAATAAATTAATTTGACCCCAAATGCAGTCAGCTTGGACAGAGAATTGATTGTAATAAAGCGCGCGGGGCGCGAGGTCCGCAGCTGCAGCGGGGGTTGCTGGTAGAAGTCGGCTCGTGAACGTTTGTTTACCTTTCATGCAGACGAAGGACGCGGAGTGGAGTCCAAAAAATGACAGAGATGAGAGCTAATAAACACAATAATTAGATACAAACACCTACTCGCCCTGTGGAGACTAACTCTCTAACTTTTACTCGTCAAATAGGAGAAACTGTTCGCTAGCAAGTGTTATTTGCGGACCCTTCAAAATAAAAGTCTATCGCGATAGACTCATTCTTCTATCGAAAAAATGTTCTATTGCGATATCAATAATTATCGTTTTATCGCCCAGCCCTACTCTGAAGGTGTCTTCCTGTCTGTCAGGTGGGGGAAGCCGGCGTCCAGTTCTGCGTGGAGCTGTGCGCCAACGCCCTGCAGGCTGGCCTCCCCTGCGACGTCACCACCAAGTCGCTCATCTACAAAACCATCGCGGGGCTGCTGCCCAACGACCTGGAGGTCTGCCGCGCGTGCGCTCTCCTCGTCTTCTTCCAGGAGCGAACGGTGGAGTCCTACAAGATGGTGTACCTGCTGTACATGCTGCCGGACCAGGAGTACGACGCCGAGGACGGCCCCATCGGGAACCACGTTCGCTTCGAGACCCTGCAGGTACGGAGAGATCCCTCTGTTATTAAAACAATCTTAAAAAAATATTAGTCGTTTTTTTTTTTTGTGCTAAAAAGTTAATATTTTTTTAGTTTGAGACTTTTGTCCTTATTGCTGAAACTTTTTGATTAAAGGAAAATAGTTTATTATTCATCAATAGATTAAAAAAATATTATTTTTTTAAATCAAAATTTTTAATCAAATTTTAGAAATAATCTTTCTTGACGTGTATTTGTTCTACACTCTACTGTAGTAATTAATAATGTGAATTGAGAACCTCTGACGTCACAAATATTCATATTCGAATAGCCCTAAGCTTCAGTTCATTTGTAGAATGTTGGCATAGTTTAAAAATGTAAACGTATAAAATAATTTTGCTCCATCTGAAGATAATACTTTGAGGAAAAAAGAGGAGGAGCTAAACCGATTTCTTTCATACTTTCTGCGGAATTTGTCTCATTTTTCCTTATGAGTGCATCAATTTATGCTGCTTAAAGGGTAAAAATCTGATGTGAAAATCCAACTGTAAATCCTCGATTCAACCTGTAGGGGGCAGCACACTGACAGTTTATGTCTATACTTTAGGGCTGCCACAAACGATTATTTTAATAGTCGACTAATCACCGATTATTTTTTCCGATTAGTCGACTAATATGTTCATGGCCAAAGTGGATGTAAAGATGCTGAAGTTGATAACCAGCTAAAATATTAGTTAAATGCCAAATTTACCAAAAAATAAAAAGAGCCAAAGTTAACCAAAATAGCTAGCATGCTTCTGAAATATTAGCTAAACTCCAAAATAGCCTAAAAAACCTTAATAAATGCTAAAATATTCCAAAAAGCTAGCAGAATGCTATTATAACTTTCAACTTTACTACAATCTGACTTCATACAATATAAAGTAACGACTAATCGACTATTAAATTAGTCGTCGATTATTTTAATAGTCGATTAGTCGACTAATCGTGGCAGCCCTACTATACTTTATAGAATTAACCCCTTAATGACCAGCAAACAGCATTTTTAAAGACTTCAACAGACAAACAAAAGTTGATTTAAGGTTTGGTTACCCTTTAAAAATGCTCTAATAACCTTAAAACTGCTCTGCACGGCAGTGGCAGTATTATGGTTTGACCTCATTTGGCTCCCATTTTCAAGTCTTTTCAGTTTGATTTTGAGAATGTTTTTGCCTCCTCAGGTCTTGAAGAAGGATCTGCACTTCGACCCGGAGTTCTGGAACCTCATGACTCTGCGGACCAACTGTCTGAAGCTGATGAGCAAGAAGGTGGTCAGCGCTGCCCTGGAGGAGGTCATGGAGGACAAATGGATCTCCACGTACTGCGCCAAAGACTCGGCTCCCGGATCGGGCTGCCGCGCCAAAGACAAAAGCAATGTTCTGTCCGCGGCCAAGAAGCGTCCCCAGAACCAAACCGGCCCCGACGCCGCCTCCAAACGGCTGAAGACGGGCGCGGGGAAAACGCGGCTCGACGACGCGAAACGGAAAGGGGGGCGGGCTCTGCAGGAGTCCTCCCCCAGGTCTCTACGCCGCTCGTTTTGGCAGCTGGACAGAATACACGGCGGTGTGGCGTTGAGGTACGAGGATCAGAGACGCACCACCAGGCTATCGGAGAAGAACCCTCCCAAACGCAGGATCAGGAAGCCCAGGTGGCTCCTGGAGGACTCGGGGGCCCTGGAGGAGAACCTGCCCCTCAGGATCAAAAGGAACGGTTTGAAACGGGGCGACTGCCTGAAAGTCCTGAAGAGATCCAAAATAGGTTCCATGAAGAACAGAGCCAAGCCTCTGAGGGCGAACCACCAGAACGGGTTCCCGTCGGCCCCGCTCGCCCCGCCCAGCCCGCCGCAGGTCATCCTGGAGCTGTCCCTGCCGGACAACGAGCTGATGGCCACCTTCACGGAGGACGCCTGCAGCCGGCCCCGCGGCTTCCCGCAGGTGCTGTTCTACAAGCCCACCGTGAAGCGCGCCGCCGCCGCGCCCTCCCCCGAGAAGACCGTCCACGGGAAGGAGGTGATCCTCCGGGCGCGGGACCCCGGCGCCTTCGTGCAGCTGCTGCACTGCTACGTCCGGCGCCAGAAGGGCAAAGGCCCGTCCTCGCACGCGCACGCCTCCGTGTCGACCATCACGCGGTCCTCGCTGCAGGCCAGTCCTCCGAAAGATTCCCCCAGAGACCACGCGGCAGAAACGGGAGGCCTCAAAGCACCAACTCGGAAAGGAGGTGGAGCCAGGGAGGCAACGGAGGAGAACGTACTCCTCCAAACGCCAACAGATCCTCAGAGCTCCTCTAAGGTGGGGACTTTACCCACCCCAAAACCTCTGGAGGTCCCGCAGACTCCAGCAGCAAAGCCGAGTGAAGATGTGGAGATGGAAGTCACCGTCGCCTCTCAGTCTCCGGTCTCAGACCCGGTCTCTAAGCCTGAGGCCGAGGAGGAGGAGCCACAAACGACCAAAGCTTCAGAAGTTCTCTGTCCCATCCGGGTCGACATCCATGGAGAAGAACCACTCAGGACTTCACCCTCTCCACCTACCCAGGTGTTGGAGCAGAGCTCTGCAGAACACGAGCGGAGTGACGGGAGCGACTCCACCGCTACACAGCAGTCTGATCCAGAGGTTTCCCATGATCCTTCACTGCAGGACAGAACAGATGAGTCTGCACAGGTGGTGCCGGAGCTTTCCCCGGAGCGTGGACCTGTGGAGAACAGCACCTCAGGAGAACCGGAGACGGAGCTCAGGAGTCCAGGAGAACCCTCTCCGTTCTTCCTGCCTCAGCTCCACAACATCAAAGAAGAAGCCACGCCCCACGAAATCGGTTTCGACTCGCCGGAAAGCAGCGAGCTGAAGGAGACGTTCCCCGAGTCGGAGGAGTCCCGGCTGGAGTACTGCTGCATCTTCTGCGAGAAGGACTTCAAGGGCTGCCGGGTGGTGGCGCACGCCATGTTCCACTACCGCAAAGACGAGTGCATGTTCTGCGGGACCGCCTTCACCGACGACCTGCTGGCCATGATCCACCTGTCCGACCACATCGAGGAGCTGAAGAGGCTGCAGGCGCCTCCAGCACCAGACGACGACGACGCCAAAGACTCGCCCGCCAAAGCAAAGACCTCCAGCGCCTCCTCTGGTTCTGGAAAGCGCGGGAGACCGAGGAAATCCTCCACCTCCCAGAAACGGACAGACTCCGGCCCGTCTGAACCGAGAACTCTCCGATCCGATGACAAGCATTCCCAAAAACAACAAACGCCTCACAGGGTCAACGGACACACGAGCAAGCAGATCAGCAGGCTGAGACGCTCCGTGGACACCAAGGAGGAGCCCGTTCAGCAGGAGATCTCCCAAGAGCGTCCGGGTTCTGAGGCGGGTTCTGAAGCAGGTTCTTCATCGTCCGTCCGGGCTGCCAGAAAGTCTCCATGCTTGAAGAAGGAGAAGAAGACGGAACCTGCAAAGGTCCCAAAGAAACCGCTGAAGGACAAGAAAAGCGTGGATCCTCAGGAGAAGGCCTTCTGCCCCGTGGACGGCTGCTCCTGGTCCGCGGACCTCTCAAAGAACCGGGTCGCCCCTCTGTACCACGCTCTGGAGGAACACTACGGCGACTCCGCGTCTCTGGAGCTGGCGTTCCGCGCGGGAAACGGCAAGTGCAGCATCTGCTCCAGAGTCATGTTCAGCTTCCAGCACTTCCTGCACCACGTCGGCAGACACAAGGACTCCCCGCGCCACCCGTGCCTCCACCAGGGCTGCCGCGCCCGCTTCAAGTCCGGCATGGAGATGCGCCGGCACGCCCGCAAGCACAGCCCCCTGCAGGCCGTGTGCTGCCTGCCCGGATGCCCCCAGCTCTTCATCTGCCTCTGGGCGCTCAACCTCCACGAGAAGGACCACTTCTCTGCCAGGCCCGCCAAACCCGCCAAGAACGCTCCAACGCCGGCGGGGAGGAAGCGCCGCGGCTCGGGCGACGCTAGCGAAGAGCCTTCTGGGAAGAAGGTAGGCGGCGAGTCGCCACTGAGGGAGGACGCCAAAGCCCCAAAAATCGAGGAGGAGCCTGAACCTCCGTCTGTTCCCCGCCTGAGGCTGAGGAGGAGCTCGTCTGAAGCTCCTCCGTCGCTGATGCTAAAACACCGGAGCAAAGTCAGGCGCAAGCTCGAAAAACTCAAGATCAAGAGAAGAAGAGGACGTCCTCTGAAGGCCAGCAATGAAAACGCCCCGGCGGACAGGAACCCCTCAAAGCTCGAAACCACCAACCGTCTGAGGGTCACGCGGCTCCGAGACCACCAGAAACCTCCGTCCAACACGTTAAAGCTCAAAGCGCACCACAAGATCCGAAATCACCAGACGCTCTCCAACACCAGCAAGAAGAAGAAGAAGAAGAAGAAGAAGAAGACCATCAAATCTGACCAAACACCTGCAAAGAAACCCATCCCACCTGCAGCCCCTCACCGTGACGCTGAAGCGTCCAGCTGTGACGTTCTCCCCAGCCATCCAGGACTCACCGCGGCGGAGCAGAAATCCCAGAAGATTCCTCTGGCGACACCGAAGGAGAAATCCCAGAAGAGTCCTCCGACGACACCGAAGGAGAAATCCCAGAAGATTCCTCCTACGACGGCGGAGCAGAAATCCCAGAAGAATCCTCCGACGACAGCAGAGAAGAAATCCCAGAAGAATCCTCCAACGACACCGAAGGAGAAATCCCAGAAGATTCCTCTGGCGACAGCAGAGAAGAAACCCGGTTCAAAAGAAACCGCCAAGGTTAAGGGAGGAGGAGCGAAAAATTCCGCCCCCAAAAAGGTGAAACCGGAGCTCCTCCCCCAGAACGACTCTACGGAAGCTGCAGTGAGCCAAAAAGAAGGCTCGTCTGCCGACACCTCCTCGTCTGCTCCTCCTCAAGACGTCCAGCAGGAGGAGACACCAGCAACCAGTGAGAAGCAGGCGGAGCCAAATAAGGACAAGTCAAAGAAGAGCAGAGACGGCGTCCAGACGGAGGGCCCTGCAGGCCCCGCCCCCGAGACGGACACGTCGAGCTCCGCCCACACCCTGAACGGAAAGGACCCGGTCCAGCTGCGCAAGACGTCGGTGTGTAACCAAACCCTGGCCCTGTACGGCAAGAAGCCCTACCTGCGGGTACCGCCCACGGCGTACCTGGACGAGAAGTACACCGCCATGCCAAAGCGCCGGAAGACGTCCCTCCCGCCGCCGCCCGCCGACGAGGCGTTCCCGGAGAAGACCGGCGCCCCGGCGCCGAGACAGCGATGCGCCAAGTGTTTTGCCACCTTCACGTGTGGCGAGGAGCTGCAGAGTCACCTGCAGCGGCAGAACTGCTCCACGCTGTTCGGGTTCGACTCCGACGACGAGGACGGTGAGTCTGAGGCGACAGCCAGAACACCTCCGAAAACTTCATATGTATATTTGTCCTTTTTGATGATTTAAACATTTTCCAATCATTTTTTTTACTCTAGTGAAATTTGGACAGGTTGTTCAGTCATTTTTAAGACTTCATTTTTGTAAAGTATTTTGACCTTTTCCCCCTTTTGTTCTACAATGTTGTTCTTGTTAGAATCTTAACCTTGACTTAATTTTATAACATTATTCTTATGAGGCTTGGAATTCTTGACATAAATTTACAACTTTATTCCTGTGAGAAATTTAGACTACTCTTAATTTTACTAAATTTATTCTTGTAATATTGAAAACTTTTTTTCTCTTAATCTTACAACTTTATTTTTGTAATATTTTGACTATTTTATTATAATTTAAAAATTTTGTTATTTAGAAAAAAAGTAAAAATTCAATCAGAAAATTTATAAAATGATGAGGAAAAAGAATGCAAATTTTACATAAATGAAGTCAAAGCTTTAAACCAATAAAGGGATAAAATGCTGAAAAAAACTTAAAAATAATTTTGCAACTTTGTTCTTGAAAAGATTTGCCTTTTTTCTAATCTTCTTCTCTTAAAGCCTTTCACTTTTTTTCTTACATTTTTTCTTTTCTTTTCTCATAAATTTATAGTTTTCTTTTTCATTTAATTTTTACCTTTTCTAATAATTTTACGACTGTTTCTTTTACATTTTTTTTTACCTGTTTCTAGACAGAATTTTTTTTTTTTTTGAATATTCTTTTTTATTGATTTTAACATATGATGAACAACAACAACAACCACTTAACCCCCCGCCCCCCACTGTAACTGCACCAGAATATTACAACAAAGAGCAAATTATATCAAATAGTGTAAGATTAAAAAAAAAAAATTATTAGACAGAATTTTTTAAACTTTATTTTTTGTCAAATTTGGTAAAGATGTCCTAATTTTACGACTTTATTCTTGAAAAATCTGAATTTTTTTCATCTAATTTTCCAACTGTGTTCCTGTGTTTCTTCCCCTACTGTACTGCTTCTCCCTACCCCAAATTAGCCCTCCAAAACGAGAGTTATGGAAAAAGTGTTTTCTAATTCAGACTTCACTCGATGATGTCATCAATATTCGCTGGTCACCAACGCCAAGAGAAATGCAAAACGCCGTCGGTTTTATAACTTGAAAAAGGTTGTGCTAAAACCAAAAGTCCTTAGGCTTTTCACTCTTATTCTCATAAAACTTTTGACTATTTTCTCTGAATTTTATAATTTTATTATCGTGTAATTTATTTAAAAAAATGTAACCTAAAATTACTTAAATTTTTTTCTAATTTTTCTAATTTCATGACCTTATTCTCGTTTGAAAAATGTGCACTTTTTTTCCCTCATCATTTTATGAATTTTTTCTCATTTAAATTTTTCCCTTTTTTATGTTTATTTCACTGTAATATTCTCATTCTTTTTGACTGAAT
The DNA here is from genome assembly GCA_003999625.1 of Oryzias javanicus. Classification (NCBI taxonomy): domain Eukaryota; kingdom Metazoa; phylum Chordata; class Actinopteri; order Beloniformes; family Adrianichthyidae; genus Oryzias; species Oryzias javanicus. Next base: position 24,779,329 of record CM012438.1, read on the forward strand.
TTTAAGACTTTTCTTTTGTTATTTAATTTCTAATATTTTACACATGTATTCTTAAATTTAGGAATAGATTTAATTTTTTCGACTTTGTTCATGTAATTTTTTTTTACTTTTTCTCCTATTTTAATCCTTTATTCTTTCAAAGCAGTGACTCAATTTTTGTAAAATTTTCCCTTTTTTTTCTTTGTCATTTTATGAATTTTCTAAGTGAATTTTTACTTTTTTCTACAGATATCATTGATTTTTTTTCCTGTAAAAATCTCACCCTTCTCTGAAAGAATTTTGACTTTTGTTTTTTGTAAAATTTTGACTTTTTTCTTGTTTTAAAACTTTACTTTTTTTATTGAGATTTTTTTTCCTTCTTAACTTTATTCTTGTAAAATCTTTATTATCCTCTAACAATTGTACAATTTTGTATTTAAATATTTTTCTTATAATATTGCAACTTTGTTAATGTAAGTTTTGTTTTTTTGTTTTTTTTACTTTTCTCTTAATTTTATGCCTTTATTTTCTTAAAGCCTTGACTTCATTTTTGTAAAATTGTTAAATTTATTCCACAATTTTGAGATTCTTTTTTTCTCATTTCTGTCTGAATTATAACTTAAAAAAAATAATTTAATGGCCATATTCCTTAAAAAAAAATCACTTTTTCAATTAAACAATTTTTTTTTCTGTTTGAATATTAACTTTTAAAAAGTCATTTTGTGGCCGCAATCCTTTTAAAATGTAACTTTTTTTTCAGAATTAATGCTTTAGATTGACTCAAAGTGAAGCACATCTGTTCCTCATCCTGCAGCTTTCTGATTCTAGTTCGGTTCTGTTTCAGGCCATAGCTGAGCCGGATCCACAAAGGGAACAAAGTTCTGGACGCTGAGCGGACCTGAGGTCGGGACCGGAGCGAGGACTGGTGCCCCAGAACTGCAGGGTTATCAGACACTCTGTGGAAATGAGATGAACTCCTCAAAAGTCTGGAAAACTGCTGACGTGAACCGAACCGGGTCCGGTTCGTACTGAAGTGCCTGCTCTGTTCTCCACCCGGCGCTGTGGCTCACAGACTGGACCAATGGAAACTGTGAGACTAAAAAAAAAAAAAACTATTCAGCAACCAAGCCATATGGTGACGTTTGCTTTTTGCACTCGTGATGCTTTGAGTTCTGGTCGTGGAAAGAACCGGTCCTGGAGGAGGTTAGAAGGTCCTCCTTAGACACGATTTAGTCTAAACTCTGAGATTGCTGTACTACGGTCTTCTTTAAGAAGTTTTTAATGTATAGTTCTTGTTTAAATACTAAATGTATTTCTTGTATACAAAAAAATATGTTCCCTATGGGTCTCATCAGAGCTATGCTGCCTGTTCTCACAATGAGTAACCAGTAGGGGGCAGTGTGCACCAATCTTAATATGATTTCTTGTTTGCAGAAAAAGTTGATGTGGATTTTTATTTTTATCTGAATGCAGAGCAGCTGTATTTTATTTTATTTAGAGAGTAACAGAATAATTTCATCTTTTTTTCCTCATTAATGTTTTCAGCTCAGACTCACTCGTCTTGTTTCTCATCACTCAAATATCGATCTTTAATTTGCCGTTCACCCAAACTAGTGACTAATCGGTTTGAATGTTAAGAAGCGAGCGCAGATGCAGACCCGGAGGCCGCATGTGTCTTTAGTGAGCAGCAGGTTCTATTTATTTATGGTTTGTTTACTATCTTTTGTAAATAAATAAAGAGTTTCAATGACTTGATTGTATACTGGTGGGTGGGTATATTTTGTTCTTGGAAAAAATAATAAAACTGTTTGCAAAAGGGGATTGTTTTGAGGCGAAGGAGTGTTTAAGATGAGCGGCCGCGGTTAACAATTGTGTGAATGCATTCAATGCATTCACACTATTGTTTTTCACCTATTTACGTTTTCTTCCGTACGTTTTTTGACACGTAAAAACTCAAGCACACTTTACGCAATTTCAGCAATCTTGGTATCAAAACGTTCGGCTCGTTAAGGACATTACTGCTTGTATTTTTAGTTTTCGCAAATTTTACGGTTTTTGCGATTTTGCGCAATTTATGCTAATTTTTAGCCCTATGTTAAGTCAATGGGAACATTTTTCAAATCGTTATAAAACTTTCTACACTTTTGCTTTTTCGGCTAATTTGGCATCTTTTGAGGTTTTTTTGGGCTAATTTGGAGGTAAGCTAACATATTAGCAACGTGTTAGCTTTTTTGGCTAATTTAGCAACCTTTTAGGTTTTTTGGGATAATTTGCAGTCAAGCTAACACATTAGTAACGTGTTAGCTTTTTTGGCAAAATTGGCAACTTTTGAGAGTTTTTTTGGGCTAATTCTGAGTTAAGCTAACATATTAGCAACGTGTTAGCTTTTTGGCTAATTTGGCAACTTTTCAGGTTTTTTGGTGCTAATTCTGAGTTAAGCTAACATATTAGCAACGTGTTAGCTTTTTTGGCTAATTTGGCAACTTTTTAGGTTTTTTGGGGCTAATTCAGGGTTAAGCTAGTATATTAGCAACGTGTTAGCTTTTTTGGCTAATTTGGCAACTTTTCAGATTTTTTTGGGCTAATTTGCAGTCAAGCTAATACATTAGCAACGTGTTAGCTTTTTTGGCAAAATTGGCAACTTTTGAGAGTTTTTTTGGGCTAATTCTGAGTTAAGCTAACATATTAGCAACGTGTTAGCTTTTTGGCTAATTTGGCAACTTTTTAGGTTTTTTGGTGCTAATTCTGAGTTAAGCTAACATATTAGCAACGTGTTAGCTTTTTTGGCTAATTTGGCAACTTTTTAGGTTTTTTGGTGCTAATTCTGGGTTAAGCTAGTAATTAGCAACGTGTTAGCTTTTTTGGCTAATTTGGCAACTTTTTAGGTTTTTTGGGGCTAATTCAGGGTTAAGCTAGTATATTAGCAACGTGTTAGCTTTTTTGGCTAATTTGGCAACTTTTCAGGTTTTTTTGGGCAATTTGCAGTCAAGCTAACACATTAGCAACATGTTAGCTTTTTTTGCAAAATTAGCAACTTTAGAGGGTTTTTTGGGCTAATTCTGAGTTAAGCTAACATATTAGCAATGTGTTAGCTTTTTTGGCAAAATTGGCAACTTTTGAGAGTTTTTTTGGGCTAATTCTGAGTTAAGCTAACATATTAGCAACGTGTTAGCTTTTTTGGCTAATTTAGCAACCTTTTAGGTTTTTTGGGATAATTTGCAGTCAAGCTAACACATTAGTAACGTGTTAGCTTTTTTGGCAAAATTGGCAACTTTTGAGAGTTTTTTTGGGCTAATTCTGAGTTAAGCTAACATATTAGCAACGTGTTAGCTTTTTGGCTAATTTGGCAACTTTTCAGGTTTTTTGGTGCTAATTCTGAGTTAAGCTAACATATTAGCAACGTGTTAGCTTTTTTGGCTAATTTGGCAACTTTTTAGGTTTTTTGGTGCTAATTCAGGGTTAAGCTAGTATATTAGCAACGTGTTAGCTTTTTTGGCTAATTTGGCAACTTTTCAGATTTTTTTGGGCTAATTTGCAGTCAAGCTAATACATTAGCAACGTGTTAGCTTTTTTGGCAAAATTGGCAACTTTTGAGAGTTTTTTTGGGCTAATTCTGAGTTAAGCTAACACATATTAGCAACGTGTTAGCTTTTTGGCTAATTTGGCAACTTTTTAGGTTTTTTGGTGCTAATTCTGAGTTAAGCTAACATATTAGCAACGTGTTAGCTTTTTTGGCTAATTTGGCAACTTTTTAGGTTTTTTGGTGCTAATTCTGGGTTAAGCTAGTATATTAGCAACGTGTTAGCTTTTTTGGCTAATTTGGCAACTTTTTAGGTTTTTTGGGGCTAATTCAGGGTTAAGCTAGTATATTAGCAACGTGTTAGCTTTTTTGGCTAATTTGGCAACTTTTCAGGTTTTTTTGGGCCAATTTGCAGTCAAGCTAACACATTAGCAACATGTTAGCTTTTTTGGCAAAATTAGCAACTTTAGAGGGGTTTTTTGGGCTAATTCTGAGTTAAGCTAACATATTAGCAATGTGTTAGCTTTTTTGGCTAATTCGGCAACTTTTTAGGTTTTTTGTGCTGATTTTATGCAAAAATCTTCAGCATTTTCAGCAATCACATTCCGCAAAATGCATTCACACATGCATTACCGGAGGTAATGCACTTTTCTAGTATTTCAGTTACATGTTAGCTGCTTTGACTATTTTTTTAGGCTAATTTGGCTTTTAATGTTTAAGCAAGCTATCAACTTTAGCGTTTTCAGCTATCGTCACTAGTGTTCATTGCTGCCAAATTCAGCTCACAGCATTCATAATAGCAGATAATGCTAGTGTGATTATATCTAGTTTAAAGCTAATGATGGTTAAGATGCGTGCTTTGTGAAATTGGTCATTAGTCGACTATTTAAATAATGGTTTGTGGCAGCTCTCGTCAAGACTATCAACATAAAAGTTGACCTTCAGTGTTTTTTAGGTTTCAACCTCGCCAGGAAGGCCAGACGGAAAGGTGATCCTTGTTGTTTTTTTTTGACAAACATGAGAAGAAGGCAGGAGATCCGATGCAAAGGTAACCTCACCTGTGCAGCCATGCAAAATTCATCCAGCGGCTGATGGATCGGGTTTCCTGCAGAAAGCCATTTTTAAACACTCGGAGCAGGAAGTGCGACAGATTTTAATGCGTAATAATTTAAGCACGGTGGAGACATTCTCACTACATTAATCACAAACATCAAAAGTCTTCATCTGTGGGACAGAAAGGAGTCGAAGCAGTCGGTAAAAACAAGTACAAGGACAGAAGTTGTACTTCAAAATAATACACTTTAGAGTGACTTAAATACAGTATTTGTGCAATAATCGTGATTTAAATATGAAATATATGTACAAATAATGTTAGCTGATTGTTGAAGGATAAATAAGCTGTTGTTGCTCAGCTGCGACTGGCCTGGTGATTTAGAAGTTTTAGATCTTCTGCAAGGCGGCATGATTTACTTAAACGAACACCTCCAGGCTCTTTGATTTCAAAAGGAGAAGATGGGGGTGGAGTCTGGCCTGTCATTATCTTATCCCACATTCCAGTTCGCACAGACGTGCGTGCCGCCTCCGCTGCAGGTCGGAGGTCGACGCGCTTGCTGCAACACGCCGCGGAGGGGAACTCTTCGCCCTATCGGGCCGTCCAGACCGTCTCCAGGTGTGATTGGTTCCTCCCAGTTGTAATTATGAGTAGACATTCCCAGAGAGTAAATGATCCCATTTTCTGTTCTTTTTAAATTGCTCTTCACCCTTTGATTTCCTGAAGAAGGTCTCTGGAGGAGCATGTCATACCTTTGAAAATCTGTTCTTTTTTTTTTTTCTGGTCCAAAAGTGGTGGCCGTCAGGGTGAATCAAAGGCAGCGTCTGCTTCTGTCCACTCCCGGCTGGTTAGTTCCACTTCATGAAGTTGGGGATGCACTGACACACTCGGTAGTTGTAGTAATAATCCGGCTGGCAGATGCGTTTGGGGTTCCTGCAGGGCCGCCTGTAACAGCTACACAAAGGGAAGACGGGGTTAGGAAGTGTGCTAGGGATGAAAAAAGAGGACTTGAAAAGCTATGAATTATTCACACGGCAGCTCTTTCGGATAAAATGTCATCCGGGCCTCATTTGCATGAGCATCAATAGATCCTGTGTGTGAGGAAGAGGGAGGATTTGTCGGTGAAGGTGAACTACCGCCTGTGGACTGATCCCTGTGACCAGATGTTAAATGGAACAGCAACTAAAAGATTAAAAAAGTGATCATAAATGTCTTTTATTGTGAAAAAAAATGACCAAAAACGAACCACAAAAGGCTTTTTTGCATAAATCCTAACAGGAAACCATCATATCTAATGTATTTGTTTGAACAAACATAAGCAGGTTTAATTGTTAGGCAGGTAAAGTTCCTGAAATTTGTGATTCTCTCTATGCTGCTTTGGTGCGGTGTTCCATTACACAATTTCCCCCCAAAATTCAGTTGAAATTTATTTGCACTTTCACATTATTTGCATTTTTTTAGCCTTGTTTTCAATTTATCCTCAAGATAAAGAATATTTCTAGAAAACATGTTTGAAACAGTTTTGAGAAACAAAATCAAATAATTGTGATCACGCATTTGCTGTGAGGGATCTGGACTGGAGCCGCGTGCAGATTCTTTTGAAGAAAAAACCTTAACAGTTTAAATGACAAATGTAGTTTTAAATCATTTGTTTTAGTTATGAAAGTATGTTTAGATATTAGGTAACCAAGCTAAATTATGGTAGAAACTTTTATTAGTTGTTATTAGCATTCTAGACTCTAAATGTGTGAAAGTCAAGGCCCGGGGGCCGGATCCGGCCCTCTAGATCATTTTATTTTATTGTTATTAATGACCCGATGTTATCTTGCTCTTATTTCTAACTTGTATAATTTTGACCAAATATGTTTTTATGGAGAGTAAAATGTTGAAAGTTATTTAAGGTTTAAGTTGATTTATTCTGGAATAATATTCCTGCCTTTTTATTATTCATAATTATGATAAAAAGTTACAGTTTTAGAGTTTTAAAAATTAGCATTCTGCTAGCTTTTAGCGCTATTTTGTTATTTAATAAGATTTAGGCTAACTATTTTGGCTAATTTAGGCTTTTTTCCGTTTTTTTAGGCTGTTTTGAAATTCAGCTATATTTTTCAGCTTCATTTTAGCTTTTTAGCTAACCTAAGTTTTTTTTTGTTTTTAAGCCAAATTTGGCTTTTAGCTAACATTTTAGCTAGCGATCAGCTTCAGCATTTTTAGCTATCAGCTTCAGTGTTTTCAATTTCAGCATCTTCAGCTGAAATTCAGCTTAAAGCATTATTGCAGCTAATGCTATATATCAAGTTCATAATTATTTTTAAAAAAACGGTTTTAAAGTTTAACAAATGTAGTTTTAGAGTGTTCAACAAATGTTTATCCTGTTCGTCCCGCGACCTCAGGTGTGTTTTGGATTTTGCCCCCCCTGTGATTGAGTCTGACACCCCTGATCTAGATGCTGTTCAGTGCTGAAAATATAGATTTGGATTTAAATTTATGAATTGATTTTTTAAAAAGGGTTCTATACCGATGTTGATGTGTTTATATTAAATAGTAAATAAGAAATAAATCAAGGTTAAGTCATAATAATAAAGAAAAAACGCCATGTTTGACTTGGCTTTCTTTTTTAATCAAAGTAAATCTTCTGCCACAGGAAGTCCTTATTTGTGTTTTATTTTGAAAGGAACTCATTTGGGATGCTGTCAAAGTAAAATTAGTTAAATAGGTATAGAAATATCACAATTGTTATAAAAATGTAATAGTTGCATTCCAGAAACTAATGCCACAAATAAAGTTATATTTTGCTAAATAGTGATTAATTTCCGAAAGCTGGAGCCACTGAGATCCAGCTCATAACTTCCTCTCGTCTGGTGAGCCTTATTTATAAGAAAACAAGTTCTTTTTCATGGAAATGTAAGTTCATTGTAAGTTGGTTTTGGAGTAAATGTGTAAAAATGCAACTTTTTTGCAGAATTAAAGCAATTTATAGTTATGAAGCTGCTTGTTTGTTGCTACATTAGCCTGTTTTGCTAATGCAGAAATTTTGACTCACAAGAAAATACTTTAAATTCTAAATGAAGAGGAATCAAAGTTTATTTTCAAATAAAATATATTAATAAATCAATTTATTTTACTTTTTGTATTTTACTTTGAAGCATAAAGTTGGTTAGAACTTTAGCTTTGATATTTCCCACAATCCTTTTCGATTGTTAGTTTGGCTCAATGAACTTAAGTCTTTAACTTAACTTGTAGCAGTTTTTACATATTTTCAGGGGTTACTTGTCTGGAAGTGGATGGTTCATAACTGTAGCTGAGAAGGGAGACTTTGGCCGTGTGTTCTCATCTGTTCTTGATCCATCATGATTTGAGTGAAGAGATTTTCAATTTTAATCTAAAGTTATCTTATATATAACAAGAACATGTTAACAACACCATTTTCATTAGAGCGGGTCTTTAAATACTTGTTGCTAACAGTTGCAGCTGAGAGAGAAACACTTGGCTAGCTGAGCCTGGAAGTTTGAATTTGAAGAAAACAGTTTAAATTCTACCAAATGAGAAGTTTTTTAAGTTTTAGATATGCTCTATTTATACCTAATATTTTTTTTTATTTTGTTGTAATTAACGTAAATAGCATTTAGGGGAATGTCAAGGGTTACCTTAAAAAAAATCAGATTTATTTACATTTTCGTAGGCTGAGAAAGTTTAGGAACCCCCATTTAAAGGTCACTTCATTGTATATTCAAGCTCTTTCTCATGTCTTAAGTTAAACATTCATTGTCTGTTAAAATGTTTTCATACTCTGTCGCTCCGTCAGTCTCGGAACCGTCTGCTTTGCCAAAAGTCATCAAGTTCACCCAGTCTCCCCTGCCTGTCTCTGTCGGCCTCTGGGGGCAGAAGAAGGTTGATCTTTCCTCGCCCGCTAACTGTGGGAACCATGACACACATGCTAAATGCTTGGGATGCCTGACGTCCATAAAAGGTTACATGGAAACATTCAGCTGAGCTGAAGAGGATGGAGACGGTTTTCTCATGTGGAGTGCTCGACTTCTGGAGCTCTTTCTGCAGAAGCTCGAGTTCTTGCATACCTGGTATATGTAGTTAGGATGGCTGATTTAATGCTTTTAAGCCTAAAGCAGGGTATCAAACTCAATCTCGCAAGGGGCCAAAATCCAAAACACACCTTAGGTCATGGGCCAAAGAGGATTTATTATACTCTTCTTTTTTATAACTTTAAAACCTACATAATTATGAACTAGATAATATAGCATTACATGTGATAATGCTAGTGTGAATGCTGTAAGCTGAATTTGGCTGCTGAAGATGCTGAAGCTGATAGCTGAAAACACTGAAGATAATAGCTGAAAACCATAAATGTGTTAGAGGAAATAGTTAAAGCTGAGAGCCAGCTAAAATAAAAGCTAAATGCCAAATTAGCCTAAAAAACTAAAACAAAAAAAAAAACGTAGGTTTGCTAAATAGCTAGCATTTAGCTGAAAAAACGATCAACTTCAAAATAGCCTGAAAAAAGGCGTCCAAATATTAGGCTAACTCCAAAGTAGCCAAAAAGAGCAAAAACATGTAGCTTAAATATTAGCTAAAGTCCAAATCAGACTAAAAAAAAAGCCTAAATTAGCATAAATGGCTAGCATGTAGCTGAAATGTTAGCTAAATTTTAAAATAGCCTAAAAAATTTGAAAAAACCCAAATTATCTAAAACAGGGAGCATGTAGCTACAATTTTAGTTATACTCCAAAATGGACTTAAAAAACAGAAAAAGCTTAAATTAGCCAAAACAGCTAGCATGTAGCTAAAATATTAGCTAGTCTCCAAAATAGCTTAAAAATTTTACTAAATGCCAAAATACGCCAAAAAACCATCAGAAAGCAAATTTTTAGTAGTTTAAAACTGTAACTTTTTAACATAACTATGAATAATAAAGATGCAGAAATATTAAATCAACCTTAAACCTTAAATAACTTTTAATATTTCACTCCTCATAAAACTATAGTTTGTCAAAATTCAGTTAGAAATCAGTGCAAGATCACAACGGGCCATTCATAACAATAAAAAATGTCTGGATTCTTGATTCCTACCTGCAGGTGCTGGAGTTGAACCTCATGCCCTGCCGTAGACAGGACTGCGGACTCTCCCTGCACTCACACAGGCAGGTGTCTGGGTTCAGCGGCTGGTTCCGGGGGCAGTCGGCGGCGCACACACAGCCGCACAGCTCGTTGTCCCACCGCTGGCCCGCGGGACAGAACTTCCCCTCGCCTCGTCCTTCACACTGGCACTCACCTGATGGAAGAGCAGGAAGTACGACGTCTCGGTTAGAGGCAAACACTGACATGAGGGCTGGGTGTTTGATAGTCGTGTTAGTACGTGTCTCAAATCTGGATGAGGACAGATTTCACAAAGCTTCAGATTTGTTTCTGTCAGGGTGAGAGTGACTAGAGGCTGTTTAGGGTAAACAGTCTCAATGAAAGCAAAGACAAAGAGCCATTCTCTGCATCTGTCTGTGATGGGAATGAACAGGCTGAGTGGCCTAACATGGTGGGAGGAAGTAATAGATTACCACGGTTTTCCTCTGTTACCGTGGTAGCAGACAACCACAATAAATCACCTATTTAAGGGCAGGGATGTTGGTGACCTTTAGGGTTTCTTCCAGGATCTCTGACAGTTAGTGCAACCACAAACGTCAACGAACAGTCGACTAATCACCGATTACTTTTCCCGATTAGTCGACTAATCAGGTCATGCGCAAACTGGATGTAAAGCACGCATTTTAGCTATCATTAGCTTTAAGCTAACTAAAAACTAGATATATAACATTACCTGAAATAATGCTAGTGTTAATGCTGTAAGCTGAATTTAGACACTGAAAATGCTAGTTCTGATAGCTGAAAACGCTGAAGCTAATAGCCAGGTAAAATATTAGCTGAATGCCAAATTAGCCTAAAAAAACTTAAAAAGGTATGTTAGCCAAAACAGCTAGCATGCAACTGAAAAAATAGCTAAGCTTCAAAATATCAAAAAACTTTAAAAAAAAGCCTAAATTAGCCAAAACAGCTAGCGTGTATATATTAGTCCAACTCCAAAACAGCCTAAAAAAATAGAAAAAAACCCAGAAAAAAACCTAAATTAGTCAAAACAGCTAGCGTGTATATATTAGTCCAACTCCAAAACAGCCTAAAAAATAGATAAAAAAAAACTAAAAAAGCCTAAATTAGCCAAAACAGCTAGCATATTAGTCGAACTCCCAAACAGCCTAAAAAAAGAAAAAAAACGAAAAAAACCTAAATTAGTCAAAACAGCTAGCATATTAGTCCAACTCCAAAACAGCCTAAAAATAGAAAAAAAACTAAAAAAGCCTAAATTAGCCAAAACAGCTAGAATATTAGTCCAACTCCAAAACAGCCTAAAAAAATAGAAAAAAAACTAAAAAAAGCCTAAATTAGCCAAAATAGCTAGCATATTAGTCCAACTCCAAAACAGCCTAAAAAAATTAAAAAAAAAAACAAAAAAAGCCTAAATTAGTCAAAACAGCTAGCGTGTATATATTAGTCCAACTCCAAAACAGCCTAAAAAATAGAAAAAAAAACCGAAAAAAGCCTAAATTAGCCAAAATAGCTAGCATATTAGTCCAACTCCAAAACAGCCTAAAAAAATAGAAAAAAAACTAAAAAAAGCCTAAATTAGCCAAAATAGCTAGCATATTAGTCCAACTCCAAAACAGCCTAAAAAAATTAAAAAAAAAAAAAAAAAAAGCCTAAATTAGTCAAAACAGCTAGCGTGTATATATTAGTCCAACTCCAAAACAGCCTAAAAAAATAGAAAAAAAAACCGAAAAAAGCCTAAATTAGCCAAAATAGCTAGCATATTAGTCCAACTCCAAAACAGCCTAAAAAAATAGAAAAAAAACTAAAAAAGCCTAAATTAGCCAAATATAGCTAGCATATTAGTCCAACTCCAAAACAGCCTAAAAAAATAGAAAAAAAACTAAAAAAGCCTAAATTAGCCAAAATAGCTGGCACGTAGCTGAAATATTAGCTAAATTCCAGAATAGTCTAAAAAAAACCTTAATAAATAATAGTAGTAAATAGTCCAAAAAGTTAGCAGAATGTCATTATAACTTTCAACTTTATAACACTCTGACTCCATATAATATAAAGTAACGACTAATCGATTATTAATTAGTCGTTGACTATTTTAATAGTGGATTAGTCGACTAATCCTGGCAGTTCTACTGACGGTTTACGTGTGATCAGACTTGAGAAGTTACACAAATGTTGAGGCTATCGATTGTATCAGGTCCATCCAGGGAGCAGCAAGCTCATTCATCAAACCCAGATGGGTTTATATGACTCCACTGAACCCATTTGGTTCGGTTTTAGCGGTTGCCGTTTTACATTTTTTTCTAAAAGAACATTCCATAATGGAAAAGCAGCTTACAGGAGTCGTGGTCCAGTTTCCAGCCTGGATCACAGCTTTCTTCTGTGAGTCCGTTTTGACAGATGCAGTCACAGGTGGACTCGTCCAGAACCCTGTTCGGCCCACAGAGAGCCAGGAGACCAGAGTCCAGCATCTCTGCAACAGACAGACAGGGGAATTTGAATCTATTAATAGGCGTGTTTGAGTTGACTTGCGTCTCGCCTGCATCGTCGACGAGACCAAGCTGCTGCAGGAGGGGGCGGAGAAAGACGCCTGAGATGAATGTGGACGATGAGACTGCACGAGAACGAGGAGTTGGGGGTTGTCCTCAACATTCGGCTGAATTTTAATACGCCACTCCTCCTAGTATGATCTGTGCTGTTATGTCTTTTATAGTATTTTTTTACATCTCTTAGAGTTAAAACAGATGAAAAAAATAGTCGGGGGATTCATTACATGTACACAATCCCAAATAAACAGATAAAACAAAAATTAAAGTTCATTTTCAAGACAACTATGACACAAATAACCACAGATTATTTAAAATCTTGTATATTTTTTCATCAATGACTCACTACCTTCCAGAAAGAGTAAAAAAATACACATTTTTCCTTCATTTAGCGCCAGTTATTTGACAATCAACTACAAAAACTTTCAGGACACCGTTTCCCACAATGCATTGTTTTGTAGTCATCAAGGCGGCTTGCAGCCAGCGCAGTACCTATTTTCTGGCTGCGCTGGCTTAGGAAGGCGCCTTGAACCCGCCCCTTTCTCGCGATACTTCATGTCGTCGCAAATGTGACGTCGGTGACAGAAACTAACCAGCATGCACCGCAATCCAGGAGATCTGCGCAGCGCCGCGTCCGCCTGCATGATCTCAAACACGCCTATTATTTACACTGCTTTTTTTTTTTTTTTTTTTTTTTTTAAATAAACTGCCAAAATTCTGAATGTTGGTGAAACAAACCAAGAAATCCCTTAATTATCTTATGAGGATTTGAAGAGAAGGTATCTTTCATTTGATCAATTCCCTGGTTCTAGGTGTTAATTCAATAGAATAACTAGCTGAAATATTAGCTAAACTCCAAAACAACCGAAAATACTAAAACAAAAGGCCTAAATTAGCCAAAATAGCTAGCATGTAGCTGAAATATTAGCTAAACTCCAAAACAACCTAAAATACTAAAACAAAAGGCCTAAATTAGCCAAAATAGCTAGCATGTAGCTAAAATATTAGCTAAACTCCAAAACAACCTAAAATACTAAAACAAAAGGCTTAAATTAGCCAAAATAGCTAGCATGTAGCTAAAATATTAGCTAAACTCCAAAACAACCTAAAATACTAAAACAAAAGGCTTAAATTAGCCAAAATAGCTATCATGTAGCTGAAATATTATCTAAACTCCAAAACAACCTAAAATACTAAAACAAAAGGCCTAAATTAGCCAAAATAGCTAGCATGTAGCTGAAATATTAGCTAAACTCCAAAACAACCTAAAATACTAAAACAAAAGGCCTAAATTAGCCAAAATAGCTAGCATGTAGCTGAAATATTAGCTAAACTCCAAAACAACCTAAAATACTAAAACAAAAGGCTTAAATTAGCCAAAATAGCTAGCATGTAGCTGAAATATTAGCTAAACTCCAAAACAACCTAAAATACTAAAACAAAAGGCTTAAACAACCTAAAATACTAAAACAAAAGGCCTAAATTAGCCAAAATAGCTAGCATGTAGCTGAAATATTAGCTAAACTCCAAAACAACCTAAAATACTAAAACAAAAGGCTAAGATTAGCCAAAATAGCTAGCATGTAGCTAGGAAATATTAGCTAAACTCCAAACAACCAAATACTAAAACAAAAGGCTAAATAAGCCAAAATAGCTAGCATGTAGCTGAAATATTAGCTAAACTCCAAACAACCTAAAAAATACTAAAACAAAAGGAATTTAAATTAGCCAAAATAGCTAGAATGTAGCTGAAATATTAGCTAAACTCCAAAACAACCTAAAATACAAACAAAAGCCTAAATAGCCAAATAGCTAAGCATGTAGCTGAAATATTAGCAAACTCCAAAACAACCTAAAATACTAAAACAAAGGCCTAATTAGCCAAAATAGCTAGCATGTAGCTGAAATATTAGCTAAACTACCAAAACAAAACCTAAAATACTAAAACAAAAGGCCTAAATTAGCCAAAATAGCTAGCATGTAGCTGAAATATTAAGCTAACTCCAAAACAACCTAAAATACTAAAAAAAAGGCTTAAATTAGCCAAAATAGCTAGCATGTAGCCTAAAATATTAGCTAAACTCCAAACCACCGCTAAAATACTAAAACTTAAAGGCTTTAATAGCCAAATAGCTAGATGTAGCGAAATTATTAAAAAGCAACTAAACTCCATTAAAAAATAAAAAACCTCAAAGAAAAAATAGAATCTACATCTCAGACTCTAGAAACTTTCAGTTGCTGCATGTCATCATTTTGGTTTGGACCAGGAAAATGTTGTTTTAAGTCCATAAAACCCAAATAGCAAAGAGTAATGTTGGTAAAAATCTTTTTATTTGGGTTGCTTTCTGTTTCATCTCTGAGGTTTGGGCTGTTTGGCTGCTAAATCAGAGTTTTGAGGTAAATAAAGTGCCAGAGACAAGTCTGTCAGTCAGATTTTAATAACTGGGTTCAAAGTAATTGTAGATATTTTTTGTAGCATGCTACACGTTAGCCACATTAGCATATTTACAATACCTGTGACTACAAATATTGTTCGGTAAAAAAAACAAAACAGGATCTTTCTGAAAATGAGGAAAAGCTTTTTATAAGGTCTTTGTTATCCTATGTAACTTAACAAATGTACACACTTGGCATACATTTTCACTAAATTAAAAACTTTATTTGGATAGTAAAAAGAACTGCGGCTCATTTGTAGCGAATTTTGTAAATTTTAGCCAGAAGGTAGAAAAAGGTTTTCCAAGCTGGAAATTATTATTATTGTTTTTATGTTGCACACGTGCTATCCAAAATAAATAAATAAATAAATAAATGTTGGAAAAATTCCCAGAATTCCCACTAAAATCCCTCAAAATCAAAGGTGGTTGTGTTTTAACAGAAGCGTAAGATCTTCTGTTCCCAAAATGATGCAGTCATCGTCTGGTTGCTTTTATTTTTAATGAAACAATAAACTAAAGAATTGAGCTAAAAGCAAGTGTTGGTCAGGTTGAACTTTATGAAGGCTAAACTGCTCATTTTCACAAAAAAAAAGATTTTTTTTATTATAGAACATCAGTTTTGTTCACTTTTGTTTTTAGTTTTTGGATAGTTCTTTACAAAGGTTTGGTTAACTCTCACTGCACTCCTGATACACCGAGTCTATTAAAATGGGCTCTCATCAGAACAGTTTCTTCATCCAGAAGGTTATTTAAAGCTGCGAGCAGACAGGTATGCTGGAAAGTTGACTCTGGTAGACGCTGTGCATGACAGTACAAGCAAAATGCCACAAAAACATTCCTGCCACAATTAAGCCAACATTGCGTCAGGGGCTTTTATTTCAATTCATCAGAATCATCCGATTGGTGGTGTCGGAAAATCTGGGTTACGTTCCAAAAACCTTCTCTGTAATTATACACTCCGACTGGCACTCAAGACAATGGCGTTGCCCGAGGGTCCTATGACAAGTTCGACGATCGAACCACCAGTTTTTTCACTAATTGAGGTCTGTGACGACTAATCTGAAGCACAGTAGTTCCTTCCCATGATGCAACATTCCTACCTGCTACCCCAACAGAACCGCAGAATCTAACCTCAAAACTGGCAAACCTGTTGGCAGTCAGTTATCTTCCCAAATACAGTAAACTGTGTCTTGTCAAATCAAAAGTATGTATTAAAGATACTACAGGAGTAAAGATACTACGTATCTCTAGTAAAGATGCTACAGTTGTAAAGTAAAGATACTAAGTATGTATTAAAGATACTTCTGTAGCAAAATAAAGATACTAGATATCTGTAGTAAAGATACTACGTATCTAAAGATATTACTGTAGTAAGTAAACATACTACAAATTTGTATTACAAATTCTACTATTGTAAAATACAGGTAGTATCTGTAGTAAAGATACTACTATAGTTAAAAAAAGATACTACAAATTTTTATTAAAGATTCTACTGTAGTAAAGTGAAGACACTACATATATGCAGTGAAGATACTACTTTAGTAAAGTAAATATACTACATATCTAAAGATTGTACTGTAGTAAAGCTACTACATATTTGTAGTAAAGATATTAGTGTAGTAAAGTAAATATACTACATATCTAAAGATTGTACTGTAGTAACGCTACTACATATTTGTAGTAAAGATATTAATGTAGTAAAGTAAATATACAACATATCTAAAGATTGTACTGTAGTAAAGATACTACATATTTGTAGTAAAGATATTAGTGTAGTAAAGTAAATATACTACATATCTAAAGATTGTACTGTAGTAACGCTACTACATATTTGTAGTAAAGATATTAGTGTAGTAAAGTAAATATACTACATATCTAAAGATACTACTGTAGTAAGTAAAGATACTACAAATTTGTATTAAAGATTTTACTATTTTAACGTAAAGGTACTACATTTCTGTAGTAAAGATTCTACTGTAGTAAAAAAAAGAAACTACAAATTTGTATTAAAGATTTTGCTGTTTTAACTGGAAGGTACTATATTTCTGTAGTACAGATGCTACTGTAGTTAAAAAAAGAAACTACAAATTTGTATGAAAGATTCTACTGTAGTAAAGTAAAGAAACTACGTATCTGTAGTAAAGATACTTCTGTGGAAAAGTAAATTTACTACATATTTAAATAAACTAGAAAGTAAAGATACTGCATACCTGTAGTAAAGATGCTACTTGAAGTATTACAGCCACTACTTCATGAAAGTAAAGATACTATGTATTTGTTGTAAAGCCACCACTGAATTAAAGTAAAGATACTACATATATGTAGTAAAGCTACTACTTTAGTTAAACAAATAAACTATGTATGTGTTGTAAAGTAAAGATACTACATATCTGTGTCTAATAAATTGGTATCATGTTCACAGTGAATGTTTTATTTTACTTTTTATTTTCTCAGAATTTTATAATTTCTTTTTTTTTGATAAAGTAAAGAAGGTAGTAAAGCTATGACTGTAGTAAAGTAAAGAAACTACTGTAGTAAAATAAAGAAACTACTTTTATACAGTAAAGCTACAACTATAGTAAAGATACTTCATATCTGTAGTAAAGATACTGCTGTACTCAAGTAAGGAAACAATGTATCTGAGGTAAAACTACTACAGTAGTAAAGTAAAGATACTTCATATCTGTAGTAAAGCTACCACTTTAGTAAAGTTTAAATGTAGTCATAGAATGGGTTCCCTTCATGCTGTACTCATTTTCAATGGTAGTGAATAGGAACTGCTTTGTTGAACTGAGTTACGCTCGACATACTTTTGTTTTCCCATGTTTACATGTGAAGAAGACTGAAAGACAGCTGGACAAAGGAGCAGCAGATGTTGGTTTGTTTTGGGCTCATTTGAAGCTAAGTTTGTCCATTTCATGAATGAAAGGATGAAACCTCAGAGAATCCTTAAGTCAAAGGGACAAAGTAAGAAAAATAAATGCCCTAAACTTTAATTTTGTCCTTGAATTTATGGAAGTAAGATGTTTGTTGTATAATTCTAGTTTAGAAGTGATGGATTGTAAATGAAGCATGTTTTTTTTGTAGAGGTTTGACCATTTTTAAGATCCAGATCCACCTATTTGGAACTAAGGCTTTAAGCATCTTGCTAAAGAACACGAGTGAACCCCCAACCACTGCGTAGCTTAGCCTCTTCTTTTACACGTTTGATGTTGTTTTTCTTTATCTAGAGCAGAGGTCGGCAACCTTTAACAGTAAAAGAGCCATTTGGGCTCGTTTTCTACTGATCAAAACCTAGAAAGAGACTTGCGTTAGCCTTTAAGAAATTTGGATTTGCATTTATAACCTTTTTTTTTTTTTTTTTTTTTTAAATAAATATGAATAACGTCTATTTTAGGCACCAACAAAAGCAAAACATATATATAAAAAGAAACTAATATCTCAGAAAAAGGGAATTTTTTAAAAATTTTTAACTTTAATAGCCAAAAAGCTAGCTTGTTGCTTAATTACTAGCTGAACTTCAAATGAGAACAACAATTCTCTGTAAATTAAATGAGCTACAAATTTTAGTATGTTGCTGAAATAAAAGCTAAACTCAAAATTAAACTAAACCCCCCAGCAGATAAAAAATTTGCTAAAAATGTTAGCAAATTGCTAAAATATTAGCTAAACTCCAAATTAGCACAAAAAAACTAATTAGAGGCTAAATTTGCCGATAAAAGCTAGCTGTAGCTTAATTACTAGCTGAACTCCAAAATAGCCTAAAATTCCTCAGTAAACTAACTTAGTCAAAAACGTTAGCATGTTGCTAAAATAGAAGCTAAATTCTAAATTATTTAAAAAAAAAAATCAGTAGATTGCAAATTAGCTGCATTTTACCAAAATATTAGCTAAACTCCAAATTAGCATAAAATTCTTCAGTAAACTAAATTAGTCAAAAACGTTATTATGTTGCTAAAATAATAGCTAATCTCCATTTTTTTTTTTTTAAATTACCATTTTATTTTTCTTCAGCCAGAGAGCCAACATGGAGAGAAAAAAGAGCCAAACGCGGTTCTGGAGCCGCAGGTTGCAGATCCCTGATCTAAGTCAAGGTCAAGGGGTCAGATCCAGGTAATTATAACCGGCCTGCCAGATCCTTTTATTTCATTGTTATTAACGCCTGATATAGTTTGAGTGTTTTTTTCTTTTAATATTTATTTTTAACTCGTAGAATTTTGACAAAATGTAAAATAAAATATTAAAAATGTTTTAAATTTTAAGTTGGTTTGTTCCAAAATAATATTCCTGCCTGTTTTAATCCATATCAATGTTAAAAAGTTACTTTCCTTAAACGTTTTTAAAAAGTTATTTTAGTGTTTTATGATAGCGTACTCTTTTCAGTGTGTTTTGGAGTGTGACGCCCCTGATTTAGAGTAAATCTGATGTTCCATGCAGATGTTTGTGCTTCTCCAGACTGTTGGATCACGTTTATCAGGCGTTCCTCCAGTTCAGAGGTCGGCAACCTTTAAGAGTAAAAGAGCCATTTGGGCTCGTTTTCTACGGATCAAAACCTAGAAGGAGCCGCATTGACTTATATTAGCATTTAAGAAATTTGGATTTGCATTCATAACCTTATTTTTTTTTTTTAAATAAATATGAATAACATCTATTTTTGCAAGAACAAACACAAAAATATATATAAAGAAACTCTCAAAAAGTATTTTTTTTTTACGTTTTTAACTTTAGTAGCAAAAAATTGCTTAATTACTAGCTGATCTTCAAATTAGAATAACATTTCTCTGTAAATTAAATCAGATAAAAATTTTAGCATCTTGCTGAAATAAAAGCTAAACTCAAAATTAGCCTAAAAACCCCAGTAGATAACAAATTAGCTAAAAATGTTAGCATATTGCTAAAATATTAGCTAAACTCCAAATTAGCATAAAAAACTAATTAGAGGCCAAATTTGCCAAAAAAAGCTAGCTTGTTGCTTAATTACTAGCTGAACTCCAAATTAGCATAGAATTCCTCAGTAAAGTAAATTAGTCAAAAACGTTAGCATGTTGCTAAAATAGAAGCTAATTTCTAAATTATCCACCAAAAAAAATCAATAGATTTGGTAATAGAATTCCTGAATTTCCTCAGTAAAGTAGTCAAAAACATTAGCATGTTGCCAAAATAGAAGCCAAGACTCTAAATTAGCCTAAAAAAAATTTAGTCAAAAATGTTAGTATGTTGCTAAAATAATAGCTAAACTCAAAATTAGCACAAAAAAACTAATTTGAGGCTAAATTTGCCACAAAAAAATAGCTAGCTTGTTGCTTGATTACTAGCTGAACTCCAAAATAGCCTACAATTCCTCAGTAAACTAACTTAGTCAAAAACGTTAGCATGTTGCTAAAATAGAAGCTAAATTCTAAATTATTAAAAAAAAAAATTCAGTAGATGACAAATTAGCTGAAAATCGTCAGCATTTTATCAAAATATTAGCTAAACTCCAAATTAGCATAATTCTTCAGTAAACTAAATCAGTCAAAAATTTTAGCATGTTGCTGAAATAAAAACTAAACTCAAAATTAAAAACCCCCAGTAGATAACAAATTAGCTAAAAATGTTAGCATATTGCTAAAATATTAGCTAAACTCTAAATTAGCATAAAAAACTAATTAAAGGCCAAATTCGCCAAAAAAAAGCTAGCTTGTTGCTTAATTACTAGCTGAACTTCAAATCAGCATAACATTTCTCTGTAAATTAAATCAGATAAAAATTTTAGCATGTTGCTGAAATAAAAGCTAAACTCAAAATTAGCCTAAAACCCCCAGTAGATAACAAATTAGCTAAAAATTTTAGCATATTGCTAAAATATTAGCTAAACTCCAAATTAGCATAAAAAGCTAATTAGAGGCCAAATTCACCAAAAAAAGCTAGCTTGTTGCTTAATTACTAGCTGAACTCCAAATTAGCATAGAATTCCTCAGTAAATTAAATTAGTCAAAAACGTTAGCATGTTGCTAAAATAGAAGCTAATTTCTAAATTATCCACCAAAATAAATCAACAGATTTGGTAATAGAATTCCTGAATTTCTAAACTAAATTAGTCAAAAATGTTAGTATTAGGGCTGCCACGATTAGTTGACTAATCGATGACTAATCGACTATTAAAATAATCGACAACTAATTTAATAGTCGATTAGTCGTTACTTTATAATATATGGAGTTATAATAGCATTCTGCTAGCTTTTTGGAATATTTTGGCATTTATTAAGGTTTTTAGGCTATTTTGGAGTTTAGCTAATATTTCAGCAGCATGCTAGCTATTTTGGCTAACTTTAGCTTTTTTACGTTTTTTAGGCAACTTTTGAGTTTAACTATATTTCAGCTATATGCTAGCTGTTTTGGCTAATATAGGATTTTTCCATTTTTTTAAGGCTAATTGGAGTTTAGCTAATATTTCAGCAGCATGCTAGCTATTTTGGTTAACTTAAGCTTTTTTAAGTTTTTTTTAGGCAATTTTTGAGTTTATCTTATATTTCAGCTATATGCTAGCTGTTTTGGCTAATATAGGATTTT
Source organism: Oryzias javanicus (assembly GCA_003999625.1). Classification (NCBI taxonomy): domain Eukaryota; kingdom Metazoa; phylum Chordata; class Actinopteri; order Beloniformes; family Adrianichthyidae; genus Oryzias; species Oryzias javanicus. The sequence goes on from CM012438.1 coordinate 24,800,514, forward strand.
TCCGTTTTTTTAAGGCTAATTTGGAATTTAGCTAATATTTCAGCAGCATGCTAGCTATTTAGGTTAACTTTGGCTCTTTTTATTTTTTGGTAAATTTGGCATTTAACTAATATTTTAGCTGGTTATCAACTTCAGCGTCTTTACATCCACTTTGGCCATGAACAGATTAGTCGACTAATCGGAAAAAATAATCGGTGATTAGTCGACTATTAAAATAATCGTTTGTGGCAGCCCTAGTTAGTATGTTGTTAAAAAAATAGCTAATCCATTCTTTTTTTAAAAATTACTCTTATTTTATTTTCCTTCAGCCAGAGAGCCACCATGGAGAGACAAAAGAGCCGCACGTGGCTCTGGAGCCGCAGGTTGCAGACCTTTGCTCCAGTTCAACCCATCAACAAGCACTCACCCATTTCTCTCTGAGAGAAGCCGACTGCATCCACGGAGACGCACATGCAGTTCAGCGGGTCCCACAGCGACCCGGAGGCGCAGGGCAGCTCGGGCGGGGAGCACCTGCACACACCTGGGGGGTCACCAGCGCGCACGCACAAGAGACGGAGAGCCAAACATGCTGCTGGAACTCACAGGTGATCCGTCGCCGACCGCCTGATGATGGAGTGGAGCGGCCGCTTGGAGAGGCACTCGCACGACGTGTGGTTGATGAAGGTTACCATGGCGACGGATCGGTCCATCCTGGGCGGAGACAGTTCCATCAGCTGTCGTAGAGAGGTGAAGGTCAGACTGTATTTTCCTTCTCCTGCTGTGGGCGTTGTTGCGCGCGTTGACGTCATCGCTCGGCGGTTGCGCAACGTTTGCATGACTGTTCGGGTCGCGGCCTCGTCCCCCGGAAGGGGGGGGTGGGGCGTGATCCAGATCCTGAGTTTGACTCACCGTCTTGTTGACCAGCGTGAAACTGGTGTTGGTGCAGTAAAACGCCTCGTTGGTGCAGCAGCCGCCGCAGCGGTGCAGCGACACGCAGCGAGGGAGGTAGAACTGGCTGGTGGATTGTGGGTACTCTTTGGCGACCTCCACGCATACTTCTCTGGGCAGGCAGGACGTCTTCTGGATCTCCTCGAGGATGACTGACAAACACAGACGCACTCTTGTTTACTGCCCTTCTCCACACAATGCGGCCCTTTGAATCACGGACTCATTTTTTTTTTGCCCCGCCCTCTTTTATGCTGCTATAAAATCCATAAACACTTCTTTGAGATTACCTCCCAAAGTCCCATCCACCCTGTAAAGAGCCTCCTCCCGCAGAGGAACCCAGAAATCCTCGGAGCTGGAGTGGCTCAAGGGGCTGGTGGAGGAGGTGGAGAAGGAGGAGGAGGAGGAGGAGGAGGAGGAGGAGGTGCGCCATGACTTCTTCCTCATGCAGTGCTGGATCAGGCTGTGCTGGGGGTAGAAGAGCTGGATGAGCTGATCCATGCTCGTCACCGTCTCCAGGCTGGGCTGGTCGTCCGACAGATCTGGAGCCTAAAACAAAACAGCAGAAAAACTCAGAGGTGGAGTTTACGCTCAAAATATTCAAACTTTTACTTTTACAACGTCCACAAATGAGACTTTTTTCAGTGTCAGAAATGGGAGAATGGACGGTGTAGGGTTTGTGTCTCCGTGCTGCGTAAACAGTGAATACCTCTGCCACCTATGTGTTGCAACACGTCGCTCTTGTGTAGTTGTTGAGGGCACGCGTGTCCCAGAATACACAACGGTTCAGCAAAAGGAAGAGCTTTTCTGCTGATTTTATCTTTTATTTCTGTGAATACCTGCATGAAAAAGTGAGAAATGACGTCGAATTTCCAGAAAAAATCCTGTTTCTCTGAACGGAGTGAATACTAATCATCGCCGAGGCCCACACGGGGTGCTATACAGTACGTTTATTGTCTTTTTTTACGCCATGAAAGATGTGAACTGCTGGATTATGTATGAACGTCAGCTGAGGCTTGTTATTGTGTCCTGAGTGGCACTTGTAAATTCTTCCTTGGGGGAGCGGAGGGGGCCGTTTAAGTTTCCCAGGCCTGGAGTGGGCAGGCGGGCACAGCTGGCATTACCTAAACAGAAACCGGATCCCAGGGCTCTTATCGTTCTCTCCGGTGGTCTCCGTCCACGTCTGTCGTCCTGAAAGCTCGCTCTACTGACAATTTCACCAAGAACATTTTTGAAAATTGTGTTTTCTGGTCGTTGTTAGCTGTTTTTGTGTGACAGGCTTAATGAAAAAAAACACCCACAATCCCATACCATGATCACTCCTCTTCTGTGCTTCACCATTGGACAAAGACCGAAAAATGAAAATGCTGTTTTCAACATGTTCTGATGATGGAGGACACAAATACTTCCTGCTCTGCTCCATTCTGATGGATCCAGGTTTAGAAGACTAGATTGGTGGTTTTCTTTGTCTTAGCTGTCTCAGCTGGCGGTTGATTCAAAACTGTTCGACTGGACGTATGCCGTTAAATTTCCGGCAGAACTCCACGCGCACAACCAGCGCTCCTGTAGCCCTGCGTGCTTATGGAATCACTCCTGCCCGATCGTGGAGGTGCAGAACAATTCCACCCTGAGTTTTTGTTAAAAAAAACAAAACAAAAAAGAAAATGAAAACCTGTGTGATTGGCCACTTTTCTATTGGCCCCGCCTTCTCACCATTAATAGGGCGACACTGACGCCATAACTGGATCCGTGTATTCGTTTTTCAAAGTAAAATAAAAAAAAAGACTTTTTCATATAATGATAATTTTCTAAACTATTTTAGATAAACAGATCAATTATTTGTGTTCCAATTAAAGTATTCTAAAAAAATACTTTAATATTCAATATAATATTTCTGACACCAAACTACCTCTGCTCCACCCATAATGAAAGTTTAAATGAATTTTCCTCTTTTTTGTGTTTTTCACCACATTTTTCAAAGAAATTGAACTTAAACTTTCATTAAGTGTTCGATTCATTTTCCATTTTTTTAAAAAATGGACACAAAAATTACCTGTGATACGACAGTACTTTAGAAATTGATTAATAATAAAACAGTCTTTTTTCCCCCCTCTTTTCATTTTAATTTTAAATGGCAAAACCAATGATACTCAAGTATTTCAGGATTTTTTCTGTTGTTTTTTTTTCCTTCAATGTTGAGTTTCATGGGGGCATGCAGGAGAAGCTCCAACAATCTTCCTGAAGGGGGAGGAGCTAGTTTTAGGAGCGTAAAAATACTTTGACAGGTGAGCAGGAGAGGTCACAGGAGCGTAAGAATACTCCTACAAGTGTGAAAAAGAGGTTTCACCAGCGTGGTGAAGGAGTGGGCGTGGAACATTCCTTACGCGCGTGGAGTTTGATATTCACTTGTAGGAAACTTTTGGCAGATATTTAACTCCATATGGATTACTCTGGTATTGCTCGTCATTTTTGTTGCACCAGTTATGTTAGTTTGGATGTGTGAGGGGCTGTAAGCTAGTGGGACAGCATGCAGACACAGCTTTCTATTTCCACGCTCCACGCAAATGGTTGAAGATGAATTTGCTCAGAAAAATGTCTTAAAAAAATGTCGTAACGCATTAAAAATAGATTCAAAAACAAAAGAAAACATTGCTTGTAAGAGTTCAGCCTCATTCAGATCTGTAATATAATGAGCTGTGCTTCTATGTTATTGTTGCTCCACTGATAATTTAGCAGTTCCTAAGAAAAAATGAGATCATTTCAGTTTAACTGGAACCAACTTTTGAGGTTTTCCAGTAAGAATTCCCTGCCAGAGAATTCCCCTCTCTGACATCAGAAGCTGCACAAGGAAAGGAGGTGCTTTCTGTTCACACTGAGGAGAAAGAGAGAGTCAACTCAACGGGAACATGCAAATTATTTCAAGAATAACCTCAACAGTTACATTTTTATTTTGAAGTTCTAACGATGAACCAAAAACTCAAACTTAAAAGTTGAGTTTTCGAGTCAGAGCTAAAAATAAATTGAGAAAAAGTTGATTGTGAACTTAAAATGACAAGATTAATTAGAGATCAAGTGAGATGAAATAAATGTTTTGTAGAAAGGATGGGATGGAGAGATACAAAGATAGAAATTTGAACAAAAAACTTTTGAAATGTTTACAATTTATCAAACTCAGATTGATTCGAACGAAGCAGAATTAGTTTTTAATTTTTCATTTAGATTTTTGTACCACTAAAAGTTTTCATTTTCTTTGTGTGTTTATAGAAAAGTTCCCGTTATTGAGTCTTTTATTGTGTTGGATGTGTCAGAATTTCAGCTAAAGGTGGGAATTGAACCCTCGACCGTCCATTTTGCAGGCGAGTGTCCTGGCAGCGGCGCGGGATGATGTTGCGCAACGTTTACCCCCCACTCAGGAAAAGCTGGTACCAGGAAAAACGTCCGATTCCTGGGAGTAAAATGATCCCGCTATCTGTGCATCGCTGCTGATGTTGATGGTTTTTTTTTTTTTTTTTTTTTAACAGATTCCTCGTAAGCTCATAGGAACTTCAGTACCAGAAAGTAAAAAAAAATAAAAAATTCCTCGTTATCTGACTCAAACCGTTTTTTTATCCGCCAGTTTTACTACAGGAAATCAAATACCAGTGCAAATCCAAATAATGAAACTTCCACCCCCGTGCTTCAAAGTGGGATTTCTAAATTTTCCAACAACTTCTGCTCTTTTTTCATGTCGCTTCTTCCCTTTAATCTGGTGGATTCCAGAGTCCCTCTGCTTCTCTGGTTGTCGTTGCTCCCAGTCTACATCTCAGGGATGCCATAAGTCTTTGCACCTGCATGTCTGCTGATCAGAAGTTGGAGCTGTGTCAAACTACAGACGACCTTCTCGCATCAAATCCAGCTTTAGTTGGTAATCTCTTCATGGCTGTACGATCTTGAACGTCACCCAGGATCAAACTGTTCCCGTCCTTCTCACCGTCATATCTGCTGGTTGAACCCTTCGGTGGAACATAGCAGATCCTCGAAACCACAAGAGTCAAAGTTCAGGCTCCAGATCATTTTATTTTATTGTTATTAATGGCTCAACGTTATCTTGTGCTTGTTTTAATTATGTACAATTTTCACTAAATATATTTTTATGGAGATTAAAATATTTAAAGTTTAAGTTTATTTATTCTGGAATAATACTCCTCACTTTTTTATTATTCTTAATTATGTTAAAAGTTACAGTTTTAAAGATTAAAAATCAACTTTCTGCCATATTTTTTTTTATTATTTTAAGAATTTTTAGGCTGTTTTGGAGTTAGCTAATGTTTCAGCTACATGCTAGCTTATTTTGGCTAACGTGGGCTTTTTTAAAAAAGTTTTTTAGGCTTTTTTGGAGTTTAGCTAATATTTACACGCTAGCTGTTTTGGATAAATTAAAGCCTTTTCATTTTTTAGGATATTTTGAAGTTTATTTATTTTTCAGCTACATCTGATTTTGACAGACTTTTCTGTTTATGTTTTTAGGCTTTTTTTTAAAGTTTAGCTATTATTTAGATGCTAGCTGTTTTGGCTAATTTAAGCTTTTGTTATGTTTTTAGGCTATTTTGTTTTGTTGTTTAGCTAATATTTCAGCTACATGCTAGCTTATTTTGGCTAACGTGGGCTTTTTTTAAAAAAGTTTTTTAGGCTTTTTTGGAGTTTAGCTAATATTTACACGCTAGCTGTTTTGGATAACTTAAAGCCTTTTCATTTTTTAGGATATTTTGAAGTTGATCTATTTTTCAGCTACATCTGATTTTAACAGACTTTTCTGTTTATGTTTTTTAGGCTTTTTTAAAGTTTAGCTATTATTTACATGCTAGCTGTTTTGGCTAACGTGGGCTTTTTAAAAAAAGTTTTTTAGGCTTTTTTGGAGTTTAGCTAATATTTACACGCTAGCTGTTTGGGATAATTTAAAGCTTTTTCATTTTTTAGGATATTTTGAAGTTCAGCTTTTTTTCAGCTACATTTGATTTTAACAGACTTTTCTGTTTATGTTTTTTAGGCTGTTTTAAAGTTTAGCTATTATTTACATGCTAGCTGTTTTGGCTAATTTAAGCTTTTTCCTTTATTTAGGCTATTTTAAAGTTTAGCCATTATTCAGCTACATGCTAGCTGTTTTGGCTAATTTAGGCTTTTTTATGTTCTTAGGCTATTTTGTTTAGCCATTATTCAGCTACATGCTAGCTGTTTTGGCTAATTTAGGCTTTTTTTATGTTCTTAGGCTATTCTGTTTTGGTGTTTAGCTAATATTTCAGCTACATGCTAGCTTATTTTGGCTAAAGTGGGCTTTTTTAAAAAAGTTTTTTAGGCTTTTTTGGAGTTTAGCTAATATTTACACGCTAGCTGTTTTGGATAATTTAAAGCTTTTTCATTTTTTAGGATATTTTGAAGTTTAGCTATTTTTCAGCTACATCTGATTTTGACAGACTTTTCTGTTTATGTTTTTTAGGCTGTTTTAAAGTTTAGCTATTATTTACATGCTAGCTGTTTTGGCTAATTTAAGCTTTTGTTATGTTTTTAGGCTATTTTGTTTTGGTGTTTAGCTAATATTTCAGCTACATGCTAGCTTATTTTGGCTAACGTGGGCTTTTTTTAAAAAAGTTTTTTAGGCTTTTTTGGAGTTTAGCTAATATTTACACGCTAGCTGTTTTGGATAACTTAAAGCCTTTTCATTTTTTAGGATATTTTGAAGTTTATCTATTTTTCATCTACATCTGATTTTAACAGACTTTTCTGTTTATGTTTTTTAGGCTTTTTTAAAGTTTAGCTATTATTTACATGCTAGCTGTTTTGGCTAACGTGGGCTTTTTAAAAAAAGTTTTTTAGGCTTTTTTGGAGTTTAGCTAATATTTACACGCTAGCTGTTTGGGATAATTTAAAGCTTTTTCATTTTTTAGGATATTTTGAAGTTCAGCTTTTTTTCAGCTACATTTGATTTTAACAGACTTTTCTGTTTATGTTTTTTAGGCTGTTTTAAAGTTTAGCTATTATTTACATGCTAGCTGTTTTGGCTAATTTAAGCTTTTTCCTTTATTTAGGCTATTTTAAAGTTTAGCCATTATTCAGCTACATGCTAGCTGTTTTGGCTAATTTAGGCTTTTTTATGTTCTTAGGCTATTTTAAAGTTTAGCCATTATTCAGCTACATGCTAGCTGTTTTGGCTAATTTAGGCTTTTTTATGTTCTTAGGCTATTCTGTTTTGGTGTTTAGCTAATATTTCAGCTACATGCTAGCTTATTTTGGCTAAAGTGGGCTTTGTTTAAAATAAGCTTTTTTTAAGGCTTTTTTGGCTAGTTTAGCTAATATTTAACACGCTTGCTGTTTTGGAATAATTTAAAAAGCTTTTGTCATTTTTTTAGGATATTTTGAAGTGTAGGTATTTTTAGCTACATCTGATTTTACAGGACTTTTCTGTTAGTGTTTTTTTTAGGCTTTTTTAAAGTTTAGCTATTATTTACATGCTAGCTGTTTTGGCTAAAGTTTTTTTTAAGCTAATTTGGCATTTAGCTAATATTTACTTCAGCATTTTCAACTATTAACAGCATCTTCAGCTTCACACTAGCATTATCGCAGGTAATGCTATATATCTAGTTCTTCATTATGTTAAAAAGTTACAGTTCTAAAGTTTTAAAAACATATTTTTAGACTGTTAAATAAATGTTTGACCCGTTTGGTCCGCGATCCAAGGAGTGTTTTGGATTTTGGCCCCTTGTGTGATTGGGTTTGAGACCCCTGCTCTTTTTTTCTGACGCCATTTCAACATGGCAACATGTGCAGAAGCATTTTCTTCTAACTATTTAAATGCAGGTCATATTTGTGCAGAAACATGGAGGCAAACATCAATTAGAGGTGGCAGAAGTGCTTAAGGACTTGGTCATAATGACTACCCTGCATGCTGTAATTTGTTTGTCTTGTAAAAGAGCTTATCTGCTCCACGTAAGTGAGGAAGGACACCCATCATTTGGGTTAAATCCCTCTTTAAGGACAAACATCACTTTAAATGTCTGTCCCTTCGCTCCTCCATTCATCTTTTCTGCCGGAGTTTCGTGAAGCCTTACCTGCGTGCCGACGTCTCCGGCTTGGTAGTAGTCCGTGTAGTCCTGTCCGGAGCACAAGCTGCTGAGATTAAGCATCCATAGGAGAGCAGCTGGTATCCACATAGTGAGGGGATGGAGAGGGAGGAAGTTCTCTGAGGAGGAGCAGGCGGGTTCTCACAGGTATCTCTGCGCTCCTCTCTTCATTCTATCCGGGGACAAAGTTGCTCTTCCCGGCGGGGTTGCTGGAAACTGGGAGCTCGGCTGAATAAATCATGATGAGAAGTCTTCTCCTCTCCGTCTTCTCCCCTTCAGAAGAGGCCGCTCCGGTGTGGCTGCACCTCCATTCCCGCCGCTAAAGTCATGTCAGGTGTTTGGGTTTCACCTCCCTGGCCTTCGCTCCCTTTTATCGCCTCCCCAGCCTTCGTCGGGCTCCTTTTGTCGCCCTTCACACTTGTGCGCCTCCTCTCTGCCTTTATCTGTGTGTTTTTCTTCTCCTCGTGGAACAGCTGTGCAGATTATCTCGGCCTCTCGTGAAGAAACCCTTCAGGGCGAAGGATTCCTCACAACTTTCTGCGCTTGATCCCGTCGGACGACTTTTTTTTGTGCCAAACGTCCTGCTCTCAGGCGTCCCGCTGGAGTGAATGAGCAAAAAAAAAATCCAAGAATGGAGGGTTTGTATCTGGTGGGCGGAGTGAGGGATCTGGTTGGTGCGTTTCAGCTGATTATACTGGCTGGCTTTTATTTTTGCTCTGAAATTGCAGGCTGCAGAGGCATGCACTGGCACAATTCTCCTTCGCGCTGGACCACCTTCCTCTTTTAGGAGGATTCGTTTTCCCCCTTTTGACGTTCCACTGCATGGATCAGCGCTCGGACAGAAACCGGGCCTCACACCTGCAGCTGGGCGCTTTTTCAGGCCCGTTTCCTCTCGCGCTTCATCTTTGTCTTCCTCCCTCCCCCCTCTCACTTTCCTCCTCTGGTCCTAAAAAAAGACAAAATACCTCATTAACCATTCTGGCCCTGAGGCTGAAGAGGAGGAGGAGGAGGAGGAGGAGGAGGAGGAGGAGGAGGTGCTCACATCTTTGTTTAAAAAAGCCTTCTGTCTGTCTCCTTCAAGGCGAGGCAAATGTGACGCCGGCAATAAGGAAGAAGGAGGTGTGTCCGGGAAACGCTCGGATGAGAAAACATCCGATTTTTGGGCCAGTCACTGCCAGCCTTTTTTTTTTGGGGGGGGGATTAAAGACGCACAAACGCATGCACGCACACGCTGGCAAGTGTGTGCATGCTGGCGCGCTTTATGTGTCGAAATCTGCACCGCCGACTACCACATTCCACGCATTTCACTCTGGAAGCAGAGCGGTTTATCGATAATACCGGCAGGAGGATTCGTCCTCGTGTACCTGTCGCTTTCACCAGGGAAAATGCGGATTCTACTTCCTTAAAAGAACTCTCATAATGAATAAGAAGTGAAAGCTCATCCGAGGAAATGTTAGAAGTGAAAACACAATGACATGGAACGAATGTAGCACGTTTCTGAGGATGAACATGGACCTCAAAGGTTTTCCGAGTCGGAGGCAGGAAAAGGTTGAAAATTAAGATCCTTTGTGTTCATTTTTAAATTTCAATTTAGCTTTTTCAATTTTTAAAGGGTAACCAAACCCTAAATCCACTTTTTTAGACTGTTGACATCTATAAATGGGGCTTCAAATGTCTGTACTTGTTTAATTCTAGAAAATACAGTCTGAAACCGTCTGTGTGCTGCCCCCTACAGGTTGAACGGAGGTATTGCAGTTGAATTTTGTGATTGGTCAAACCGTGTAAGTTTCAGAAGTTTCACGTCATGATCTGGAGCTCCAGTTATGATAACAGTGAGTTCAGTTTCTTTTATTTTACTCTAAAATACTGAACTTATTTTTCTATGAATTTTTGAAATTTAAACAAGAAGTAAAAGTGAAAAGGAGTTTTACTGCCTTAAAACATCTAGATTAGTGTGACAAATATAGTTGACAACTTAACAAAATTCTTTAATTGTATTTAATAGGATAAAACAAGAGAATTTAGGATGAACTCGTTTGCATTTAGGATACTATTTTCAACAGAAAATGATTTTAAAAAGTCATTTAGTGCAACAGTTATGTCGATGGTTGAAAATCTGTAAATGGAACGTTTGTTCTTCATGATTCTGTTCCGCCTGTCCAAACGGATGATTTACCTGGCCTCACCTGGAGACAAATGAACAAACAGCAGAAAACAACCTGGTTCTGGATTTAGACTAATTCCGGCCTTTTCGACATCGTTCAGAATGTGTTGTGGGAGCGCTGTAGCGCTGAAACCGTGTACTTTGTGGATTAGGTGTGATATGGTTTATCGGTTCCTCGTTCGGGGTTCCCTTCAGCGGAATGCGGTCTGGTTTGTCCTGACAGACTTTGAGGATTAGGACGACCTCGTGACCTTCTACGGCTCCGCTCTGCTCCTGTTCTCATCTCTCAAAGAAAACGTCCCACATTCGTGCAAACATTTCTGTGTGTCGCAAGTGTTGCTCCTTAGCACACGTTTAATCCAGGAGTGTATGTGGAAACGTAAGCTGCTGTGAAGGAGGGAGGGCACACGATCTGATTTGGAAACACCGAGGATTTCTGTCTCTGAACACATGGTGGTTTGTGAAAGTTCAGCCCTCAGAAATGACCCGAGGAATTCCTGATGAGACCTCCACACAAACGAGGGTCTGGCGCCCCCTACTGGATTAAAACGAGAATACTGAAACATGATTTATTTATTGTTGTTTATTCTTTCAGTTCAGCAAAGCCTTTTACAGTAGAAGACTTTTTAAATTATTTTCAACACAAACTCATTTTTATTTGAATGAAGCAGCCAAAAACATAAAACACATGATAGCATCACCACCGTGCTTTCATAAGGCATATTTCATGCTTATAAAAGGTGTCTCTGTTCCTTATCTCAGCTCGTATTCTGACATTTGTGTTTGGATATTTCTTTTCTTGTCAGCTTAAGCTCTCTGTAGTTTATGTTTTGTCAGGATTCAAAAAGCTTTAATTGTTATTTAAATTAAAAACTGAAAACGTTTACTTTTATAAACTTTCTACAGCTGAACTAACTAAATCACATGTGTCAAAGTCAAGGCCCGGGGGCCAGATCCGGCCCTCTGGGTAATTCTATCCGGCCCTCCAGATCATTCTATTTCATTATTACAAAGACCCGATGCCCCACAGTCTTGTGCTTATTTTTAACTTTGACAGAATACATTTTTATGGAGAGTAAAATATTGAAATTTATTTAAGTTGATTTATTCTGGAATAATATTCCTGCCTTTTTATTATTCATAATTATGTTAAAAAGTTACAGTTTTAAAGTTTCAAAACATGGCATTCTGCAGCTTTTTGGACTATTTTCTGAGATATTTTAGGCTATTTTGGAGTTTAGCTAATATTTCAGCTACATGCTAGCTGTTTTGGCTAATTTAAGTTTTAAAAAAAGTTTTTTAGGCTGTTTTGGAGTTAGGATAATAATTACACGCTAGATATTTTGGCTAGTTTAGGTTTTTTTCAGGCTATTTTGAAGATTAGCTATTTTATTTTATTTTTTTTTAGTTTTTTGAGTTGATTTGGCATTTAGCTAAAATGTTACCTGGCTATCATCTTCAGTATTTTCAGCTAACAATTTCAGCATCTTCAACTCTCAGCACCTCAGTTTTTAAAGTTTTATCCTGTTCGGCCCGCGACTTAAGGTGCGTTTTGGATTTTGGCCCCTTGTACGATTGAGTTTGACACCCCTGAACTAAATGGTAAAAATACAGCAAAGTACAAGCTCCTTTCATAAATATCTCAGGATTTAAAACATAATTCTTTCTTTTTAAAGTTTGTTGAAGTAAAAAAAAATATGAAATGGTACAAAATATGAGTATTTTTGTAAAAGTACTGGATTTAGTTACCAATTAAACGTGTTATACTTTGATATTTTTACATTTTAAAGCAGTTTAGAGAAATGTTATCTTACATTTTCCTCACATGGTAAAGTTTACATTCATGTAAAGCAAAACTAAACAAAAATCATCTTATTCTGTCTGTTAAAGCTTATTTAGTGTGACTGTTTAGACCAGGGTTGGGCAATTGTTTTGACTCGTGGGCCACAAAGGGTTCTAAAATTTGGCATAAGGGCCGGACAAGGAGCAGATGGAAGGAGAGATTGGGTAATCAACCTCATAAACTAAAAAAATAATATGGAATTTAGAGAAAAACATGCTTTAATTTGGATTCAAATTCACATATATTCATTTAAAAACAGAAAATTTGGGAGTTTTAATTTCTAAATTTTGATTTTTGTTCTCTTTTGGGTGATCCAATGGGTTGATGTTCTTCAGAGGAAAATGTGAACTCAAAGAAATGCTGCATTTATGTGGTGTAGGAATAATCCGAAAGATCACCATCTGACTCAGAAAGGAACACACACGAACGTCAGAGAAACAACACCATTCATGGGAAGAAACCAGAAATACAATGAAAATAAAACAATAATTAGGATTTTTGATTCAATGTATTTTAATTTGGAGGGCCACATTAAGTAGCTTAAGGGGCCGCATGTGGCCCCCGGGCCGTAGTTTGCCCACCCCTGGTTTAGACAATGATCACAGAGAAACTAAAGGGCTGAATCTGCATCACTATCGGGGCTTAAACACAGCAGGGACTCACAAACAAAACAACACAACAACGTTTCATGAGGCTTCTTGGTTCGTGGGGGCGGGCCTACTGGAGCTTGGTGCGGCTGGATTGAGGCTGCAGGATTTTAAGGGTGAAGATGAGTCGGATGGCCTTCCTGAACCAGGGGTAGAACAGAGCGTAGATGAGGGGATTGATGCAGGAGTTCAGCTGCATGATCCAAGATAGGACGGCGAAGTAGGACAGGTTCGTGGTGGTGTCTTCGCCTGCGAAGGAGGGGTAGTAGTACGGGCAGAAGCACATGAGGAAAACGGCGATCACGATGCCCAGAGTGCGGGCTGCTTTCCACTCCGACCCCTTCACGGTGGGAGCAGGAGAGCGCCACGCCTGGGACACGGCCGCCACGAACACCCGGGCGTACAGCGCCAGCATGACGGAGCAGGGCCCGACCAGCGTGAAGAAGAGGTCGACGCTTCCCGATGCGCGGCTGATGACCACCACGCACTCGCCGTGGCAGGTGCGGTAGAGGTGCGGCCGCCTCAGGTGTCCCATCAGAATGCAGCCGTTGTAGAGGGCGGAGCAGCCCCAGCACAGGCAGATCAGGAACACCACCCGGTTGAGGGTGACCCTGCTCGGGTACAGCAGCGGCTGGCAGATGGCCAGGTATCGGTCCACGGATATGAGGACCATGTGGCCCAGAGAGCCGGAGATCAGGCAGTAGGAGAGGAACGGCGCCAGGGCGCACATGAGCCGGCCCAGCAGCCAGCACGTCTCCAGGTAGCGCAGCCCTTCGACGGGCATCACCGTCAGCCCCACCACCAGGTCGGACGCGGCCAGGGACAGCAGCAGCGCGTTGGTGGGCGTGTGCAGCTGCCGGAAGTGGGAGATGGAGACGACGACCAGCAGGTTCAGGGTCACGGTGAGCAGAGAGACGGCGGCCAGCAGGACGTAGAGGAGCGCCGTCTCGGAGCGGGGCCACGCCAGCCGCCTGCAGGACGAGTTCAGGTTGGGGAAGCAGAGAGAGGAGCCCCCAGCACCGTCCATCGGAGGAGACGCGGGGCAAAGGCTCCGAGGAGGGCTTTTATCCTCCTGCAGCGACACCCTCAGGGGGGATGCCATTCCCCCCTCTGACCATCGTCTTCATCAGACCGCCGCGTCGCCTCTGGCTTCTGCCAAACAAATGAAAACATGCAAAAAATATTTTAAAATTCAATATTTGTAGAAGAAATCCACTTTTTAGCAGCAAAAACGTATTTTTCTTTGTCATTTTTTACTATTCCTGTTTGAAGCCTCCCTTAATAAAACAAACGGCTAAAAAAAACAAGTAAAAAGATCAAATTAGAAGATTAAATCTAATAGATTAATACTAACAGAATCTCGTATTCTTGTTGAGTTTCTATCTGGGCAAAACGGATGAAATGAATCCCCTTTTTTGGTTTTTTCTTGTTTTGTTTAAGTGACAGTACAGTATTTACCAGCCACCTATTATTATAACATAATATGAAATCACACACAAAATAGAACATTTAGAACGTTGCTTTGAACCCTTTGGAACCTAGGGTGGCTGTGGTACAGCGGTAGGACAGGAAGGTAGAAGATATTTACTCTTTAGGGTCTAAAACTCTGTTTTTTGTCTACTTTAGAATCTGCTGTATTTTCAATTTAAAAGACTACCTGCTTGCTTATTTGGTATCATTTTAATCAGCACATACTCTCCTATGTGACACTACGTTTATTTTCTCTTTTTTTTCATGTTATATTCGATCACTAGACATAAAATCCTGCAAAAACAGAAAATTCTGTCTGGAAAAATGGGAAAACAAACTGTTTTTATGACATAGAATGAAAATTTTTGATGACATTTTATAAAAACAGCAAGAGTTAAATTAGTCAACAAACTGATCGACATGTTTTTGAAAGAAAATATTAATAAAATCCAGACTGAAGTCACAGCAGACAGCCTAAAAAATAAGAATTTCTCACTGCTGTCTGTTTGACATTTTTACTTTAATTCTGCTTTTTTTTTCAGCTTTTCCTTATAGTTTCTTTATTGAGTTTGTTAAAAATAATGAAATATTTCTTTAGGAGAATTTTGATCCAGCTGGATTGAAATCAACCTGCAGAATTTCTGCAATTGTTAGTCGACGCTTGTTATCGTGGAAAATTCATGTAGATTCCCATCCCAAAATAAAAGAATGGTCGGTTTTCACTTTGGATTTCTGATAGGAGACAGCTCCCTTTAGCTCCGCCCCCCCTGCATTACAGTCGTCAGATTGACGTTCATTCTCCACCTTATTAAAATAGAAGATCACTTTTATCTAAAAACTACAAACAAATGCCATATTATCTCTTTAATTTAATAAAATTTCAATGCAAGAATTAAAAAGAAAAGTATGTCATTTTAGAAAGTTTTATTACGCTGATCTCACAGCTGCACAGCAGGACACCTGTGGTCGGTAATACATATTAAAGCATTAATTATGTTCTGTTAACAGGAGTGTTACCGCGTCAACATTCACAGCACAGTTTGCTTCCTAGAAACTGTTGGCAATGTAAAAACTAAACCTTTTGACCCTTGTTTAAAATATAAATTAATTTTTTCAAGAAAGTTTTTCAAAAGAAAAATTATCTTAGTTTGAGAAACCGCGTTTTAGTTTTACTGACTTTCTTACTCCATTCAATTCAATTTTATTTAGATAGCCCAACATCAGAAAACAATTGTCTCATTGAGATTCACACAGGTAATTGTATAAAAGTCATTAATATAGACTAAACTAAACTGACACAAGAATTAGCTTATCTAACTCTATTACTACCTAGTGACTGGGGGACAGGTGGGGGCGGGGTCCACAGCCACGACGAGCCAGAGGCGAGGTCCACGACCAGGAACAAGAGCGCAGACGAGCCATCTGGAATCTGAAATCACAGGAGCAACAACACATGAATGGTACTGCACTCAACTAAAGCATAGATGGCTAAATAATAGAGGAGAGGAGACGTGGCTGGCTCCAAGAAGATATACATATATATATATATATATATATATATATATATATATATATATATATAACACTTTTATTTTATTGGTCCTGGCATGAATCAAATGAAACCTTTCTGATAATGTTCTTGTTGGTTCAGCAGCTGAGGGCCTCGTTCATCAATTTCATCTGTATTGGTGTTCATGAATTAACAACAGGTGCACTTCAGTGGCAACAATTAGAAAACCCTCCAAACAGGACTGGTGTTCTATGTGGAGGTCATTTCAAGTTTCTCCTCTTGATCTTTTTTGACTGATTTTGTCTTGTGTAATTCTCTCTACTGGCAGTATGAGGAGATTCCTTAACCCTACAGAAGTTGTACAGGTTGTCCAACTTCTCCAGGATGGAACATCCACACGTGCTGCAGTAAGAAGGTTTAATGTGTCTCCCAGCACAATCTCCAGTACATGGAGGAGATTTCAGGAGACTGCTGGTTATTCTGGGAGAGCTGGACAGGGCCGTAGAAGGTCCTCAACCCCTCAGCAGGACCCATACCTGCTCCTTTGTGCAAGGAGGAACAGGCTGAGCACTGCTCGTGCCCTACAGAATGACCTCCAGAGGGCCACTGGTGTGAATGTCTCTACCCAAACAATCAGGAACCGACTTCATGAAGGTGGCCTGAGGGCCCCACGTCCTGTAGTGGGCCCTGTGCTCACTGCCCAGCACCGTGGAACTCCACTGGGATTTGCTCAAGAACACCAGAATTGACAAGTCCTCCACTGGCGCCCTGTACTTTTCACAGACCAGAGCAGGTTCACCCTGAGCACCTGTGACAGACGTGAAAGAGTCTGGAGAAGACCAGGAGAACGTTCTGCTGCCTGCAACGTGGTTCAACATGACAGGTTTGGTGGTGGGTCAGTGATGGTCTGGGGAGGCATATCCATGGAGGGACGCACAGACCTCTACTGCCAAGGAAATGGAGCTCTGACTGCCATAAGGTATCCAGATGAAATCCTTCAACCCATTGTCAGACCCTACGCTGGTGCAGTACGTCCTGGTTTCCTCCTAATGCACCACAACGCCCGGCCTCACGTGGCAAGAGTCTGCAGGCAGTACCTGGAGGATGAAGGAATTGAAACAATTGAATGGCCTTCACCATCCCCTGACTTAAACCCAATAGAACATCTCTGGGACATTATGTTTGGGTCCATTAGGCGCCGCCAGGTTGCTCCTCAGACTGTACAACAGCTCAGGGATGCCCTCACACAGATCTGTGAGGAAATGCCACAAGACACCATTCGTCGTCTCATTAGGAGCATGCCGCCACGTTGTCAAGCATGTATACAAGCTCGTGGGGGGCACACAAGATACTGAAAAGCATTTAGAGTTGCAGAAATGAAGTTTAGGAGAAAATGGACTATCCTGCTACATCTTCATTTCACTCTGATTTGATGGTGTCTACACAATTGAGCCTCTGTAGAATGAAAACTTTTATTTACATTAAAATACTTGACATCCTTTTGTTCTTAAGACACTGTCCTGTCGCTATTTGTGCTCCTTTAATTTTTCTGAGTAGTGTATATATATATATATATATATATATATATACATTTTCTTGATAATCTATTTTTTTCAAGTTATAAACTGACCAATCAGTAAAAGTAGGTGGAGCCTGCTTTACTTGCACATCTAACGTTCAAAACGTTTGATAGATTTCCACTGATAGGGGTGTGGCCTTCCAGTAAGCTTGAAGAAAAATAAAATAGTAATTTTCAAACAAAATTGGAGATTAGCTATTATTTTAGCAACATACTAACATTTTTGGCTTATTTGTTTTCTAGTGTGGTTTGATAGGCCAATTTAGAGTTTAGCTTCCATTTTGGCAACATACTAACGTTTTTGACAAAGTTTTCTGAGGAATTTTAGGCTAATTTGGAGTTTAGCTAATATTTTAGTAAAATGCTGATCTTTTCTAGAATTTAGCTTCTATTTTAGCAACATGCTAACGTTTTTGTCTAAGTTAGTTTACTGAGGAATTTAAGGCTAATTTGGAGTTTAGCTAAATTTTAGTAAAATGCTGATCTTTTCTAGAATTTAGCTTCTATTTTAGCAACATGCTAACGTTTTTGTCTAAGGTAGTTTACTGAGGAATTTTAGGCTAATTTGGAGTTTAGCTAATATTTTAGTAAAATGCTGATCTTTTCTAGAATTTAGCTTCTATTTTAGCAACATGCTAACGTTTTTGTCTAAGTTAGTTTACTGAGGAATTTAAGGCTAATTTGGAGTTTAGCTAATATTTTAGTAAAATGCTGATCTTTTCTAGAATTTAGCTTCTATTTTAGCAACATGCTAACGTTTTTGTCTAAGGTAGTTTACTGAGGAATTTAAGGCTAATTTGGAGTTTAGCTAATATTTTAGTAAAATGCTGATCTTTTCTAGAATTTAGCTTCTATTTTAGCAACATGCTAACGTTTTTGTCTAAGTCAGTTTACTGAGGAATTTAAGGCTAATTTGGAGTTTAGCTAATATTTTAGTAAAATGCTGATCTTTTCTAGAATTTAGCTTCTATTTTAGCAACATGCTAACGTTTTTGTCTAAGTTAGTTTACTGAGGAATTTAAGGCTAATTTGGAGTTTAGCTAGTAATTAAGCAACAAGCTAGCTTTTATTGTTGGATTTGGTCTCAAATTATTTTTTTGCTAAGTAAGAGTTTAGGTGATTTTTTTTTTAGCAGTATGTTAACATTTTTAGCTAATTTCTAGGGGTTTTTAATAATAATATATTATTGATAATTCTGAGTTCAGCTTTTATTTCAGCAACGTGCTTAACTTTGTGGCCAATTAAATTTACAGAGAAATGTTATGCTAATTTGAAGTTCAGCTAGTAATTGAGCAACGACCTAGCTTTTTTGCTACTAAAGTTAAAAATCCTTTTTTGGGAGATGCTAGTTTCTTTTAGTTATTTTTTGATTTTGTCCGAGCCAAAAATAGTAATTATTCATATTTATTAAAATTTTAAAAAAGAAGGTTATAAATGCAAATCCAAATTTCTTAAAGGCTAATGTAAGTCAATGCGGCTCCTCCTTTAATTAGTAGAAAACAAGGCCAAATGGTCTAAACCACACGTGTCAAAGTCAAGGCCCGGGGGCCGGATCCGGCCCGCCGGGTAATTCTATCCGGCCCTCTAGATCCTTTTATTTAACGTTATGCTATCTTGCACTTATTTTTAACTTGTATAATTTTGACAAAATATACTAATATTGAGAGTAAAATATTGAGTTATTTAAAGTTTAGGTTGATTTATTCTGGAATGTTCCTGCCTTTCTATTATGTTAAGTTTTGGATTTTAAAGTTATGAAAATTAGCATTCCACTAACTTTTTGGAATATTTTGGTATTTACTAAGATATTTTGGCATTTAGCTAATATTTCAGCTACACACTAGCTGTTTTGGGTAATTTAGGCTTTTTTCAGTTTTTAAGGCTATTTTTGAAGTTCAGCTATTTTTTCAGCAACATGCTAGCTGTTTTGGCTAACCTAAGTTTTTTTGTTTTTCTGTATTTGTTTTGTTTTTTAGGCTAATTTGGCTTTTAGCTGATCAGCTTCAGCTTTTTTTCGCTATCAATTTCAGCATTTTCAGCTAGCATCTCCAGCGACCAAATTCATCTTACAGCATTCACACTAGCATTATCGCAGGTAATGCTATATATCTTATTCATAATGATGTTAAAAAGTTACGATTAAAGTTTTAAAAATGTAGTTTTAGAGTTTTCAATAAATATTTTCCTTTTCGCCCGAGGTCTAAGGTGTGTGGATTGTTTTATTTGCCCTTTACGGCGAGGTTTGACACCCTTGGTCTAAACCATGTGTCAAAGTTGAGGCCCGGGGGCCGGATTCAGCTCTCTGGGTAAATTAAAAGTTATTTAAGGTTTAAGTTGATTTATGTTGGAATAATAGTCCTGACTTTTAATTATTCATAATTATGCTAAACGATTATGGTTTTAAAATTTTAAATTTGAAGTTCTGCTAGCATTTTAGACTATTTTGGAGTTTAGCTAATATTTCAGCTACATGCTAGCTGTTTTGGCTAACCTAATTTAAAGTTACAGGTTTAAAAATGTCGTTAGAGTGTTCAATGAATGTTTATCCTGTTCTTCCCGTGATCTAAAGTGTGTTTTGGATTTTAGCCTCTTGTGTGATTGAGTTTGACACCCCTAATCTAAACCCTCTAGAAATAATTCCAAAATTCTTACAATTTGAAAAGAATTCCTTAAAAAAGAATAAAGTCTGTTAATCTGTTTCTAATTTTCTTCTTCCTTTGAATCGCAATGTCCTATTTTCTCCAATCCTATTTTTCATCCGATCCTGATTTAACCCCATAGAAATAAAGTGAAAGTTTTCTTGAACTGCGAGGAGCGATGATGAAAACATGTTTACTGCTGCCAGCTCTCCTCTCATGTTGCATCACGTTTTGACACCTCAGATTGGTCCGGGGCCGGAGGAGCTCCAGGCCCATTAACGAGACTTTCCTAATGAGAAGCTCCTCTCAGACGCTGAGCATCATGGGGCTGCTCGCTGTTGGGTGAGGAGCTGTAATTTGTTCTCAAAGGCATCGCTGTTTAGATTTAAGGTGATTTTGTTTACAGTAATTAATGCCCGGATCAGTGTTTCATTTTCTGATTTAGAATAAATCCAATTAAATCATTTCTTATAAGATTAAATTTATGATTAAAAAAAAATGTAATTTAACCTTAAAAAGGCACATTTTTGAGACTGTACAATGTACTATAAACAACATGTTTACTGTATTCATAAAACTAGAATATGTTTAAAAATTTCCTATATATTCATATGGAATATTTTTTATTTCATTGAAGTTTTAATTGTTTAATTTAAGCTAAAATAACTCTGATAATTTGAATTTATCACAGCTCTTCTGTTTTTGTTTTTTAGAGTCACTATCATATTTCTTCTTCTTTTCAGAATCTTTTTAAAACTTTGGATCACAGAAACAAATAAAATGCTTTTATATCCAAGAAAAAAAAGGATTTGAAATCCTGTTTTATAAGATTTAAACTGAACAAATATAACTGAATGAAACAGTTTTGAGTAAAAATCAATGTTTGTAGTTTGTTTAATTCATCAGTTGAATTATTTGGTTCCACAGTTTTTCTTTTAGGACTTCTTGGAAGCGAGTCATCAATGTTTTTCTGACTTTAGGAATCCAGAATCCAATTTTAACTTTTTTCAGTGTAGAAAAATGTATTTTGTTCTTTCATTGCAAATTAGTGTGAAATTTACAAACCAAAAGAGTCATGTGACTGAAAGAAAAAAAAAATCATCAATAAAGAAACACAATGAAGTGGGAGGGACACTCTGGACACCAGAAGAGACTGAATGATCTGGTGAACCCAGACACAGCAACGTCTGCGCAGAAACAAAACATATAGACTCGAGCTACTCGCTCAACATCATCCATGTTTTCCATGATGTGGCAACAAATGAAGTCCAGAAAAACTCCTGATAGATTTGACGCTCGGATCGTCTCCAGTGTGAATGCAGCTTTAAACCCCTGAAAGTCTGGTGAACAGATGGGAACTGAACTCACAACAATGCGGTTCATCTTTTTGATTAAAAAATCTCACAAACAGAAAATTATTTCCAGCAAGAGATTAGTTTGTTCCTCTCTTCTTCTTTATTTACAGACGATAAACGTTTGTGTCTTGATGAACCTATTCTCTAAAAAATCTCTATTTGCAAAGCTTTGCCTCCCATAGTTGAGGTAACAAGCATTCTGAAGAAAGAAATGGAAGGCCCCACCTACAAAATATAGCTGAAAAATACATTAATATTATAGAATTATTAGATTTGTTAACATTACAAATAAGAAAAATCTACTGTTTTCTGTGTGGGTTTTTTAACATTTCTTTGGTAAAAACGTTTCAAATTTTCCGTTCAAGGTGAGGCGCCGGCAGCCTGAGCCGCCCTGGCTGATGCCTGCACTTTATTCTATCATCATAAGTAAGTCAATAATAACAATTTGGGGGATTTTTCTTTTAAATGCGACGGTTTGTATACGGAAGAAAAATGATCAAATGAAACTTTAAACAACTCACTTTAACTATTGCCGATCGAATGGAGGATAAGATACTTTGTAGAGTTCATAGGTTTGTAAATCTGACTGATGATGTCAACCTCTCTGCTATAAAACACTTCTATAAAACCTTGTTCTTGAACGTGCGTCACATGACCGGTGTGGACATAGCCATTGACAGTATATTGAGATGGACAAAGTCACCCATAGAAAACGCCTTACCTCCAACTCTAGCAAAGTGAAGCCACTTCAGTCGCCGTTTTTCCAAAATAAAAGCGCAACCGTTTGGAGTCAGACGACAGCGATTGATCCGAGTTGATCTGAGTCCACATTTCAACTACTGTCACCAATCGCATGTGAGCACGTTTGAAGTCCACGCCTGTTCCAATCGGGAGAATCTGTCAATCAAATGTCTGGCTTTTATTGAGGCATCTGATTGGTCACTTTATAACATCAATAACTTGTGATAAAGAAAAATAAAAATAAAAATTAGAAAGAAGATGTTAAGAAAAAACTATAATTCTGACAATTCAACAAGAGTTTATTTCTCAAAAGAAGTCTAAGGGGATTTTGACTTCCTGAAACCAGCAGTTACTTCCTGTTTGGAACATAAGGGGGGAGGGGGTCACCCATTCCAATTCCTATATACAGTCAATGTCTGTAACATACCTCTGATAGAAGGAAATGACCAAAAACACAATAATGTTGAGATTTAATTAATTTTCTGTTTGGATCTTTCATGGATGAAGATGCTGCTCATCTCCCTCATTACTGCTTTTTTGGACCAAATATTAGTTTTGTCTGCTCTCATATTTTAAGTGAGTCTAGATTCATCCAAAAAAAAAAAAAAAAAATGCACATAAAATGTTTATAGTGTTGCATTCTTTATCCCAGATGGAATTTTGCACCAAGCTTCTTCCAACTGCAGATGGCAGACGTTCTTCTAAAACTCAGGAATCAGTATATTTAGAAAAGGACCACGAGTGTTGAAAAATCGGTCCTGAAAAGCAACTCATGGAGGCCACCTGGCAAACATGTAAACCTGGCTGTAATCTTAAATCGGTCCTGTTACCGCCCACTGGTCCTGTTTCTTCAGAGCCCCTCCTGCAAACCTGCAACAGAGTTCTGTAATAGTTGAGAAAAAGATTTTTAACATAAACCAGAATTCAGGGTAAGGATTCTGAAGCTGGAATCCAGGCAGTGGATGTTCAAATGACCACTTCCATTGTAAACGTACGCATGTGTGTTAAAAAATCTAGAGTTTACTTGTTTCTACCACTATTCTAGATATCTACGTACTTCGGAAGTAAAGAAAACGTTGTAAAAGCTGTAAAGATAATCCAGAAGAAATGTTCAGACTGAATACATCCCAGTGAACCCTGGTCCAAGACTCAGAACCGTCTCTTGAGGTGCTCTCAGTTGGACTGAGTTCCAGTTTCCTCAGTCTGAATAGTCTCTGTTCTCCTCGCCGGAGAAGACAAACGACCTTTCTCCGGTCAAGATCCGTGACCTCGGACATAACTTTGCCTGGAAATGAAAAGAAGAAAGTTTCAGAAAAGCGTTCACTGAAGCCTTCCAACATTGAGAATGATTTGTTCACATTTAATGCTCTTCCTGTCACATCTCTCTGCATTTATCTGGACTTGAGACCAACACATGAAAGCACTCAGTACTGCCCCCTTGTGGTTGCATTAATGTGTTTTTTTTTTTTTTTTAAATAATTTTAAATTTTTTTTTCAAAATGTGTGGGGAACCAGAGCTCCTGGAGAAACCCCCCACTTTATACATTCTATAAATTTTAAAAAAAGTGTAGGAATTTAAAAATTGTAAGAGTGAACTAGAGTTCCTTGTGAAAACATATCAAACCTTTTTTTCTTTGTAGAAAAAAGGTTTCATCAAATCACATAAATATGGATCCTCAGGAGAAAAAGAAATGACATTAGTCATCATCTGATCTCCTGAGATCATTTGATCCACCCAAATGAGGAAATCCCGCTCACTCCAATCATCAAGGAAAGAAGTCATCCGTTGTTCTTCTTGGAGACATTTCTTGAAGCTTGTAGGGGAGCTTTCCAATGCATTGCAGACTTTAGGAGAGCCAGATGTGTCCTCTTCTGTCTCCTCAGAGTGGATCACTGGTGGACTGGAAGGAAGACTTTCAGAATCCAGTGGACCCTCAGAAGCTGGAGCAAGGCTCTGGCTGACATCTTCATACATGAGCTTCCTCTTTTTGGGTTTTCCTTTCCTCCACTTGGGAAAAGACATGTTGTAGTTGGGCCGGTGTTGGTCCTCAGGCGGTGACGGTGATGCCTCTGAGGAAGGATCATGTTCAGTCCTGAAAAGGACTAATCCTTCTTCCTGAAGAAGGTGTAGAGCTGGTCCACTGTTCCACAACCAGATAGGAAACCGCGCTGTTGAAAGTCTTTGCCGGGGAGCCTGAGAGGACTCTCCGGTCCCTCTTCTTGAAAGAGTACAGTTCCCAACTACCACGGTATGCAGAGTCAGAAAAGAACTCCCAAAGAATCATGAGACTTGAGCTGACCCCCTCCACCCCCAGAGGGAGCCTTGCCACCAAGGAGATCTTTAACTACCTCAGACCTCTGCTCGGGTGAAGGACAGCTCCACCCCAAAGACCTCAGCCTGAAAGGATTGAGGAGATCCTAAAAGTATTCCTTCCACCTCCCCTGCAGAAAACTTCTTTCCCTCCTGAGGTGCCAGATGGTTTTCCAGAACCTCTTCAAGGCGTCCTTTAACCTGCCGGTACCTGTCAGCTGACCCGAGTCTCACGAGCCATCCAGGTTCGATAGGACTCCTTCAGCTCGACGGCATCCCTTACTTCTGGTGTCCAGGAGTTACCACCTCTGGCACCAGAGACATTGGGACCACAGCTCCAGAATTTCAGATGTCAAGACTGAACTTCAGAACATCCTTCTGTGAAGGGTCTTTAAGGTGGAGTGGTCCAGTACAGAACACAGTACAAGTCTGTCATCGTCAGCAGGAACTTTATTTGGAATGTCACAAGTCATGAGGAAAACTACAGGGATCTACTGCAGGGACAGACACGCTGAAGAGGTTCTTCAACTTCTCCATATGATGTGTCCATCTCCTCCCAGCTTCACAGAACCACTGGACACCAGCTCCATGGCGGCAGGAAACGCCCTATGCTCCGCCTCCCTGATGCGCTCCGACAGCGTCTCTTCTGTATCCGTGGGGAGGACGGGAACCGCCTCCTGAACGATGATGGCTCCAGCATCCACCTCCTCCTGAAAGACGGACGGTCAGGCGGTCCTCCTCACCGCAGGACGTTTCATCTCAACACGTACTCACAGCCACAAAGTGGACGGTGCATCCCGCCACGCGCACGCCAGCCTCCAGCGCCTGTTTCTGAGCGTTCACCCCTTTGAACGACGGCAGCAGCGACGGGTGGACGTTCAGGAGCTTACCTGCAGCAGAACCGCGGCGAGTTAACGGCGGCCCGGTGGAATCGCAGCGGCGTCACGGACTCACCTGTCCACTTCTTCACCAACGTTCCAGTGAGGATCCTCATGAACCCGGCCAGACACACCAGCTCCACGCCAAACTCCTCCAGAACGCGGTCGATGGTTCCGTCGAACTCCGCACGGCTGCCAAACAGTTTGTGGTCGACCACCTGGAGGAGACGAGGAGCTCCAGTTTCTCCTACTGCAAACCGGCTTAAGATGCTGGGATCATCATCTTAACTAGGGCTAATCAATGACTAATCAATTATTAAAAGTCGGCGACTAATTTAATAATCGATTAGTCGTTACTTTGTATTATATGGAATCAGAGCGTAATAAAGTTAAAAGTTGTAATTGCATTATTGCGAGCTTTTTGGACTATTTTAGCTTTTATTAAGTTTTTTGTAAGTCTATATTTGGAATTTAGCAAATATTTCAGCTACATGCTAGCTGTTTTGGCTAATTTAGGATTTTATTTCAGTTTTTTAGGCTAATATTTCAGCTTTATGCTAGCAGTTAAGGCTAATTTGGGATTTTTAATTTGGAAATCAGCTAACATATCTGCTACATGCTAGCTGTTTTGGCTAATTTAGGATTTTTTTCAGTTTTCAGGCTAATTTTAAGTTTAGCTAATATTTCAGCTTTATGCTAGCAGTTTAAGCTAATTTGGGATTTTTCTGGTTTTTTTAAGGTTAATTTGGAACGGCTAACATTTCAGCTACATGCTAGCTGTTTTGGCTAATTTAGGATTTTTTTTCAGTTTTTTAGGCCAATATTTCAGCTTTATGCTAGCAGTTAAGGCGAGTTTGGGATTTTAATTTGGAAATCAGCTAATATTTCAGCTACATGCTAGCTGTTTTAGCTAATTTAGGATTTGTTTTTGCTTTTTACGCTATTTTGGAGTTTAGTAAATATTTCTGCAACATGCTACTTTTTTTTTGCTAATTTAGAATTTTTTCAGTTTTCTTAGGCAAATTTTGAGTTTAGCTAATATTTAAGCGACATGCTAACTGTTTTGATTTTTTTTTTGTTTTTTTAGGCTAATTTTGAGCTTCGCTAATATTTCAGCTTTTTACTAGCTGTTAATGCTAATTTGGGATTTTTCAGGTTTTTCAAAGGCTAATTTGGAACTTAGCTAATATTTCAGCAGCATGCTAACTGTTTTGGCTGATTTGGGATTTTTTCAGTTTTCTTAGGCTAATTTTGAGTTTGGCTAATATTTAAGCTACATGCTAACTGCTTTGACTAATTTAAGATTTTTTTCAGTTTTTTAGGCTAATCTTGAGTTTAGATAATATTCTAGCTTTATGCTAGCAGTTAATGCTAATTTGGGATTTTTCAGGTTTTTTTAAGGTTAATTTGGAACTTGGCTAATATTTCAGCTACATGCTAGCTGTTTTGGCTAATTTAGGATTTTTTTTCCAGTTTTTTAGGCTAATATTTCAGCTTTATGCTAGCAGTTAAGGCTAATTTGGGATTTTAATTTGGAACTCAGCTAACATTTCAGCTACATGCTAGCTGTTTTGGCTAATTTAGGATATGTTTTAGCTTTTTACGCTATTTTGGAGTTTAGTTAATATTTCTGCAACATGCTACTTTTTTTGCTAATTTCGAATTTTTTTCAGTTTTCTTAGGCAAATTTTGAGTTTAGCTAATATTTAAACGATAAGCTAACTGTTTTGATTAATTTAAGGGTTTTTTAGGCTATTTTTGAGCTTCGCTAATATTTCAGCTTTTTACTAGCTGTTAATGCTAATTTGGGATTTTTCAGGTTTTTCAAAGACTAATTTGGAACTTAGCTAATATTTCAGCAGCATGCTAACTGTTTTGGCTAATTTGGGATTTTTTCAGTTTTCTCAGGCTAATCTTGAGTTTAGCTAATATTCTAGCTTTATGCTAGCAGTTAATGCTAATTTGGGATTTTTCAGGTTTTTTTAAGGTTAATTTGGAACTTGGCTAATATTTCAGCTACATGCTAGCTGTTTTGGCTAATTTAGGCTTTTTCCCAATTTTCAGGCTAACTTGGCATTCAACTAATATTTTAGCTCGCCTTCAACTTCAGTTTTCATCTATTAGTTTCAGTGATTTCAGCCATCAATAGCTGAGTTTACATGTGCAAAATGTCTTCAATGGGATTAAAGATCGGATTAGAATAGAACTGTGAACATGGTCCTGAAATACTTTATCCAATTGTAACAAACGTTTCCATGCGCCGCACCGTTGACTGGAAAAAATTCTGTTGACGTGCGCCGAACTGTCGTTTTAACAAACAAAGATGCTGTATAGAGCGAGATGATACCCTGAATTATTATTATTAATATTTTTGAGCGACGGCTCACTCATCATTTTCTAAATGTGCATCTTGGCTGCACATAAACATGTGTGAATGACATCAGCCTTTATTTAGTCTCACACGGTTTCTCAGGACTTCTCGGTATTCGGCATTTCTGCATTTAAAATTAGCCTCCGCCGCCTTGAAGCAGCCGGACGGACTGCGGTCGGAAGTTCACACTTTAACAAAGCACACCCCCTCCACCTCCACCCTGCTCACAGACATGAAAGCTCGCGGGGATCATTCCCATTCATGCCATTCCCTCTATGCATGATGTACAATCCAGCGCAGTACTGACACACGATCAGAATGTGTGTTTATGATCGGATCAACAATCGGTATAACCCACCAGTCTTGATCGCAAGCTAATCATGATCTGAATGAGTCTGACCGCGCCGGAGTATTCCGAACGGCGTTTACATGACGCATTTTTATTCTGATCAGGCGTTTACTCCGATTACTTGTGGCCATGTAAACATAGATACTTTCAGCATCTTCATCTATCAGCTTCAGCGTCTTCAGCGTCCAAATTCAGCGTGATTAGTTGACTGATCGGAAAAAATAATCAGTCAACTATTAAAATAATAGTTTGCGGCAGCACTAAACTCAACATTCAATCTATAATTATTATCAAAGACGTTTTCACTAAAAACTTCTCCGGTTGTCATCTACCCGTGTCTGGATGCCAGCGAGCGCCGCCCTCTTCAGTCCCTGAACGCCGGGTCTGTTGGAAATGACGACCACGATCTGAGCCGAGCTGGACGGACGTCTGGTCTGCTCGATGAGAGCCTGAAGGTTGGTTCCTGCGGCGCACGGAGACCGGCGTCACCTTCCAGAAGACTGAATAAAACATGAAAAATAAAGTTTCCAAACTCACCTGTGCCAGAAATGAGAACTCCGACTCTGGTCTTCTTCTGGGGAGTGGAGCTGTTGCCGTGGTAACCGTCCTTCTGCTCTGCCGGCCCCGCCTTCGTCAGGCTTTGGTTGAGGTTGCGGACCAGCACGGGGTGTGAACCTGGCTGCCGGTGCACCAGAGAACCCACGATCCAGGCCTCCTCCTCCTGCAGCTGTCGCAGCACCCTCTGAGCGTCCGGGGGGGCCACCACCAGCACTGCCCCCAGACCGCA